>CM024756.1:81487949-81646911 GCA_014218235.1 Colocasia esculenta | reverse complement strand
AGATATTTTGAAATGTGCCATGAAATGAGGTGTAAATTGTATAATGAGTTATATCAAATTTGTGCGTAGTTAGCATGTTATAGATTGTTCTTTTGTTGATCAGTCATCTCTATATAATTTTATTAATTATATACGTTTTGGTGATTACAAAATCCTAACAATCATTTTCTAACAAGTTTATCTGAAGTTCATCCACAGAAATAAATCGAGCCAATTTGTAAGTAATGCTTACACTAGATCGTTTAAAGTTCATAACATGTATTTCTTTGAGTACACATCGATTTCCTTGGTAGAACAACGATTTTCCTTACATTATAAAATTCATAGTCCAGAAAGAACGGTTCTATCGCTACAACGATTTCATTTATAACGATTGATATGAGGAGCATGAATGATTCTATCGCTCAATGATTTCATCTTATAACGATTTGATAAGTGAGTACAACGATTTCGGTTTCACATTGATTTCGATGTCACAATGATTTCGTAAGTAAACAACGATTTCAGCTTCATATTGATTTCGGTCTCACAACGATTTCGTAAGTGTAACATTGATTTCATTTTCACAACAATTTTGTAAGAATCATCGATTTCGGTCTCATAACGATTTCGTAAATGAATCATTGATTTCGATCTCACAACAAGTTGTAAGTGAAACATGGATTTCGGTCTCACAATGATTCGGTCATCAGTTTCTCAAGAGAAACAACGATTGATTGTTGTAATGATTTGATAAGTAAAAACAATGTTTTGATTGTTGTATTGATTTGATAAGTAAAAATAACAATTTGATTGTTATAACAATTCGTAATTGACACATGATTTCGGTCTCACAACGATTCGGTCATCGGTTTCTTAAGAGAAACAAAGATTTGATTGTTGTAACGATTTGATAACTAAAAATAATGATTTGATTGTTATAAACGATTCGATAAGTGAAAACATGATTGCTTATATATGTACAACGATTTTCTGTACACATTTGTTTAGTTTGAACAACGATTTGCTCAAACAGCGATTTGTTTATACAACGATTGTTTATGTTTGAACAACGATTTTCTCAAACAACGATTTGTTATGTTTGAACAACGATTGCCTATATTTGTATAACGATTTGCATAAACAACGATTTCATAAGTTGAACAACTATTTCATTGTCATAACGACTTCATGGATTACATCGATTTCATACATGATATTCAAATATATTTTCAAATACTGTGAAAGTCAAAGTCTTCCTGTGCATCACTAATATCATTGCATTTAATGTGATTGTATACATCTCTGCACGTTGCATATCTTGGTGCCTTCTATTCTTATGTTTTATAGCAAACACTTTTCAGGATAGCAGAATGACATTTCCATTATAGTATATATTCTTTCTAACGTTGAATGACAAGCATAGAGACAGTTCAACTATCTGTGCTTCGACATTTATTGTGTACTGGTATTTGCCAGTACATATCATACAACGTTGGACAACTAGAAGCTGAAGGATATTTGGACGAATCTTCTCGTTGCGTGCATGGCTAAAAGAGCATTAAATGGCTGCAGACTTACTTGTTGTACACCTCGGGCCATGCAGTCTAACGTGCTTCAAACTTAGAGACAACGGCCATTTCAACGGTTATATTTTCAATAGAAGATATATAGAAGACTGATGTCTCCATGACGAATAACTTTTGGTACCTTATAGCTTTTAGAGAACCAACCTTCAATTGAGAGCATCAGAAATAAGAGCCCCAAAGCTTCACTCCATAATCTTTTGTAGCTCTTAGCTCTCCATCTTCATTTGCTTATCTTTTGGAGAGCCTTTGTAGTTCTGAGAGTTTTCATCTAGTGAAAATCTTTCTCTCTCATAGACATTGCCTCGGATCAAGCATTTGTTGTAAGCTTGGTCTAGGGGCCATTTGCTTTTATTCACATCTATTGTGAAGTTCCTATTCGGGTTGTGAAGAGAGGACCTGTTGGAAGCAGGTGGTTGTAATTCCCTTCTTGAGGAAGGAAGACCTATTGTATCAGGTGGTAGTTGTACCTCTTCGGGTTAGAAGAGAAGGCCAGCTACAGCTGGATGTGTAAGGGTCCTTAAGGGGAACAATACCCTTGGTTAGTGAAATTCCAAGTTGTTGCTTGGGGACTGGACGTAGGACTCTTGGGATAGGAGGTCCGAACCATGATAAAATCCTCTGTGTCGTGTGATGTTTATTTGCTAGCTTGTCTTCATCTATCACTAACACAAACTATCGATCTCAGTATTTTTTGTTAAAGCGTTTTTGTTGACAGGTTTTTATCTAAACAAATTTTTAGAATCCCATTCACACCCCCCCCCCTAAGCTTGCTAGCTGGGAAACAAGTGGTATTAGAGCCAAGTGTCTTCGACAAAGAAGATCTCATGATCTGAAGAGCAAAGATAAGTGGTAGCTCAAGGGTATGCAGAAGGTCAGTCAAACAACGACCCCCTCTATTTGATGGTGAGGACTACAACTATTGGAAGAAAAGAATGGAGTTCTTTCTCCAAGGTCTCGATTTTACTGTGGTCCATCATAGATGAAGGAGACTTAGTAGTTCTCAACAACAGAGAAAATTGGACAGACGATGATAAGAGAAGATATCGTTAAACTGCAAAGCAAAGAGTATACTGTGTTGAGCGCTGAGCAAGAAAGAATTTAATAGGATCTCAGCATGCAAATCAGCAATGGAATATGGGAGAAACTCAGAATCACATATGAGGGAAGACAAAGTCAAAGAAACAAGGATAGATATCTTGGTAATCTGTATGAGAGATTTCAAATGCAACCAGGAGAATCAATCACATAAATGTACAACAGATTCACGGATATCACCCATGGTTTCGCTGGTCTTGGAAAAGACCGATGACATGAGAGATATGGTAAGAAAAATATTGAGATCCTACTAGCTTCATGGACTCCTAAAGTGACAACCATAGAAGAAGCTAACGACTACAGGAGGATGTCTCTTGAAAAGCTCATTGGGTCACTAATGGCCCACGAGATAAACATGGAAAGGCTTGGGGAGTCCTCCAGCAGAAAGAAACACAACAATGCTCTCAAGGCTGCAAAGACACATCTGGTGAGAATCAGATAGTGATAAAAGCACTAGAAGCAGTGATGATGAGGAAGCATTCCTATCCAGAAGACTGCAGTGCATATTGGCCAAGAAGAAATACTAGTCTAGAAGAGATATTTCAAGAAAGGAAAAGACTTCAAGAAATCCAAAGTCAAGGATACAAAGAAACCTGAACTATATGCTATCAATGTAAGAAACCAGAACATATTAAGGCTGAATGTCCAAAACTAAAGAAGATGGAGTTCAGAATGAAGGACAGCTCGAAGAAATTCAAAGGTAAAGAAAGTCATGGCTGCTGTATGGAGCAACGACAACGACTCAGACAGTGAGTCAAGCTCCAGAGAAGAAGAAGAAGAAAAGGCCAACTGGCCTTCATGGCAAACTTAGAGGAAAAGGTAACTTCTGACTCATCTTTTATTCATGTAATGAATCTAATTCTGATAGTTTAGAAGACGCATTTAATGAATTATACAGTCAATATAAAGATAGATGTATGTAAAATATTAAAAACTACTAAGAAAACTATGTGTGCTTAGAAATTACTAACTCAGATTTAAAATCTGAAACTGAGCAACTAGAAAAACAAATTTTCTGAATTAAAAAGAAGAAATGAACTGTTATGTGAAGACCTAAAAACTAAAAATGAACAAATAACAAATCTGGAAAAACAGGAAACATTAAATGAACTGAAAAAGGAAGTTGACACACTAACTAAGGAAAATGAATATTTAACTAATACAATAGAAAAGTTACAAATGGTAAATAAACTTTAATAGTAAAAGGAGTTAGAAGATCAGGCATGAAGAAGCATGGCTTAGGATATACTCCACCAGATAATGAAGAAACAGTAGTCCATCCTAAAATCTATCCAATGCCAAAATTTATAGCTGAACAAAATACTGAATATAAATCAAACTTTAAGTACATCCCAACTGAAAAAAGTAAGTAGAATATCTTGCTGTAGTTATTGTAATAAAGTAGGACATACCAGAACAACGTATACGACAAAACACCTAAAATAGATCCCTAAAAGAAAACCTAATGAAACTAACCATCAAGGACCCAAAAGAACTTGGGTACCTAAATCTTAGTGTATTATTACAGAGAAGCCTTAGAGCATCGAAGTGGTACCTGAACAGCGGGTGCTCAAGGCACATGACAGGCAACAGAAATCTATTCTCTCACATCAAAGATGAAGAAGGCACAGTGACTTACGCTGACAATGGAAAGGGTACAGTGATCGGTTATGGACCAGTTGGTAGCCAAGGCAGAATTCTCATAGAAGATGTGTTATACGTTAAAGGTCTCAAGCACAGTTGATAAGTATCAGCAGCTATGTGACAAGGGTCACCAGATCAGGTTTCAAGAGAGTCAAGTGCGTAATTATGAAAGATGGTGTAACAGTGTTCGAAGCCTGCAGAGAAAAGAATCTATATGTGCTTTATCTAGAAGAGTTGAAGGATCAGCATGTATGTCTTGCAGCAAATAAAGATCAATCAGCTGAACTATGGTATGGGAGATTGGGTCACTGCAGTTTGGATGGAATTAGAAAATTGATCAAGCGAAATCTAGTGGAAGGCTTGCCCAAAATAAGCTCATGAATAGAAGGTGTATGTGAACCTTGTGCAAAAGGGAAGCATGTGAAAGGCATCTTTCAAATCAAAGACAGTAGTAACCACCTCCAAAACATTAGAGCTACTACATATAGATTTATTTGGGCCGATGAGAACCACCAGCCTTGGAGGAAAGAATTTTGGATTGTAATAGTTGATGATTATTCAAGATTTACATGGGTATCATTTTTGGAGCATAAAGATGACACTTTTGACAGCTTTGTTAAGTTCAGTAAGAAAGTTCAGAAGGACAAGAAGTTCAGCATAATTAGTATTCGATCAGATCATGGAGGAGAGTTCCAAAATGATAAATTTGCAGAATTCTGTGATGATTAAGGAATTGAGCATAACTTCTCAGCACTAAGGACACCACAACAGAATGGAGTAGCTGTGAGAAAGAATAGAACATTATTGGATATGGCTAGAACCATGTTATCAGAATACAATCTTCCTACATATTTTTGGCTGAAGTAATCAACACAGCATGTGACAAAATAAATAGAGTGATGATCACTCCAATCCTAAGAAGACAGCGTTTGAACTTTACAAGCAAAGAAGCCCAAGATCAGTCACTTCAGGACGTTCGGATGCCCTTGCTTCATCCACAATAATGGTAAGAGAGACATTGGTAAGTTAGATTCCAAATCTATGAAGGAATATTCATGGGGTATGCTTCTAAACCTAAAGGTTATTGAGTATTTAATAAACAAAGTTTATTAATTGAGCAAACTGTCCATGTTATTTTGATGAATCTAACCCTTCTTGAGAAAGGAAGTAGTTAGTGATGATGAAAATGCAGAAAAGTTATCCAAGAAACTAAGGGATACATCTATCAAGGATAATGAAGATCCACCCTTGGAAGAATTGCAACAGAAAGAAATATCTCATAATGATCTTCCAATGGAATGGAGATACAAGAAGGATCATCCAAGAGACAACATCATTAGAGATCCATCTGTTGGGGTAAGAACTAGAGGTAATGTTATTCCATGTGATTACTTAGCATTTGATTCTCAAATGAGCTGAAGACAGTCAATGAAGCACTGTCTGATGAATCTTGGATTTTAGCCATGCAAGATACATAATCAGTTCAAAAGAAACAAGTTTGGTCCATTGTTCCGAGACCATCAGATCATCCTGTGATTGACACCAAATTGGTGTTCAAAATAAATTGGATGAAGCTGGTGTTATCACTAGAAACAAGGGTAGACTGGTTGCTCAAGGCTATTCCCAAGAGGAAGGCATAGATTTCGAGGAGGAAACTATGCATCACTGGCTAGACTAGAGGCAATTCGGATTTTACTTGCTTATGCATCAGCATTAGATTTAAAACTTTTTCAAATAGATGTAAAATCTACATTTTTAAATGGATACATAAAGGAAAAAGTCTATGTAGAACAACCTCCTGGTTTTAATGATGTAGATTTTCCAAATCATGTTTTAAATGCATAAAGCTCTATATGGTTTTAAAGAAGCACCCAGAGCATGGTATGAAAGGCTCAGTGCTTTTTATTAAACCATGGTTTTATCAGAGGACAGATAGATAGAAACACATATTTATTAAGTCAAAAGTCAAAAATATATGCTTGTGCAAATCTATGTGGATGATATAATATTCGGATCTACTAATCAATCTTTGTGCAAGTACTTTGAAAAGCTTATGCAGGGAGAATTCGAAATGAGCTTGATGGGGGAACTCAATTATTTCCTTGGACTTCAAATCAAGTAAGGCAAAGAAGGCACACACATCTGCCAAGCGAAATACAACAAGGAATTATAATGAAATTTGGATTCGATAATGCAAAGCCACTGTCCACACCAATGAGCACATCTGCAAGGTTAGACAGTGATAAAGATGGTAAGAAAGTAGATCAAAAACATTAGAGAGGTATGATAGGACCATTACTTTACTTAACTGCTAATCGACCTGATATTCTATTTAGTGTATGCATGTGTGCAAGATATCAGGCTAATCCTAAAGAATCTCATTTAATTTCTGTTAAAAGGATTTTTAGATATCTAGCTTGAACTCATGATCTAGGTTTATGGTATCCAAAATCATGTGAAACTAGTTTAGTAGGATATTCTGATGCTGACTATGCTGGATGCAAGGTAGATAGAAAAAGCCCTAGTGGAAGTTGTCAATTTCTTGCAGGATGCTTGATTTTATGGTCCTCAAAGAAACAAATTTCAGTAGCACTATCAATAGCTGAAGCTGAGTACGTAGCTGCTGGAAGCTGTTGCACTCAACTACTATGGATAAAACAAGAACTTGAGGATTATGGACTGCACATCAAGACCATTCCATAGCTGTGCGACAACACCAGTGTAATAAATCTCACCAAAAATCCAATCCAACACTCTAGAACAAAGCATATAGAGGTTAAATATCATTTCATTAAAGATCATGTAGCAAATGGTAATATAAATATTCTTTTGTGGACATCTTAAATCAGTTAGTAGATATCTTTACAAAAGACTTACCTGAAGGGAAATTTACATCTCTTAGAAGGGAACTAGGCATGTGTAATTTGGAATAGATTTTCTACACGTAACTGAAATAATAATAGTTTCATAATAATGCTTATTCTCTCCCTGAATTAAGGAAATACTTTAATTGATTGCGTCAAAAATTGCTTTGACCGTCAATATTTTAAAAGACCTTATCTATGCGAAATCGTCTTCTCTTTTGTCATTTTCCGCATTTATTGCGGTGTCCTTTCAAAAGCAACTTTAACTTTTGCTTTTAATCCCATAATCTATGCCATACCGATTCCACCTTTCTCTCTCATCTCTTTCGACTCGCCTGGAACGATAAACCCTATCGATTCTGGCATCCTCTCTGTGTGATTTCGAAAGAATCTGTAGCGACCCTCATTATACCGGTACAGTTATACCAACCCACGTCGGTATAGTGAACGTTGCTACAATGGGACATTTACCCAACAATAACATTCAGCTGAGATACACGTGAATATAAGAACAGAGTAGCGGAAGTAAAAGAACCACTGTCTTCATTTCATTCATCATCCACATTTAACATACATGATTGCAATAACATTTAAAGAACTAAAAGTCCACATAATTAAATTGTTGAAAATCAAATACATAATTGTCCACACTTAAACATTTTTTTTTCCATGATAATGCTAGTACAATGTTGCAATTACATACTATGAAATCAAAATATCTCAAAGTACACCAACGATCGGAGTCGGTCTCCACTGCCTCCTCCGCAAGTGTGTCGTCACCAACTACGCATGTACGCCGAAGCAAGTAATGAGTCTAAAAGACTCAGCAAATAACACTACATCTATCATACATGCACATATCATAGCGGGTTTTTACATACCATTTACAAGACACAACATGTAGCATGCGTGACATTGAAATTAACAACCTATCATGGTAATTCTATTAATGAACACATGATTCATGCTTTCAGATTTCCTAAATTAAAATCTCCTATCACATGTTCTCTAATCATTCCAACACATGAAAGTTCTACTTTCAATTAAGCTAAAACATGAAGGCAATTTAGCATGAGTAGCTTACATACATGAAAGAAACACTGCTAACATGGTTACTACTCATTCTTACACATGCACATAACCATTTTACATGCTTTAAGCTTGCTGTTTTGACATGGTTTAACACTTTACAATCTAACACATGAAAGCTATGTTCTCATTCAAACCACAACGTGAGAGTAAACATACGTGGAATGGTTTACACAAAAGTAAGGATTGTCCCTAGCATGGATTCTACGCATTGTACACATATAGGGCATGATCATAAACACATTTATGTTGCTGTTCTAACATGATTTCAGATCATCATAACATGGATTTCAGTTTCACATCCTCAAATTTTGGTTTCACCTTTTTACACAATTATATTCACATACTCACTTTTTACACATTGCACATTTACACATGTTCACACTACACAATTTGCACATGATCACAATCACATTTCACATTTTACACTTTAGTACCGTGACACATAGTCCAAACCACCATAAGAAGGACACATCACATCACATACACATAGACGCCACCTAGGCAATACAGTGACGACTCTTGAACCACGCAGACGGGAGAACAAGTCTCCACCCTAACCAGTGGTACTTGTCCACCTCCAGGATTTCATCCTAATGCCCTTAGGATCACAACACATTGAACCTTCTCAGGGGGACCTTCCCTGATACGGTTCCACTGCCCTCTATGGAATCAGTGTCACACTTGGCACGATTTACACATTTACCGATTTTAACGCATATCTTTACACATGTCACTTACCTCTCATTCATTTTCTCATTCACACAAGGGCTCTGTTTTCCTAACATGATTCTACAATTAACAGGGATCACATGTTCAGTAATTTGCATAAATCAGATCACACACACATGTCACATTATTCCCATATTAACATGCATTGTTTACAGCTTTGCAAGGAAAAAAATTCATATTTCACTATATTGTTGTCCAAATGACCTGAAAATTTAACCACATGCTGATTTCAGGTTCATGACCTCAAATACAAAATTATGGATTTTTCTGATTCATGATGCAATTACAGAAAATCAAACATCAATTTTTCATACATTCGTGATTCAATCCACCATGGTGTGTAACATGAAATTTCAGTTTAACAGGTCATAACCCTGAACCCAATATACACAACACCACAGGAATTTCCGGGGATTTATTTCACAACACACGATTTACTGGAAATTTAGCAATCCTACACATGTTTTCTATTTCCCAAGTATAAATTTTCAGTAAATCACATTGACATGGGAAAATTCCAGAAAATTCAGAACAGAGACTGACGTATATAGATATGATTCAACAGGATTAGGGCATCCAAATTTCCCACAGATTATTAGGATCATGGGTGAACATACATGGCCATTCTTCCATATGCTTTAAATAAATAATAACTCAACCATCCACAAAATAAATGTTCAACCATGCTCCCACACATTCCAACATTCACATTACGTAGTATAATAGGTTTACATATATCCTCATCGCAAAACACATCGAAAGTAATCATATATAAGGGGAGAACAGTTCACTGTTCTGCCCAGACGAACTTAACGGCGGTCTCTGGCCGTTCCAGGAGTGGACGGCAAGATCGCTGGATGCACACGGGAATCTTGGCGTGAAGGCATTGACGCCAAGTTCCTGTCTGTGCAGAAACACAGACCGAAGTCCAAATAACGGGGTGAATGGGGGATCTAGGACACGAGGAAAAATACATAAAAATGATAAAACCCTACTTGACATCTACATGACGATAGGGTAGGTTACTTGCCTCTAAAAAATACTCCATACGGATCTTAAAGCTTGGTGAAGCTCTCTTTGGGCAGTCCCAAGAAGCTCCCGAGAAGTCTTCACGCCGGGTTCTAGGATGAAGATGACTCCAAGATGAGGTCGGGGAAGTCTCTTCCTTCACTTCAGCTAGCTCCTTGTCATGGTAGATGGGCAGGAACAGCTTCAGAAGGTCGATTTAAGCTTGCAAAGGGTGGGGTTTTCTCACAGTTTTCTCTAGGGTTTTTCTTCTCCTTTATCTCATCTTGCAAAGAGAGCCAAGAGAGGGCTGTTGAGGTTGCAAAAGGCTTGGTAAATAGGAGAGGGGGCTCTCCTTTCACGCAGGCTTGACAAGAAAGCCTTTCAGACTGTTGGGGACAGCTCCCCAATGGTTGGGGTAGCTTGTTCCCGATATTTCTGGCTCTGCAACGCATGCAATCCAGTGATATTGATGTCCACATCGCTGGACGCTGGATTTAGTGTTGGCATCCATATGGTGACGCCTACACAAAACACAAACGTCCATTGATATTGACGCCAAGCTGGCCTTCGGCCAGAACTCAAAAACATGCATAAACCTGCACAACTTATACCTATATACATGCCATATGTATGTATTATCATGTACACACTACCATCATACCATTCATACATTATTTACAACTAACTTATACACATGCATACATAAGTATAAATAGTTAATACATACGTAGATATGTACATCTATGCATACACAACATGAATTATTTACACGAAATTAAAATAATGCAACAAAATTCGAGGGCCTTACACCCTCTCCCCCTTAAAGAAACTTCGTCCTCGAAGTTAGAACGACGCTACTGAAACAAAAGGGGATACTTCTTCTTCATCGCATCCTTAAGCTCCCAAGTAGCCTCCTCTTGTGAGAAGTTCCGCCAGAGAACTTTCACTGACCAATACTCTTGTTCCAGAGATGATGAACCTTCCGGTCATGAATAGCTACTGATTGCTCGACATACGACAGATCTGGCTGAATCTCCACTGGCTCATGACTAATCACATGAGACGGATCTCGGACATACCTCCTGAGCATCGAAACGTGGAAGATGGGATGAACACTAGCCAAAGATGGGGGTAATGCTAGCTCATATGCCACGCTGCCCAATCGTCTGAGAATCTCATACGGGCCAATAAATCTAGGGCTCAGCTTACTATGCCTGCCAAATCTGACAACACCTCGAGTAGGCGATATCTTCAAGAAGACATGATCACCCGCCTCGAACTCAAGATCTTCCTCCTGTTGTCGGCATAGCTCTTCTTCCTATCCTGAGTCGCAACACGCCTCTTCCTGATAAGCTGGATCTTATCTGAAGTTTCCTGCACTAACTCCGGACCGATCAGCTGCCTATCACCGGTCTCCTCCCAACACAAAGGAGATCTGTAAGTTCTACCATACAACGCCTCAAATGGAGCCATACCAATACTCGCATGAAAGCTGTTGTTGTATGCGAACTCCACAAGAGGTAAATGACGCTCCCAATCATCATTCCAATCCAATACACATGCTCTCAACATATCCTCGAGCGTCTGGATAGTCCTCTCGGACTGTTCATCAGTCTGGGGATGAAACGCCGAACTGAGCTTCAGCTCTGAACCTAAAGCATCCTGAAGACCCTTCCACAACCTCGAAGTGAATCTCGGATCTCGATCCGAAATGATCGACTTCGGCACACCATGCAATCTAATGATACTGCTAGCATACAATCTAGCTAAACTCTCAACTGACTGCTTCTTCTTCATAGGCAAGAAATGAGCAGTCTTCGAGAACTATCTACAACTACCCAAATCGAGTCATTGCCCTTTCTAGATAGAGGCAAACCCAAACAAAGTCCATAGTGACAGCTTCCCACTTCCACACTGGGATCTCCATCCTTTGCACAGGCCGGATGGTCGCTGTCGCTCGGCTTTACTTGCTGACAAACCAAACACCTAGACACATAATTCGCAACATCCCTCTTCATGCCAGACCACCAAAAGGATCTCTTCAAATCCTGGTACATCTTAGTGTTACCTGGATGAATAGAGAATCGCGATCTGTGAGCCTCGCTAACACATGCTCATGGACATCTACCAAATCAGGGACACAAACACGGTGATGAAATCTAATCACATCGTCCTCATCACGAGCAATGCCTGCCTTGCCCACTAACTCTAAGAGTCTAGGTCGGCTTTCTGTTGCTCGATCACCTCATCCAAAACCGAGGACCTAAGAGATAACTGAGCTACAAAAGCCTGGCATAGCGATGGCCTAACTCAGTCAACGCGCAAGACGCATCCTCCAACATCTTCCAATCCTGTTGGAGAGATGGCCTCTTTCTACTCAGAGCATCCTCTACGACATTCGCCTTCCCAGGGTTATACTGAAGGTCGAAGTCATAGTCCTTCAAGAACTCAATCCATCTTCTTTGCCTCAGGTTTAGTTCCTTTGGGAGAAAAGATACTTCAAGCTCTTGTGGTCGGTAAAACACCTCAAATCTGACACCATAAAGATAGTGCCTCCAGATCTTTAGTGCATGAACCACTGCTGCGAGCTCCAAGTCATGAGTCGGATAGTTCTTCTCATGCTCCTTCAACTGACGAGAAGCATAAGCCACTACCCTTTCCTGCTGCATTAGCACAAAGCCTAAACCAATCCGAGACGCATCCGTGTAGATAGCAAAACCCTCTACACCGCTTGAAAGACTAACACCGGGCTGTCATGAGCTTAGTCTTCAACAATTGAAAACTACTCTCACACTTCTCGGACCAAACAAACTTCACTCCCTTTCTGGTAAGCTGAGTCAATGGGGCGGCGATGGATGAAAATCCCTCAATAAATCGCCGATAGTAACAAGCTAAACCAATAAAACTACGAATATCCGAAGCCATCCATAACTGCCTGGACCTTTGCTGGATCAACTGCTACACCTGCACCGGAGATAACATGCCCAGGAAATGAACCTCGTGCAACTAGAAATCGCACTTGCTGAACTTAGGTACAGCTTGTGCTCACGAAGAACCTCTAACACTACCCTCAAATGCTGACGGTGTGTGGCCTCGTCGGAGAGTAGACCAACACATCATCAATAAACACTACGACAAAGCTATCTAGATAAGGCCTAAACACCCTGTTCATGAGATCCATAACGAACGCTGCAGGGGCGTTGGTCAATCCGAAAGGAAGAAACAAAAAAACTCATATATCCATAACGGGTTCTAAATGGCGTCTTGGACACATCCTCACTCCGAATCCTCAACTGATGATAACCAGATCGTAAATCAATCTTAGAGAAGACTGATGCATCTCGCAACTGGTCAACAAATCATCAATACGAGGCAAGGGATACCTGTTCTTCACAGTCACTTGGTTCATCTTTCGTAGTCAATGCACAACCTAAGTGACCCGTCTTTTTTCTTGACGAATAATACAGGTGCGCCCCAAGGGGAAACACTCGGGCAAATAAATCCCTTATCAAGCAACTCTTGCAATTGCCTCCTCAACTCGGCTAACTCCGCAGGTGCCATCCGATATGGAGCCTTCGAAATAGGAGAGGTGCCGGAAGCAACTCTATGGTAAACTCTATCTCTCTATCTGGTGGCAATCCAGACAAGTCATCAGGAAAGACACCTGGAAAATCCTGCACTACCTCAATCTCTGCAAGATTAGGTGACTCATCAGCCTCTGCACTAGTACCATGCTGGCAAGAAAAGCGTCACAACCCTTGTTTACCATGCGCATCACCTTCATGGCAAAGATGACTAACTTTCCCGCCAAGTTCCTTGGCAAGGGGTGGAGAGAACTCATCCTCACCAGGAATGCGGAAAACAATCCTCTTCCGACGGCAATCCACTAACGCATAGTGCTCCTCTAGCCAATCCAGACCAAGAATAGCATCATAGTCCTTCATCTTTAGCAAGAAGAAACACCCTTCTAGGACTCTATCCTCAATGCACACAGGTAGCGACGGAATGCACTCCTAGTCGATACCGTACCCGCAGGGGTGTGCACAAACAAAGGGACCTCTAAATCCTCAGACTCTACACCTGACTCTAGGGCTAACTGCCTAGCGAACCGCTTGGAAGGAAATGACGTGAGTAGCACCCGTATCAAACAAAACCCGAGCATGCACACCTGAAGTAAAACGTACCTTCGTTGACATGCTCCGCCTGCTCGGCGTCCTCGCGTGCTAAAGCAAACACTCGAGGCCTTCCTGGTCTTCCTGTAGCTGGCGCTGCTGCCGCTACCACTGGGGCTGGCGCTCCACGCTAGAGTCCCTGCTGAAGTCTCGGACAATCCTTGATCTTGTGGTCGCTGCTTGCACTTCAAGCACTTTCCCGTAATCATTCAACATTCGGTACCACCATGTGTCTTCCCACAGTGGGGACACTTTCTTCACACCAGGGGAACGTACAGAAGGTACCTGAGAACTGCCGACTGCCACTGATCGCTGCTGTGTCTGGTACACCGTTTTCTTCTTATCCTATCGCTGGAACGTAGATGCAGGTCTCTTCTGTGAAGCCTTCTTCTCTTCAAGGTATTGCTCCATCTCACCCTCCTACCTACAAGCAGCGCTGAGGGCCTCGTCCAAAGTGCGGTGGTCAAATGCCACGAGCCTCGTCCTTAGTGATGGCTTCAGGCCCATCACGGATTTCATTGTCTTCATGCGCTCATCTGCCACGATATGAGGTGCATATTAGAGAGTTCAGAAAATCTTGCCTCATATTCTAGCACGGTCATGGAGCCTTGTGCCAAAGAGAGGAATTCCTACTCTATCCGATCATGAACATGCTCGGCGACGAACTTGGCCCGAAAGAGCCTCACGAACTCGTCCCAAGCAACATCAATAGCTCCGTCCTCAAACCGGGTACGCAGCAATGAAGCCCACCATACATCAGCTCTTTCCTGCAGTACACCGTTCATAAGCAACATCTAACAAATCTAGTTAACAGAACATACAAGCATATAAACTAAAGCATACCTGTAGCATGTAGGTGGCTAATGTGACCTTATCCTCATCTGCACACCTGATGGCTCGGAAGATCTTTTCTATCTCACTCATCCAGCTTTCTGCAACAATGGGTCGCTCTCCCCTTAAAAGAGGGTGGCAGCATCCTCTTGAATCTTTCCATGGTAGAAGGTCCACCATGGTCCTAAGCTGGTACTTGAGCCTGCTACAGTACACAGCAAGCAATACACAATCAACATAATATCGCATAATTAAATAAAACAGACTATTAATCATTTTATTAGTCTTACCTGAGCTCCAACTGTGCCTGGAGTGCTGCCTGGGTATGAGCCTGCGTCTGCATGGCTTGCACCAGACTTTGCATGAATACTCTATAATCCACAGGCGCGGTGGGGGAAGTACAAGACCATGCGGTGCCGGGGCCTGCTGCTCCGCCCGCTCGTCACGTCTCGGCTCGTCCTCATGGGTCGGCGCTCCGCCACGCCTACCCCTCGAAGCCATGGCTGTAATAAATTTCAGCCACCATTAGCTAGGTTACTAAGTTTTCTAACCATTTTGTTATCTCATTTCCACTTCTTATTAGTGTTTTCTACACATGTGGACATTCCTATGTAGTCTTAGCATGTAATGGGGATGATGACTTATGTATATTCATGTGCAATCTCAACCGGTTTCGCTCTGATACCAATCTCTGTAGCGACCCTCATTATACCGGTACGATTATACCAACCCACGTCGGTATAGTGAATGTTGCCATAGTGGGACATTTACCCAATAATAACATTCAGCTAAGATACACGTGAATATAAGAACAGAGTAGCGGAAGTAAAAGAACCATTGTCTTCATTTCATTCATCATCCACATTTAACATACATGATTGCAATAACATTTAAAGAACTAAAAGTCCACATAATTAAATTGCTGAAAATCAAATACATAATTGTCCACACTTAAACATTTTTTTCCATGATAATGCTAGTACAATGTTGCAATTACATACTATGAAATCAAAATATCGCAAAGTACACCAACGATCTAATCTCCACGCTCGGAGTCGGTCTCCACTGCCTCCTCCGCAAGTGTGTCGTCACCAACTACCTGTACGCCGAAGCAAGTAATGAGTCTAAAAGACTCAGCAAATAACACTACATCTATCATACATGCACATATCATAGCAGGTTTTTACATACACTTTACAACACACAACATGTAGCATGCGTGACATTGAAATTAACAACCTATCATGGTAATTCTATTAATGAACACATGATTCATGCTTTCAGATTTCCTAAATTAAAATCTCCTATCACATTTTCTCTAATCATTCCAACACATGAAAGTTCTACTTTCAATTAAGCTAAAACATGAAGGCAATCTAGCATGAGTAGCTTACATACATGAAAGAAACACTGCTAACATGGTTACTACTCATTCTTACACATGCACATAACCATTTTACATGCTTTAAGCTTGTTGTTTTGACATGTTTTAACACTTTACAATCTAACACATGAAAGCTATGTTCTCATTCAAACCACAACGTGAGAGTAAACATACATGGAACGGTTTACACATAAGTAAGGATTGTCCCTAGCATGGATTCTACGCATTGTACACATATAGGCATGATCATAACCACATTTATGTTGCTGTTCTAACATGATTTCAGATCATCATAACATGGATTTCAGTTTCACATCTCACATTTTGGTTTCACATTTTTACACAATTTCTATTTCACATACTTCACTTTTTACACATTGCACATTTACACATGTTCACACTACACAATTTGCACATGATCACAATCACATTTCACATTTTACACTTTAGTGCTGTGACACATAGTCCAAACCACCATAAGAAGGACACATCACATCACATACACATAGACGCCACCTAGGCAATACAGTGACGACTCTTGGACTGCGCAGACCAGGAGAACAAGTCTCCACCCTAACCAGTGGTACTTGTCCACCTCCAGGATTTCATCCTAATGCCCTTAGGATCACAACACATTGAACCTTCTCAGGGGGACTTTTCTCTATACGGTTCCACTGCCCTCTATGGAAGCAGTGTCACACTTGGCATGATTTACACATTACTGATTTTAACGCATATCTTTACACATGTCATTACCTCTCATTCATTTTCTCATTCACACAAGGGCTCTGTTTTCCTAACATGATTCTACAATTCAGGGATCACATGTTCAGTAATTTGCATAAATCAGATCACACAACATGTCACATTATTCCCACATAAACATGCATTGTTCACATCTTTGCAAGGAAAAAATTCATATTTCACTATATAGTTGTCCAAACGACCTGAAAATTTAACCACATGCTGATTTCAGGTTCATGACCTCACATACAAAATTCTGGATTTTTGACTCATGATGCAATTACAGAAAATCAAACATCATTTTTCATATCATTGTGATTCAATCCACCATGGTGCGTAACATGAAATTTCAGTTTAACAGTCATAACCCTGAACCCAATATACACAACACCATAGGAATTTCCCGGGGATTTATTTCACAACACACAATTTACTGGAAATTTAGCAATCCTACACATGTTTTCTATTCCCAAGTATAAATTTCAGTAAATCACATTGACATGGGAAAATTCCAGAAAATTCAGAACAGAGACTGATGTATATAGACATGATTCAACAGGATTAGGGCATCCTAATTTCCCACGATTATTAGGATCATGGCTGAACATACATGGCCATTCTTCCATATGCATTTTAAATAAATAATAACTCAACCATCCACAAAAATAAATGTTCAACCATTCTCCCACACATTCCAACATTCACATTACGTAGTATAATAGGTTTACAATATATCCTCAGCGCAAAACAAATCGAAAGTAATCATATATAAGGGGAGAACAGTTCACTGTTCTACCCAGACGAACTTAACGGCGGTCCCTGGCCGTTCCAGGAGTGAACGGCAAGATCGTGGACGCACATGGGGAATCTTGGCGTCAAGGCATTGACGCCAAGTTCCTGTCTGTGCAGAAACACAGATCGAACTCCAAATAACGGGGTGAATGGGGATCTAGGACACGAGGAAAAATACATAAAAATGGTAAAACCCTACTTGACATCTACATGGACGATAGGGGTAGCTTACTTGCCTCTAGAAAATACTCCACACGGATCTTAAAGCTTGGTGAAGCTCTCCTTGGGCAGTCCCAAGAACCTCCCGAGAAGTCTTCACGCCGGGTTCTAGGACGAAGATGACTCCAAGATGAGGTCGGGGAAGTCTCCTCCTCACTTCAGCTAGCTCCTTGTCGTGGTAGATGCCAGGAACATCGTCAGAAGGTCGGATTTAAGCTTGCAAAGGTGGGTTTTCTCACAGTTTTCTAGGGTTTTTCTTCTCCTTTATCTCCTCTTGCAAAGAGAGCCAAGAGAGGGCTCTTGAGGTTGCAAAAGGCTTGGTAAATAGGAGAGGGGGCTCTCCTTTCATGCAGGCTTGACAAGAAAGCCTTTCAGACCATTGGGGACAGCTCCCCAATGGTTGGGGTAGCTTGTTCCCGGGATTTCTGGCTCTGCAACGCATGCAAGCCAGTGATATTGACGTCGACATCGCTGGACGTTGTATTTAGTGTTGGCGTCCATATGGTTGACGCCTACACAACACAAATGTCCATTGATATTGACGCCAAGCTGGCCTTCGGCCAGAACTCAAAAACATGCATAAACCATGCACAACTTATACCTATATACATGCCATATGTATGTATTATCATGTACACACTACCATCATACCATTCATACATTATTTACAACTAACTTATACACATGCATACATAAGTATAAATAGTTAATACATATGTAGATATGTACATTTATGCATACACAACATGAATTATTTACATGAAATTAAAATAATGCAACAAAATTCGAGGGCCTTACAGAATCCCTCTGTTTGCACCAAAATCTCTAGAGGGCTTTTGTTCTACTCACTCCCACGATCCTCTAGAATCTTTCCCTGTTCAAATCCATGGCGGTTTCTAAGGTCTCCGACACTGTTGGTGGCTACGGCGTTGCCTTCCTCACAGCAGAGCAGTAGGACGGTTTGCATCAGGAAGACGAAGCTCTGTGGTAACAAGGCAGTGGATGTGGCTGATTTGGAGAAGAATGGGATGCACAGTGTGGTAGCAGCAATGCAGAGGATGAAGTGGACAAGGATGGTGATTATTTCAGAGGCGAACTATCCGTACCTAGTAAAAGCTTTTTTCACCTACTTAAAATCTGAAGAGGACGGGTCCCTGACCTCCACAGTCAAAGGTAGTCCCATTAACATTACATATGATCTGTTGGAGAGTCTATTTAGAGTGTCTACCAGGGGTCGCAGTGGGGTAGACAGTGTCAACATTCATGTCAAGGGACTGGGGATTATCGATACTGGAATAAGCTGATGGATGGTAAAATCGACATCAACCAGTTGAATGCCTTCAACCGAATATTGCATTTCATAGTGTGCCAATTCCTTGTACCAAGAAGCGCAACTTTCTCCACTTGCCCGAAGGCTGACTCCAACATGATGTTCTGGGCGAATCAGAACCAAGGTATCAATATGGCAGAGGTGATAATTAAAAGAATGAAGCTTGCAACTGCGATGTTATGGGACAAGATGAACAAGCTCAACGTGTCCCTTCCTTATGCTCACCTGTTGACAAGAATTTTCCAACATTACAACATAGACCTGAGCGGTGAAGTTTCGGAGAAGATGGGCCAAGCCATCAAAAGTAGAAATCTGAAAAAGAGTGGCTTTTCTCTTGTAGCTGGAGTTTGGACAAAGACTTCAGTCGCTGAAGGTGAGGCCATTATTGGAGAAGCTCAAGAAGTTCCTGTTCCAGAAGCAGTGGCAGAGGCAGAAGTGAGGGCTGAAGACCCTGATGATTCGCTCCATTAGCCCCAGCAATCCTAGAAGAGGCAGCAACAGTAGTCAGGCTAAAAAAAATAGTGGCTAGTCCAAGAAGAATTGAAGAAATTCCTCCAGAACACATTGAGCCCATTGGGAAATCATCAGAGGTTGATACGCCCACGACAATTATTACATCTATTCTTCATGAAGTATTGGATACTGTCGCCAGCATTCAGGGGGAGCAAGAAGAAGTTGTTCCGGAAGTTGTGGCACACACCCGCCGCAGTGATGTTCAGGTGGAGGATGCTCCTGCTCAGGGGGTGAGCCTGGTGGCTGAGATGGCAGCAAATGTTCAGGGGAGCCCACGGCTAGCCCCCATGTTGATCAGTTCCAAGAAGGTGTTTTGGAGAGCACCTCAGATGAAGATGAAGTTCTTATTGATAATGTAGAGCTAGTTGCTGGCACTAATGATAAAGGCAAGGTGTAGCCCCTTAGATTCCTTTGCTTACCAGAAGGGCATACTGTAGTTCCAAGACGAAGAAGCTGAAGGTCAACAAAGCCAGTGATGGACAGATTACATGCTCATGGAGAGATCCTATGCTCACTGCAAAGTGAAGTATCATCTATCTTTGTGAGCCAAAGCACAAGAGACTAGTAGATTGGAGTAATGAAAGCTGAACTCCAAGGTTTGAAGGGTGAGTTGGGAAGCATAAAGCAATTACTTGAAGATCTATCAGTTTTTGCGAGGGAGCACTTGCCCATTTCTACCCCTCCTACTCCCACTTCGGTAGTACATGAGTGCAACTCAGGGCCATCCGTGCCAAGCAATGTATAAGAAATTCGTCCATCAGGGCCAAGTTCTGAAGAGGCAACTAGGCCATCAGGGCCAAAGATTGTTGAGGAATCCAGGGAGTCTGAGCCAGCATCGGTAGCATCTGGGCCACCAGGGCCATTAGCTGAGCAATCAGGGCCTCCAAGGCTAGTTATGGATGAGTCTGGGCCATCAGGGCCAATGGAATCTAAAGTGGAGCCTGCAAGAGTTGAAGATTCGATTGTACCCCTAGAGCCCCCTATCTCTTCACCTCTCAAAACACCAGCTCCTTCCTCTCCACCTTCCTCATCGACTGCACTCCAGCCCCTGCCACCTTCAAACATCCACTTCCTAAACATATCTCCTCACCCACTCCATTCCTTGCCACCTCATACTCTTCTCCTGCTTCCTTCACATCTATTTCGCCTCCTACTTATGAGGCACCTCCAGCATCCTCCTCAGCTGGAGCCTCATCCTCTAGTCCTCATCAGCTGGACCATCTTTACCACCTCCTTCTACCTCTTACTCATTTTGTCATCCTCCTACTCCTCCCTCCTTTGTTACCATCATTCCAGAGGGTACCCAACATGAGGTCCCCTTATCCAGGACATCAAAGATGAGTTTGAAGTAGCCATACTTCGCTCAGTCCTATTAGTTGCACTCATATTCATAGGACAGGCTCTTCCAGCCATGTTCTTAAAAAGAGAAAAATATCTTCCAACCTTGCTATTTCTTTTGAGCCTCGTTTTCCACCTCTTTGGTTTTCTCTCACTAATGAAAATCGAAGAAGGTCTATCTATTGTGAATTCCTTCAAAAATGCACTTTTGCCACCATTTTTGGCCTTCCTCACCTACATCTCGCCGACCACCTAACTGTTGTTCTTCCCCTCTCCTCTCTTTCAAAGGCTGAACAGTCAAAATTTTTTCTCTATGACTAAGGCTAAAAATGAAGATCAGTGGCTTGGGGCCATCAGTCTTTATGTAGGCAATTCATATCTGCCAGCTCTGCTGGATTCCCACCAGGGATCACCACTCACTCTCTCTGAGTGGTTTGTGATTCATCACAAGATACCTGGGGTCCGTTATATTCAAGGAGATCAAGCTTATCCGCTATTTCCAGATGTTTAATGATTACAGATATGTCAATAATCTGCCCAAGTTCAGCTTGGCCAATTCCGGCAAGCTATTTCTCTTCTTGGTTCAGATACTGCTCATTCCACCTCCATTCAAGTGGATTTCGCCACATTGAAGATGCCCATGTGGTCTTCCTACCTCCACTTCACTCTTTAGTCATGGATTCTGACGTCGGTCCCATCATTTTTGAAAGATTTGCTAAAGTCATGGCCCGCATTTCTATTCAGAGAGGTAATTTGCTTGCATTCCACCATTTTTTGTTCCGAGAATATCATCAGGGCCACATCAAATCAGATGTTCTTGCCCCTCTGTTGTCTGAGTGTGAGCGCTGTCTCCAACTGACTAGGAAAGGCATTACCCACTTTCTGCTGAGCAGCTTGTTGATTTCAACTCCTCTCAAGACAGAGCTACTAAACCTCCTCTCTCTGCTGAAGAATTCCTCGATCTGAACTCCATTCACCTTGTTCAAGACCCCTTACCACATGGGTTGAGAGATGCAAGGTGTATGTGGCTATGAAAAAGGAACTGAAGCAGTAGCAGATCTTCTACCCATCTCAGTAGATCAGTTTCTCCAGCATGCTAGCTTTGGTACCTCCAGCTCCTACAAATGTCTCTTGACCAGGATGAATATGGCAACTTCGTGGAAGCTCAAAGGCAACTGCACATCCAGAGGATGGGTCCTGTTATGGGACCTTCCTACTCTATGGTTTATGGAGCCTTCCAAGGTTATTTTGAAGAGTAGGAACTCAAGGCTTGACCGATTATTACTCGCCATGCCTCCCTCTTGTCTCCTCCCTGCCTCTATCACCTTGTACCCCCGCAGTGATATAATAGATTGATGCTTGGCCACATTTATCTTTCTTCTCTTCTTTCTTATTTATCTTCATATCTTTTTGCTTAATGACAAAAAGGGGGAAAGTAAAATGTTCTGAAATACACTCTTAAATTTCTCTAGCAAATTTACTTAGATTCATTTCAGAGCCTTATATCTTTATGTTTTGTTTTGTCATCACCAAAAAGTGGGCGACTGATGATCAGTCCATCCCCTTATAATTTTATTTAATTATATTCAATTTTGGTGATTAACAAACCATAACAATCATTTTCTAACAAGTTTTTCAGACTTTCATCCACAAAAAATCAATCGAGCCAATCTATAAGAATGCTTACACTATATCGTTTAAAGTTTAGAGCATGCATTTCTTCTAAGTACACATCAATTTTCTTTGTAGAACAACGCTTTCCCTTACAGCATAACGATGTTATAAGTCAAATAACGGTTCTATCGCTCAACGATTGCATCTTATAACGATTTGATAAGTGAGCATGAACGATTCTATCGCTCTATGATTTCATCTTATAACGATTTGATAAGTGAGTACAACGATTTCAGTTTCACATCGATTTCGGTCTCACAATGATTTCGTAAGTAAAACAACGATTTCGGCATCACATCGATTTCGGTCTCACAACGATTTCGTAAGTGTAACATCGATTTTGTTTTCACAACGATTTCGTAAGTGAATCATCAATTCCAGTCTCATAACGATTTCGTAAATGAATCATCATTTCGGTCTCACAACGATTTCGTAAGTGAAACATCGATTTCGGTCTCACAACGATTCGACCATCGGTTTTTTAAGAGAAACAACGATTTGATTATTGCAACGATTTGATAAGTAAAAACAAAGATTTGATTATTGTAATGATTTGATAAGTAAAGCAATGATTTGATTGTTATAACGATTTCGTAATTGAAACATCGATTTCGGTCTCACAATGATTCGGTCATTGATTTCTTACGAGAAAAAATGATTTGATTGTTGTAATGATTTGATAAGTAAAAACAAATATTTGATTGTTGTAACGATTTGATAAGTAAAAACAACAATTTGATTGTTATAATGATTTCGTAATTGAAACATCGATTTTGGTCTCACAACGATTCGGTCATCGTTTCTTAAGAGAAACAATGATTTAATTGTTGTAACGATTTGATAACTAAAAACAACGATTTGATTGTTATAACGATTCGATAAGTGAAAACATCGATTTGCTTATATCTGTACAACGATTTGCTTGTACATCGATTTGTTTATGTTTGAACAACAATTTGCTCAAATAGCGATTTGTTTATACAACGATTTGCTTAAAAAATGATTTATTTATTTTTGAACAATGATTTTCCCAAACAACAATTTTTTTATGTTTGAACAACGATTTGCCTATATTTGTATATGATTTGCATAAACAACGATTTCATAAGTTGAAACAACTATTTCATTGTCATAACGACTTCATGGATTACATCGATTTCATACATGGATTCAAATATTTTTCAAATACTGTGAAACTCAAAGTCTTCCCGCGTGCATCACTAATATCCTTGCATTAATGTGATTGTACACATCTCTACACGTTGCCTATCTGGGTGCCTTCTATTCTTATGTTTTTATAGCAAACACTTTTTAGGATAGCAGAATGGCATTTCCAATTTGGTATATATTCATTCTAAGTTGACTGACAAGCATAGAGATAGTTCAGCTATTTGTGCTTCGACATTTATTGTGTACAAGTATTTTCCAGTACATTATCACACAACGTTGGACAACTAGAAGCTGAAGGATATTTGAACGAATCTTCTCTTTGCATGCATGGCTAATAGAGCATTAAATGGCTGCAGACTTACCTGTTGTACACCTCGGCCATACAGTCTAACGAGCTTCAAACTTAGAGACAACGACCATTTCAACGGCTATATTTTTCAAGAGAAGATATTTAGAAGATTAATGTCTCCATGACGAATAACTTTTGGTACCATAGAGATTTCAGAGAACCAACCTTCAACTTGCGAGCATCAGAAAACAAGCCCAAAGCATCACTCCATAAACTTATGTAGCTCTTAGCTCTCCATGTTCATTTCTTAGCTTTGGAGAGCCTTTGTAGTTCTGAGAGTTTTCATCTAGTGAAAATCATTCTCTCTCATAGACATTGCCTCAAATCAAGCATTGTTGTAAGCTTGGTCTAGGGCCATTTGCTTTTATTCACATCTATTGTGAAGTTCTTGTTCGGGCTGTGAAGAGAGGACCTGTTGGAAACAGGTGGCTATAATTCCCTTCTTGAGGAGGAAGACCTATTGTATCAGGTGGTAGCTATACCTCTTAGGGGTTAGAAGAGAAGGCCAGTTGCGGCTAGATGTGTAAGGGTCCTTAAGGGGGACAGTACCCTTGGTAAGTGAAATCTCAAGTTGTTGCTTGGGACGGACGTAGGACCCTTGGGATAGAGGTCCGAACCAGTATAAAATCCTCTGTGTCATGTGATTGTTTCTTTGCTAGCTTGTCTTCATCTATCACTAAACTAACTATCGATCTCAGTGTTTTTCTGTCAATGCATTTTGTTGACAGGTTTTATCTAAATGAATTTTTAGAATCCCATTCACCCCCCCATCTAGGCTTGCTAGTTGGGAAACACATTTAGTACTTGCTTATTGCTACATGAATCATGTGATAATTGCTCTATATGTTGAACTTGTGTAGAATGAATGTGATAAGTGTTTGGATGTACCATAGGTTGCTTGCTGAGTCTTTTGTGAAGACTTATCCTTGCTTAAACACAGGTGAGGTAGGCATTCTGAGATCGAGGAGGAGATAGCGAGGAGCGACTCCGAGCGAGAGGAGTAGCAGAGATCTTGAGAGCTATTTACATAACTTGTACTTTTTTTTACTTAGTACAATAAACAATGATATGATATGCCTTGTTTATTTGTGGACTTTGTTTGCTACTATATAGACTGTGGGATGCGTGTGGTAATGATGGAATAAGAATTATTTACATTTCCACTGTACTTTTCTTTGTTATTTGTGTACATCTCTACCTACTGTGTTGTGCTAGGTACATGTCCCACTGTGATGACACACTTTATACCGACATGGATTAGTATAATTGTACCAGTATAAAGAGGGTCGTTACTGATGATCAGTCTGTCCCCATGTAATTTTAATTAATTATATATTTATTTTGGTGATTAACAAAACCATGTCAAAGATTACTAACACATATTCCATAAGTCTTGAGCACAAGAAATACTACAGGAAAATCAAGCAAATTTGGTAAGTATTACCTTTCTGAAGCAATATTAAGTTCAGCATGAAATTTCTCTAAGTCCACATCGACTTTCCTTATGCTACAATGATTTCAGTAGAACTGTAAAGATTTCATAAGTGCCTTAACGATTTCGTTATAACTTGAAACATCGTTTAGATTGAAACAAATCGTTCCCGTAACGATTTGCTCATCGCAACGATTTCTTTAGCCATCGTAATGATTTGCTCATCACAACGATTCCTTTAGTCATCGTAACGATTTTTTAATCGCAACGATTCCTTTAGTCATCATAATGATCCTCATCACAATGATTCCTTTAGTCATCGTAACAATTTGCTCATCGCAACAATTTCTTTAGTCATCATAACGATTTGCTCATCGTAACGATTTGCTCATCGCAACGATTCTTTAGTCATCGTAACGATTTCTCATCGCAACGATTTCTTTAGTCATCGTAACGATTTGCTCATCGCAACGATTCCTTTAGTCATCGTAACGATTTGCTCATCGCAACGATTCCTTAAGTCATCGTAACGATTTGCTCATCGTAACCGATTCCTTTAGTCATCGTAACGATTTGCTCATCACAACGATTCCTTAAGACGTCATAACGATTTACTTCTCACATCGACTTCTTTAGTAATCATAATGATTTGCTTTGCGCAAAGATTTCTTAAGTGTTCATAACGATTTCCTTAATGAACACAACTATTTCTTTATCGATCACAACGATTTTCTTATAACTCATAACAATTTGATTATATCGTCTTGAACATAACGATTCTTTTGTAGAAACATAACGATTTGATGCTAAGTTATAACGATTTGGCGGTTAGTGCATAACGATTTCATAAGTCATGAATGCATCGATTTTATGTTTATAGTGACTTGATATTTAACAGCGTTGAATAGTCCAACGTCTTCGCACATATCATTCTGACATCTGTGCATTTAATGAAGACTGAATGTATCTCTGCATGCATGCAGATGATATCGTCCATTATCGTGCTTACTTTGTATGCATCTTTTAGATACAGAAAATGGCATTACTATTTCTATGAACTCTTGCCCTAACGTTAACTGACAACAAGAGAGCCAAGTTGTCTCCTTTGTAAGCTTGAAAATGTGTGCAGGTCCCTGAAGACATTCTGTCATACAACGTTGGACCATATAGACGCCAGAAGATCCTATCTCTTTGCGTGCACAAATGGATAAAAGACTGTTGACTGAAGCTTCTATGTGTCAAGCAGTCTAACGTAAACAAAGCGTAGAGACAACGGACTTCTCAACGTTCAATTTTCAAACAAGAATATATATAAGCAAGAGTGAAACTCCAGAGATGACAATTTTTTTAGAGACATCGCTTCCAAGCAACTGTGTTCAAGTTCTCTACGAGTTCTCCAGAAAAGTGCCTAGCCACATTCCCATTAGCTTCAGCTCTTTGCTCTCTACATTCTGTGTAGATTCTATGATAGAGAGCCTTTGTACTAAGAAGACTCTATCCTGCACATCTTGTTCTTCTTGGTTCTTGCTTCGGGTCAAGCACTTGTTCTATTAGCTTGATCTAGGGGCACCCCTTCATATCATTTTGTGCCTTGTTCCCTTCTGTAGGAAGCAAGACCTGGTGATATCCAGGGTGGTGGTGTTCCCTTCATATAGAAGAAGACCTGGTGGGTACCAGGGTGTGTTCCTCTTCAGTTGTGAAGAGAAGACTAGCTGAGCTGGGTGCTGTAGTGTCCATAGGGGGACTGTACCCTAGATAGTGAAATCCTGAGTTGTTGCTCAGGGACTAGACATAGGACTCCTAAGGAGAGGAGGTCCGAACCAGGATAATTCCTTGCGTTGTGTGATTGATTTTTGTGTGTTTGTTGTTTACACTAACCTTCACTAACCTTCATCGAAGAATATTTTTGTATGCATGTTTTAAGTACAGGTATTAGCTAAATAAATTTTTAAAGACCCACTCACCCCCCCCTCTGGGCTCGTCAACTGGGGCAACAAGTGGTATCAGTGCGAGTCTCTTCGACAAAGAAGAAGATCCAACGATCTGAAGAGTAAAGATCCATGGCAGCCCAAGGTCATAATGAAGGTCAGTCTGTCAACCGACCACTACTGTTCGATGGAGACGACTACGCTTACTGGAAAACAAGATGGAGTACTTTCTACAAGGTCATGACTATTAGATATGGTCAATAGTTGAAGAAGGCGATCTCCTAGTTACCAACGAAAAAGCAAAATGGATAGATGATGACAGAAAGAAGATTTCCTTAAACTGTAAGGCTAAAAGCATTCTATGTTGTGCTCTCAACAAAAGGAATTCAATAGAGTATTAGCCTGCAAATCCGCTATGGAGATGTGGAAAAATTGAGAATCACCTATGAAGGCACATACAAGGTCAAGGAAACTAGGATAGACATTATGGTAACACAATATGAGAGGTTCCAGATGCACCAAGAGAATCTGTAACCCAGATGTTCAGTCGATTCATAGACATTACAAATGGGTTGACTAGATTAAGGATGACTTATGAAATGGGAGATATGGTCAGAAAGATCCTTATATCTCTACCCTCTACATGGAGTCCCAAAGTAATAGCCATTGAGGAGGCAAACGATCTAAAGAGAATGTCTCTGGAAAAACTCATTGGGTCCCTTATGGCCCATGAGATTAATATGAGAGATTAGGAGAGTCCACTAGCAAGAAGAAGCACTCAAATGCACTCAAGGCCGACGAAGATTCATCAGAAGAATCATTAGACAATAGTGAGAGAAGCAAGGACAGTGATGATGAAGAAGCAATGCTGTCCAGAAGACTGCAATGGATTCTAGCAAAGAAGAAGAAGTTCCAATCCGGCAGAAGGCATTTCAAGAACACAAAGAGTTCAAAAAGTCAGAAGGAAAAGAGCAGAAGAAGGCTGAGCCGATATGTTATGAGTGTAAGAAGCCCGGACATATCATGGCAGAATGTCTGAAGTTCAAGAAAGGTGAATACAAAAAAAAGGACAACTTCAGAAAATTCAAAAAGTCCAAAAAGAAGGCAATGGTAGCGCATGGGAGAATAGCAGTGACTCTGACAGTGAGTCATCCCAAAGTAATGAAGAAGTAGAAGAAGCCAACTTGGCTTTCATGGCCAATACGGATGATAAGGTAACATCTAACTCCTCTTTTGATTCTTGCAATGATCTTGAGTCTGATAACTTAGAGGAAGCATTCAATGAAATGTATGATAATATAGAAATGTATCTAAGTTGCAGAAAGCCAGTAAGAAATATTACTTGCCTAGAAAACACCAATTCGGATCTAAAAACAGAAAATGAAGAAGTAGAAAACAAATAACTGAAATTAAAAAGAAATGAACTATTATGTGAAGATCTAAAAGATAAAAATAAACAAATAATAAGATTAGAAAAACAGGAGAGTTCAGATGAACTAAGAAAAGAAATTAAAACCTTAAATAAGAAAATGACAAACTGTCATGCACATTAGAAAAATTTACAAATGGTAATAACTCCTTAATATTAAAAGGTGCTAGACGTTCAGGAAAGAAGAAACATGGTTTAGGATATACACCACCAGAAATGAAGAAACAATGATTCATCCTAAAATATATCCAACTCCTAAATTCATACCTGAACAAGACATAAAATACAAAGCTAATTTTAAATACATTGAAAAAGTAACAAAAATATCTTGATATACCATTATAACAGGTTAGGACATATAAAAGTAACTTGTCCAAACAGACATAAAAAATGGGTAATAAAAAGAAAAATTGATGATACTAACCCTTTAGGACCCAAAAGAACTTGGGTACCTAAAACTTAATGTCTTTATTTCAGGGTAACCTTCGAGCATCCAAATGGTATTTGGACAGTGGGTGCTCAAGGCATATGTCAGGGAACATAAGATTATTTTCTCATCTAGAAGCCGAAGAAGGAACAGTCACATATGGAGACAATGGCAAAGGGACTGTTATTGGTACTGGATCTTTTGGCAGTAAATGAAAACCAATATTGAAGATGTTCTTTGTGTAAAAGGTCTGAAGCACAATCTCATAAGCATCAGCTAGCTTTGTGACAAAGGCCATCAGATTAAGTTTCAAGAATCCAAGTGCAGTATCTTGAAGAATGGAGCAATAATCTTCGAAGCCAACAGAGAAAAGAATCTGTATGTGCTCTATCTTGAAGACTCAAGGACCAAGACATCTGTTTAGCAGCCAGCAAAGAGCAGTCACTGAGTTGTGGCACAGAGGATTGGGCCACTGCAGTTTGGATGGCATGAATAAGCTCAGAAAGAGAAGCCTAGTGGAAGGTTTACCAAAGGTCAGCTCAAAGATGGAAGGTATGTGTAGACTATGTGCAAAGGGAAAGCACACTAAGAGCTCTTTCAAATAAAAAAACTGTGGTAACTACCTCAAAACCCTTAGAACTCCTTCATATGGATTTATTTGGTCCAATGAGGACCACAAGTCTTGGAGGAAAGAATTTTGGTTTCGTAATAGTGGATGATTACTCCAGATTCACATGGGTGTCGTTCTTGGAACACAAAGATGACACATTCGAAAGTTTTGTAAGTTTCAGCAGAAAGGTGCAAAAAGACAACAAGTACTGCATTATTGGAATCCGGTTAGATTATGGAGGAGAATTTCAAAATGAAAATTTTACAAAATTCTGTGATGACCAAGGGATTGAGCACAACTTCTCAGTACCAAGGACACCATAGTAGAATGGAGTTGCTGAGAGGAAGAATAGAACCTTATTGGACATGGCAAGAACAATACTATCAGAATATGACCTGCCAAGATATTTTTGGGCTGAAGCAGTAAATACAACAAGTTACATCATAAACAGGATAATGATCAAGCCAATCCTAAAGAAGACTGCCTATGAGCTGTACAAGGGAGGAAGCCAAAGGTCAGTCACTTTAGAATTTTTGGATGTCCATACTTCATCCACAACAACGGAAAAGAGATATTGGTAAATTAGATGTCAAATCAGATGAAGACATCTTCATGGGGGATACTTCTAAACCCAAAGGCTATGGAGTATTTAATAAACACACTTTATTAATTGAACAATCTGTGTATATTATTTTTTATGAGACTAACCCTTCCTTGAGAAAGGAAGAAGATAGTGATATAGATGATACAGATAAACTGTCCAAAGAATTAAGAACACATCACTTGAGGACAAGGATGATCCATCTCTGGAAGACCTGCAACAAAAGACATTACTCATGAAAATCTTCCAAATGAATCGAGATACAAGAAAGACCACCCACTTGAGAACATCATTGGTGAACCATCTGTAGGGGTAAGAACAAGAGGTAATATAATACCTTGTGATTATCTAGCACTTGTTTCTCAGATTGAGCCTAAGACAGTCAATGAAGCTCTCACTAATGAATCTTGGATTAGGGCCATGCAAGATGAACTAAACCAGTTCAAGAGAAACCAGGTATGGTCACTTGTTCCCAGACCATCAGACCATCCAGTTATTGACATCAAGTGGGTGTTCAGAAAAAAATTGGATGAGACTGGTATGATCTTAAGAAACAAGGCCAGACTGGTAGCTCAAGGATATTCCCAAGAGGACGGCATAGATTTCGACGAAACCTATGCACTTATAGCTAGACTTGAGGCTATCAGATTTTACTTGCTTATGCATCAACTTTGGATTCAAACTATTTCAAATGGATGTCAAATCTGCATTTTTAAATGGTTTTATCAAGGAGGAAGTTTATGTGGAACAACCACCAGGTTTTGATGACACAGAATTTCCTAATCATGTTTTTAAACTTCATAAGGCATTGTATGGTTTAAAGCAAGCCCCTAGAGCCTGGTATGAAAGGCTTAGCTCTTTTCTTTTAACCATGGATTCAGTAGAGGTCAAGTAGATAGCACTCTTTTTATAAAGTCAAAGGTCAACCATACTACTTGTTCAATTTATGTAGATGACATAATTTTTGGATCTACTGATGAATCCCTTTGCAAGTATTTTGAAAAGTTGATGCAGGGAGAATTCAAAATGAGCATGATGGGGGAGCTCAACTATTTCCTTGGACTACAAATCAAGCAAGGAAAAGATGGGACCCACATCTGTCAACCAAAATACACCAAGGAGCTTCTGAAGAAATTTGGATTCGACAATGCCAAGTGTAGCACCCCGGAATTTTAATCCAAAGTAAATGGAAATAAATAATTTCCCTAATACCAAAGTATTTAAAACATACGTATCATTATCGTATGTGCTAAAACACATCGGAAAATTCGTACAAATTATAAATCAACCCTAAATATTATTACTAAATGTTTCACAAAGAATTTGGGCCAAGAAAAATCATATCATCCAAGTTTAAAGTGTTTCGCGACTTATTATCGTAATTCATGAATAAGTCGAAAAATCATTATCACACGTACTTGGATGAGTCAGAAATTAAATAAAAATCATATATGGGATTCAATAATATCTTCTAATGACCCATCAAGAAATTTGGGTCAATAAAATCATTTGGACTAGGTTTAAGAGTTATTGTGACCGATTATCCAATTAGGAAACAAGTCGGAAAACCGTTAACACGGAATACGACGCAATAAAAAATTAACTAAAGTGTTGGGGAGACTTCCACATTATATATTGATGACCCATTATCATAATTGGGCCAATGGGCAAGATTTGGCCCTAAAATCAAATAAAGCTAGAAAATACATAGAATTCGTAACCATAAATAAGCTCAATTAAAAGAGGCAATTATAGTTGAATTGGGATGCAATCATGCATTCATGGCAACCCAATTCGTGCCTAATTATGAGGGGAGGTTTCCTATGCCTCACACTCAAAGGGAGGAGGAAATCATCAAAAATAGGAAACCAAACATACCAATCCCGAAACCCTCCTTTCCTAGTTATAATAGGATTCCTAAACACCATGGTTACTTAAATACTCTTCACCCAAACCCTAGGAACAAATTTAGAACTTGCTAGGGTCGTGTGCAGGAGCTCTTGGTGGCTGAGGAGCTGTGGAACGACCACAAGAAGCCGTTCTTCTTCCCCTTCTCGTCTGCTGCGACCTGCACAAACCACTCTCTTGAAGTCGACCAAAGGTGATTCAAACCTAAACCAAACCTTGCAAGGCCTATACCCCTAGAAAGAGGGTCAAGTCTACGTTCTGACCCAAGTGGAATGCCCAAATTTCATGCAGTATACACGGCGTAGTAAGCGTTTTCCTCCAAGTGGTCTGAACACTGGTTTTCTGGAATAATGGGACTTCTTCAACTCAAAAGGTAGGCTTTCTCGGGCCAAACCTTAACATATCCTATACCAAGTGTAGAGAATCTAGTTAACTTTCATTTCCCACTGGTTTCACAAATTTCTTTAGTAGCTTTTGATTTATAAGCGTTTTTCCAAAGTCGCGCACTGTTAGAGTTTTTCCCCCTTCTTAATATGTTGCACATGTTTCAAGACCGAATTAGAGAAAACTCATAACATGGAAGTTATTCTACTTGATGTCCTCGTCAGGTTTCATGTTGAATGTTGTGTCTAAATCTCATTAGTTAGAGAGTTATAAGCATGGTAATAGGGTTGCTGCATAAAACTACGTCTTCAAGTTACCATTGGTCTGACCTTGTGTTCCCCGTGATCAAAGCCTATCAAAGCCATCTTTATTGTTCAATTTCGATTTAATGGAAGTACCCTAGTATGTCCAGGTTATTTTAAATTGGTTTTGTTATTTTTCACGCATCGTGCAATTTGTTCTCTATTTTAGAACAACCCTATGTCAAAAGAAGGAAAACAGGTCCGCAATCCAAGGCACTGTCCCTGCTCTGTCCGAGCCAGGCACGGACCCTGTGAACGCGATGGCCCGATATGTCACTTTCAGAGGGTTGATTGCGACATACCCCTTGTCGCCTTCTCAAGGCGACATGCGTCCCGTCGCTATCCGGCTACCTGATCTAACAGACATGTCGCCTTCTTCACACCGTGTTGCCTTCTGGGCCCGACCTGTCGCCTTCCTTACATGAGCTTGTCGCGATCTGACCCTGGCCTGACACCCATGTCGCCTTCCTTATAAGGCTATGTCGCGATCTCAGGATTTTTACCTGAAACCACGTGTTTTCTTACAAAGTTTTCCGTATTACCCGAGGTCTGTATAAATGTGATATTTGCTATGTAATTTACCTATCTTGGGTCTGATCATTACATGATTGTTGCTTAATGGCTTAAAAGTGATTAACACATTAAAAAGCTTTAATTACATGGATGCTATTCTAAGTGCTCCTTAAATGTTATGATCCATTCATGTTTCTTGTGATTAAATCTTCCTACTGTTCTACCATGTTTAAATGATAAGAGTTATCATAAAATCTTGCAAACCATGATGAGTTAAAGTGCATAGTTTTATTCCATGTTATATTGTCAAGTACTTCCTGCGGTTTGAGACTGATGGTTTGACAATTGAGACACGCGCGTACCGCACTACACACTAGCACTATTAGGCAGCCTTTTCTTGGGAAATGGGAACTCTCTACCGGTCATTCCGAATCGGTAGACTAGCGACCTTTTCACCAAGGCCTCCGTAAATCTCCTCTGACCATAGATTCCCACATGGCCGACGAGTTGGTTCTACCATTGAAGTTCCCTGGAGATAGCGTGCACTTCCTTTCTCTTCTTGATCTCGTGAGTATGACTTACAAACTAGACTAAAGCAATTAATGTAAAGATTGAACAAAGTATAAATTGTACCGTTATGCTGCCGAATTTATCTCTTGACCATTGTTATCATGAAATCATGTTCAATTACCTATTAATTGTCCATCATCATCATGGACATGACATACACCTACTTACTTATTGAAACTCTCATTGGCCATTATTAATGACTGTGGGTATCTACATTTAAAATTTTCATGAGATGGCTGACAGGGCACGTCGTGTGTCCAAGGGCTCCAGTCTAGCCCCAATGACAGAGAGTCATAAATATACTGTTAACCATGGGGTATAATGATTACTGGCGTTGCATCTGCGCTGGGAGTACTTTCCTGCTTGTTGAATGTTAGATACATAACCAATACACATGTCCTGGTGTACATTCTTGATGGATCTTTTCTTGGTGTACATTGGTGTCTACGTGCCCGATTAGTGTTACTTGATCGTGCTTGTGAAATCTTGCTTGCTTGCTTGCGTGATATGGTCATCTTGCATTTAATGCAATTAATGATATCTTGTGTTTCTTGACATCAATGAAATCTCCGTGCTTGTGTAAAGTGATCTATTGCTAGTTCATCTCGTTCACCAATCTTGTTCTATCGTAATCACTCTCTCTAGCTTGTTTTATATATATCTGTTTTAACGAGTTTTATCGTACTTGCATATCATTCATCGTACTTGCCTAGTTCTAAAATGTTAATCACTTATATCATTGCCCGCACATTGAGATATAAATCCTACTGGGCTAGTTTGCACATCCATACTTTTACCCAATCTAGGTGACCATGAAGTGCAAGAGGAAGAGCAAGTCAGGATGGGAATGCGTCCGAGTGAAGAGCGTTCCAAACATGAGTCTATCTATAGTTTGTTATTTTGAGTGTTAGAACAATGTAGTAGGAAGTGATGTAGTATGTACTTTTGCTTTATTTAGTCTTAGTCCTGTATTAGTTTATCTGAGACAATTGAGATTTGAATACAATTTATAATTGAGTTCACATTTGGGCCCTATTATGATGTTTGTTGATACACATTTAGTGCGTGCTAGCTAGAGGCTTATTTGCCGACTGTCCACGTCTCGAAATATCGACTCGAATTAATTAATAATATCCCTGCATAATTCTCGGGACGTGACAGTTTAGTGGTATCAGAGCCTAGGAATACCAAATAGGATATGTCTCAGGAATAGGAGATACCTATGGAACCTAGGTCATGGAAATTTAATATAGTACCTGGTGAGAATGGGTAGAGACTGGGAATATGTTAGAAGAATCAAACACTCCTACCCAGTGACTCTTAAAATAAATCTAGAGACATTAATTGGTTTCCATCCTTTTTCTTAGGAACCCTCATAACTCTCTCACTCAACTGCAATGGCTCGTAACCAATGGCAAGCTATGCAAGAACCGTGGCTGGGTTGACTCAGGCCTTGCAGAATGTGGTTCAGGCTGGAAATCAAACTGGAGCTGCTTATTCATTTATTTCCACCGAATTTGCTGCAACTCTACCTGTCAAACCTGTACCCTTGAAATCCAGGATCACTGTAGCCTCTCCACTAGGCTCAAAATCTGAACTCACTCACTACTTGCCGAAATGCGAAACTATTGGGGGACACAATCTCCCTGGCAACCTTATCTGTTTAGACATGAAGCGTTATGATGCCATTCGGGTGTCGATTGGCTAATTAAATTGATGTCGATGTAAGCTGCCGCCATAGGAGGGTCACTTTTAAAAGACCAAACCTTCCAACTTTATCACTACTTGGCACCCGCTATCACAAACACCCCATCTTGATCTCCTCCTTGAAGGCTTCTGAGCTGATCAACCAGGGTTGTGATGCTTTCCTAGTTTCTGTCTTGGCAACTGAAAAGAAGAAACCGACCCTAGAAGACATTCCATAGCCAGGGACTATCCTGATGTATTTCCAGAGGAATTACCTGGTATACCACCTGAGCGGGAGGTAAACTTCACCATTGAGTTACTCTCTGGGGCAGCCCCTTTTTCAAAAGCCCCGTACCGTATGTCCCCGGTGAATTGCAGGAGTTAATGAGACAAATCCAAGATTTACTAGATCAAGGTTTTATCAGGCCTAGCACATCCCCGTGGGGGAGCGCCAGTGCTATTTGTCAGAAAGAAGGACGGGACAATGAGGCTATGCATTGATTACCGTCAGTTGAACCAGTTGACAATAAAGAACAAGTATCCACTACCCCGCATTGATGAACTGTTTGATCAGATCTCTGGCGCACAATATTTCTCCAAGATAGATCTAAGGTCAAGCTACCATCAACTAAGAATAAAGGAGGAGGATATTCATAAGTCTGCATTCCGAAGTAGATATGGTCACTATGAGTTCGTAGTTATGTCGTTTGGCTTAACAAATGCTCCAGCAGCTTTCATGCAACTTATGAATAATATTTATAGGCCATACTTGGACCAGTTTATAGTAGTGTTCATTGATGACATCCTTATTTACTCCAAATCCAAAGAAGAACACGAAGAACACTTGAAGATGGCTCTACAAGTGCTTAGAGACAATCAACTCTATGCCAAACTTAGTAAGTGTGAGTTCTGGATGGAAGAGGTGTCTTTCCTTGGCCACATCATATCCAAGGAGGGAATCTCTGTAGATCCGTCTAAGGTGGAGGCGTTAAAGAACTGGACAAGGCCGACAACTGTGTCAGAGATTAGAAGCTTTTTGGGTTTAGCCGGCTATTATCGTCGCTTCATTAAGGATTTCTCAAAAATAGCTGTACCATTAACCCGGCTTACCAGGAAGGAGAATCCATTTACATGGACTGAGGAATGTGAAGAAAGTTTCAAGGCATTGAAAGAGCACCTTACCTCAGCACCCTTACTAACACTGCCAGTCACGGGGGGTAGTTTTGAAGTATACACCGATGCATCCGGGATCGGCCTTGGCTGTGTGCTGATGTAGAATGGGCAAGTTATATGCTACGCATCCAGACAATTGAAGAAGCATGAGGACAATTACCCTGTACATGATCTGGAGCTAGCGGCTGCAGTCTTCGCCTTGAAAATATGGCGTCATTATCTATATGGTGAGAAATTCCTTGTGTTTTCTGACCATAAAAGCTTGAAGTATCTGTTTTCTCAGCAGGACTTGAATAGGAGACAGCGGAGGTGGTTGGAGTATCTCAAAGACTTCGACTTCACGATTCATATCATCCCGGAAAAGAAAATGCTGTGGCAGATGCTCTAAGTAGAATGCCAATGATCACACTATCAAGTTTAATGGTGAATGAATGGAAGTGTTAGAAGACTTCGCCAAGTTAAATATTGATGCTGACATCAAAGAGAAGGGATGTCTTGTTGTTAGTACTAGGGAACAACCTACACTACTGGAGGACATCACAACACTCCAAGATAATGACCCTGTACTTGTAGAGATTAAGGCTAATCTAGACCAGAGGCCAGATTTCTCATTAACTGAAGATGGAAGACTATTGTTCCGGGATCGAGTCTGTGTACCCGACCATGCAGAGACAAAGAAAATGATTATGAATGAGGCTCACAAGCCCAGGTATACCATCCATCCTGGAACTACCAAGATGTATCAAGATTTGAAAAGAAGCTTTTGGTGGCCTAATATGAAGAGAGAAGTGGCGGAATATGTCGCCCGATGCTTGACATGTCAAAAGGTCAAGGCAGAACACTTGCGACCCGCAGGTAAACTCAAACCCCTAGAAATCTCGGCATGGAAATGGGAAGGTATAGGGATGGACTTTATTTTGGACTACCTAAATCTAGAGGTGGATTTGATGGAATCTGGTTTATTGTCGACCGCTTAACTAAGTCGGCTCACTTCTTGCCGGTGAAGAATAAGTGGTCAGTAGATGTTCTGGTTGCGTTGTATGTGAAGGAAATAGTCTGATTACATGGAGTACCGGTGTCTATCGTGTCTGATAGAGACCCTAGGTTCACATCCCACTTCTAGAAAGGACTGCATTACTCCTTGGGATCTAAACTAAACTTTAGCACGGCTTTCCATCCACAGACAGATGGTCAGACGGAGAGAACCAACCAAGTGATTGAAGATATGCTTAGAGGATGTGTCCTAGATTTTGGAGGTAGCTGGCATGAACACTTATCTCTTGTGGAGTTCGCCTACAATAATAGCTATCAAGCTAGCATTCAAATGGCACCATTTGAAGCACTCTACAGCAGAAGTTGCCGATCTCCAATATGCTGGTATGAAGTTGGCGAAAAATAAATGCTAGGACCTGAGATAATAAGAGACCACAGAGAAGGTAAAACTTATTAAAGAAAGAATGGCAGTGGCGCAGCAAAGGCAAAAGCATATGCAGATAACAGAGAAGAGACCTGGAGTTTCAAGTTGGTGAACATGTATTCTTGAAAGTATCTCCAGGCCGTGATAAGGCGATTTGGCATTAAAGGCAAGTTGTCACCAAGGTTTGTCGGGCCTTTCGAAATCCTCGAAAGAGTCGGCGAGGTGGCATATCGTCTCGCTTTACCACCACAATGGATGGAATACACAATGTGTTCCAAATATCCATGTTGAAAAAGTATGTACGAGATCCATGGCATGTCATAGAATATGAGCTTCTGGAATTTAACAAAGACGGAACATATCAAGAGAAGCGATTAAGATCGTGGATCAGGAACTGTGCCAACTAAGGAACAAGTTATTCCACTAGTAAGGGTTCGATAGAATCAACGCATGGATGAAGACGACATGTGGGAAACCGAAGAAGCAATGCGCAAAAGATACCCGGAGTTATTCACAAGTAAGTACGCCTCACTTTTACGATAATTTCTATACATGAATTTGGGGACCAAATTCTCTTAGTGGGGGAGGGTGGTAGCACCCCGGAAATTTTAATCCAAAGTAAATGGAAATAAATAATTTCCCTAATACCAGAGTATTAAAACATACATATCATTATCGTATGTGCTAAAACACATCGGAAAATTTCGTAAAAAATATAAATCACCCTAAATATTATTACAAATGTTTCACAAAGAAATTTGTGCCAAGAAAAATCATATCATCTATGTTTAAAGTGTTTCGCGACTTATTATCGTAATTCATGAATAAGTCGGAAAATCATTATCACATGTACTTGGATAGTCAGAAAATTAAATAAAATCATATATGGGATTCAATAATATCTTCTAATCACCCATAAGAATTTGGGTTCAATAAAAATCATTTGGACTAGGTTTAAGAGTTATTGTGACCGATTATCCAAATTAGGAAACAGTCGGAAAACCGTTAACACGGAAATACGACGTAATCAAACTTAAATAAAAGTGTGGGGAGACTTCCAACATATATATTGATGACCCATTATCATAATTGGGCCAATGGGCAACATTGGCCCAAAATCAAATCAAGCTAGAAAATACATAGAAATTCGTAACCATAAATAAGCTCAAATTAAAAGAGGCAATTAGAGTTGAATTGGGATGCATCATGCATTCATGAACCCAAATTCGTGCCTAAATATGAGGGGAGGTTTTCTAATGCCTCACACTCAAAGGGAGGAGGAAATCATCAAAAATAGGAAACCAACATACCAATCCCGAAACCCTCCTTCCTACTTATAATAGGACTCCTAAACACCATGGTTACTTAATACTCTTCACCCAAACCCTAGGAACAAATTTAGAACTTGCTAGGGTCATGTGGAGGAGCTCTTGGTGGCTGAGGAGCTGTGGAACGACCACAAGAAGCCGTTCTTCTTCCCCTTCTCGTCTGCTGCGACCTGCACAAACCACTCTCTTGAAGTCGACCAAAGGTGAGTCAAACCTAACCAAACCTTGCAAGGCCTATACCCCTGGAAAGAGGGTCAAGTCTACGTTCTAACCCAAGTGGAATGCCCAAATTCCATGCAGTATACACCAGTAGTAAGCGTTTTCCTCCAAGTGGTCTGAACATTGGTTTTCTGGAATAATGGGACTTGTTCAACCCAAAAGGTAGGTTTTATCGGGCCAAACCTTAACATATCATATACCAATGTGTAGAGCATCAATTTACTTTCATTTCCCACTGGTTTCATCGAATTTCATTTAGTAGATTTGATTTATAAGCGTTTTTTCCAAAGTCGCGCACTGTTAGAGCTTTTCCGTTCATAATATGTTGCACGTGTTTCAAGACCGAATTAGAGAAAACTCATAACTTGGAAGTTATTCTACTTGATGTCCTCGTCAGGTTTCATGTTGAATGTTTTGTCTAAAGCTCATTAGTTAGAGTGTTTATAGCGTGGTAATAGGTTACTGCATAAACTACGTCTTAAGTTACCCTTGGTCTGACCTTGTGTTCCCCGTGATCAAAGCCTATCGAAACCATCTTTATTGTTCAATTCCGATTTACGGAAGTACCCTAGTATGTCCAGGTTATTTTAAAACTGTTTTCATTATTTTTCACGCACCGTGCAATTTGCTCTCTATTTTAGAACAACCCTATGTCAAAAGAGGAAAGACAGGTCCGTAATCCAAGGCACTCTCCTTGCTCTGTTGGAGCCAGGCACGGACCCTGTGAACGCGACGGCCCGATATGTCGCTTTCAGAGGGTTGATTGCGACATACCCCTTGTCTCCTTCTCAGGCGACATGCGTCCCGTCGCTATCCGGCTACCTGATCTGACACTGTCGCCTTCTTCACACCCTGTGTCGCCTTCTGGGCCCGACCTGTCGCCTTCCTTACATGAGCCTATCGCGATCTGACCCTGGCCTGACACCCATGTCGCCTTCCTTTCATGGCTATGTCGCGATCTCGGATTTTTACCTGAACCACGTGTTTTCTTACAAAGTTTTCCGTATATACCCGAGGTCTGTATAAATGTGATATTTGCTGTGTAAGTTACCTGTCTTGGGTATGATCATTACATGATTGTTGTTTAATGGCTTAAAAGCGATTAACCCCATTTAAAAAGCTTTAATTACATGGATGCTATTCTAAGTGCTCCTTAAATGTTATGATCCATTCATGTTTCTTGTGATAAATCTTCCTACTATTCTACCATGTTTAAATGATAAGAGTTATCATAAAATCTTGCAAACCATGATGAGTTAAAGTGCATAGTTTTATTCCATGTTATATTGTCAAGTGCTTCCTTCGAGTTTGAGACCGATGGTTGAGAATTGAGACACGCGTATCGCACTACACACTAGCACTATTAGGCAGCCTTTCTTGGGAAATTGGAAACTCTCTACCGGTCATTCCGAATCGGTAGACTAGCGACCTTTTCACCAAGGCCTCCGTAATCTCCTCTGACCATGGATTCCCACATGGCCGACGATTTGTTTGTACCATTGAGTTCCCTGGAGATAGCGTGCACTTCCTTTCTCTTCTTGATCTCGTGAGTGGACTTACAAACTAGACTAAAGCCATTAATGTAAAGATTGAACAAAGTATAAATGTACCGTTATGCTGCCGAATTTATCTCTTGACCATTGTTATCATGAAATCATGTTCAATTACCTATTACTTGTTCCCATCATCATCATGGACATGACATTACACCGGCTTAGTTATTGAAACTCTCATTGGCCATTATTAATGACTGTGGGTATCTACATTTAAAATTTTCATGAGATGGCTGACAGGGCACGGCGTGTGTCGAAGGGCTCCAGTCTAGCCCCAATGACGGAGAGTCATAAATATAATGTTAACCATGGGGTATAATGATTACTGGCGTTGCATCTGCGCTGGGAGTACTTTCTTGCTTGTTGAATGTTAGATACATAACCACATACACGTGTCCTGGTGTACATTCTTTATGGATCTTTTCTTGGTGTACATTGGTGTCTACGTGCCTGATTAGTGTTACTTGATCGTGCTTGTGAAATCGCTTGCTTGCTTACGTGATATGGTCATCTTGCATTAATGCAATTAATGATATCTTGTGTTTCTTGACATCATTGAAATCTTCGTGCTTGTGTAAAGTGATCTATTGCTAGTTTCTATCTCGTTCACCAATCTTGTTCTATCGTAATCACTCTCTCTAGCTTGTTTTATATATATCATGTTTTAACGAGTTTTATTCGTACTGCATATCATTCATCGTACTTGCCTAGTTCTAAATGTTAATCACTTATATCATTGCCCGCACATTGAGATATAATCCTACTGGGCTAGTTTGCTCATTCCTACTTTTACCAATCTTGGTGACCATGAAGTGCAAGAGGAAGAGCAAGTCGAGGAGGGAATGCGTCCGAGTGAAGAGCGTTCCAAACATGAGTCTATCTATAGTTAGTTTATTTTGAGTGTTAGAACAATGTAGTAGGAAGTGATGTAGTATGTACTTTTGCTTTTATGAGTCTTAGTCCTATATTAGTTTATCTGAGACAAATATGAGATTTGAATATAATTTATAATTGAGTTCACATTTGGGCCCTATTATGATGTTGTGTTGATATACATTAGTGCGTGATAGCTAGAGGCTTATTTGCCGACTGTCCACGTCTCGAAATATCGACTCGAATTAATTAATAATATCTGCTGCGTAATTCTCGGGACGTGACACCAAGCCACTGTCAACACCTATGACCACATCAACAAGGATGGACAGTGACAAGAATGGTACGAAAGTAGACCAAGAGAACTATAGAGGTATGATAGGTTCTTTACTTTACCTAACAGATAGCAGACCTGATATTTGGTTTTGTGTATGTATGTGTGCTAGATATCAGGCAGATTCTTGAGAATCACATCTGATTTCAGTTAAAAGAATCTTTAGATACCTATCTAGAACTCATGACTTAGGTCTGTGGTATCCAAAATCATGTGAAATTAACTTAGTAGGATATTCGGATGTTGATTATGCGGGATGCAAAATAGATAGAAAAAGCACCAGTGGATGTTGTCAATTTTCTGCAGGATGTTGATATCATGGTCCTCCAAGAAACAGAATTCAGTGACACTATCTACAGCTAAAGTTGAGTATGTTGCTGCTGGAAATTGTTGTACACAACTCCTATGGATCAAGCAATAACTTAAGGGCTATGGACTTCACATCAAATCAATCCCATTCTATGCGACAACACCAGTGCAATAAACCTCACCAAAAATCCAGTACAGCATTCAAGGACAAGCATATTGAGATTAGATATCATTTCATTCGAGATCATGTAGCTAATGGCAATTTAGAAATTCTTTTATTGATACAAATGGTCAGTTAGCAGATATCTTCATAAAAGCTTACCCGAAGAGAGATTCACATCTCTTAGAAGGGAATTGGGCATGTGTAATTTTTGAAATGATTTCTGCTTAGAACTGAAACATAAATTTTAGAATTTAAGTAAATTTCTCTCCCTCGCTTTTACGCAAAACAAAAATTACTATTATCTTTCCTTGGCGTTTCTCTTTTATAAAGGCTTTCAAAATGGTCAAATACTTTTGTCGCTTTCTGCCTTCCCGGTTGGCGCCTCACTTTCGATAAAGCATTATTTACTCCGAAATTGATGTAGAAACGATTCACCTCCTACCTTTACCCTTTTTCCCTCTTTCGCTAGCTTGCTAAGCCGATAACCAAGCGACTCTGGCATCGACTCTCTGCAAATTTGAAGCCTCTTTTCTTCCGCGGAAGAATTTCTTTAGGGCTTTCACTCCTGCCACCATCTCATCCCTCCAAAAAAACCTTCTACACCAAAATCCATGGCCGCATCCGTTGTTTTCGGCAGTCTTGGGGGCTACGGCGCTGAGTTTCTCACACCCGAGCAGTAGGAAAGGTTCACGTTTGTGAAGATGAAGCTGTGTGGAAATAAGGCAGTGAATGTTGTAGACCTGGAGAAAAATGGAATGCATAGTATAGTGGAAGCTATGAGCAGGATGAAGTGGACTGAAATCGTAACTTTTTAGAGGTAAGCTATCCGGACCTTGTGAAGGCATTCTTTGTATTTGAGATAGAGGCGGACAGGTCCTGACATCTTCTGTCAAGGGAACCAGATTAGAATCGATCATGAGCTGTTGAAGACCTTGTTTCGAGTGAGCACTCTGGGCACAGTGGGATCCACACTGTTGATACCCAAGCAAAGGGACTAGGGATTGTTGGTCCTGAATATAGATTAAAGGATGGGAAGTGGATATAATCAATTAAATGCTTTTAATCATCTGTTGCACTTTATTGTTTGTCAAATCTTAGTTCCCAGAAGTGCCACCTATTCAACTTGTACCAAGGCAGATTCAGATATGATGTTTTGGGCCATTCAGAACAAGGAGATAAATATGGCCGATGTTATGATAGAAAGAATGAAATTTGCTCATGCTCAAATCTGGGATACTAAAAGCAAATTAAATGTATCCTTTCCATATGCCCATTTGGTCACCAAAGTATTTAAACATTTTGGGGTTAACTTGTCTGGAGTTGTTGTAGAGAAGATGGGTCAAGCAATTAGGTCCAGAAACTTGAGAAAAAGTGACTTTTCAGTAGTAAATGGAGTATGGACCAAAACCTCTGTGGCTAGGAGTGAGGCCATAATTGGCGAAGCCCAAGAAGTCCAGCAAGAGGTACCAGCAGTAGCAGAACCAGCCACAGGAGCACCAGCTGAAGTTGCAGCGGTAGCAAAAAAGGCACCAGAATCATCAGCATCACTTGCAGTAGAAGTGGAAAGAGTAGGTGCAGAGGAAGCTTCAGTAGCTCAAGCAAGAGCAGTAGTGGAAGAAATTGGTAGAAGAATTGGGGGCATTCCTCCTAAGATTATTGTCCCTATTGGATCAATATCAGAGGAACCTCTACCCTCCTCCTTAGTAGCTTTGGTGCTTCGAGATGTCCTAGATTCCATCCAAAGCACCCAGTTATTCCAGAAGGTGATGGTAGTTCTGTAGAAGAAGCTGTAGCATCAGGCCACTTTAAGAAACTGTGTTAGAAGATGCTCCTAGCTAGGGGGAGCGAATTGTTAGGGGGCCTCAATATCTGAATCTAGGCAATGGGCACACTGTTGAAGAAGCTATGGTTAAAGCTCCCATTCAGATGGAGCAAGCAACTGCTCAAGAAAATGTTGTTATGGAAGATGCTCTCATTGAGGGGGAGCATTTAGTGTCAGAGGAAATTCAAGAAGAGACTGGTGTGACATCAGGCAACACTGATATTTCTATACAAACAGAAGATCCAGCCCAAGCAGTAGTAGCAGCAGCAGCACACAATGATATTCTTAGAAAGTGTGCCTACTGAAGAAGAAAATTTGAATGATGGTGAGACTCAGGGGAAGCACACTGAAGGTGTTCCTGTGAATGTAGGATCAGATGCAGACCATGCTAACATTGAGGAGCCCATTGGCAGGGCAAGCAAAAGAAAGAGAATAGCACTCAAAAGGCTAAGGAAGATAGAGAAGAAGGTAAATTTGAAGCCTGTCTTTAAAAGGTGGATGCTCAAGGTGAGATCCTGTGGTCAGTACAGTCAAACGTGAATTCCATTCATATGAGCCAGGCATCAACCTCCAAAGAAATATCTCAGATAAGAAATGCCATGAAGTGGTTTAATAAGGAAATGGGCACCATGAAGACAATGCTTTCTGAGATTTTGAAGGTAGTTGGACCTAATGTTCCACCTCCTCCTCCACTGTCTGCCACTTAGAGCTGTGTAGAAGTTTTTCCTAGGCATCAGGGCCGGAAGTAGCAGCTGAGGTTAGTGAGAAAGAGCCTTCTCAGAGCAGGCAGCAAGTAGAAGAGGTCGAGCCATCTGGGCTCATTGTGGTTGAACCAGCAGGTCTGTCCAAGCCTCAGGCAGTTCAGATGGAACCAATAGGGCCAGTGATATCCAGGATGTGCAGTCTGGTGTAGAAGAGCCAGTAGTTGCTCCTGAAGCCCCTGAGCCTTCATTCCTTGCAACATCAGCCCCTTCTTCACCACCATCCTCGTCCACAGCACCTCAAACACCACCCACTTTTAAACATCCTATGCCCCACACCATATCCTCACCAACACCTTTTCCATCTCAATCTCCCTTCTTTCTACCCCTTCCCCAATCATTCCTCCACCTCCAACTGCCATTGCAAATCCTCCAATTCCTCATCCGCTGGAGCCTCCTCCTCACCGGGTCATTTCCACAAGACCTTCTTCCACCTTTACTCCAAGATCATTATTCATCCTCCTACTCCACCTTCATCCATTACATTCATACCTGAAAAACCCACAACTTGCCAGTGCTTTTTGCACCCAAGTTGAGGATGAGTTTGAATGCTCAACCCTCACCTCAGTCTTGGCAGTTGCCACTCATGTTCACAGGCCTAATCCCCCCAGTCCTGTTTAGAAAAAGAGGAAACTCTCCACTTCTGTAGCTATACTCTCTACACCCAAATTCCTCCTCTTTGGTTCTCCCTCACTGTTGACAACCGAAGGAGACAAATCTACTGTGAATATCTTCAAAAATGCATTCTTTCCACCATTTTTGGCATTCCCTATCTCAACCTAACTGATCACCTACACATTATTCTTCGTTATTGCCATATGTCCAAAGCTGACCAATCAAAAATCTTCCATCTGTTGGGTTTTTCATTCTAACATTATAACAACATGCTTTTTTGATGATGAATAACTTCAATTGAGGTTTGATACACTTGACACATGACAAAGAACCCAATGCAATACTTGATCATTTGTGTATTCAAAATACTTAACTTTACATGTTTTATCATATAGGTACAATGCTCAAAAGTCAAGCTCTCACCAAGCATGTGAGAAAGATCACAAAAAGCAAGAAATAAGGTCCCTGTCGACAGACACAAAAGTACCTATCGACAGATTGCACAGGAAAGATCAGCCCAAAGTCACATTGCTCAGGAAGTCTTCATCTGTCGACAGATAGGAATCGACTGTCGACAGATCCCACAGTCCTGAACATCCAGACTTCTGTCATTTGCACAAAAGAAGACATCTGTCGACAGATTGTCATCGACTGTCGACAAATTGCACAGAGCCGAAGATCAAGACTTCAGTTTGTTGCAAACTCATTGTCGCCTGTCGACAGATGGCCAAGACCTGTCGACAAACGGAGAATATTTCAAACTACGGAAAGTTCCTAACTTATCCAAGATAGTGTTTCCAAGTCTCACGTTTCTCCAAGTGAGAAGACCTATATTAAACACCTCTTTGGAGAAATTTCGTACAGAAGCAGCCACAACCAAAACCCTAGAGCTATTCCAAATTCCATAAGAGTTGCTGCTGCTCTATTTCAGACTGCTGCCCAGAGCCCTAAAGATCCGTCGATCCAGTAGTTCCTGAAGATAGAACGTCGAGGATTCAACCTTCTCCATCGACTCAAAGCATTCAAGTCGAAGATTGAACTTCCTCCAGCGTTCTCAAAAGAGTTCTTCACCAGGATTTATTCTCTCACTCAGAAATCTCTCTGTTTTCGTATTTCTACCATTCGTGTGTGTGTTGTGGTGATTCAAGCGACCCTTGTGCTTGAGATCACGTGTGGTTTTGTTCTGATCGTGGGTGCACATCAAAAAACATGTGTGTGTGAGTTGTAGTCACCGTACTCTCTCATAAGCAGTTTTCTCTGCGTGTGTGTGTGTGCCGTGACGTAGGATACACGATTTGTGTACTCCGAACCACGTAAATCTTCGTGTCCTGTGGTTTGAACGTTTTTCACGTTAGATGCTTGATAGGCACGTTGCATTTACACACGCTAGATAAATTGCAAATTCATCTACATGTCATCAACACATCTAAATCTCACTCAGTTTCTACTGAAAACTCAAAAGACTTTGTTGTGGTTAAAAAAGGGTTTTTTTTAACTTTTAATTGACAGTAATCTCACTACAACAAATGTGACTTTTAGTAGTAATTTTATATGCTTCTATAGTTAAAACAATGGCTACTAAATCTTTTTCACAGCCATCCAAAAGTTGGTTGTTATAAGTCCCGTCGCTAAAAGTAAATAACAGCCATTCACAATCATGGCTGCTAAAAGGAATCTTTAATGACACTTATAAATGCTGTTATAAATATGCACAATTGTACTCTAAGTGTCACAATAACTTTTGATAGCCATTTAAATGGCTGCAATAATTAGCAATAGAAGCATTTAACATTGCTGCTAAATATGTTTAGTATTGGCAGCTAATCTTTTGGCTATTATTTTTGTTTGTTGTAGCAAATATAATTGCTTCCATTGTATACCATTAGAAGCTAATATAATGGCTATTATTTCTTCTTTTAAAATTAGAACATATTGTCACTATACGTATTAACAACATTTCTTATTGCTTTTGAAGATTAGATATGTGCAATATAAATAGCTACTGAAAGGAGTAATTTGTTGCTAATAGATATTTTAACACAAATATAATTGCTACTAAAAGTGTAAATAATAACATATAATAGCACATATATTTGCTACTAAAAGTATATAATAATGACATTAAAAATTATCACTATAGTTGATTATACAACACCACCTGTATACAAATATATCAAAGTGTATATTCTTCTGCGTATTCGATAATCTTTCCACACCATATATGATTCATGGCAAAAATCTACCACAAAATATCGTACATATCCATTCCATTCCACAAAAAAAGACATCATATATATCCATTCTCACAAGACATCACATATTTTTAGAAATGACGAATGCAAAAGAGTGAAATATATTTTCCAAACATTGTCTCAATGAACATCCAAAATGTAGATGGTTCTGACATAGTCACATAAAATGTCCAAAGGAGAAAAGAAAAAAGAGATGACAAAAGTTTTGTTTTAAGCTGCCTTCATGTAGATCATTCTTCTGCCTAGTGACCTGCAAGAGAAAAGACATATTTAGCATAGAATTGATAACATTATTAATATTGAAATATGTACAATTGAACAAACGTACAAGAGTAAAAGGCCAAGCAAAGTTACCCCAATTGTATCTCCAATTGTCTTGAATTGTCATATGGCCTTGGGAGAGGTTCATTATAAACAAGAGCAACATTTATAGTCACTTCCCAGTATTCACATCCTAAGTCACAACCTCCAACTTTCTTTAAAGAATATTTACTTTCAATAGTAGCAAGAGCCAATTGACAAGAGACTTTTTGAAACTCTTTAAGTAAACCATCACTTTTCCCTGTCAAAAAAAAGAAGAAGAAAAACTTTTAATCTAATACACTAACAAACAATAATATTAAGAGTTGTATTTACCTGAACATTCAAATTGTCATCATTTCTTCCTCTTTTCTTTAATCCCCGTTGCACCTGTGGATACAAGATAATTCATTCAACAGATCTTAAAATATGGTTCCAAAACAGTAGTGACATGTCAAATATGTACCTCACTATGTAATTGTGTTGTCCTTTTTGAAAAAAAGCTTTTTGAACCAGTAGTATGACCTACTATTTGCTTTTCACGATTCAACTTGTTCATGGCACTTCGTTGCTAGAAATTTAGAAGAAATATTAGAAAATACATAGATATTATTATATTAAAGAGTTTCAAATGTTTATTACTTACTTGACTTTTTTCAGTCCTCCAAAAGTTGACAAGGTCCTTCCATTGTGTTGGATCTACTCGTGGATCAGATATATTTAGAACATCATCACCACCATTGATAGCATCCACATATTTTTCTTAAGACTACATTTGAAGTTCTTCCATTTATTTCCAAGGCTTTTCATTGCCCATATATATAAGGCATCATTGACCTCAAACTTCTCCTGTTCATTAGTTTTGAAAAAATATAGGGATCAACATACAAATTTTAAAATATTTAAATAATTATAGATTAGTACCTTCAGAAGTATACACAAAGAATAGAACAAATAAAAGATCAACCCACATATATACACAAAGAATAGAACAAAGAATAGAACTAAATCAGCTTATTCCTTCAGAAGTTGCCTAAATTTTGAATTCAATGAACAAAGAATGGCTGTGCGTGTATGTCTATATACATACATATATATATATATTATATATACACCAGATGTCCATATATCTACCAACGCACAGAGAATGGCTGTGCGGGGCCAGTCGGCGCAGAGGCAGGTAGCTTTGGCGCTAGCAGAGAGTGGTGGGGCGAGCACAGGTGATGGCACTGGCGCTGGCGCGGTGCGACGGCAGGTGCAGGCGTGGGCGACGACGACGGTGCCGAGCACAGGGCGGCTGGGGCGTGGGCGCTTTCACGATGGCCAGTGCGGACACGGTTTCACGAAGGCTGGGCGGCCAGGGGCGCTTACGGGGGCGACGGCTGGCTGACGCGGTGCTGGCGAGGCCTGGGCGGCGTGGCTGGCGAGGACGTGATGCAGGGGGGACGCGGCAAGGTAGAGGCGCGGCGCGAGGGGGCGGGGGTCACGGAGGCAGAGTGTGGGGTGGAGAGCGCCGCACACAGGGGTGGGGCGCTGGCGTATGCAACAATGAGGTTCCTGGAAAAGTTAGTGCGAGAGGGAAGATTTGAATATATTTCACTTCCCCCCAAATCTGTCATTCCAAAAAGAATTTACAACTAAAAAATATGCTACTAAAGGTATTAGTCACCCGATTTTGATATTTGGTAGCTAATGTTTAAAAATTGCTGTCAATTAGCAGCTAATAATATTACTATTAAATGTAATAGTTACTTTAACTCTTGAGTGGGCTTATTAGTAGCATTTTTAAAAAAATGCTGTTAATTAGTAGTAAATATAAATTGGCTGCTAGTAAAATGGCCGCTAAAAGACTAATTTGGCGTAGTGTCTATTCAACACCCCCTTCTAGATTACCATATTGGGATTCCAAAACCTTTCACCATCTTGTTAAGTGCAAGACTGAAGATCAGTGGGCAAAAGGGCACAAGTCTCTCTACAATAAATACCTCACTGCCAGAGTAGATAGCATTTCTCGTCGAGATCACCCACTCACTCTCTCTGAGTGGTTTTTTCTTCATCATCAAACTCTCTGGGCCCAGTTCATTCTTAAAGAAATCAGAATAGCAAGGTATTTTCAGCTTTATAGTGATTACTGGTATCTTAACAAGATCCCTGAGGTACATCTTGGTCAATTCCATGGAGCTCTTGCTCTCCTCCGAACAGAACACCCTGTAAATTGCTCCTTCAAAGTCGATTTCACAACCCTCAAATGCCTGATATAGTTTTCCTTCCCAAGTTACACTCCTTAGTGTTTGACTCCTCCACTGGCTCTCATGCTTTTGAGAGATTTGCTCATGTACTGGGACGACCGTCAGCTAAGTAGGGTCGCCTCCCATCCTTTCAGGGATTTATCTTCAGAGAATATCACTTGGGCCACCTCTCCTCTGAAGTTCCAGCTCCATTAATTTTTGAATGTGAAAGGCTTTCTCCCACAGCTTGGGAAAGCACTACCATCAATCCGCTCTCCAGTTGGAATCTATAAATAGTTCCTTGGTTAGGGCAGGCAAGCCTCGTCTATCTGTTGAAGCCTTCTTAGACCTGAATTCCATTAGTCCAGTTCAAGAACTGTATGTTCAATGGGCTTCAAGGTATTCAACTTTCATCTCTTTGAAGAAGGACCTACATGATCACCAGATCATCTATCCTATCACACTTGATTGTTTCCTTCAGCGTGCCAGTTTTAGGAAGAGCAGCCACTTCAGATTTACTCTTGACAAGGATCAGTATGCGCTCTTCTTGGAAGATCAGCGGTAGCTTTACATTAAGCGCATGATCCCTTCCATGGATGACTCCTTTTCTATAGAGCCTGGGGTTTTCCAACAAATTTTTGAAGACCAGGAGGTTAAGGCTTGGGCCATTATTTCTCAGCATGCCTCTCTTCTTTCTCCTCTTGTCTATCTTCCTGTACCTCCTCAAATTTAATCCAATATATTTGGTTATGTACTTCTCTCTTAAATCTTTTTTCCTCTTCTTTGTCTCAGTTTTTCTTTTTGCTTAATGACAAAAAGGGGGAGAAATACCTAGCTTTTCTGAATATATTTCTAAAAGTTTTCGATTATTCATATTTTTTGTTAAGTTTTGTCATCACCAAAAAGGGGGAGATTGATGATCAGTCTGTCCCCATGTAATTTTAATTAATTATATATTTATTTTGGTGATTAACAAAACCATGTCAAAGATTACTAACACATATTCCATAAGTCTTGAGCATAGGAAATACTACAGGAAAATCAAGCAAATTTGGTAAGTATTACCTTTCTGAAGCATATTAAGTTCAGCATGAAATTTCTCTAAGTCCACATCGACTTTCCTTATGCTACAACGATTTCAGTAGAACTGTAAAGATTTCATAAGTGCCTTAACGATTTCCTCATAACCTGAAACATCGTTTAAATTTAAACAGAAATCATTCCCGTAACGATTTGCTCATCGCAACGATTTCTTAGTCATCGTAACGATTTGTTCATCATAACGATTCCTTTAGTCATCGTAACGATTTGTTCATCGCAACGATTCCTTTAGTCATCGTAACAATTTGCTCATCACAACGATTTCCTTAGTCATCATAACGATTTGCTCATCGTAATGATTCCTTTAGTCATTGTAACGATTTGCTCATCGCAACGATTCCTTTAGTCATCGTAACGATTTGCTCATCGCAACGATTCCTTTATTCATCGTAACGATTTGCTCATCGCAACGATTTCTTTAGTCATCGTAACGATTTTCTCATCGCAATGATTCCTTTAATCATCGTAATGATTTGCTCATCGCAACGATTCCTTAAGTCATTGTAACGATTTGCTCATCATAACGATCCTTTAGTGATCGTAACGATTTGCTCATCACAATCATTCCTTAAGATGTCATAACGATTTGCTTCGCGCATCAACTTCTTTAGTAATTATAACGATTTGCTTTGTGCAACGATTTCTTAAGTGTTCATAACGATTTCCTTAATGAACACAACATTTGCCTTATACAACGATTTCTTTATCGATCACAACGATTTTCTTGTAACTCATAACGATTTGATTATATCGTCTTGATCATAACGATTCTTTTGTAGAAACATAACGATTTGATGCTAAGTTACAACGATTTGGTGGTTAGTGCATAACGATTTCATAAGTCATGAATGCATCGATTTTATGTTTATAGCGACTTGATATTTAATAGCGTTGAATAGTCAAAGTCTTCGCACATATCTTTCTGACATCTGTGCATTTAATGAAGACTGAACGTATCTTTGCATGCATGCAGACGATATCATCCATTATCGTGCTTACTCTATATACATCTTTTAGATACAGCAAAATGGCATTACTATTTCTATGAACACTTGCCCTAACGTTACTGACAACAAGAGACAACCAAGTTGTCTCCTATGTAAGCTTGAAAATGTGTGCAGGTCCCTGAAGACATTCTGTCATACAACGTTGGACCATATAGACGCCAGAAGATCCTATCTCTTTGCGTGCACAAATGGATAAAAGACTGTTGACTGGAAGCTTCTATGTGTCAAGCAGTCTAACGTAAACAACGCGTAGAGACAACGGACTTCTCAACGTTCAATTTTCAAACAAGAGATATATATAAGCAAGAGTGAAACTCCAGAGATGACAATTTTTTTAGAGACATCGCTTCCAAGCAACTGTGTTCAAGTTCTCTACGAGTTCTCCAGAAAAGTGCCTAGCCACATTCCCATTAGCTTCAGCTCTTGCTCTCTACATTCTGTGTAGATTCTATGGTAGAGAGCCTTTGTACTAAGAAGACTCTATCTTGCACATCTTGTTCTTCTTGGTTCTTGCTTCGGGTGAAGCACTTGTTCTATTAGCTTGATCTAGGGGCACCCCTTCATATCATTCTGTGCCTTGTTCCCTTCTGTAGGAAGCAAGACCTGGTGATATCCAGGGTGGTGGTGTTCCCTTCGTATAGAAGGAAGACCTGGTGGGTACCAGGGTGTTGTTCCTCTTCAGGTTGTGAAGAGAAGACCAGCTGAGCTGGGCTGTAGTGTCCATAGGGGGACTGTACCCTAGATAGTGAAATCCTGAGTTGTTGCTCAGGGACTAGACGTAGGACTCCTAAGGAGAGGAGGTCCGAACCAGGATAATTCCTTGCGTTGTGTGATTGATTTTTGTGTTTGTTGTTTACACTAACCTTCACTAACCTTCATCGAAGAATATTTTGTATGCATGTTTTAAGTACAGGTATTACCTAAATAAATTTTTAAAGACCCATTCGCCCCCCCTCTGGGCTAGTCAACTGGGGCAACAGTTACATTATAGTTGCTTGTTATTGGTTCATAGCAACTATTTCTTTTCGCCATTAACCTTTTCAGTGTTGTAAGGCCCTCGAATTTTGTTCTTTATTTAAACTTTGTCATATGGTAGTTAGATGCTTGTGTATATAGCTATGTGTATATATGTATATGTATATATGCATATGTATTTATTTCTGTTCATATTGTATTTGAATAATGTTGAACATATGCATATATGTGTTTTTTTTGTATAAGTTACTTTTATTTAAATTGTACATACTTTTATTTAAATTGTACATATGGTGTTTAAATTATACATTACATTGCATGTATATATGTATATGGTGTATGTATGTTTGGGCATTTTTGTGTTCAGGCCGAGAGGCCAATTAACGTCAACATGAGTTGACATTTATAAGGGAGTCGACGTCCAAATCTATGGATGCCAATTCCCAGTAAACGGTAGGAATGTGGACGTCTATTTCCCAGAAATACTGTGAGTTCAGAGCTAGAAACATCTGCGTTTCCTTCAGTTCCTGTTTTGGAAAATATCTTCCAATGGTAAGAAAACCTATCTAATGCGTATCTAAACCCCTTGGCTCTATAAAAACACCTTCTTTCGGCCGAATTAGGTTCCTTGGCTCTTGAGAAACCCTAGAACTTTTTTGCAAAAACATAAACTTTGGAGGCTTGGATCCGACGTTGTGGTGCGTCTTCGGCAATCTACAATGACTAGAAGATACTTTTGACTTTGGTGAGGGTTCCCAGACTTCGGTGTGCAATCAACATTATCACAGAAGCCGGTTCGGGAGGAGATTTGGGCGCTTCTTGGCTTGGCCGAGGAGAGCATCTTCGGCAAAATAATCCAACCTAAAAAAAATTCTAAGGCAAGTAACCGATGGATATCAACCCTAGCCATGTCTTGTAGGTCTCAGAATTTTTACGGATTTTTTCACATGTCCTGGAACCCCCTACTCTATTGTATTTGTTCGCCCTGTCTGTGTTTCTGCAGACAGGAGATTGACGGCCACATGTGTGCCGTCAAGTTCTTGAGTTGACGAGAATATCATGTGCCATTAACCCCTATTGGCGGCAACCCTTGTAACGCCCCTCTTAGACCCAATACAGTTACACCAAATCACATTGGATCTAATGGAGGTATTAGAAGTGGACTGAATCCAATATTACAATACAGGTTGAAATATACACAAATAGCTATTCAATTCCAATGATAATTGACAGAATATGGAATTAAACACTTGCAATCAGCATCTATTCAAATGTAAAGTCTAATGCATAAATGAAATATGTAACTAAGGTCCCAACTTATTACATATCATAGTCCAAAGCCATAAAAGAAAATACATATAATCCTCACATACAATAGATCACTCTAGAAACTCTCAGTAAAACTAAGTCTCCACGTCTTCTCGCTCTGAGTTAGTGTGCACTAACTCCTGAGTGTCCTCTGGATCTCCTGAAATGTTAAGCAAATATGAGTCTACGAGACTCAGCAAACTACACAGAAGCTAGTTTGAGACATTATAAGTATGATAGTTTTAAAACAGGGTAACATATTATCTATTATTTCACTGGTAACATATATTTTCCTACTAACATGTTTCTAAATCATTTGCATTCAAGTATTTCATAGCATGTCTAACTATCATGAACTCATTTTATCATGAACCTACTTGTTATCATATAACATGTAAATTACTTCGATTTAGGCCTTATACTTCATTTACAATAAACAACAATTTTCATATAACATTGGATCATTAAACATGTAGAAATCTTTATTACAAATGGCATGTAAAATTTAATGCAATGTCATGTAGCATATAATCATATAGACAATAAGCATGTAGCATGTAGACAACGATCATGTGGCGTGTAAGTCATGTAGACATGTAAACATTTTCATTTAGTTGCCAAGACATAGCCCTCACTAAATTAGAGATCAGTAGACATTTAGCATTCACTTATCACCTAGGCAATGCGGTGATGAAGTCTTAGTATTTGCTCAAAACCGGGGAAAGTCCTTCGCACCTTAACCAGTAGAACTAGTCTACCTCCAGGATTTCAATCTGTTGCCCACAGATTCAGTAGTTCATTTACATGTAGTTTAACCATTACCATAGGGGCATCTACAGTGTAGTTCCTTGTAGGAATCTCAAAATTAGCAATGTCTTATTGGCATTCCATTTTAATATATGCAATACATATATGACACCATCTAGTCTACATTTCATGCAATCTCAATATGTAACCATGCAAAAATCTGTAATAGGTCCCTTCAGTTTTGAACATTTCATTTTCTGAATGACAGACCCCTATCATGGTAGTAAATACAACATATTCATTCATGTAAATACTAGCATTTTTATTTAAATTTACAAGCAAATCCTTATTCAGAATTTCATAACAGATTGTATAAATATCCAAAAAATCTAAAATTTTAACAGAAATTCAAAATTCAGTTGTACTATGTCCAGGCCAAATTTCATGTTTTTCTTATCGTTGTAACCATTTCTGGTGAATTACTTTTCATAAATTGGAACTATTTATCATGATAATGTAGAAATAAAACCATGCAGATTTACAATCAAGATTACACATAGTAGATCCACAGTCATAGTTATCAGTCATACAGTCCCTAACATTATGCTATAACATAAATTATGCTTGCATCGTTTTTTTTTTCAAAATTGTTATTACTAATTCTATTAAGACTTCCATGAAAACAATAATACACGATATACATATGGTTTATTCATTCATCATATAACAGTACTAGAAACACACCAATCATCACCTGGCCGAAACCTCACACAATCAAGGATCACAGATAACCAACTATTATCAATTTCTGTAGATATAGGTACTGATAAACTCGACGACAAGGGGTATGACGTTTACATAAGTCAACGTCCACATATAATGTCGTTAAGTTTAGATAGACAATGGCACATAGCGCCGTTAAAATAAATTGACGGCGGCACATAGCGTCGTTTACATATAGTAAAAGATAGAAAACTACTATCATGCATATGATATAGACGGCGGTCGATCCCGTCGTTTATATGAGATTGACGGCGAACAATATTGCCGTTATGTTCTTAAACGCAGAAAACGCAGAAAACCTTACATAAAATGACATGACTTTCATCCCTTCCCATGGTTCATTTTCATGTTTTAAGAATACTTAAAAATGGTAAACCTATAATCTTACATATCCTAAACTGAACCCCCATGTAACTTGCCTCTTTCCCTCCTACTAGAGTGATGATTTGAAGCCCGAAGAAGCTCGCCTCGTCAGTAAGACAGTCCTCTCCTCCGTCTTCAAGTGCTCCGAATCCACCTCCGATGTAGTTCTCCCGCCTGGACGAGTTTCGGATCTCGTGGACGATCACTCCACCTTGGTCCAAGAGTCTCCAAACCGCACGAACCAACATCGGATCGCTCTGCAAAGTCCTTTCCTCGGCCCTCTTTTCTTTCCCGCAAAACCAGAGCGAAAACCCCTTTTTGACTGTGAGATCTGGTCTTATAAAGACCTCCATGCATTGGCTAGCCCAAGTTCATTCTCTGGGATGCGTAACGCACTGATCTAGCCTCTTAATGGCACTTAAAACGGCAGATCCCACTCGCTCGGACGGTAATATAAAAAACAGGCAAGTCAGGTTAACGTCAACATGGGTTGTCGTCAGAATCATTGTAAACGTCCATCGATAATGTCGTTTACATTCTTGCCCAAAAATAAAATAATTCAGAAAATATTAAATGACAATATATACTGTCGTTAACAAGGTATAAACGGCAGACGAGCTTGCCACTGACAAACTTAACACCAAGGGATATTGACGCCAAGTTCACCATAGAACAACATTCAAAACATGCAGAAATAAACATACAATTTGCAAAACAAATTCAGAAATTCCTAGGGCACTACATCCTCTCCCCCTTAAAATAATCTTCGTCCTCGAAGATTGAGTTAGAATACTCACCAAACAAGGACGGATAAAGCTTCTTCATTCTTTCTTCAAGCTCCCACGTTGCTTCTTCACGTGAGAAATTCCTCCATAGAACCTTCTCAAATAGTACGGATTTCGATCTTAATTCCTACACTTTCCTATCCAGAATCTCCACAGGTTGCTCCGCATAAGACAAGTCTGGCTGAAACTGCACTGGCTCATAGCTGATCACATGGTCCACATCTCTAATATGATGCCTCAACATGGACACATGGAAAACAGGATGCACGGCTGCTAACGATTGTGGCAAAGCTAATTGGTATGCTACATTCCCGATCTTCTTCAAAATCTCGAATGGGCCAATAAACCTTGGGTTCAGCTTACCTCTCTTTCCGAATCTTACTACACCTCTGGTGGCGAAACCTTAAGGAAAACATGGTCTCCAACCTCGATTTCAAATCCTTCCTTCTTGTATCTGCATAAATCTTCTGACGATCCTGAGTTGCCTTTAACCTCTGCACAATCATATGGATCTTCACTAAGTCTCTTGCACTACTTCAGGTCCAACCAGATGCCGATCTCCTGACTCCTCCCAACACAATGGGGATCTACAGTCTCCCGTATATGCCTCGAAAGGTGCCATACCTATGCTCGAATGGAAACTGTTATTATAAGAAAATTCTATAAGAGATAGATGGCGCTCCCAATCACCTTTCCATTCCAAAACACAAGCTCGAAGCATATCCTTCAACGTCTGAATAGTCCTCTCGGACTGTCCATCCGTTTGTGGATGAAATGCGAACTCAACTTCAACTGACTGTCAAAATCCTGCTGCAAACTCTGCCAAAACCTAGAAGTGAATCTCGGATCACGATCTGAGATAATCGACTTCGAAATTGCATGCAGCTTCATGATGCCATCAATGTACAGTCTGGCCAAGCTCTCTACGGACTGCTTCTTCTTCATTGCCAAGAAATGAGTACTCTTCGAAAACCTGTCTACAATCACCCAAATGGAATCATTTCCTCTAGGCGATCTAGGCAATCTAGACACAAAATCCATAGTGACTTGCTGCCACTTGCACTGAGGAATATCCAACTTCTGCATCAAACCAGAAGGTCGCTGATGCTTCGCCATCACTTGCTGACAAATCAAACATTTTTCCACAGCATCAGAACATCCCTTTTCATTCCTGACCACCGATAGGAATGCTTCAGGTCCTTGTACATCTTTCCACTGCCTGGGTGAATAGAGAACTGAGATCTATGCGCTTCCTCCAAAATCTCCTTTCTCAGATCAACATTATTGGGGACACATACCCTAAGATTCAGGCGAATCACATCATCTTCATCTTTGGTAATTCCGCCCTTTCCAACAACTCCTGCTACAACGGGTCATCTTTCTGCAAAGCAATAACCCGATCAAGGATAGAAGATCTCAAAGACAACTGCGCCATGAACAAGTTGCACAATTGAGGTTCTAGAACAGCCAAAGATCTCGAAGCGTCATCTAGCATCTTCCAGTCTTGCCTCATCATCTGCCTTTTCCTACTCAACGCATCTGCCACTACATTGGCCTTCCCTGGATGGTAAGACAGCTCAAAATCATAGTCCTTCAAGAATTCTATCCACCTCTGCTGCCTCAGGTTCAACTCTTTCTGCGAGAACAAGTATTTGAGACTCTTGTGGTCTGGAAGAGCTCAAATCTAGCACCGTAAAGGTAATGCTCCATATCTTCAAAGCATAGACCACAGCCGCCAACTCCAAGTCATGGGTCTGGTAGTTGCGCTCATGCTCCTTTAATTGCCTAGAAGCATACGCCACAACTCGACCACCCTGCATTAGAACACAACCAAGCACAATCTTCGAAGCATCTGTGTAGATAGAAAAAGAATCCACACCATTGGGCAAAACAAGCATTGGCGCTAAGGTCAGACGAGTCTATAACTCTTGGAACGCCTTTTCACAAGCCTCTAACCACTAAACCTGACTCCTTTCCTTGTCAACCTCATCAAAGTGGCCGCAATAGAAGAAAACCCTTCGAGAATCTCCTATAGTAACCAGCCAAGCCGAGAAAACTCCTGATGTCAGCTGATGATCTCGGTGCTTCCCAATCAAGAACAGCTTCCACCTTAGTTGGATCTACAGACACACCTTCTCGATATAACATGACCCAAGAAATGGACTTCTTTCATCCAAAAGTTGCACTTGCTGAACTTAGCATACAACTTGTGCTCCCTCAGGACACCCAACACAATCCTCAGATGCTCTCTATGAGTCTCCTCATCGGGCGAATAAATCAACACATCATCAATGAAGACTACTACAAAGGAATCCAGATACTGCCAAAAAACTCTGTTCATCAAGTCCATGAAAACTGCTGGGGCATTCGTCAAGCCAAAGGGCAAAACAAGGAACTCGTAATGGCCATATCTCGTCCTCAAAGCCGTCTTAGCAGAACCTTCCAGCTTGATACGGAGTTGATGATAGCTAGAACGAAGATCAATCTTAGAGAATACAGAAGCTCCTCGCAACTGATCAAACAAGTCATCAATACAGGTAAAGGGTACTTATTCTTAACAGTTACCTGGTTGAGCTTACGGTAATCTATGCACAATCTCATCGATCCATCCTTCTTCTTCACAAAGAGTACAGGTGCTCCCCATGGCGAAACACTCGGCGGATGAAGCCCTTATTAAGCAATTCCTACAGCTGCTTCCTCAACTATGTCAATTCTGCTAGTGCCATACGATAAGGGGCAATAGAAATAGGTGCTATGCCAGGGACTAGCTCAATGCCAAATTTAATCTCTCGAGCTGGGGCAAAACAGACAAATCTCTGGAAATACATCGCTGAAATCTCTGACCACTTCAATATCCTCAACAGATAACACCTTCTTCGCATCCTCCGACACAACCACACTAGCCAGAAAACCGCTACAACCCTTGCTCAACATCTGGGCTACCTTCAAAGCAGAAATGACAAACTTGCCCGACATGTTGTTAAGCAAAGGGTGAACAAACTCCTCCTTACCAGGAATCTGGAAAATAATAAGTTTCCGCCGACAATCCATCAAAGCATAATGCTCCTCGAGCCAATCTAAGCCAAAGATAGCATCATAATCTCTCATCTTCAGCAAATAGAAGCTACTAGACAAAACATGCTCCTCGATGCACACAGGAAGAGAAGAAAAACGCTGCTCAGTCAAAATAGTTCCTGCTGGCTTATGGACAGACAAGGGAATCTCCAACTTTCTGGAACTAAACCATCACCCTTCATCAAAACCTTGGCAAATCTCTCGGAAATAAAACTATGTGTGGCACCGGTATCAAACAGAACTCTAGCATGCAAACCCATAATTAAAATTGTACCTTCTATAACATGCTCTGCTAACTATGCCTCATCTCTCGCCAACGCGAACACTCGTGCCTGAGCTCTCGGTCTCCCTACTACTCTCGGTGCCGGTCTAGCTGCTGCTGCGCTGTGCTGCCGCTGTAGTCTGTTGTGCCATCTTCGGACAATCTCTGATCTTGTGGTTCTTATCACCACACCTCAAGCACCTCCGGAAGTCACCCAACATACCTCGCTTCATGGCGTTTACCACAATGGGTACACACTAGCTTCTATACTACTGTGCCTCCACCGGTGTCGGTGCTGCTACTCCCTCTGGTGCAACTGCTCTCTGCTGGTAACCTGGAGCCTTCTTCTTCTTGTCCTAACGCTGAAAGCTGATGCTGGCCTCTTTAATGATGCTCTCTTCTCCTCCAGGTAAACCTCCATCTCTACCTCCGCATGCATGCCGCCGGCAAACCCTGTTCCATGGAACGATGCCCTAAAGCCACTAGTCTCGTCCTTAGTGACGGCTTCAACCCCATTATAAACTTCTTCACCTTCCTCCGCTCATCTGCCACAATATGAGGCGTATACTTGGACAGCTCCATGAATTTCGCCTCGTACTCAAGAACACTCATCGGCCCCTGGGTCAACGTCAGAAACTCCTGCTCCATGCGGTCCTGCACATGCTCCGGAATGTACTTCGCCCTGAACAGACGAACGAACTCAGTCTATGCAACCTCCATAGCACCATCTCCAAACTGTGTGCGTAGTACAGAAGACCACCACACATCGGCACGCTCCTACAACAGAAATAAGGTAACTATATCCAGGTATAATCCACTCAACACACTTAATCCTCAGCAAAATATCAATCTCTACCTGAAGCATATAGTAGCTAGGGTCACCCTCTCTTCTTTATACAACAAATGGCACGAAAGATCTTCTCTGTCTCTCTAAGCCAACTCTCCGCAAGAATAGGATCGCTCTCCCCCTTAAAGAAAGGTGGGGTCATCCTCTGAATCTCTCCATCATAGGCACACCTCCGAAAATGCCTCCTGAGCAAGTGCCTGTGCCTGAACCTGCACCTGCGCCTGCAATGCTGTCGTAGTCTGAGCCTGAGTCTGCATCGCATGCACCAACCCTGCATCAAGCTCCGTAGTCCAAGGTGTTGTGAGACCCCATTATACCGGTACGGTTATCCAACCCACGTCGGTATAGCGAGCGTTGCCACAGTGGACATTTACCCAACGATGACATTTAGCTGAGATACACGTGAATATAGAACAGAGTAGCGACGTAAAAGAACCACTATCTTAATTCATTCATTCATCATCCACATTAACATACATGATTCATAACATTTAAAGAACTAAAAGTCACATAATTTAAATTGCTGAAAAATTAATACATAAGTGTCCACACTCATACATTCTTCCATAGTAATTCTAATACAATGTTGCAATTACATATTATGAAAATCTCAAAACGTCACATGCACTCCAACTGTCTAATCCCCATGCTCGGAGTCGGTCTCCAACGCCTCCTCTGCAAGCGTGTCGTCACCAACTACACCTGTACGCCGAAGCAAGTGATGATTAAATCACAACATGTGAACATCGATTATGGAAGTTGTTTGTACATGCTTAACAATTATCCCTAGCATGGATTCTAGTCATTTTGCATACATAAACATGATCATAACATAGAAATCTACTATTTAAGCATGATTTCAGATTTGTCATAACATGGATTACAACACTCACATCCTCACATTTTGGTTTCACATTTTACACAATTTCAAATTCGCATATTTTACACTTTACACATACACTTTTACACATTATTCACATTCACATTTTTCACATGAACACCACATTTACACATTCACATTTACACATTCACATTTAGTGCCGTGACACATAGTCCAAACCACCAAAGAAGGACACAACACATCACATCACATAGACGCCATCTAGGCAATACAATGGCGACTCTTGGACTGCGTAGACCGGGAGAACAAGTCTCCACCCTAACCAGTGGTACTTGTCCACCTCCAGGATTTCCCCCTAATGCCCTTAGGGTCACTTACACATTGAACCTTCTCAGGGGGACTTTTCCTGATACGGTTCCACTGCCCTCTGGGAAGCAATGTCACATTGGCAAAATTTACACATTACACGTTTTTACCGTTTTTAACACATAGGTTTACACATGTCACTCTCAATTCATTCACTTTCTCACTCACATGCACACCTCTCTATTTTTCCTAACATGGCACTATAATTACAGAAGTTTAGCACTCAGGAAAATTACTAATCAGGTTGCTACATGCAAAATCGAATCATTTACCAAAGCATGCATTAGTTTCACAATTTCTCATGGGAAAGTTCATATTGCATCATATACTGGTCCAAATGACTTGAAATTTTAACCACAAGCTATTTTCGGGTTTAGGATCCCCATGCAAAATTTCAGATTTTTCTGAGCTAAAACGAATTACATAAAATCTAACATTAATTCACATGCTATCCGCAATTCAATTTAACATGGTGTTAAACACAAACACAGTTTTAACCGCTCCGGTCTGAACCCTAAAAGACAAGGAGCTACAAAATTTATTCCTGAAATTTTTGGGCAATACATGATTTACCGAAGATTTATCATGACCTACGCAAATTTCTATTTCCCAAGCAATATTTCCACTAATTCACACAAGCATGGAAAAATATCAAAATTTCAGAACAGAGATTGACCAATACATGCATGACCCATAAAATGTAGTACATTCAGATTCGTCCTAAATCATACAAACAAAGGATTGACAAGATTGATAACTCATCACACATGTATTTACATGAAAGAAACAAACTTTGCCACTTACCACCTTGCAAAAGAATCCATCCACACCACATTCACTAGTATACATAGTACATAAGAGATTACATTATATACTCATCGTGAAACATATCGAAAATAGTCGTATAGAAGGGCAGAACAGCTTGTTGTTCTGCTCAGATGAACTTTGCGGCAAGCTATGGCCGTTAATTTCATGTTAGCGGCATCATCGATGGACGCTAAGCATGATCTTGGCGGAAATAGGTATTGTCGTTAATGTCAGGTCTGTGCAGAACACAAACCCGAGCTCCAAAGATGGGGTGAATTTGGGGGTCTAGGACACGAGGGAAAATACATAAAATTTGTAAAACCAACCTAGACACATACAGGGACGTTATGGGTAGGGTACTTGCCTCTAGAAAATTCACCAGATGGATCTAGGGCTCGGTGAAGCTCTCCTTGGGCTGTCCCAAGAAGCTCTTAGAAATGCTTTACTCCAGGTTCCTGAGCAAGCTCCAAAGCCTTCCGAGGTCAGGGAGGCCTTCCTCGTCGATCCAACAAACTCCTTGAAGCAGCAGGTGGCCGGATCAAGCTCCAAAAGTTCGGATTTGGGCTGCAAAGAGTGGGTTTCTCACAGTTCGAAAATAGGTTTTCTCTTCCTTCTCTCTTGCAAAAGGGCAAAAGAAGTGCTAGGCTGTAGAAAGGGTTCTGAATATAGAAGAGGGGTTCTCTTGTCACGCAGGGGTGACAAGATGGCCTTTCAGACCGTTGGGACAGCTCCCCAATGGTTGGGGTAGCTTGCTCCCGGAATTCTGGGCTCTGCAACGCATGCAGGTCAGAGAAGTTGGCGTCCACATCGTTGGACGCTGGGATTAGTGTTGGCGTCCATGGGGTTGACGCTGACATCACATCGACGTCATGATATTGACGCCAATGGCCTTCGGCCAGAAGTCTAAAACATGCAGAAACCATGCACATCTTTAATATACATGTAATATCATATGGTATCGTGCACACACTACCATCAAGTAATACATACATTATTTATACTTAAATGTACACATACACACATAAGTATACTAATAATACATACGTAGATACATACATATTCGTATATACACATGAATGATTTACATGCAATACAATAATGCGACAAATTCGAGGGCCTTACACCCTCTCCCCCTTAAAGAAACTTCGTCCTCGAAGTTAGAACGACACTACTCAAACAAAAAGGGGATACTTCTTCTTCATCGCATCCTCAAGCTCCCAAGTAGCCTCCTCTCGTGAGAAGTTCCGCCATAGAACTTTCACCGACGCAATACTCTTGTTCCGGAGATGCTGAACCTTCCGGTCAAGAATAGCTACTGGTTGCTCGACATACGAAAGATCTGGCTGAATCTCCACTGGCTCATGACTAATCACATGAGACGGATCTCGGACATACTTCCTGAGCATCGAAACGTGGAACACAGGATGAACACTAGCCAAAGCTGGGGGTAAGGCTAGCTCATATGCCACGCTGCCAAACGTCTGAGAATCTCATATGGGCCAATGAACCTAGGCTCAACTTACTATGCCTGCCAAATCTGACAACACCTCGAGTAGGCGATATCTTCAAGAAGACATGATCGCCAACCTCGAACTCAAATCCTTCCTCCTGTTGTCGGCATAGCTCTTCTGCTATCCTGTGCCGCAACAAGCCTCTTCCTGATAAGCTGGACCTTATCCGAAGTTTCCTGAACTAACTCCGGTCCGATCAACTGCCTATCACCAGTCTCCTCCCAACAAACGGAGATCTGCAGGGCCTACCATACAACGCCTCGAATGGAGCCATACCAATACTAGCATGAAAGTTGTTGTTGTATGCGAACTCCACAAGAGGTAAATGGCGCTCCCAATCATCCTTCCAATCCAGAACACACGCCCTCAACATATCCTCGAGCGTCTGGATAGTCCTTTCGGACTGTCCATCAGTCTGGGGATGAAACGCCGAACTGAGCTTCAGCTCCGAACCTAAAGCATCCTGAAGACCCTTCCACAACCTCGAAGTAAATCTCGGATCTCGATCCGAAATGATCGACTTCGGCACACCATGCAATCTAATGATACCACTAACATACAATCTAGCTAAACTCTCTACTGACTGCTTCTTCTTCATAGGCAAGAAATGAGCAGTCTTCGAGAATCTATCTACAACTACCCAAATCGAGTCATTGCCCCTTCTAGATCGAGGCAAACCCGAAACAAAGTCCATAGTGACAGCTTCCCACTTCCACACTGGGATGTCCATCCTTTGCATAAGGCCGGATGGTCGCTGTCGCTCGGCCTTCACTTGCTGACACACTGACATCTAGACACATAATCCGCAACATCCTTCTTCATGCCGGACCACCAAAATGATCTCTTCAGTCTTGGTACATCTTAGTGTTACCCGGATGAATAGAGAATCGCGATCTGTGAGCCTCTGCTAACACATGCTCACGGACATCTACTAAATCGGGACACAAACACGGTGCTGAAATCTAATCACACCGTCCTCATCACGAGCAATGCCTGCCTTGCCCACTAACTCTAAGAGTCTAGGGTCGGCTCCTGTTCGCTCGATCACCTCATCCAAAACCGAGGACCTAAGAGATAACTGAGCTACAAAAGCCTGACATAGCGATGGCTCTAACTCAGTCAACGCGCAAGCCGCATCTTCCAACATCTTCCAATCCTGCTGGAGAGATGGCTCTTTCTACTCAGCGCATCCGCTACAACATTCGCCTTTCCAGGGTGATACTGAAGGTCGAAGTCATAGTCCTTCAAGAACTCAATCCATCTCCTCTGCCTCAGGTTTAATTCCTTTTGGGAGAAAAGATACTTTAAGCTCTTGTGGTCGGTAAACACCTCAAATCTGACACCATAAAGATAGTGCCTCCAGATCTTTAGTGCATGAACCACTGCTGCGAGCTCCAAGTCATGAGTCGGATAGTTCTTCTCATGCTCCTTCAACTGACGAGAAGCATAAGCCACTACCCTTTCTTGCTGCATAGCACAAGCCTAAACCAATCCGAGACGCATCCGTGTAGATAGCAAAACCCTCTACACCGCTCGGTAAGACTAACACCGGGGCTGTCGTGAGCTTAGTCTTCAATAATTGAAAACTACTCTCACACTTCTCAGACCAAACAAACTTCACTCCCTTTCTGGTAAGCTGAGTCAAAGGGGCGGCGATGGATGAAAATCCCTCAAAATCGCCGATAATAACCAGCTAAACCAATAAAACTACGAATCTCCGAAGGGGTCTTGGGAATCCCCCAATCCATAACTCCTGGACCTTCGCTGGATCAACTGCAACACCAGCGCCGGAGATAACATGCCCGAGGAAATGAACCTCGCGCAACCAAAAATCGCACTTGTTGAACTTGGCATACAGCTTGTGCTCACGAAGAACCTCTAACACTACCCTCAAATGCTGACGGTGCGTGGCCTCATCCGGAGAGTAGACCAACACATCATCAATAACACTAAACACTACGACTATCTAAGTAAGGCCTAAACACCCTGTTCATGAGATCCATGAACGCTGCAGGGGCATTGGTCAATCCGAAAGGAAGGACCAAAAACTCATAATGTCCATAACGGGTTCTAAATGCCGTCTTGGACACATCCTCACTCCGAATCCTCAACTGATGATAACCAGATCGCAAATCAATCTTAGAAAAGACTGATGCCTCCGCAACTGGTCAAACAAATCATCAATACGAGGTAAGGGATACCTGTTCTTCACAGTCACTTGGTTCAACTTCCTATAGTCAATGCAACCTAAGTGACCCGTCTTTCTTCTTGACGAATAATACAGGCACGCCCCAAGGGGAAACACTAGGGCGAATAAATCCCTTATCAAGCAACTCTTGCAACTGCCTCCTCAACTCGGCTAACTCCGCAGGGCCATCCGATATGGAGCCTTCGAGATAGGAGAGGTGCCCGGAAGCAACTCTATGGTAAACTCTATCTCTATATCCGGTGGCAATCCAGACAAAGTCATCAGGAAGACATCTAGAAAATCCTGCACTACCTCAATCTCCGCAAGAGTAGGTGACTCATCAGCCTCTGGTACTAACACCACGGGCAAGAAAAGCGTCACAACCCTGTTCACCATGCGCATCGCCTTCATGGCAGAGATGACCATCTTTCCCGCCCAGTTCCTTGGCAAGGGGTGAGAGAACTCATCCTCACTAGGAATGCGGAAAACGATCCTCTTCCGACGACAATCCACTAACGCATAGTGCTCCTCTAGCCAATCCAGACCAAGAATAGCATCATAGTCCTTCATCTTTAGCAAGAAGAAAACCCATCTAGGATTCTATCCTCAATGCACACAGGTAACGACGGAATGCACTTCCTAGTCGATACCGTACCCGCAGGGGTGTGCACAGACAAAGGGACCTCTAATCCTCAACTCTATGCCTGACTCTACGGCTAACTGCCTAGCGAACCGCTCGAAAATGAACGAGTGAGTAGCAACCGTATCAAACAAAACCCGAGCGTGCACACCTAAAAGCAAAACCGTACCTTCGGTGACATGCTCCGCCTGCTCGGCGTCCTCACGAGCTAAAGCAAACACTCGAGCTGGGGCTCGAGGCCTTTCTGGTCTTCCTGTAGCTGGCACCGCTGCCGCTACTGCTGGGGCTGGCGCTCCGCGCTGAACTCCTTGCTGAAGTCTTGGGCAATCTATGATCTTGGTCGCTGCTCCCGCACTTCAAGCACTGCGTAATCATCCAACACTCGGTACCACCATGTGTCTTCCCACAGTGGGGACACTCTTTCTTCACACCAGGGGAACGTACAGAAGGTACCTGAGAACTGTCGACTGCCATGGATCGCTGCGGTGTCTGGTACACCGTTTTCTCTTGTCTTGCCGTTGGAAAGTTGCCGCTGGCCTCTTCTGCGAAGCTTTCTTTTCTCCAAGTATTGCTCCATTTCTCCTCCTACCTAAAAGCAGCACTGAGGGCCTCGTCCAACGTGCGGTGGTCAAACGCCACAAGTCTCATCCACAGTGATGGCTTGAGTCCCATCACGAATTTCTTTGTCTTCCGGCGTTGTCTGCCACGATATGAGGTGCATATTTAGAGAGTTCAGAAAATCTTGCCTCATATTCCAGCACAGTCATGGAGCCTTGAGCCAAAGATAGGAATTCCTGCTCCATCCGATCTTGCACATGCTCGGGGACGAACTTGGCCCGAAAGAGCCTCACGAACTCGCCCAAGCAACGTCGATAGCTCCGTCCTCAAACGGGTACGCAGTAGTGAAGACCACCATACATCAGCTCTCTCCTGCAATGTATCTTCATAAGCTCTAACTAACACTTCTAACTATCAAAAAAATACAATCATACAAAATTAACACATACCTGTAGCATGTAGGTGGCTAATGTGACCTTGTCCTCGTCTGCACACCTGATGGCTCGGAAGATCTTTTCTATCTCCCTCATCCAGCTTTCAGCCAACAACGGATCACTCTCCCCCTTAAAAGAGGGTGGCAGCATCCTTTTGAATCTCTCCATAGTAGAAGGTCCACCATGGTCCTGAGCTGGTACTTGAGCCTGCTACAGTACACATCAAGCAATACACAATCAATATAATATCGCACATTCAAACAAAAACAGATAATAGTTTTTTATTAGTCTAACCTGAGCCTCAACTGAGCCTGGAGTGCTGCCTGGGTATGAGCCTGCGTCTGCATGGCTTGCACCAGACCTTGCATGAATACCCATAGTCCCACAGGTGGCGGTGGGGGAAGTACAGGACCTGGCGGTGCCGGGGCTTGCTCTGCCCGCTCGTCACGTCGCGGCTCGTCCTCATGGGCTGGCACTCCGCCACGCCTACTTTCGAAGCCATGGCTGTAATAAATTCAGCCACCATTAGAGCTAGGTTACTAAATTTTCTAACCATTTTCTTATCTATTTTCACTTCTTATTAGTGTTTTCTACACATGTGGACATACTATCATGCAATGAAGATGATGACTAGGTATATTCATGTGCAATCTCAACTGTTGGGCTCTGATACCAATCTCTGTAGCGACCCTCATTATACCGATACGGTTATACCAACCCACGTCGGTATAGCGAGCGTTGCCACAGTGGGACATTTACCCAACGATGACATTCAGCTGAGATACACGTGAATATAGAACAGAGTAGCGGAAGTAAAAGAACCACTGTGTTAATTCATTCATTCATCATCCGCATTTAACATACATGATTCAATAACATTTAAGAACTAAAAGTCCACATAATTAAATTGCTAAAAAATTAATACATAAGTGTCCACACTCATACATTCTTCCATAGTAATTCTAATACATGTTGCAATTACATACTATGAAAATCTCAAAACGTCACAAGCACTCCAACTGTCTAATCCCCCGCGGAGTCGGTCCAACGCCTCCTCTGCAAGCGTGTCGTCACCAACTACACCTGTATGCCGAAGCAGGTAATGAGTCTAAAAGACTCAGCAAGTATTCTACACACATACGCACATGCACATATCATGGTAGGTTTTTCCTACACATTCATAAGACGCATCATGTAGCATGCTTGATATTAAACTTTTACAACCTATCATGGTGAATCTACAATTCAAAACATGGACTATGCTTTCAGATTTACGGAAATAGAATCACCTATCACATCTTCTATTCATTCTCACATGAAAGTCTACTTCCAACCAACTAAGACATGAAAGCCACGAACATACATTCCAAACATGCATGAAAGGAACACACCTAACATGAAATCTACACATTACTACACATATACATGACCATTTTCATACTTTAAGCTTGCTGATTTTACATGCTTTAGCAACCATAATCTAACACATGAGAGCTACAACAACGATTTAAATCACAACATGTGAACAATTGATTATGGAAGTTGTTTGTACATGCTTAACAATTATCCCTAGCATGGATTCTAGTCATTTTGCATACATAAACATGATCATAACATAGTAAATCTACTGTTAAGCATGATTTCAGATTGTCATAACATGGATTACACACTCACATCCTCACATTTTGGTTTCACATTTTACACAATTTCAAATTCGCATATTTTACACTTTACACATACACTTTTACACATTATTCACATTCACATTTTTCACATGAACACATACACATTTACACATTCACATTTACACATTACATTTAGTGCCGTGACACATAGTCCAAACCACCAAGAAGGACACAACACATCACATCACATAGACGCCATCTAGGCAATACAATGGCGACTCTTGGACAGCGCAGACCGGAGAGAACAAGTCTCCACCCTAACCAGTGGTACTTGTCCACCTCCAGGATTTCCCCTAATGCCCTTAGGGTCACTTACACATTGAACCTCTCAGGGGGACTTTTCTCCGATACGGTTCCACTGCCCTCTGTGGAAGCAATGTCACACTTGGCACAATTTACACATTACACGTTTTTAGCGTTTTTAACACATAGGTTTACACATGTCACTCTCAATTCATTCACTTTCTCACTCACATGCACACCTCTCTATTTTCCTAACATGGCACTATAATACATAAGTTAGCACTCAGGAAAATTTACTAATCAGGTTGCTACATGCAAAATCGAATCATTTTTCGAAGGCATGCATTAGTTTCACAATTTCTCATGGGAAAGTCATATTGCATCATATACTGGTCCAAATGACTTGAAATTTTAACCACAAGCTATTTTCAGTTTAGGATCCCACATGCAAAATTTCAGATTTTTCTCAGCTAAAACGGAATTACATAAAATCTAACATTAATTTCACATGCTATCCGCAATTCAATTTAACATGGAGTTAAACACAAACACAGTTTTAACCGCTCGCGGTCTGAACCCTAACAGACATGGAGCTACAGAATTTATTCCTGAAATTTTTGGATAATACATGATTTACGAAGATTTATCATGACCTACGCAAAATTTCTATTCCCAAGCAATATTTCCACTAATTCACACAAGCATGGGAAAAATCTCAAAATTTCAAAACAGGGACTGACAAATACATGCATGACCCATAAAATGTAGTACATTCAGATTCGTCCTAAATCATACAAACAAAGAATTGACATGATTGATAACTCATCACACATGTATTTACATGAAAAGAAACAACTTACCACTTACCACCTTGCAAAAGAATCCATCCACACACCACATTCACTAGTATACATAGTACATAAGAGGTTACATTATATCCTCATCGTGAAACATATCGAAAATAGTCGTATAGAAGGCAGAACAGCTTGCTGTTCTGCTCAGATGAACATGGCGGTAAGCTATGGCCGTTAAATTCATGTTAGCGGCATCATCGATGGACGCTAAGCATGATCTTGGCGGCAATGGGTATTGCCGTTAATGTCAGGTCTGTGCAGAACACAGACCCGAGCTCCAAAGATGGGGTGAATTTGGGGGTCTAGGGACAAGGGAAAATACATAAAATTTGTAAAACCAACCTATACACATACAGGGACGTTATGGGTAGGGTACTTGCCTCTAGAAAAATCACCAGATGGATCTAGGGCTCGGTGAAGCTCTCCTTGGGCTGTCCCAAGAAGCTCTTAGAAATGCTTTACTCCGGGTTCCTGAGCAAGCTCTAGAGCCTTCCGAGGTTGGGGAGGCCTTCCTCATCGATCCAGCAAACTCCTTGAAGCAGCAAGTGGCCGGATCAAGCTCCAGACGTTCGGATTTTGGGCTGCAAGGAGTGGGGTTTCTCACAGTCCGAAAGTAGGTTTTCTCCCCTTCCTCCTTGCAAAGGGGCAAAAGAAGTGCTAGGGCTATAGAAAAGGGTCTGAATATAGAAGAGGGGTTCTCTTGTCACGCAGGGGTGACAAGATGGCCTTTCAGACCGTTGGGGACAGCTCCCCAATGGTTGGGGTAGCTTGCTCCCGGAATTCTGGGCTCTGCAACGCATGCAGGTCAGAGAAGTTGGCGTCCACATCGTTAGACGCTGGGATTAGTGTTGGCGTCCATGGGGTTGACGCTGACATCACATCGACGTCATGATATTGACGCCAATATGGCCTTCAGCCAGAAGTCTAAAACATGCAGAAACCCATGCACATCTTTTATATATACATGTGATATTTACATGGTATCGTGCACACACTACCATCAAGCAATATATACATTATTTATATTAAATTGTACACACACATACAACATAAGATACTAATTAATACATGCGTAGATACATACATACGTTCGTATACCACATGAATAATTTACATGCAATACAATAATGCGACAAATTTCGAGGGCCTTAGAGGTGGTGGTGGGGGTGGCAAGGGTACACCAGTCTGGTTCTGAGGCTACTGTGCTGGAGCCTGCTGATCACCTGCTGACTCATCACCTCAAGCAGGGCCAACTCCTCTACGTCCACGAGTCGCCATAGTCTACAAAAAATAAGCATCCAATTTAATAACCTATTATTCTACATAACTTGGACTAATTCTTTATGCAGACTTAAAATATGAATATAATACTGATATTCTATTTATGTACATGTTCAACCTAGACTCTCTGATACCAATCTTTGTAACGCCCCTCTTAGACCCAGTACAGTTACACCAACTCACATTAGATCTAATAGAGGTACTACAGTGGACGGAATCAACAATTACAATACAGGTTGAAATATACACAAATAACTATTCAATTCCAATGATAATTGACAGAATATGGAATTAAACACTTGCAATCAGCATTTATTCAATTGTAAAGTCTAATGCATAAAAGAAATATGTAACTAAGGTCCCAACTTATTACATATCAAAGTCCTAAGCCATAAAAGAAAATACATATAGTCCTCACATACAATAGATCACTCTAGAAACTTTAAGTAAAACTAAGTCTCCACGTCCTCTCGTCGAGTCAGTGTGCACTAACTCCTGAGTGTCCTCTGGATCTTGAAATGTTAAGCAAATATGAGTCTACAAGACTCAGCAAATTACACAGAAGCTAGTTCGAGACATTATAACTATGATAGTTTTGAAACATGGTAAATATTATCTATATTTCACTGGTAACATATATTTTCCTATTAACATGTTTCTAAATCATTTGGAATTCAAGTATTCATAGCATGTCTAACTATCATGAACTCATTTTATCATGAATCTACTTGTTATCATATAACATGTAAATTACTTCGATTTAGGCCTTATACTTCAATTTGCAATAAACAACAATTTCATGTAACATTGGATCATTAAACATGTAGAAATCTTATAAAAAATGGCATGTAAAATTTAATGCAATGTCATGTAGCATATAATCATAGACAATAAGCATGTAGCATGTAGACAACGATCATGTGGCGTGTAAGTCATGTAGACATGTAAACATTTTCATTTAGTTGCCAAGACATAGCCCTCACTAAATTAGAGATCAGTAGACATTTAGCATTCACTTATCACCTAGGCAATGCGGTGATGAAGTCTTAGTATTTGCGCAAAACCCGGAAATGTCCTTCCAACCTTAACCATTAGAACTAGTCTACCTCCAGGATTTCAATCCGTTGCCCACGGATTCAGTAGTTCATTTACATGTAGTTGAACCATTACCATAGGGGCATCTACGGTGTAGTTACTTGTAGGAATCTCTAAATTAGCAATGTCTTATTGGCACTCTTTTTAATATATGCAATACATATATGACACCATCTAGTCTACATTTCATGCAATCTCAATATGTAACCATGCAAAAATCTGTAATAGGTCCTTTAGTTTTGAACATTTCATTTTCTGAATGACAGACCCTTATCATGGTAGTAAATACAACATATTCATTCATGGAAATACTAGCATTTTTATTTAAATTTACATGCAGATCCTTATTAGAATTTCATAACATATTGTATAAATATCCAAAATTCTAAAATTTTAATAGAAATTCAGAATTCCGTTGTACTATGTGCATGCCAAATTTCATGTTTTTCTGATCGCTGTAACCATTTCTGGGTGAATACTTTTCATAAATGGAACTATTTATCATGATAATGCAGAAATAAAACCATGCAGATTTACAATCAAGATTACACATAGTAGATCCACAGTCATAGTTATCAGTCATACAGTCCCTAACATTATGCTATAACATAAATTATGTGCATCGTTTTTTTTTTTCAAAATTTTATTACTAATTCTATCTAGACTTCCATGAAAACAATAATACACGATATACATATGGTTTATTCATTCATCATATAACAGTACTAGAAACACACAATCATCACCTGGCCGAAACGTCACACAATCAGGGATCACAAATAACCAACTATTATCAATTTCTGTAGATATAGGGTACTGATAACTCGACGACAAGGGGTATGACGTTTACATATGTCAACGTCCCATATAATGTTGTTAAGTTTAGATAGATGCGGGCACATAGCGCCATTAAAATAAATTGACGGCGGCACATAGCGTCGTTTACATATAGTAAAAGATAGAAAACTACTATTATGCATATGATATAGACGGCGGTCGATCCCGTCGTTATATGAGATTGACGGCGAACGATATTGCCGTTAAGTTCTTAAACGCAGGAAAACGCAGAAAACCTACATAAAAGACATGACTTTCATCCCTTCCCATGGTTCATTTCATGTTTAAAAATACTTAAAAATGGTAATCCTATAATCGTACATATCCTAAACTGAACCCCCATGTAACTTGCCCCTTTCCTCCTACTAGAGTGATGATTTGAAGCCCGAAGAAGCCCGCCTCGTCAGTGAGACAATCCTCTCCTCGTCTTCAAGCGCTCCGAATCCACCTCCGATGTAGTTCTCCCGCCTGGACGAGTTTCGGATCTCATAGACGATCACTCACCTTGGTCCAAGAGTCTCCAACCGCACGAACCAGCACCGGATCGCTCTGCAAAGTCCTTTCCTCGGCCCTCTTTTCTTTCCCTCAAAACCAGAGCGAAAACCCCTTTTGACTGCGAGATCTGGTCTTATAAAGACCTCCATGCATTGGCTAGCCCAAGTTCGATCCCTGGGATGCGTAACGCACCGATCTAGCCCCTTAATGGCACTTAAAATGGCAGATCCCACTCGCTCGGAACGGTAATATCAAAAACAGGCAGTCAGGTTAACGTCAACATGGGTTGTTGTCAGAATCATTGTAAACGTCCATCGATAATGTCGTTTACATTCTTGCCCAAAAATAAAATAATTCAGAAAATATTAAACGACAATATATACTGTCGTTAACAAGGTATAAACGGCAGACGAGCTTGCCGCTGACAAGACTTAATGCCAAGGGATATTGACACCATGTTCACCACAGAACAACATTCAAAACATGCAGAAATAAACATACAATTTTCAAAACAAATTCAAAAATTCCTAGGGCACTACAACGCGAACACGAGGCAGTTGCAAATAAATGGTACATAGCGAGTACTAGACATCAAAACCTGAACAAGAATAAATACTAAAGCAAATTCATCTCATTAAAAATTTACAATGCCTAGTTACAACCACTAATATCAGAGCCATTCTATAGGGCCCGATTCATTGAATAAGGCAAAAGACTAAACTTCAACTCTAACATAATACTAAGCTGCTAGGGTACTCTTGACTTCACTCTTGGTTGTTCCTGTCCTCTTGATTGTAAGCATCTTCCTCGGTCTCAGCTGAGAACACATAACCAATAACGCAGGGTATGCGATAACGCCCAGTAGGACTTAAATCTCAGGATCAAGCAGGCTTTAAATGATTAATGTATTAAAAAGGCAGAGTAACTAATGACAGAGCGAGAGAGTCAAGTAATGTAAGAGATAGCAGGATAGCATGTGATTAAAATAGCACAAGTTTCCAAATATAGTACAAGCGTCGAATATAGCACAAATAGCAAGATGGCCATAGCACAGATAGTACAAAGTATAGAAATAGCACAACGTGTATAGTATAGCACTTTGTTGTCAATAGACAACGAGGAATATAGCACTTTTGATTGTCATTTAGATAGTCGAGATAGATAGCACTCGAGTGTAATGTCAAACACTTTAGTCATTTAATTCCATGGGCAAATAGCACTTTCGGACGCACATCCCAGGACTAGAGGGCCCTTTATATATTGCAAGACATGGTTATATTGTTTATCTTTAGACAATCAGTCAATGGCCAAAGAGAGAGTACCAAGAAATAGATGAGAGTACTAGATGAATAGACGAGATAGTGGAGAGAGTGTGATACATGAGCGAGTCGAGTATAGATGAGAACTACACGTCATTGCACATAAAACGTCGAGTTACGGGTGATGGTAACAAATGCGCAACACACGTGATTGGTGTTGGCAGTCAGGTGGAATTCACTACCCTTCCATTGGCCATGTTATGCACAGGTCCAGAGGTCCGGTGTGATTCAAGATAAGAGCAAACTTCTAATAGTCATTTGGATCATATTGATCCCTAAAGGGTATCATAGGTGTTAGGGTACAACCAACTCGTCGACCATGTGGGAATCCATGGACAGAGGAGACTTACGGAGGCCTTGAACAAGGATTCACTAGTCCGGCAGAAGGAATATCCGACAGAGAGTTTGTCCAAGTCAAGAGAAAGTGTGTATATAGAAACAAGTGCCCAACGTTCTAGAGGAATTCAAGAACAGTGGAGTGTCGATAACGGTATTCCCAAACCTCGCAAGAAAAATGACGACAAGTTCATTTAAAAATATGGTAATTGAATTATATTACAGATGTACTATGAGATATTTCATACCAAGTTAAGCCATATTGGATGGTTCAAAGTGTGTGCATCTGTCATGTAAAATCATGGACATGAAGGGTCATGTGAAAGATTTTAATTAATTAAAATATATCCAAGATTAACAGGCTTGTTGTTTTTGTGGTTAAGAAAGTTAACATGGCGTGATATTACTGTAGAAAATCAAGACTTGCAGAAAGAGGGGGTGTCATGCAAAACCCAGATCACGATTGTACCCCTGTAAGGGTCGCGACAGGGTCATGCACAGGTCGCGACTGGTCGGCCAGAGCAGGCTGCCATAACGCGACAGGGTGGCCTGTCGCATTCAGAATGCGACAGGTACGGTGTCGCGATGGCCCTGAGAATGCGGCCTATTGTGCCGTCGTGTTCTCATATCCTGCACTGAGCCGAGTGGGAAAAGTGCAACACCTGGATTACGGTCCAAGTTGCCCTATTTTGACACAGGTTCGTTCAGAAATTCATAACTAATTGCATAGTTGATGAAAAATTATGAAATCACTTGAAAAATGATCTCCACATGCGGGGTACTTACAGTAAATAGGAATTGAAAACATACATGGTTTCGGCATGCTTCAAATAGGTTTATTCATGAAGAACACGGAATAGTGTACAGTTGAGATGCAAGAATTAATTCGAGCAGTAGATGGATGAAATTTAGGGCTTTTAGCGGCAAACGATGCCTAACATCCATCAGCATCTCTAGTTAAAATTTCATAGCATTCGGTCAAGTATTCATGAAGTTCTAGATTTTAGATGAAAGGTCGGGGTCATGACGAGTGCAGAACTTCAAAAATCAAGAAAAAAATATTGGCTCAATAGAAAATTATGAACCAGAGGGATTTGTTCCTGATGTTGGAACAATCTACAGACGAAATTTTATAATTTTGCTCGTGAGAATGCCTACCTTTGACTCGTTTGATCTTCCAAGGTTAGAACTTGAAGAACTCGAGTTGAAGCTTGGTCTAGCCTTCTCCCACGAATCCTCTCCTCCTTAGCCTCCTCTCCTCGTCTAGCAAGTCCTAGCAATGTGTTAGGGCCAGCCATAGAGAGTTTAGAGAGTATTTAAGATACTTGGGTTTCTATTTCCTAATAGGAACTCTAATTCCTATCTAATTTGAGATTTCCTATTTCTATTCCCCTTCCAAGCTTTCCAACTCCCAATTGGGTTAGGTTGGGATGCAATTTCGTGGCAAACCAATTAGGATAGGCTTAGGAATCCAATTCTAACACAAATAGCTATTTAATGATTTATTAACCCTTTTCTATTTAGGCAATATTTAATATACGAAATTGGATATTATTCTATTATTCCTCTTTTAAAATCCCTATTTGGCCCCAATAAATTCTAGAGGGTCCATTTAACAAAGCCATTACTTCTTTTCATTTAATGGGTTTTAATTAATTCCTTTTCCTTTGCATTTCCAATTTATTTTATTTATTTTTATATTATAAATTTTATTTTTCAAAAAATTCAGGTTGCTACATCCTCCCCTTCTTAAAAGAATTTGGTCCCCAATTCATATGATTATAATTAGAGGGAATGTCTTAACGAAAAGATGGGATGGTTCCGTCTGATGATTCCTTCAGGTTCCCATATGGCTTCTTCCACTCCACGATTATTCCATAGGACTTTAACCACGTGGATGGGATGATTCTTGAGTTGTTGCACCTTCCATTCCAGTATCTTGACTGGCTTCTCTTCATATGTCATGTCCTTGTTTAAAACCACTTTCTCATGGCGAATGATATGTGTAGGATCATATACATATTTCCTAAGCATGGAGACATGGAACACATTGTGCACACATGCCATGTTCGGCGGCAATGCTAGTCGGTATTCAACCTTACCAACCCTTTCAAGCACTTCAAAAGGACCGATGAATCTAGAACTGAGCTTCCCTTTTACACAAAATCTTTGGATGCTACGAGTAGGTGACACCTTTAAGAGTACATGATAACCGACTTGAAATTCTAAATCTCTCCTTCTCCTGTCAGCATAACACTTCTATCTGGACTGGGCAATCTTGAGTCGGTCAATAATCACCTCAATGTCCCTTGTTGTTTTGCACCATGTCTGGGCCTAGCCATTGCTGTTCTCCAACCTCACTCCAGCATCAGGGAGGAGATCTACAGTTTTCGCCATATAATGCTTCGAACAGTGCCATTTAATGCTCGCCTGGTAACTGTTGTTATAGGCGAACTCTATTAGAGATAGGTGCTCATTCCAATAACCTTCGAAGTCTATAGTGCAGGCTCTCAACATGTCTTCAACAATTGGTTGGTTCTTTCAGTCTACCTTCAGTTTGTGGATGAAAAGCGGTGCTAAAATTGAGTTAGTACCAAGTGCACTTTGCAGTCCTTTCTAGAAGTGGGACATAAATCACGGATCCCAATTCGCGACCATAGATGATGGAACTCCGTGCAGCTTCACTATCTCCTTGACATATAAGGCAGCTAGTACCTATACCGACCACTTACTTTTATAGGGAGGAAGTGAGTAGATTTGGTTAATCGGTCGACAATGACCCATATGGCGTCGAGTCCACCACGAGTCTTTGGTAAACCCATGATGAAGTCCATGCCAATGCTTTCCCATTTCCACTCCGGGATATCCAATGGTCTAAGCACGCTAGTAGGGCGCATGTGTTCCGCCTTTACTTTTTGACAAGTAAGGCAATGAGCGGCATGTTCGGCTACCTCTCTCTTCATATTTGGCCACCAAAACGTTCTTTTCATGTCTTGATACATTTTGGTACCTCCAGGATGATTAGTGTACTTCGTCTTGTAAGCTTCATCCATTAATTTTCTCTTCAATTCTTCATTGTCGGGGACGCATGTCCTCCCTTGGAATACAAGCCTTCCATCCTCGGTCATAGCAAAGTCAGGTATTTTAGATAATGTCTCCTGATGTGAACCAAGAATGGATCGCTATCTTGTTGGGCTTAATCTCTTCCAGCATGTCGGATTGAATCCTGATAGTGGCAATCAAGACTCGATCATCTCTATGTTCAATATTCAAGTCTAACCCCGCTAATTGTTCTAGTAGTTGCATCTCTCCAAGGACTAGACTCGAAACAGATGCCATCGGCTTCCTACTAAGAGCATCGGCCACGGCATTACCCTTGCCTGGATGGTATTGTATGTTGAAGTCAAAATTCTTTAGGTATTCTAGCCATCTTCTCTGTCTCATGTTGAGTTCCTTCTGGGAGAATAAATACTTCAAGCTCTTGTAGTCTGAGTAGACAGTAAACTATTCACCATATAAGTAATGTCTCCAGATTTCAAGGTAAAGACCACGGTAGCCAACTCTAGATCATGCACAGGGTAGTTGACTTCATACGTCTTCAGTTGCCTTGAAGAATAGGCAATGACCTTCTCCTTTTGCATCAATACACAGCCTAGCACAATTCCTGACACATCGGTGTAGACAGAGAAACCTTCTCCCTCTATTGGAAGAGCGAGAATAGGTGGTGAGGTAAGACAGTCTTTTAGAGTCAGAAAACTCTCTCACTCTCTTTACTCTAGGAGTAGGGATTCTCTTTTCGTGTCAGATGCGTGAGAGGAAGGGCGATCTTTGAGAAGTCCTTTATGAACCGCCTGTAGTAGCTAGCCAGTCCTAAGAAGCTTCTGATTCTGTGGACATTGGTTGGTCTCTCCTAATTGAGTACAACTTCGACTTTGGAGGGATCAACAGAGATGTCGTCCTTGAGATGACGTGGCCCAAGAAGGACACTTCTTCGAGCCAGAATTCGCACTTGCTCAGCTTTACGTACAGTTTGTTGTCTCGTAAGACTTGTAGTGCTACCTTCAGATGTTCTTCATGTTCTTCTTTGGTCTTTGAATATATAAGGATATTGTCCATGAAGACAACCATGAACTTGTCAAGGTATGGCCGATATATGTTGTTCATGAGATGCATAAAGGCTGCAGGAACATTGGTTAAATCAAAAGGCATAACGATGAATTCATAGTGTCCATACCTGCTCCTGAAAGCCGTTTTGAAGATATTGCCATCATGATCCTCATTTGGTGATGGCCAGATCGAAGATCGATCTTGGAGAAATATTGAGCTCCAGATATTTGGTCGAACAGTTATCGACCCGAGGCAATCGATACTTATTCTTGATGGTTAGCTGATTGAGTTGACGATAGTCGATGCACAGTCTCATCGATCCATCTTTCTTTTAACGAATAGCATAGGTGCTCCCCATGGGGAAGTACTTGGTTTGATGAACCCCTTCTCTAATAGCTCCATGAGTTGCACCTTCAATTCCTTTAGCTTGGCAGGTGACATCCGGTATGGTTGACGCGATATCGAGGCAGCTCCAGGGATCAACTCAATGGAAAAGTTGACATCACGTTCCGGGGGAATCCCCGGCAGATCATCGGAAAATACATCTGGGTAATCCTGGACTATGTGGATGTCTTCTATCTTAGAACCCTTCTTTTCAACTATTACGGTCACAAGGAAAGCAAAGCAACCTTTCCTTATCATGTTGTGGGCCTTTATGGAAGAGATTAGAGCCAAGAATATTGGAACACGTCCCGAGTCCGGACCCCCCACTAGGGACCCCGAAGGTTGTGCTGCCACCCACAGATCCGAAGACCCAGAAGTGTTAGACTTTAGTCTAGTGAGATAAGCAATGAATTCAAATAACTATAACAAGAAAGTTCGTACATTAATAAGAAAATTTTGTACAACATGTCCCAAATAAAAGTACAGGTACAGAAGAAAGGTGCAGTCCTTAAGTGGCATACCCCGAGGACTTGCAAAAAAGGCCACTCTCAACTCACACTGCTGGCAACGCACGGCGCAACAAACTGCCTCCACCACGCTGTCCGGCAACGAACTCCTGGGACAGCGAGTCCCTACTGAAGAGAGTAGGGGGGTGAGCTCGCGAACAAGGCTCAGTAGGGATAACTAGTCCCTTACTAGCCAGAGCAGCAGGAACTCCAACAAAAGTGGAAGCAAACTACTCTAGAAAGCAGTAAGCGGAAAACACCTACTGCAGAGTACTACAAAGCAGCGGAATAGAAACGCAACGACCAACCACAACCAGGGTCGGGCCAAACATGACTCCCACAGAACCAGCGGAGTCAAACACAATGCGGAAGCAAACACCTCAGCACGCACCCTCCTTGACAGAGAAGCTCACGAAACACCGGAGCAACCACGTGAGACCAGAGTCTCACGACACAAGCACCCAACATCCCAGACCTCCACTAGGTCGAGAAGGAACAACCAGGTGTCACCACAAGAGACACCAAGCAACCACGTGAGAAGGAACATCTCACCACAGGCACGGCCACCTCAGACCTCCACAAGGTCGAGGGCCCACAAGCAAAACCACTCTAGACCTCGGACACTCCACGAGGTCGGGGAACTACCCCGTACGGTGCCACCACGGACGGCACTAAGGAACGGTTTACAAAACCAGCGGTCGGGTGTCTACACAAGACACCCCGAGAGAACACGCAGAGCGGAAGCCACTGAACAATGCCCACGAGGGTAAACCAACAAAGCCCACAGAATCTAGACACGGCTAGGCTACAACCACCCTGCAGGTTGGGGCAACGAGGAGTACTTGGAAACAACGTGAACCGCCATCATAACAAGAGCAACCAAGCCACCGCCACTAGCAGCTAAAAGGAGGACACAACGTCCACACCTCCAACTCGCCAGCCGCTGACTCCTGCCTACAACCTCCCCGGTAGAGTGAGGCTAGTGAGTCACAGCAGAGAACAACTACATCCACCACATCCTGGCCAAGCTGCAGCCCCACGCCTAACCTCCCTACGTAGCTCCGGAACCAACATAGAGCGAGGTAGTGAGAAGGACTAGCGGGTCCGCACTGAAAGAGCGCCACAACAACCTCAGCGATCCAGACCCATCTAAGGGAGCTCCACAATCGACTCTACGCCACTGTCCTCACCGTTTTCCCCTCTGCTCCAAGTCTGCCACACTAGGCTATCAACTCGAGCACACTCGTAGCCTAGAGAAGTCCCTCAACAGGCTCCCGAGGATGGGGGTCCTAGGTAACAGTAACAACCTGTCTCAAAGACAAGCCCTCAAGTGCCTAGCACCAGGCAAAAAGAGAACTAGCGGGGAAACCACCATAGAAACCGGCACAGCTGGCTTGTAAGCAAGACAAGCCCAACAGGCACAGGCACGCACGGCACCCCCTCCGGAAACCCCCAGAAGGGTCGTCGGCCAATGCCGACACACACGGCACGGCCCGAGAAACCGGAACACCACCAACAGAACAAAAACCATCGCTCTTCTAATAATCGATTGACCGACAGACAATCGATTATTAGACAGACGCGAGCCTCCTAGCACCGCTGCTAGGACACGGCCACGAAGGTGTCACCTTCGGTCACTGAACACAGTTAGCGAACCTACCACGTTCCCACCAGAAGGTTCTAAGGGCACACCTGCCCTAGTGCACACGCCGAGACTCCAACCGTGGCCACGGAAACACCCGATGCAAGCTGTCGCACCCTGCTAGGCCATCACGATAATAACACGATGGCTAGGGAAACTGCGACAAGCCCCAAGTCGCAACGGGGAAGCGCGTCGCGACAAAAATTTTGTCGCGACGGGAAACCTGGTCGCGACTCGACTCTTATCGCGACGGCTAACCACGTCGTGATAAGGTCGCGTCCGACCGGGGCGACACCTCCTCTGATGTCGCGACGCGCACTGCGACCAAGAGGTCATTCACAAGACTCCGCTGAATGGCTCCGTACAACTAGCAACATCTAGCACATACGAAAAGGCCAAACGAGAGTTTCTTAATCGTGACCCAAAACCAATCGATAGCATGCACGTGGAGAACAACACGGCACGCAGAACAGTGTCCGCTGGAACCACTAGATCTTACCCAGATCATCCTCGTGGTCCCACCAGGACACACAACGACTATGGAGCCACAGAAAGCTAAAACACCCACTCCACAGGCACAGGCACGGAGGTAAAACCAAAGAAGACGTTTGGTGTTGGAAAGGCCAAGCAACTCAAGACGTCGGCAACCATACGGGAAACGAAACAACTGCAGAGGTCGAGGGCAGCACGTCGACCTCAAAGGAATCCAAACCAAAATAGGGTACCCCAACAGAACACACTCGCTCCCCAAAGCGAGAGGGGAAACCTGGACGCAGGCCACGACCAAAGCCTAGCGTACCACCGATAGGGCTACCTAGACAAGGCAAAGTAGCCACCCCACAGTGTTAACGGTACAGCCACAAGGCACAGCCAGCACAAAGTGTCCCAGAAGTGGAAAGCTCAACGCCTCGAACACCAGGCAAACTCGCGGAACGACGCACAAGCTTATGATCAGGACACACGGCACAACACACGGTGCCAACACAAGCACCAGGAGCCACCCAAGGCACAATACAATGCACCTAGGCTCCAAACGGAACAAAGCGAACCACTCGATCACGAGTACAGGGTGCTACCACAAGCACCAAAACCAAGAAAGATGCAACACAGTTGCACCAGCGGCTGAAACACATAGACTAAAAGGGAGAAATCTCCACAAGAGACCCGCCAAAAGCCACACGCAAGAAGCCACAAGCCTGAAAGGGCAGAATAGGCCACACCGGCCGCGGAACCTCTAGGCACAAAGACACGAAGCATCGAAAAGAAAACACGCTCAAGGTGCAGTACACAACTGCACCAATGGCCTGAAATGACCCAAGGCCAACCGAAAGGGACTCTTCACCTGAGACCCACACAAGCAAAACATGCGGAGAATCATCTACTTCAAGAGCGCAACAACACATCGGCTCTTAGAAGCACACAAACCCAAAGCACCACTCCCACCATGCAGGCGGAGTGGGCCACACACGAAACAACAACAAGTGCCTCCAAGCATAGCTGAGGCAAAAGCAAAAACACACACCGGGACGATGCCTGCACAAGCAAGCCAAACAGACGAAAGCCCGATGCCGCCTCACACTGAAACACAAGGCACGCTGCCCTACATCGTCCAGTCAAGCAACAAGAAACTAGCACAGCAAGAGATGGCACAATAGGTCACCGCAACCTATCGCACCACAAGAAAAACAACGTGCACGAGGGGATCAACTAGCTCAACCTCAAAACAGCTCAAGGGCAGGGACCTTCGCCACGGTGCGCAACACAACACCAAATGCCATGGCGGAGCACCACCACATTGAGCAACCCACGAAAAGCAGAGGAAGAAGACACACAAAAAACCTCCTCCTCACACAAAAGAGGAAACCACGACGCAAGGCTAGCACTCCCACAGGAGGCACAGTCAGCCGAACACCCACGACACTCGCTAAACAACCGTCGGCAAGTGTGTGTCGGCATGGAAATGCAAGCAACAACAAACTAAACCACAGGGACCCAAAAGTGGTCCACCGGCACAACCAACTTGGAAAGCTAACAACACGGCTAACCGGTCAAAACACAGGGTCAACGTCCACCACCTTGACCAGAGGCAGACAAGCAGACTGCACGCAACAATCCAACCCAAAAGTTGCACAACACCGCAAAGTGCTAGCGCAACACAACCAACCAGGGAAAATCGGAACAAGGGGAGCAACCAGCTCAACCCAAAAGCAACTCAGGGGAAGATGACTCCACCAGAAGGTCGCAACAATGCGCACCCTGGCAACACAACACCAGAGTGGAGCAACATCACCCCGAGCAACCAACAGAAAGCAAGGGAAGGAGACCCTCACAACGAGTCTGTTTCGCACGTAAGGGAAAACAACTAAGCGAGACCGGCACTTCCACAGAAGCACAATCAGCCAGACACCCACGACACTCACCAGATTGCCATCTGGCAGAGCACGCAGGGCACAAGAAATGAAGTAAACCTCTCGACCCTAGGGACACACGAAGTGCCACCAGCGCGGCCGAGAACACGCAAACAAAAAGAAAGACAACCTGGCCAATGCAGCAGCCAGACGCACAGCTAAGGGCATGCCACCTCAACTGACAACACCCAGGCAGACTGTAACACGGATAGTCCAACCGGCAACAGCAACAGCTCATCTCCACAGAGAGAGAGAGTAGCGACAGCCAAAACAACACAAGGCAGCATTGGGGAGAACCTCCACCCAAAGCGCCAAGAGCCATTCTAGAAAAACATCACCAGAACGCAGCCTAAACAAACGACCAAAACACACAGCCAACAGAGAAAACAAAGCAGCCAACAGAAGCAACCCAACTAGTTCTGGGAGAACCTCCACTAAAACCACCAAGGCGTCGTTTTGGAAAACCCACTAGAATGCACCAGCCAACACAACAACAACATACCTCAACCCAGAGGTAACACAACAACTAGCAAAACAAGCCTGGAACAGTCCTGAGAGGAACCCTCACCAGGACAACAGCCAATGGTTCTGGGAAACAGCACCAAAACACAGGGCAACTAAGCGATGCACCTCAACCTCTAGGGCAATGCAACAGAAACCAACCACACAACAGAGACCTCAAACCAAAGAGGTAACATAGCGGAAGACTTCAATGAGCATAGAAGTAGACCTAGAGGGAGAGGAACCCTCACTAGGACAACAACAAAACAGTTTTGGGAACCATCACCAGAACACAAGCAACCAAGCGATGCACCTCAACCTAGAGGGCAATGCCGCAACAACCGGAAAAGAGCACAACACAATTCTGGGGAAACATCACCTGCACCAGAACCAATAGAGAAGAACTCTGGGAGCACCTCACCAGAGTTCACAACCAGTCAGCACAAGGCCGACAACAGCCACAGACAGGTGTCGCAGCGCTCAACCAGCGGTGCAACACGGCACACAAGCATCTGCTTAGCTCGACCAAAAGACGTCGACTGAGCAAATCACAACGCCCAACGGCACACAGGCACACAAGGCCAAACACACATCCAACAATGACAAACCCTAACAACAACGGATTGCCAACAAGGCAAGGACACCTTTGACCAATTCCGCAGACCACAACCCTGCATCGGTGAAGGCCACACCACACGTAGGCTCTCTCAGCCTTCGCGACACAACCACCCAGACGCACACGCTGAGGACGAATCCAACCGCAACACGAGCGAAAACAACAACCACACTCGTAGCATGCGCACCCAGCAACAGCAGCAATACTCTCCTACAGCTCACACGCGGACCCTGCTGGAAAGCTAGCCACCTGCAACAAAGAGCCCAATGATCACCAAACAGCAACTCTACATGGACGGGCCAACAGCGTACTAGTACCTTTCTTTGGGACAGCCATAGTTATTAACTCATTACAAATCTTGTTGGACCCCTGAGCTATGATACCACTGTAACGACCCGACCTCTCGGACCCCTCGCCAGGGAACCGAAGGTCGTGTCGCCACCCACGGATCCGAAGACCCGGAAGGGTTAGAATTTAGTCCAGTGAGATAGACAATGAATTCAAATAACAATAACAAAAAAGTTCGTACATTAATAAGAAAATTATGTACAACATGTCCCAAATAAAAGTACATGTACAGAAAGAAATGTGCAGTCCTTAAGGGGCATACCTCGAGGACTTGCAAAAAGGCCACTCTCAACTCACACTGCTGGCAATGCACGGCGCAACAAACTACCTCCACCACGACCATCCGGCAACGAACTCCTAGTGCAGCGAGTCCCTACCTGAAGAGAGTAGGGGGGTGAGCCTTGCGAACAAGGCTCAGTGGGGATAACCAGTCCATACCAGCCAGAGCAGCAAGAACTCCAACAAAAGCGAAAGTAAACTACTCTAGAAAGCAGTAAAGTGTAAAACACCTACTGCAGAGTACTACAAAGCAGCGGAACAGAGTAACGCCACGACCCACAACCAGGGTCGGGCAAATACGACTCCCGCAGAACCAACGGAGTCAAACATAATGCGGAAGCAAACACCTCTGCATGCACCCGCTGAGGCAGAGAAGCTCACCGAACACCAGAGCAACCACGTGAGACCAGAGTCTCACGACACAAGCACCCAACATCCCAGACCTCCACGAGGTCGGGAAGGAACAACCAGGTGTCACCACGAGAGACACCGAGCAACCACGTGAGAAGGAACGTCTCACCACAGGCACGGCCACCTCAGACCTCCACAAGGTCGAGGGCCCATAAGCAGAACCACTCTAGACCTCGGACACTCCATGAGGTCAGGGAACTACACCCTACGGTGCCACCACGGACGGCACCAAGGAACGGTTTACAAAACCAACGGTCGGGTGTCTACATAAGACACCCCGAGAGAACACGCAGAGCGGAAGCCACTGAACAATGCCCATGAGGCTAAACCAATAAAGCCACAGAATCTAGACACGGCTAGACTACAACCACCGTGCAGCTGGGGCAATGAGGCGTGCTTGGAAACAACGTGAACTGTCATCACAACAAGAACAACCAAGCCACCGCCACTGGCAGCTAAGAGGAGGACACAACATCCACACCTCAACTCACCAGCCGCGACTCCTGCCTACAACCTCCCAGGTAGAGTGAGGCTAGCAAGTCACAACAGAGAACAACTACAACCACCGCAACCCGGCCGAGCTGCGGCCCCACACCTAACCTCCTACATGGCTCCGGAACCAACGTAGAGTGAGGCAGTGAGAAGGACTAGCTGGTCCGCACCGAAGAGTGCCAAAACAACCTCAGCGACCTAGACCCAGATAAGGGAGCTCAACAAGCGACTCTACGCCACTGTCCCCACTGTTTTCCCCTCCGCTCCAAGTCCGCCACACTAGGTTGTCAACTCGAGCACGCTCGTAGCTCGGATAACTCCCTCAACAGGCTCCTGAGGATGGGGGTCCCAGGTAACGGTAACAACCTGTCTCACAGACAAGCCCTCAAGTGCCTAGCACCAGGCGAAAAGAGAACTTGCGAGGCAACCACCATAGAAACTGGGACAGCTGGCTTCTGACCAAGACAAGCCCAATAGGCATAGGCACGCACGGCACCCCCTCTGGAAACCCCCAGAAGGGCCGTCGGCCAATGCCGGCACACACGGCATGGCCTGAGAAACCGGAACACCACCAAACAGAACAGAAACCATCGCTCTTCTAATAATCGATTGACTGATAGACAATCGATTATTAGACAGACGCGAGCCTCCTAGCACCGCCACTAGGACACGACCACAAAGGTATCACCTTCTGTCACTGAACGTAGCAAGCCAACCTATCGCGTTCCCACCAGAAGGTCCTAAGGGTATACCTACCCTGGGGCACATGCCGACACGCCAACCGCAGCCACGGACACACCCGATGCAGGCCAGGTGCTATCTCTCGTCCTAGGTCGTCACGATAATAATGCGATGGCTAGGGCAACTGTGACAAACTCCAAGTCGCGACGGGGAAGCGCGTCGCGAAAAAAACCTTGTCGCGACTCGACTCTTATAGCGACGGCTAACCGTGCTGCGATAAAGTCGCGTCCGACCGGGGTGACACCTCCTCTGATGTCGCGATGCGCAATACGATCGCGACATCAGTCGGGAGGCAGACCGCAGGGATGCTACATCCTGGGGTCACCCATACACAACAAATTGCAGAACCATGGGGAGGGGAGCATGGGGAAAGCTGGAAAGCTATGGTAACAACCAAAAGGACTCCCAATCCCATGGATTGGAAAGGGCACACGAAATCCCTACCTGAAAGGAAGAACCGAACCCACAAGGGGCCTTCACGATGGCAAGAACACCTCCTCCTCGCTCCACGACGACGCTCCCGCTCCGCGCACAACGTCGGAGAAGGAAGGGAGGGGGCTTCCCTACCTCTGAGAAGGGAGGGAAGGAAGAAGGAGAGCCAAAAGAGGGAAAGGGTCGCCGGCCAAGGCTTTTAGCCTTTGGCCCCCAGAACGTGACGGGCGGGGCATCACGTTACAAACTTAACTCGACGGCGGCCCACACCGTGACCAAAACGCGTCCCTCCTGGACTCCGCGACAACCAGACAACGCTCTGACACGCCTGCCCTTCTGACAGGTGTCAGACGACCAAAAAGCGGAACCTTGCCACGACCCGTTGACCGGGCGCAACAGGAACGCGACGCACCAGGTGGTCGCGACCTGGATGACTGTCGTGACGGGCAGCTCCGTCGCGACACAAACCCGTCGGCCAGATAGGACACGTTAGCGGCCAGTCATCCAAACACACAACGGGGGAAACCGGAAAGCCTGAGATGTTACATCTGTCTCTTATGTCTAATCTCAGTGAAGGACAACTTAGGGAATCACTAAAGGTAACTTTCCCTTTCTTACAATCGACACTTGACCCATAAGTGGACAACCAGTAGGCTCCCAAAATGACATCATTGCCTTCTATGGGCATACACACTAGGTCAGCCTTTAGGTTATGGTCTCCGATCATTACATCGGCAGATGGGAAGTATTTGTTCAATTTCTCCTTTTCTCCTAGTGGTGTTGTGATAGAGAACTCACATCCCATAGATATAGGTTAGCATTTAGAGTATCAGCAAAGTTTGAGATATGAATGAATGAGTTGCTCCAGTATCACTCCAGGTACTCAAGACATCACTCCAGGGTCCCCGTCCTCTTGAGTGTAAGGTTCATCCTCAGTCTCACCTGAGAACACAACGACAAATAACGCAGGGTGAGCGATAATGCCTAGTAGGACTTAAATCTCATGATCAAGCATGCTTTAAGTGTTTAATGTCTTGTAAAGCAGGATAACTAGAGAGAGTAACGAGAAACATATAGAAAGTACTGGTACACGGTAACGAGAAAACCATAGCACAATGCACAAGAGTATAGCACGACAAGTGTTAATATCGGATTGGCCGTATAACAAGATAACAAGTAAAGTTGCACAACAGTGCACAAGTCATGATAGCAAGTGTTGGTCGATATTCTTTCAACCACGAGATTCAAGTAAACCAATAATTGAGTGTTTGATTAATTGATTGCCATAGATCAAATCTTGCGTGTTCATGCGTTAGGCGTATGCCATCACCCAGATCATTAGACCCGCGAGTTATAGCCTTTCAGGTGCTCCTCCAAGGACCATATCGGGCCCTTATAATGTTGCCTAGCATAGTCATGTTTTTTATCGTAGACAATCAATCATTTAATGGCCAAGTAGAGAGTACCAAGAAATAGATGAGATCACTAGATGAATAGACGAGATAGTAGAGTGAACGTGAATAGATGAGCGAGTCAAGTATAGATGAGATCTAAGGGACAATGCACGTAACATTCCGAGTAACAAGCGATAGTAACAGTGCACAACATGCGCACATGGTGTTGGCAGTCAGGTGGAACTCACGACCCTACCACTGGCCATGTAAGCATAGGTCCAGAGGTCCATCGTGATTCAAGGTAAGAGCGAATCTTCTAATTGTTGTTTGGATCATATTGATCCCTAAGGGTGTAATGGGTGTGAGGGTACAACCGGCTCGTCGACCATGTGGGAATCCATGATCAGAGGAGACTTACGGAGGCCTTGTGCTAGGGTTCACTAGTCCGGCGAAAGGAATATCCGACGGAGAGTTCACCACAAGCCAAGTAAAGTGTGTATATAAAACAGGTGCTCGACGTTTAGAGGAATTCTAGAACAGTGGAGCGTCAATATCGGTATATAAACAACGCAAGAAACGAATAGAAGTCCTTTAAGATATGGCAATTAATATGCTTTATTGCAATACATTATGAGATATTTTCTGCAAGATTTCAGCCACATATGGATGGTTCATGTGTGTGCAAGTGCAAGAGAAATCATAGATAGAAATAAGTCGTGAAGATGTATTAAAATTATTCGATATTGCTCCATTTTAAGCAAGGTTTTTATTTAGAAAGTGATAGAAATATTTTAATGGGCTTTTTCACCAAAATTCCTGTGAAGGCGACGTAGGCCAGTGAGGGTCGCGACAAGGACAGGCAGATCGCGATAGGGCATGAAAAGGGTGGCAACAGAGCTGTCTGCTCAGGCGACCAGAACGCGACGGGGTCTCCTGTCGCGTTCAGAACGCGACAAGACGGGCGTCGCGACGGGCTTAAGAATGCGACATGTGGTCTGTTGCAATCAGACCATAAGGCGACATATCGGCCTATCGCAATCCGGTGGTCTGCGCCTGGCTTTGACAGGAATCAGACAGGCGGTTGGGCGGGCCAACAGGAATCAAATTGATACAGGGTGCTTGAAAAAAAACATACTAATTACATAGTTGATGAAAAATCACGAAACAAGTTGCAATTAAAGTAGACATGTGAGGGCACTTCCAGTAAATCAGAATCAGAGAGAGAACATGGTTCTTATAGGGTTTGAACATGGGCAAGAACGAGTTATTCAGAACATGTCACACAGAGAAAGATTGATTAATTCGATCAACATGCTGGATGAAATTTAGGGCTTTTAGGGGCGAAAGATGCCTAACATGCATCAGTTCTACAATAAAAATTTCGTGGCATGGGATTGAGTATTCAAGGAGAACAAGAATTATGAAGAGGGTTCGGGGTCATGTAAGTTGCAGAACATGAAAAATGAAGAACTAAAGATATGCTCGATGGAAAATTATGAAACTTGAGGGTTTCGTTCTTGATAGACGAGACATCCTACAGAAAAAGTTTCATCTTTTATGCTTGTGAGAATGCCTACCTTTGGATTTATTTGTCTTCTAGGGTTGCAACTCCCAAAAACGAGGAAGAAGCTTCAAGAACACCTTCTTCCCACGAGATCCTCTCCTTCTTGACCTCTTCCCCACGTCCAGCAACCTTGGCAACGAGCTAGGGTCGGCCAAGAGGGTTTATGAGGTGTATTTATGCATGCATGATTCCTATTCCTATTTCTACTCTAATTTCTCTAAATTCTGAGATTTCCTAACTCTATCCTTCATTCCTTGCTTTCCAATTCCTATTTAGACTTGGATGAGATCTAAATTCCTGCTAAACCATATAGGGTAGGTTAGGTTATGACTAACTACTATTATGACTCATAACTACTTAATGTTAATGTATATTTAAATCTTTTCTATTTAAGTAATACTTTAGTTACGAATTTAGAGTATTTTCCTATTATTCCCCTTTTAAATCTTATTTGGCCCACTAATTTCTAATGGGTCCATTAATAAGGCCCATTACTTGTTTCATTTAATGGGTTTTGTTTAATTCCCTTTTGTGTGAATTTCCATTATTTAATTTTCTTTTATTGATTTTTCACATAATTAAATTTTAATTATTATAAAATCCAGGTTGCTACATTGTGTGTTTGATTCTTTAGACGGGTTTTTTTTAGATCTGTCATTTCAACGCCCAACCCATCCGGGAGTCCAAATCAGATTCCGTCAGTTCGCACACGTCAATTGACCCACCCGGTCATGTCAGAGCGAATGGCACACCGATTAGATCCCTATTTGGGATTTTGGACCCCCAGGTTGCGTGTTTTTATCATTTTGATGTGGGTTTTTTTAGATCCATCATTTCAACGCCCAACCCAATCCGGGAATCCAAATCGGATCCGTCAGTTTACACACGTCAAATTAACCCACCCAATGTGTCGGAGTGAACGACACGCCGATCAGATCCCTATTTGGGATTTTGGACCCCCGGGTTGTGTGTTTTAATCATTTAGAGTTAGGTTTTTTTAGATCTGTCATTTCAATGCCCAACCAAATCATGGAATCCAAATCGGATTCCGTCAGTTCGCACACGTGAAATTAACCCACCCGGTCGTGTCGGAGTGAACGACACGCCGATCAGATCCCTATTTGGAATTTTGGACCCCGGCTTGTGTGTTTTGATTCTTTAGATGGGTTTTTTTGGATCCTTCATTTCAACGCCCAACCCAATCCGGGAATCCGAATCAGATTCCGTCAGTTCGCACACGTCAACTTAACCCACCCGGTCGTGTCGGAGCGAACGACACACCGATTAGATCCCTTTTGGAATTTTGGACCCCCGGTTGTGTGTTTAATCCTTTATACAGGTTTTTTTCAGATCCGTCATTTGAACGCCCTTTACACTTGTGTTAGGTTAATTAATTTAGATTTCTTTTTTTCCCTTTTGACATTCTTTAGTGGTTTCATTTCATTCAAACTATATGAAATTAATAGTAATACTGACCTGAGGGGCTGGCTGTGAGGGGCGTACTCCCTGCATGGCTGAGATCAACTGCTCAACCATAACGCCAAAGTGCATCCGTAGCCCTTCCCGAATGAGGGTTCTAATCTCCTCTACACCACTGACGAGCGACGCAGCAGATGAACTCACGTATGCCGGAGGAGCGACCGAACTCGCATATAAGGACAACACTGGAGTAGTATCCTAGTTGTCCCCAAAGCGTACACTCGACCCTTCCTCGGCCCTCCCGTTGCGTCGACCCAAGCCTCCGGATCTAAGTCTGGCTGGGGATTGCCGTCTGCATAGCGATCCGCCATCGTCCTATCATAGGTCTCCTGCAGAACAAATTAAAACTAAATTATTGAAAATAAATTATTTTAATATCTTAATTGAATTCAAAATTTATAGCTTGACTTACAGCAATCGTGCGAGCACTCTCGCTGACATAGTCATCTGTCCCCTTCCACTTATGAGTCCGATCAAATAACTCGTGAAAAGTAGGGGCACGCTCGAGCTCGTGATGCTTACAATTCAACAGAATTAGTTAGTTCACAATAATAATCAATGTATTAAGCAATTGAACAATAATATACGTACCAATTTTGGCTGTGGGTCGCATAAGATACGAACCCACTAGTATGCACATTCTTCTCTGGATGAGTTGATCGGTTGCGTTTTGCCGCTTGTGACCGCTTGCCATGGTCCAGTAGCCCAACGCTCACAAAGGGACTCCCAATAGTCCCTCCTCAGCCAAATAGGGCCGTAATCCAGCCAAGCCATAGGATCCCGGTTGCCTGTGGTCTTCATTGCCTTTTCCGGGCCTCCCACATCGACTTTCTTAAATTAGTCTGGGCAGTAGACTCCCAGACGACTCGAGCTCGAGGGAGATCCTTGGGTCTTGTGAATGAGTACCTCCGCTATAAAGAAATAAAATTACTCAACTTTCTGCACTAACAGAGATAGTAATTAAATAAATGACTTCAAATCAGTAAAAATTAATAATACCGTGAACATGTCAAATAATAAATCCGAACGGGCACTGGGAACTCTCCCATGCATCCACTGGTCCTGGAATATGTGGTGGACCAGTGTCGTAATATAGCGGGAAGCAGAATGGGATCTATCTTCCCCCTGCAATTGCACATTAATTTTGTACATGAAATGTATAAAACAAAATAACAAATACAGTAAGTTTGAAGTGATCAAGTTTACCTGAAATCCAACATGGCTGCCGTCCAGGTAGCTGAGGCCCCTCCTCATCCGCTGCTGGATGCTGGCTCTCCACCTCTGTTGAAAACAATTAAGTACACTATTGTTGTATAAATTGGAAGACTAGAAACGTACTAATCTATGGAAACATATATGTACCTGGTGGTGAGGAAGAAGGGAAAGGTGGCGCTACTCGTGTGGTCCACGGGGAGGCGGTCCCTGCAAAATTATATACACATTAGAAAATAGAATTTAAATTGAACAATAATATATGGAGTTTGTGTTTACATATACATATACCTGTCGCCGGGGGGACTGGCGTGGACGGGGAGGTAGTCCCTGCAAAATTGTATGCACGTTAGATCTCGTGAATTTAATATGAACAATAATATATAGAGTTTGTGTGTACATATGCATATACCTGTCGCTGGGACGACCGGCGTGGACAGGGAGGCAGTCCCTGTAAAATTGGATGTACGTTACAAAATATGAATTTAATATGAACAATAATATAAAAAGTTTTGTGTTTACATATTTATACCTGTCGTGGACGAGGACGCGAACCCTCGGCCTACGAAGGTGGAAAACCGTCTGACTCCATCCTCCACGTACCATATCTCTATTGAGATAAATAAAGATAACATGTCATCAACACTCAAATTTGAAGTAGCTATTGAATAACATATAATTAGCAACAACACAAAGTTCTTACAAAATGTAGTGTATATTATCTATATTCATCATCAGATGCTGAAGATATGTTTAATTCAGCGTCATCTTCATCATCCTTCTCGAATCATCCTCATCATGCCGGGACTCTTCCTCCACATCAGACTCCACCTCCCGCTCAAGGCATTGGGTCAACTTCTTCATGTTCGTTATCCTTATATAAGCAAATTGTTTCATTTATATCATCAACACTGAACTGCGTAGAAGCCGCCAACTCTCGTACGTCACTCCGATCTGATTGGAAAAATTGTCATTACACCTTCGAGCTCATCATCAGCTGGGACAAGCTCATACTCAGGGAATAGCCTTGATTTAACTCTACATGCAGCCCACCAATCTCTCAATTGAGGGATGAATAATTTGAATAATAAACTTGTGGGCTTGTGCCGCCAGAATGAATGGCTCATACGTACTCAACTTGGACTTATGCTTGACATCGACAATCCCATATGTTGTGTCACTAAGAATAGAGGTCGAATCAAACCTGTAACACCCCGGAAATTTAGTGATTTAAAACTTTGGAAATAAAGGAGGATAAAGTAAATAAACATATTAGAGAGACTTCCAACACCATGTATTAACAACCCATTAACAAGATTGGGCCAATAGAGCACATTTGGCCCAAGGATATAAACAAACTAGGACAGAAAATGACCCAGAATTCATGTAATTATGCAGTAATTAAGGAGGGCAATATAGGGTTAAAATATGGATGATTAGTCATGTAAGGTAAGCCAAAACCGAACTCAACCCCAATTGGTGGTTTCCTAAACCTTTGCTACCTCTTTTGGGTAAGGGAATCCCAGATTTCCTGGAAACTAGGAAACAGAGCTCGTAGCCCCTTTCCTAGTATCGTTAGGACTCTTAACTACAACCTAAATCTATAAGAACTCATCCTCAAACTCTTGGGGAAGGTTTAACAATGAATTGGGGTCATTTGGAGGCAGGCTAGAACTTCTGAGGAGCAGGAGAAAGGCTGGGAACCCGGAGCTTCATCCCCTGCATCTTCTGTTCCATCCAGAACATTGGCTGTTTTAGATCTTCGTAAAGGTAGGTGTTCTCGGGCCAAGAATAAAGAAAACCTATACCATCATTTAGAGTATCGAGTCTATGATCATTTGCACTTGATTTGCCCAATTTCATGGAGTATGCATGGAGTATTAGTCGTTTTCCCTGAGTCATGTCCAGTTAGGGCTTTTTTCCCGTTCTTCGTATTATGAAAGTGATTCGAGACCGAATTTGACTGAACTTACTTAATGAAAGTCTTCTAATTGAAGTCATGATCATCGTTTATGTTGGACATTTGCCCAAAAGTCTTGGTTAGAGAGTTATAGGCGTGAGAAGGGAGTCATTGCATGAAACTGCGATTTCGGGCTACACTTGACTTTCTGTTCATCATATGTTTTCTCAAGATTTGAGACTGAATTAGATCAAACCTCAACATAAAAGTTCATCCACTAGTTGTACTCTTCATCTTTTATGTTGAATGTTTTGTCTAAATGTCATTCTTTAGAGAGTTATAAGAGTTGGAAGTGAATCACTGCATGAGATGTGTTTTTGGGTTCCACATGACCTATATGTTTTGTTCTGGAAGGGCACTAGTGTCGACACTACTTGGGCTAGTGTCGACACCCTGTCCCAAACAGCCCAGAAGGTGTTCTGGGAAGGCCTCTAGTGTCGACACTACTTGAGCTAGTGTCGACACCCGTCCCAGCTTGGCCAGAAGGTGTTCTGGGAGCTGTCTCTAGTGTCGACACTACCTGGACTAGTGTCGACACTACTTGACATTTTTGCCTTGTATTTGAGGCACTGTGTCAACACTACCTGGACTAGTGTCGACACTACTTGACCAGTTTTGCATTATTTTGTCTTGTGTTTGAAGCATCGTGTCGACACCACCTGATCTAGTGTCGACACTACCCTTACAGATTTTTGCATATTTTGGGTCTGATCATTCCATGATGTCTACAAGCATGTGCATGATGTTATATAGTATGCATGGACCTAAAATACATCAACCCATTGAAGAAAAAGGTAAAGATACGAATATGATTCTAATGTGTAATTTGATTGTCCCTATGTTCATTGGATTATCTTGTGATCTTACCTATTGTCAATTGATAAGATAAGAATATGATGTGAATACGGGGATGAATACACGTTAGTATGGACTTGTTAGTGGTGTTAATGTCATGAATTGCATATGAGTTTCAATAGTTAAATGTTTTCCAGTATTCAATTAAATATTTGTCATATACATACATGCTAGGAAAGATCTGTGACTTGTCACTTACACTTTTGCACAAATAGGCATACCCTTCTTGGGAAATTGGAAAGCACATGTTCTATATATGATCTGTCTTTAGAGACATCCTCATGTCAAGACATTAATGAATTATGAAACACAAGATACGTCGTTATCCTGCCTTGTTCTTTTGAGCTGTTTGTCATTCCTTGACTCTATGAATGATCATGTTCTTTTTACTACCTGCTTGCCATTGAAACTCCGTGGGTAATATGAATATGTTGTTCGGCACAACGTGGGACTCCGGTCCAAAAAAAAAAAAAAACTTGATCCAATGCCGGTGCAATAAGGGCTCTGTCGGTCCTGGGAGGAGTGCCCCAACGTACTTATTAACCGCGGGAGTATGGACTCTTGGTGCTTGGCATAGCACAACTGACATGCAAGATTGTGAAAATGTGCCTTTGTTTGATATGATAAGTTTGACTTGATAAGATATGATACGTGTTCATGTGAACGCATGATATCTGTTTGAATATGGCCAAAATCTTTTGATACGATTCTACTCTTGAAATATTTGTTCATTGTATATGAAACTCGACATTTGATCTGATATGATATCTGTTCTATTCTGCTATTCAACTTGTTAGAAAAGCATGCATTGTCATCATATTCATGTGCATATCTGCCTATTTAAAATGCTAATCATGTATATCAGTGCCCGCACACTATTGAGATGTAAACTACTGAGCTAGTTCGCTCACCCCTATCATCCTACCCTTTTTCAGGTAGTGATGAGGAACCCGTGGAGTCAAATGGGACAGGGCAAGAGTGAAGAGCACCCTCCATATGAGTCGATTATAGTTTAGAAATGGACAATTGAGTAGTCTATGTATTAGTTAACTTTCCTGGAAGATTTATTTGAATAATGGACCTTTAGATGGTTCTTTCTTGTAAGGTTGTATCTAGTTGAATGAAATGAAATAAAGAGTAACTTTGATGATGTTATTATGATTTGAAAAGTGTATTATATTCAATTGTGACTCTGCGTTACTCAACTGTGATACGCCTATTTGTATCATTCACGTCCCCTGGTATTTATTCTGCTGCTAAATATCGGGGCGTGACAAAACCAATGACACTTGAAGAGAAATATATTGTTGTCTTGTCCCAAAATTACAGTTCAATGACTTCTTCGAGAATGCAATAATAGTCTATTTCATTATCATTGTAGGCACTTCCCTTCACACATACGCTACTGTTCATCATTGATTTATTTCGTCCATAATCTCTCGTGTGAAATCGGTCCATTCACAATGTAGCCTAGATAGACACGTACAATCTTCGAGGGCCCATAACTAATCTCTTGTACTCTTGAATCAGTAATCAAACCTTGTTCAACCTATTATTAAAAAAAGGGACAAACAATGACAAATTATGCCAACTAAGTATGCATAAGAGCATAACACTTATGCTTCAAAATGTTTAGACACTAAACTTTAGGGTCCAAGGGAATAGGAAGATAGAATGAAACTAGATCACACAAGTCAAAATCTGTCGTACCTAATGTGACCTGGGTAGAGCCATGGGAATAGAAGTCACATGTGATATATTAGATGACTGACTTATATTATTATCTTGAAGGTGCTTATTACCTCAATGGCTGTTGAACGTGACCAGGCTAGGGACATGCAACGAACTATACAGAATTGACTTAGGCTATCCTGCAAGCCACCCAGGGTGGAGGTAACCGCGGAGCCGGTGAGCTCCATCGAAATTTTAGAATATGGATCCGCCTAGGTTTGAAGGGAGTACTGACCTAGATGTTGCTGAACACTGGGTTAAGGAAATTGAAAGATATTCAGGGTCATGCAATGCACAGACCAGAACAAAGTACTACTGGCGACTTTCCAATTGGAAAAGGATGCCAGGGCATGGTGGGAGTCGGTAGAAGCAACACTAAATGGACAACAACTAACATGGGCTCAGTTCATTGAGCGATTCAACACCAAGTACTTTTCTGAGAGGGTCCAGAGAGGAAAGCAGCCGAATTTGCGGCTTTGAAGCAGAGAGGACTCAATGTGGCTGAGTATGAGGCCCAATTCTCTCGTCTGTCCCGATACGATGTTCACTTAATTGGGACAGAAGGATGAAGGCGAAACGCTTTCTGAATGGCTTGAGGCCCCAGTTCATCACCCAACTGGCGCCAATGGACATTCAAACCTATGCTGACATGGTTAAGAAGGCTCAGTTATTAGAAGATGCCATGGAGACTGCCGAAAGAATTAAGGGAAAATCTGTGAAACGAGAGCAAGTGTCTTCTGCTGGGAGGTATCAGCCGACTATTGGGAAGAAAAGCCCAGTGGCGGAGTAAATGAACCAGCGGATAAAAAACCGAAGGAGTTAGGTAAGCAGATAATGGTGAGAACGGGAGAAAGGTGCAAACATTGTGACAGAGTTGGTCATCGGTCTGAAGAATGCTGGAGAGCACAAGGGAGATGCCTGCGCTGTGGGAGTCGTGACCATAGGATCTCAGACTACCAATGTTGAAAGAACAAGCCCCTCAGGACAAACGTCCGAATGGACAGAAGAGGCAAGGCCGACTGCAAGCTGTCCAGGAACCAGAAACTGCTGAAGAGGAGGTATGTAGAAGGTACACTTACTTCTTTCCCGACCCACATATGTTCTCTTTGATACAGGAGCTACGCATTCCTTCATATCTCAAACATTTGTTGATACCTACCTGTGAAACCCGTCCCAATGAAATCAGGAATAGTTGTGTCAACCCCGATTGGTCCTCGCACCAATCTTACAAACCATATGCCATCCAGTGAAGTGTTGATTGAAACCCAAAACCTACCAGCAAATTAATATGTATGGACATGGCGATGTATGATGTGATACTGGGAGCAGACTGGATGTCTGAACATGGGGCTAGTATCAATTGCAGGAGAAGTCGGGTAACTTTTAGCCAGTACCCAAAACTAGTGTTCACGGGGATAGAAACCGCAGGAGATTGTCAATTATCTCTGCATTACAAGCCAAAAGGATGATGAGGAAAGGTTGTATGGTTTTTCTTGCTTTGTTGTCATCGCAAAGAAGGAAGTCAAAGTTGAGGACATCCATGTTGTCAGCGAATACGCTGATGTTTTCCCTGAAGACTTGCCAGGAATTCCTCCTGAGCAGGAGGTTGATTTTACCATCGAGTTGGTCCCTGGAGCAGCACCAGTATCTCGGGCACCATATAGAATGTCCCCGCAGAACTAAAGGAATTAAAAGAGCAACTGATGGAATGTTAGAGAAGGGTTTCATCCGACCAAGCACATCGCCATGGGGTGCACCTGTTCTCTTCGTCAAGAAGAAAGATGGCTCGATGAGGCTATGCATAGATACAGACAACTAAATCAGTTAACCATCAAGAACAAATACCTCTGCCGAGGATTGATGAGTTGTTTGATCAATTATCTGGAGCTAGATACTTCTCTAAAATAGATCTCCGATCTGGTTATCATCAATTGAGGATCAAGGAGAAGACATTCACAAGACTGCCTTCCGAAGCATGTATGGGCATTATGAATTTATTGTTATGCCTTTTGGACTAACAAATGCCCCTGCAGTTTTTATGCAGTTGATGAATAGCATTTATCGCCCATATCTTGATAAATTTGTGGTGGTATTCATCGATGATATATTGATCTATTCCAAGACAAAGGAAGAGCATGAGGAGCATTTGAGGATTTCATTTGAGGAGGTATCCTTTCTACGGCATGTGGTGACCAAAGATGGTATCGTGTTGATCCATCAAAGGTTGAGGCTATGTTGAAATGGGAAAGACCGACAAGCGTCACAGTGATCAGGAGTTTTCTGGGATTAGCTGGGTATTATCGAAGGTTTATAAAGGATTTCTCAAAGATTGCAGTGCCATTGACCAAACTGACCCGGAAGGAAAATCCATTCGTGTGGACCAATGAATGTGAGGAAAGTTTCAACAACTTGAAGAAGTGTCTGACTACTGCTCCTGTCCTCGCCTTACCCACTGAAGAGGGAGGATTGAAATTTATTCAGATGCTTCTGGTACTGGACTGGGATGTGTCTTAATGCAACAAGGGAAGTTAATAGCTTATGCTTCCAGACAGTTGAAGATCCACGAAGTGAACTATCCGCTTCATGACCTGGAGTTGGCAGCTGTAGTATTCGCCTTGAAAATTTGGAGACATTATATCTATGGTGAGCAATTTAAGGTCTTTTTTGACCATAAGAGTTTGAAATACTTATTCTCACAGAAGGAGCTGAACATGAGACAAGAAGGTGGTTAGAGTACCTTAAGGATTTTGACTTTTCCATTCAGTATCACCCTGGGAAAGCCAATGTAGTGGCAGACGCTCTAAGTAGACAACCAGGAGCTATTCTAGCTAGTATGATGCTGGGCGAATGGAAGTTACTAGAGCAATTTGCAAGTCTGAACATAGACGTGGGAAAGAAGGAAAAACAAGTAATGATTTCACACCTCCAAATACAATCCGATCTACTGACCGAAATCAAGGAGAAACAGGGAGAGGATCCTTCTTAGTTCAGATCAGGGAGAAGCTAGAACAAAGACCTGACTTCACTCTGTCTGCGGAAGGTAGATTACTGTTCCGAGGTAGGACATGTGTCCCTGATCATGGAGAACTCAAGAAGAGGTTACTAAATGAAGCTCATCAGTCCAAGTACACGATTCACCCTGGATCAACAAAGATGTACCAAGACTTGAAAAGGTCGTACTGGTGGCCAAACATGAAGAGGGATGTGGCCGATCATGTGTCATATTGTTTAACATGCATGAAAGTCAAGGCCGAGCATTTCCGTACAGCTGGTGGACTGCTACCACTAGAGATCCCGGAGTGGAAGTGGGATAGTATCGGTATGGACATTATCATGGGATTGCCCAAGACTCGAGGTGGTATGGATGCAATCTGGGTAATAGTTGATCGATTGACTAAGTCGGCACATATCTTGCCGATTAAGAGCACCTGGTCTGTGGATGTATTGGCTGCATTATATGTTAAGGAAGTAGTTAGATTGCATCGGGTTCCATCTAGCATAATCTCGATCGGGACCCTACATTTACTTCACACTTCTGGAAGGGTTTACAAGCAGCAATGGGTACTAAACTAACTTTTAGTACTGCCTTCCACCCTCAGACTGATGGACAAACTGAAAGGACCAATCAAATTGTGGAGGATATGCTTCGTGCTCTGGTGCTAGATTTCAGGGGGCGATGGGATGATCAGTTGTACCTGTTGGAGTTTACTTATAACAACAGCTATCAGGCAAGTATCAAAATGGCTCCATTTGAAGCCTTGTATGGCAGGAGGTTGCAGATCACCCCTTTGTTGGGAAGAGGTTGGGGAGAACCAATGGGTTGGACACGACTTAATTGAGGCAACTGTCCGGAAGGTTCAGATTGCCAGGGAACGTCTGAAGATAGCACAATCTAGACAGAAGAGTTATGCAGACAAGAGAAGGAGAGAGCTGGAATTTCAGGTTGGCGAACATGTTTTCTTGAAGGACTCACCTTCAAGGGGAATACAAAGATTTAGGATCAAAGGAAAACTAAGTCCCAGATTCATAGGGCCATTTGAAATTCTGGAAAGAATTGGTCAGGTGGCGTATAGACTTGCACTACCTCCGCAACTGGCAAACGTGCATAATGTGTTCCACATATCCATGCTGAGGAAGTATTTATTCAATGCCAACCATGTAATGACTACGAGGACTTGGAGATTCGGGAGGACCTGACTTATGAAGAGGAGCCGATCAAACTGTTGGATCGGAAGATTCAACGACTCAGGAATCGTACCATACCTATGGTGAAGGTCCAATGGAGTCGAGACAGAGTTACTAATGCTACCTAGGAAACAGAGGAAAGAATGAAGAAAAACCACCCGGAACTATTCTCAGGTACGATCTACACCCTTACGCGTAAATTTGGGGACCAAATTTCTTAAGTGGGGGAGGATGTAACACCTCGGAAATTTAGTGATTTAAAAACTTTGGAAATAAAGGAGGATAAAGTAAAAAACTATTAGAGAGAACTTCCAACACCATGTATTAACGACCCATTACAAGATTGGGCAATAGAGCACATTTGGCCCAAGGATATAAACAAACTAGGACAGGAAATGACCCAGAAATTCGTGTATGTAATTATGCAGTAATTAAGGAGGGCATATAGGGTTAAAATATGGATGATTAGTCATGTAAGGTAAGCCAAAACCGAACTCAACCCCAATTGGTGGTTTCCTAAATCTTTGCTACCTCTTTTGGGTAAGGGAATCCCAGATTTCCGGGAAACTAGGAAACAGAGCTCGTAGCCCCTTTCCTAGTATCGTTAGGACTCTTAACTACAACCTAAATCTATAAGAACTCATCCTCAAACTCTTGGGGAAGGTTTAACAATGAATTGGGGTCATTTGGAGGCAGGCTAGAACTTCTGAGGAGCAGGAGAAAGGCTGGGAACCCGGAGCTTCATCCCCTGCATCTTCTGTTCCATCCAGAACATTGGCTTGTTTTAGATCTTCGTAAAGGTAGGTGTTCTCGGGCCAAGAATAAAGAAAACCTATACCATCATGTAGAGTATCGAGTCTATGTTCATTTGCACTTGATTTGCCCAATTTTCATGGAGTATGCATGGAGTATTAGTCGTTTTCCCTAAGTCGTCTCCAGTTAGGGCTTTTTCCCGTTTTTCATATTATGTACGTGATTCGAGACCGAATTTGAGTGAATGTACTTAATTAAAGTTCTTCTACTTGAAGTCATGATCATCTTTCATGTTGACGTTTTGTCCAAAAGCCTTTGGTTAGAGAGTTATAGGTATGAGAAGGGAGTCGTTGCATGAAACTGCGATTTCGGGCTACACTTGACTTCTGTTCATCATATGTTTTCTCAAGATTGGAGACCGAATTAGATCAACCCTCAACATAAAAGTTCTTCCACTAGTTGTCTTCTCATCTTTCATGTTGAACATTTGTCTAAATGTCATTCTTTAGAGTGTTATAAGAGTTGGAATTGAATCGCTGCATGAGATGTGTTTTCGGGTTCCACATGACCTATATTTTTTGTTCTGGAAGGGCACTAGTGTCGACACTACTTGGGCTAGTGTCGACACCCTATCCCAAAACAGCCCAAAAGGTGTTCTGGGAAGGCCTCTAGTGTCGACACTACTTGAGCTAGTGTCGACACCCTGTCCCAGCTTGGCCAGAAGGTGTTCTGGGAGCTGTCTCAGTGTCGACACTACCGGACCAGTGTCGACACTACTTGACATTTTTGCCGTATTTTGAGGCACTGTGTCGAAACTACCTGGACTAGTGTCGACACTACTTGACCAGTTTGCATTATTTTGTCTTGTGTTTGAAGCATCGTGTCGACACCACTTGATCTAGTGTCGACACTACCCTTACAAGATTTTTTGCATATTTTGGGTCTGATCATTCCATGATGTCTACAAGCATGTGCATGATGTTATATAGTATGCATGGACCTAAAATACATCAACCCATTGAAGAAAATGGTAATGATACGAATATGATTCTAATGTGTAATTTTGATTGTCCATATGTTCATTGGATTATCCTGTGATCTTACCTATTGTCAATTGATAAGATAAGAATATGATGTGAATACGGGGTTGAATACACGTTAGTATGGACTTATTAGTGGTGTTAATGTCATCATTTGCATATGAGTTTCAATAGTTACATGTTTTCCGGTATTCATTAAATATTTGTCATATGCATACATGCTAGGAAAGATCTGTGACTTGTCACTTACACTTTTGCACAAATAGGCATACCCTTCTTGGGGAAATTGGAAAGCACATGTTCTACATATGATCTGTCTTTAGAGACATCCTCATGTCAAGACATTAATGAATTATGAAACACAAGATACGTCGTTACCCTGCCTTGTTCTTTTTTGCTGTTTGTCATTCCTCGACTCTATGAATGATCATGTTCTTTTTACTACCTGCTTGCCATTGAAACTCCGTGGCCATAATATGAATATGTTTGTTCGGCACAACGTGGGACTCCGGTCCAAAAAAAAAAAAAAACTTGATCCAATGCTGGTGCAATAAGGGCCCTGTCTGGTCCTGGGGAGGAGCGCCCCAACGTACTTATTAACCGCGGGAGTATGGACTCTTGGTGCTTGGCATAGCACAACTGACATGCAAGATTGTGAAAATGTGCCTTTGTTTGATATGATAAGTTTGACTTGATAAGATATGATACGCATGTTCATGTGAATGCATGATATCTGTTTGAATATGGCCAAAATCATTTGATACGATTCTACTCTTGAAATATCTGTTCATTGTATATGAAACTCGATATTTGATCTGATATGATATCTGTTCTATTCTGCTATTCAACTTGTTAGAAAAGCATGCATTGTCATCATATTCATGTGCATATCTGCCTATTTAAAATACTAATCATGTATATCAGTGCCCGCACACTATTGAGATGTAAATCCTATTGAGCTAGTTCGCTCACCCCTATCATCCTACCCTTTTTCAGGTAGTGATGAGGAACCCGTGGAGTCAGATGGGACAGAGCAAGAGTGAAGAGCACCCTCCATATGAGTCGATTATAGTTTAGAAATGGACAATTGAGTAGTCTATGTATTAGTTAACTTTCCTGGAAGATTTATTTGAATAATGGACCTTTAGATGGTTCTTTCTTGTAAGGTTGTATCTAGTTGAATGAAATTAAATAAAGAGTAACTTTGATGATGTTATTATGATTTGAAAAGTGTTATTATATTCAATTGTGACTCTGCGTTACTCAACTGTGATACGCCTATTTGTATCGTTCACGTCCCCCGGTATTTATTCCGCTGCTAAATATCGGGGCGTGACAAAACCAATGACACTTGAAGAGAAATATATTGTTGTCTTGTCCCAAAAATTGCAGGTTAATGGCTTCTTCAAGAATGCAATAATAGTATATTTCATTATCATTGTAGGCACTTCCCTTCACACATACGCCGCTTTTCATCGTTGATTTATTTCATCCATAATCTCTCGTGTGAAATCGGTATCCATTCACAATGTAGCCTGGATAGACACGTACAATCTTCGAGGGCCCATAACTGATCTCTTGTACTCTTGAATCAATAATCAAACCTTGTTCAACCTATTATTAAAAAAAGGGATACACAATGACAAATTACGCCAACTAAGTATGCATAAGAGCATAACACTTATGCTTCAAAATGTTTAGACACTTACTTGAGATCTTAACCAAGTAGGAAAAGACTTCTCCATTCCTTTTCAACTTGCACGTCAGTCAGACGTGGATTTCGTTGCAGTATGACCGAGTCAAACTCTCTGCAATGTAAATGTCACACAGCCTCTAAGTTCTGCAGTATTTCTCGCAAATGATGTACATCATTAGTGTTGAGAGCTTACTCAATGTAGGGGTCTAGGATACAGTAAAGAAGATGGATTGAGTTCCTCAAGGACTACGACTTCAATCTTAATATCATCCAGGGAAGGCGAATGTCGTGGTGGATGCTCTTAGCAGGAAGAGGTCTTTGCTCCAGTAGGATTGGAAGATGTTGGAGGATGCTGCTTGTGTGATGACTGAGTTAGAGCCATCGTTATGTCAGGCTTTTGTGGCTCATTGTCTATTCGGTCCACTGTTTTGGATGAAGTGATTGAGCAGCAGAAGGCTAACCCTAGACTCCAGGAGTTGGTGGGTAAGGCAAGCATTGCTTGAGATGAGGATGATGTGATTAGATTTCATCACCGAGTTTGTGTCCCTAATATTGTCGATGTCCGTGAGCATGTTCTTGCAGAAGCTCATAGGTCGAGATTCTCTATTCATCCAGGTAATACTAAGATGTACCAGGATTTGAAGAGATCTTTTTGGTGGTCTGGCATGAAGAAGGATGTGGCGGATTTTGTATCCAAGTGCTTAGTATGCTAGCAAGTGAAGGCCGAGCGTCAGCGACCATCTGGTCTTATGCAGAGGATGGAGATCCCAGCATGGAAGTGGGAGGCTATCACTATGGATTTTGTGACGAGTATGCCCAGATCATTAAAGGGAAATGACTCGATTTGGTGATTGTAGATAGATTCTCCAAGACTGTGCATTTCTTGCCTATGAAGAAGAGGCAGTCAGTAGAAAGTTTGGCAAGGTTGTATGTTAGTAGCATTGTTAGATTGCATGGCGTGCCAAAGTTGATTATTTCAGATAGAGATCCGAGGTTTACATCGAGGTTGTGGAAGGGTCTTCAGAAGGCTTTAGGTTCTGAGTTGAAGCTCAGTTCGGCGTTCCATCCCCAGACTGATGGACAGTCTGAGAGGACTATCCAGACTCTCGAGGATATGTTGAGACCATGTATGATGGATTGGAAGGGTGATTGGGAGCGTCATTTACCTCTTGTGGAGTTTGCATATGACAATAGTTTTCATGTAAGTATTAGAATGGCTCCATTCGAGGCTTTGTATGGGCGGCCTTGTAGATCTCTTTTGTGTTGGGAGGAGATTGGTGATAGGTAGTTGATAGGTCCGGAGTTAGTGTAGGAGACTTCGGATAAGATTCAGCTTATTAGGCAGAGGCTTGTTGCGGCACAAGATAGGCAGAAGAGTTATGCCGACAATGGAAGGAAGGATTTAGAGTTCGAGGTTGGAGAGCATATTTTTCTGAAGGTTTCGCCTACTCGAGGTGTTGTAAGGTTTGGCAGGCATAACAAGTTGAGTCCTCGATTCATTGGCCAATTTGAGATTCTGAGGCGGATGGGAAACGTGGCATATGAGCTAGCTTTACCCCCAGTGTTAGCTAGTGTTCATCATGTTTTCCACGTATCTATGCTCAGAAGGTATGTGCGAGATCCGTCTCATGTGATTAGTCATGAGCCAGTGGAGATTCAGCCAGATCTATCGTATGTCGAGCAACCAGTAGCTATTCTTGATCGGAAGGTCCAACACCTCAAGAACAAGAGTATTGCGTCCGTAAAGGTGCTTTGGAGGAACTTCTCTAGGGAGGAGGCTACGTGGGAGATTGAGGATGCTATGATGAAGGCGTATCCACAATTGTTTGTGTAGTGTCGTTCTAACTTCGAGGAAGATGTTTTCTTTATGAAGGAGAGGGTGTAAGGCCCTTGAATTTTGTTCTTTATTTAAACTTTGTCATATGGTAGTTAGATGCTTGTGTATATAGCTATGTGTATATATGTATATGTATATATGTATATGTATTTATTTCTGTACATATTGTATTTGAATAATGTTGAACATATGCATATATGTGTTTATTTTGTACAAGTTAGTTTATTAAATTGTACTTATGGTGTTTAAATTATACATTACATTGCATGTATATATGTATATAGTGTATGTATGTTTGGGCATTTCTATCTTCTGGCAGAGAGGCCAATTAATGTCAACATGAGTGGACGTTTATAAGGGAGTCGACGTCCAGATCTATGGACGCCAATTCCAAGTAAACGGCAGGAATGTGGATGTCTATTTCCCAGAAATTGTGCAATTTCAGAGCTGGAAACGGCTGCATTTCCTTCGGTTCCTGTTTTGGAAATTGCCTTCCAATGGTAGGAAAACCTATCCAATGCGTACCCAAACCCCTTGGCTCTATAAAAACACCTTCTTTGGCCGGATTAGGTTCCTTTGGCTCTTGACAAAACCCTAGAATTTTTATGCAAAAACCTGAACTTTGGATGCTTGGATCCGGCGTTGTGGTGCGTCTTTCGGCGATCTACAACGACTGGAATACTTTTGACTTTGGTGAGGCTTCCACGACTCCGGTGTGCAATCAGCATCAACACAGAAGCCGATTCGGGAGGAGATTTGGGCGCTTCTTGGCTTGGCGAGGAGAGCATCTTCGGCAAAATAATCCTACCCAGCAAATTTTTCTAAGGCAAGTAACCTATGGATATCAACCCTACCCATGTCTTGTAGGTCTCAGAATTTTTACGGAATTTTTCTCGTGTCCTGGAACCCCCTACTCTCTTGTATTTGTGCGCCCTGTCTGTATTTCTACAGACAGGAGATTGACGGCCACATGTGTGCCATCTAGTTCTGAGTTGACGGCAACATCGTGTGCCGTTAACCCCTGTTGGCGACAACCCTTTTGCCGCCAAGTTCATCAGGTTTGACAGATTAATGTTTTAATCACTGAGGTATATTTCCAGACTTCTGAATGGCAGTGCTTGCTGTAAATTTTATATGTTGTTAGGTGCAGTCATTAGGTCATGTCATACAGAGGCGTTGAATTTCTATGCATAGTTTTATTTATTAGAATTTCTGTAAAGGGATATTAAGCATGATTTGATCTTGATAAATCCTGATTAATTAGATCCATGATGAATTAGGGTTTCATAAATTTTGTATGACCATATGGTATCTGTCTACAAGTGTTGGCTCTGTTAGATATGACTGCTTACTGTGGAATCTCCTTAAGTGAATTTAGTGATAAAAATGCATGAATTCCATTTTAATTTCTATAAATATGTTACAAATCTGAAAAATCTGAAAAATTGAGCATGTGCCATGTTAACTGTTTAGGACCTATGATAAAAATTTTGCATTATTTCGATAACAGTATGTACCGTGATTGATTTAATAAGGAAGAATGACCATTTGAGCATGTTAAATTTAATTATGTATGATACAGTGATTAACAACATGATTATGATGGTATTATGATCTGATTAACACTGTGAACAGTAGCATCATGTCAGGTAAACTGAAGCATACGTATTGTGTAAAAGTGCATGCAATTGTGTTAAATGGTGAATGAGAAATATGTAAATAATGTGATTAATGTGTATTGTGTGAGGATGTGCCGTTAGTGGCACTGCTACCATAGAGGGCTGTGGAACCGTACCGTAGTAAAGTCCCTAGGGGATGGTTCAATGTGTGTGATATCCTATGGGCATTATGATGAAATCTTGGAGGTGGACAAGTACCACTGGTTAGGGTGGAGAGTGCTTCTCCCGGTTCTGCGCAGTTAACCAAGATCGATCACTATGTTGCCTAGGTGATGGATAGGTGAATGTGTATGTGTGTCCTTCTAGTGGTGGTTTGGATTATGTGTCACGGAAACTAAGTGTAAATATGTGAATGTGAATATGTGAATTGTGTAATGTGTAAAATGAGCATGTGAAATTCTTAGTGAATAAGTTAGCATGTGAATAAGTGTAAACCATTGTCATTATGTTAATTCATGTCAAAACAACAAGCTAAATGTGTATATAAATGTGATAAATGCATGAGAAAATGGTTAAATTTCATGCTATGTATGCTATCTACTTTGTACATAGTTCCATACTTTAATTGGATATAGTTACAAAATGATTTGAATAAGATTTAAATCTTTGAACCATATTGAATAGAATGTGTAGAAAGCATGCTATAGGTTTTATAATTAATTGATTAAGTAGCAAGAAGCACGTACCATGGTTATTTCTAAATGTGTAAAATACAAGCATATGGTTGTGATATGAGTAAGGTTGTATTCTTAGATTGCTTGCTGGGTCTCTTTTGACTCATTCCTGCTTCGGCGTACAGGTTTGACAGGTATCTCACCTTCTGAGGAGGATATAGTTGGAGCGACTCCGAGCGGAGGAGTAGCTAGTTGTGTGGAGACTTCTACTTTTTACTTTTCTTTTCATAAGTATGTATTCGATAAGTGATGTAATTCATATGGACAATGTATTTATTTTGAGGTTGTAATAATGTGGACACTTACATTTCTTTTATCACTATGTAGACTGTGGATTTGATGATGATGATGGAATGAGAATGAGATTATTTATTTATTCCGTTGTAATCTTATAATATTTGTGTACATCTCAATCTAGTGTATGTGTTGGGTAAATGTCTCACTGTAATGACGTCTTTTGTACCGATGTTGATTGGTATAATCGTACCGGTATAAAGAGGGTCATTACAAGTGTTGTTACAAAACTTTTAGTATACTAATTTGCACTCTCTCATTGTATGACATGCACACTCATAGTTCCTTTCAATTTTATCTTGTACATTACTTTCGTTATACAAGAAAAATTTTACTGGGCACAACCGCTCATGTATTCGTAGTTTTATTTCAGGAATCCAGATGGAGCAAATTCTCCAAGGAATTGTGTGCCGAGTGACTCTTGGTTATTAGCAATCCCAGTTGCCTCTAGATGTTAGCAACCTAGAATATTGTAAATATTAAACTTGAACCCTTAGTTTGTATAGGCCATATTGTATTATTTTGCTGCACTACTTTATGAATGTAATTACTGTTGGGTTGAGTGTAATTTCTTATCATTTCCCTCCTATTTTGATGATAACAAGAAGTGATTTTAAAAGCAATTTAAATGAAACATGTCAAAAATATTTCACCTGAAACTTATATTCAAAAAACATGTTTCAAAGCACACCTATCATTTGCACTAATAATAAAATATTTTACTAATGATATATGTGTTTAAATTTCAGGTACAAACCCTTTTTGCAAAAGATGTGTCGACACATCCTTCCATGGTGTCGACACAACAACACAGATTTAAAGGCAAAAGGTGAAGAAATATTGAGATTGTGTCGACACAAGTCAAGAGTGTGTCGACACGAGTTGCAGTTTTTAGGATAAGTGTACCCAGTCGACACACTCTCAGAGCAGGTCGACACTGGACCCAGTTCCCAGAACAGCAGTTTGCAGAATTGGGACAGCAGGTCGACACACTCTCAGAGCAGGTCGAACTGGACCCAGTTCCCAGAACAGCTAGTTTGCAGATTTGGGATAGCAGGTCGACACACTCTCAGAGTAGGTCGACACGGGACCTTATTCCCAGAACATCAGTTCTCATATTTGGGACAGTGTGTCGACACCACCACCAGGGCAGGTCGACACACTACGAAAGTTCGCACACTTAAAGTGGATGGCCGCCCGTGTCAGCCCAGACCGATGGGGTATCATCCTAGGATCGTGTGCCCTATACCTAAAGGGTATCTTTGGACTCTTTTGGGTATAAAAGGCCCTCTATTGGCCATCCATCCAAGTGTGAGACCAACAAAGCTCTTAGAGCCTCCTGAAAGTTTCCTGGCGGCTACAAGGTTGTCTCTGTAAGACCCTCGAATTTCCGTCGTATTTTTCGTATTTACATGTGTATGATTGTGCTTGTGTATTTATGTACGTATTTACGTAGGTATCAAAGTAGTATAATTACGTGTACATGTGTTTATATTAAATGTAAATAATGCATGTATTGCATTGTGATAGTGTGAATATAAATCATGTACATATTGCATGTATAGAAGCTTGGTGTGTATGGTTTTCTGCATAATTAGGGTTCTGGCCGAAGGCCCTATTGGCGTCAATCCCCAGGCCGTTGAGCCAGTGTCAGCGTCCAGCCCTGGACGCCAACACTAACTCCGGCGTCCAGCGATCTGGACGCCAACTTCTCTGCCCTGCATGCGCAGCAGAGCTGCTGTCTTCTGAAACAAGGCATGGCAACCATTGGGGGGATGTCCCCCAACGGCTCTGAAGGTGTCAGATCGGTATGGGGAGTGGGTGAGGGGCTCTCTTAGGGTCCAAACCGAAATGGCTCCTCCCACTTCTCCCTTCACCTTGTGAGAGGAGGAAAAGAAGAGAGAAAACCCTAGAGAGCATTCTGTGAGAAAACTCAGAGTTTGGAGGCTTTGATCCGGCGATCCAAGGCTTCACCTGGAGATCTACTTCGACAAGAAGGGAGAAACACATCCGGTACACCTCCCCGGCCCTGGGTTGCAGAGGGGAGATCACAGAAGCCGGAGGGAGGCATCTTGGAGGCTTCTTGGGACTGCCCAAGGAGAGCTTCTCCAACCATCTTGATCCCTTAGGAGTTTTCCAAAGGCAAGTGACCTATCTATGGTGTCCCCGTATGAGTCTAGGTGGTTTTTATAATTTTTATGGAATTTCCCTCGAGTCCTAGACCCTCCATTTCACCAAATTTTCAGAGCTCGGGTCTGCGTTTCTGCACAGACCTGAGTAAACGGCAATGTCCCTGGACGCCCAGTTCTTACTTGGCGTCCATCGACCCTGCCGCTGACTCTGAGTCAGCGGCAAGAGACCGCCGCCTAGTTCTTCAGGACAGAACAGTGAGCTGTTCTGTCCCTTCTATACGTTAATTTCGTTATGATTTTCGTGATTAGGATATATGTACTTTTATAAGCTATGTATTTGTGCTTGTGTGGTTGTGATGGATGTGGTGTGTTGGTGAATGTGGAAAATTGGTGTCTTTAACCTTGTGGCATAACTTATAGATTTCTTGCAAATAATGTTCCATGATTAGGATTAGTTAAATGTCTTGTTTGCAGTCTATTCATGAAATATTGTGGGACATGTATGTATGATCTGATTTTTGTAATTCATGCATACTTGTGGAATTGCTAGAAAGTTCGATTCGGTAAAAAAAAGCATGAAAGAAATGGTTGTGGTAACGGATTTATAGATGCATGAATTAGGATGAGGTTGTATTCTGAAATCATGCATTTGTGTTTTCTATGCAAAACAGTAAGTGAATGAATTTCAAATGGTTTAGACCCATGTTAGCTTAAATTGTGAATAATATGCTAATTAGGGTTTGATTTTCTGTAAATCCTATCTAGCTCAGAAAAATCTGAAAAATTGAGGGTATGATCATTTAGCCGAAACAGCATGTGGTTAATTTTCAGATCAATTGGAACCGTAAATAAGAAATTATGTATTTTCATGTGAAAGTGAACAATTCGTATATATGATCGAAATGATTAGATTTTGTTTAAAACCCAGAGTTAATGTGTTTACTGTGTGTTAAACCTTGAAAATTTTAGTATCATGTTAGGAAAAACAGAGGAGTTCATGTGAGTAAGAAAGTGTGAATGAATTGAAGAGTGCCAAGTGTAAAACCATGTGTAAAACGTTAAATGTGTAAAGTGTAAATTGTGCCAATGTGATACTGCTTCCGAGAAGCAGTGGAGCTGTATCAGGGAAAAGTCCCCCTGAGAAAGTCATTGTGTTAAGTGACCCTAAGGGCATTGGGGGGAAATCCTGGAGGTGGACAAGTACCACTGGTTAGGGTGGAGACTTGTTCTCCCGGTCTGCGCAGTCCAAGAGTCACCATTGCATTGCCTAGATGGTGTCTATGTGTTATGTGATGTGAATGTGTCCTTCTTTGGTGGTTTGGACTATGTGTCACGGCACTAAAATATGTGTAAAGTGTAATGTGTAAAGTATATGTGACCATGTGTAATGTGTAAGTGACATGTGAATGTGTATGTGTAAAGTGTAACACGTGAAAAGAGGAATTGTGGAAAAAGGAAAATGTGAGAATCTAGATGTGCAAGGTGTTATTGAAACCATGTGAGGCTAAATCTGAAACCGTATGAATTCAGCAAATGTATGTTATTATTCTCATGTTTATGTGTGCCAAGTGTTTAGAACCCATGACTAGGAACAATTAATGAGTATGTGTGCCAAGTGGCATGATGGATTGTTCATATGTTATGTTCTAAGCCACATTGTAGCTTTCATGTGTAGGTTTATAGTCTTTGAACCATGTGAAATCAGCAACCTAAAGCATGTGAAAAAGTTATGTAGGTACTTAAGAACATGTGGAATCCATGCTAATTATGTCCCCGTTCATGTATGTAAATTGTCCATGTTGATGACTCTCATGTTTGGTTCTTTATAAGGTTAAATTTATAAGAGAATGGATTAGAGACCATGTGATAGGTGAATGTTATGTTTAAATCTGAAGGCATGCGTTATGTATAAAATTGTAGAATCTTCATGATAGGTTGAAAACTTAAATGGACTAGCATGCTATGTGTTGCTAATTGTATGTGCTTGTAGAAAAACTAGGACTTGTACGTGTATATCATGTATAGTGTTACTTGCTGAGTCCCTGGACTCACTCTTGCTTCGGCGTACAGGTGTAGTTGGTGACTCGACACCGCTGGAGGAGACGGTGGAGACGGACTCCGAGCGCGGGACTAGTTACTTGGAGCTTCTTGTGATTTTGTGTAATTGTCGTATGTACTTGAACATTGTATTATGATTATCATGAAAGAATGTAATATGTGGACATTTTGTATTTCCATTTCAGAAATTGAATCATGCGAACTTTAGTTCCTTGTTGCAAATTGTGAACTGCATGTATGTCTAATGTGGATGATGATGAATGAATGGAGATAGTTCTCTTTTACTTCCGCTACTCTGTTATATATATTCGCGTGTATCTCAGCTGTTTGTATCGTTGGGTAAATGTCCCACTGTGGCTGGCAGCACTCATTATATCGACGTGGGTCGGTATGACCGTACCGGTATAATGAGGGCCGTCACAGTCTCCCTCCTCTGCTCTACGAGTGCTTCAGAAGACCAATTCTCACCAATTCAAGTGTGAGAATTGAGTGTGATTCTGGAAGAAACCTCTGAAGCATCCCAAGGAAGCAGATCCTGTAGAAGCCTTCATTGGAGAAGAACTCAAGGAAGATCCAACAACTCCAAAGTGCAGAGCATCGATTTTGGACTTCAAGACTGCAAGCCTCTTCCCAATCCAAGCTTCTACAAGGGAGTACACTTGAAGAACGAAGCTATTAAACAATTCACTGTACTTCTGTTCTTCTGAGATATCTTTTGAGATTATGCAAGTGCTTCTGCATAGCTCTCATTAGTGTTTCTCATTTTCGACTAGATCTTTGCTAGAGGGCCTATGTCTTGAGTGGTGTCTAGCAACCATTGTGTGAGCATTGTGCTCAAGTTGTGTGAGCATTGTGCTCAGGTTGTTGTCAGCCGTCGTGCTCAGTTTGAGTTGTCTAACTCAAGGTTGTGTTGAGCTTTGAGTGTCTCGCTCAGTGGTTCTAGAGTAGTCTTGCTCTAGAAGTTGTGTGAGTTGTAAGCTCTCAGGTGTTGGAGTTGTCAGGCTCCAGTGGGTTTGTACCCGGTTTGTTTTAGTGAATCCTCACAGGGTGTGAGGGGTGGATGTAGGAATCACTTGGTGATTTCCGAACCACCTAAAAATCCTTGTGCACTTGTCTATCTGTGGTTTGATTTCATTATCCGTTAGATGCTTGCATAGGATCGTTTAAGGTTCACTTAATCAACTGATTTCATATCTATTTTTACCAACTCACTCAAATCTCATCAGATCTGTGGTTTTTCACTGATAAAATTACCTCTGATTCAAAGTGTTTTTAAACTGTTTAAGCTTCCGCAGAAAGTGGCATGGATCTATTCATCCCCCCTTCTAGATCTTATCCACACCTTTTTCTCGATCCTTCAATTACAAGATTTAATTTCCCTGATAGTAAAACTTTGTCATTTTCGAAACATCGACAACAGGTCTTCTTACAAATTTGCATTTGAAAAATTCAAAGATTTGTTCTTATTTCTTTTTACTTACGTTATAACATTTATAGATATTAAACACCTAAACGTGACATTCACAACGACCCTTGCGTATTCAAGATTGGCCTCAACAGATTAATTAGATAAAAAAGACACCCCCATATATATAATATATATATAATGCAATGATTAAAATAGATCCCGAAAGAAATCTGATAGTTTCCAACTAATTAGCGTTGGGGATAGGAAAATGGAAGTAATTGGAATGCCTTGTTTTCCTAAAAGACGCATACAAACAAGAAATTTCAATCTGAGACCAGTCGATATTTGCGTCAAGAACTCTTTTCCTTTTTCCCCCTTTAAAAGAGACATGAGGATTCGGTCAAAACGGGTGAAATAAAAGAAAAATTTCCTCGTTGGAAGATTTGCTTATCATTTTCAGTTCTTCTCCTCAAATTCAAAACTATACCTTCTGCTGTCAAGAATGACAAACAGCAAGGTAAATGAAGACGCACGATCAGCATCCTGCACATTGGAAGCTGTTCGTATCTGCAAACTCCCTGGAATCTTAACCCAAGCCCAAGCTCCGATGGTCGCGATGGGGCAAGGCTTCAACCTTGAGGAGTGAAGAAATTACTTCACCATCGTCTCTTGTAAACACCTGCTACCCGCTGTTCTCCGAAATTGCTGTTTAACAAGGAAAAACATGCGCATCAAAGCAATCGAGGGCCTGACAAACGGGATGCTTCAAATATCAGTAGCAGAATTTATCAAACGAACAACCATCAGATACTCTGAAACCGCATACCGCGAATGAAACTTGCGAGAAAACATAAAAAGCAAAGCTGTGGGGAAGAAACAGAGGTAGGAAGAGGTTGGAGGGTGGGGAGAGCCAGGGAGAGGCAGTGCGTGGGAACGGCAGCAACAAGAGGGTCCTCCTCCATCTCCCCAGCAGCCGTCGCTTGAAGCCTTCTCGCTGCCCTCATCTTCTGTTGATGAACCCTTCCCATGCCTTGCCACATCCCTGTCTGCGCCCTCCCTTCCTTACCATAACAGCAACCGAAAACGCAGCGCAGACCACCCACAAACAGCACCCTTCTCCCAGTCTGCTGCTTCTCTCATGTGAGATGATGCTCCCCACCTTCACATGCTTAGACATATATAGAGAGACATGTTTTGCACATATGCCCTGCTCATGTTCACAAATTTACACATCCTGCACCTCCCCCCTTGAGCCAAGTATGACATATCTTTCCTTCTCTCTCTCTATCAGGTGTGTTTTCCGTTATTCTAGATTGGGAATGTCAGTTGCACGGCTGCCCTGCAATAATTTGCACGGCCGGCCGCGCCGCATCCCGCGCCTCGGGCGCGCCCCACCCCCGCATGTGGGTGCGCCCACATCCCATGCGGGCGCGGGATGGCGCGGCGGCCGTGCAATTATTTGCACGGCCAGCCGTGCACAAAGCGGAACTCTTCTAGATTATGTTTGATCACTCATTCACCAACATCTTATAAGTTAGTGTTTTGGCATATAAAGAGAGGTCATACATGTAATTTAATTCGAACGGGTAGTCACATAAATTAGAAACTTTAACCAGGGGTTACATGTGACATCAGCCCAGCACAGAACAGAGATCCTTTTCTTTTTACCTCCAAGGACGTTGGGATCTCTGTACTACTTACCAGCCTAGACCTTTGCAGGTGGGTTTGTTGGTGGTCTGTACTCTCGCAAGTACAAGACCAAAGCCCACGCTCCACGTTTCCTAAGAACTGGATTTGGTTGACGTGTGCACGCCAGCTTGCCCCAACGGTGTATAGTACCGTGGCTGGAGGGGGTGGTAGTACACACTACTGCAAGCTGTACCACGTTCATCCGGTGTGGTACCACTGCAGATCTCATGTCAATAAAACGCATGCTGCCTGTTAGACCACAATTAGGTTGAGAAAAAAAGAGTGAAATCGGGGTGACGTGTCACATCCCATCCTCCGGCTGCGATAGGTAGGGGGTACCCGTTGGGCAAGTAAAAAGTATTGCTCTTGAAGTAGATATTTGTGGAGGCACTGTAAGATAGATAACTAGTTTTTCGAAAATAAAACATATTATTTAACTCTTGAACACATATTCCATTTATTTGTTAAACTGTCTGCCATGGTTAAATAAAAAATATTATTAGACTGCCTGACATGGTTAAATAAAACATATTATTTAACTCTTGAACCCCATAATTTCATTTATTTTTGTTATTTTCTACACGTACTAAGACAAATGGTACAAATGAATGGAGAAAAGCTTCTTGTCCACAATAGGGTAGACGATACTTACACAGCTGAGGCTTGCATGCATCACATCACCGTGGATCACACATGCTTGTGTTTAGGGCGGACAATATCTTACCGCGCCCAGTGTGTCAAAAAGAGTCCTCTTGTTAAAGAGTTCCATAATATTTATGTCCATATCAGATTGGGAACTATAAGCTCAAGACCAGTCAGGTGGCAACTTGCATGGTAGCATGCAAATAGTTTTTTGCAATGCAACGGGCTGCAACGAAGGTAAAAGTGATCATCAATGGCAATGGTAGTAGTTGTCAGCAACAGTGCCACTGTTTGGTGGTGGCATGGAGGTTGTGATTGACGGCCCTGATTATCAAATAGTGGTGATCGATAGCTTCATCAATCAGCAATGATGGTACTGGCAACAATGGACGACGTGGTAAATGATGATAAAATGATGGTGGCGGTGGAAAATATATTATTTCACATCATATCTATGATGGAGACTATGGTGGCTATTTTTAGCCACCTACACACGCAAGGCCTATCATGGTCCATCGCAATTTTGCGGTCAAACGTGGCCCTTCCCCAGTGCACCACGTCCCCTCAGGAGAAATTTCAAGGTCCCGAGGACCATCCCCGCATTAGCGTACCGGCAGATCCCAAGGACCGTCTCCGGACACCCTATAGTCTGTTCGGCCCAGGGCCCCTTTGCCGAGCAGGCACTGCTCGGTGTGCGTCGCGGCCTCCTCAACATGAGTAACGCTTCCGTACACCGAACATCCAGTAGCGAGCCTGGTCGCCGAGCAGTGGGTCTCATCTACCGAACAGGGCACCTGCTCGGTGCCTCTGACCCGAAGAATTTAAGCAGCCCCCCGTCTTTTTGTGACTGTTACAACGGCTGTGTCGCCCACTCCCAACGATCAAGGGGTGCGTTAACTGCAGGGCCCCCACAATGGGCGCCTCAACGCATAACTTCCCGCCAACGGCGCGAACTGGCGCGCCCCATCCGGCGCCCCTTGAGGACGTTCAAATCCCATTCTCTTATAACCTTTGCCTATAAAGGCCCAGGCATCGACCATGCAAAGGTATGCATTCTCATACGCATGAAGCCACACACTTCACTGAGCCTTTTTTCCTCAAGCCTTTCTACAGTCCACTGACTTAGGCATCGGAGGGTTCTCTCTGATTCTTCAACAGACCCCTGATCCTTTTCTGGTATTGCAGGCTTCTGTCCGCCACCGGTGACCATCTTCCCCAACTTCTTCAGTGGAGGCCCGTTTGGCTTAGGCCCAAACAAGGAAACGACCACCACATTTGGCGCCGTCTGTGGGAAGAACGATGGCCATGGCTCGCAGACGATTCATACCACAACGTTGGGAGCCGAATGACGAGGTCCCGTCAGTCTAGGGCGGACTCTCGTCAGCGGGTTCCCCGTGTCGACGTCGCCGTCGCTCCCGCCGGTGCGACCAGCGCCGTCCCTGTCATCGTCGCGCCTGCAATCGCCCTGGAGGAGGTAGTGGAACTCCGGGGACAAATGCAGCACTTGAAGGGGATGTGTCTGGGGCTCCAGGCCAGATGACCAGGCAACCAGCCCGGCGGCCTCCTTGCCGTAGGAGCGTCAGGCAGAGTCATCTCACCGGCGCTCTCGCGCCCCTCCTGCGTCGTTGGAATAGCAGGAGGACTCGCCGCGACGGTCGCATCAGGCCCTGTCTGAGAGGCGCACTCCGGAGAGCCACGGCCGCTCGCCGCGTCGATCCACGGCGGCTCCACCCCCCGCGCATTCCGTCGTGGGTGCCAACTCGATAGGTCCAGACGTGAGGGATCGGTCCACTCTGATCAGGAGTTGGCCTGACGACTCCGTCGTGTTGTGGACCTCGAGTGCCATGTCGACTTGATGGTTACAACGGGCGGAGGGCAAAGCTCCGGCCGAAGATGACCTAAACTTCTACTCCCCGTTCATTGTGGAGATCCTGGAAGCTTGGGTCTCTCCCAAGCTCCCTCTGCCAACCATCACGCCGTATGATGGCACCACTGACCCCGCGGACCACATCCACGGGTTTGAGTCACATATGGGTTCCATGGGGCATCTGATGCGGCCAAGTGCCGGGCCTTCCCGGCCACATTGAAGGAAACTACTCGGGCTTCGTTTGAAGCCCTCCCACCAGGTTTCATCTCTTCCTTCCACCAGTTGAAGAAGTCCTTTCGGGACAACTTCCTGGGCGGAAGGTCACAACCGCGCACCGCGGCCTCCCTTCTCGTTGTTTGGCAGAATAAGGGAGAAGCGCTCTGGGACTACGTCAAGAGGTTCCAGACTGAGGCACTCCGCATCCCACGCCTCGATGTCCCGTTAGCCACCAGTGCCCTCATCTACGGCACTCGTGATGGCTTCCTGTAGAGAACTTTGGGAGTACAACAGCCATCCACCCTCGCCGAGCTGCTCTCCACCGCCCAGCGTTACGCCCCCTACGAGGAGAGCCTGGCCGTTGGTCGAGCAGAGTAGGGTGAAGCATCGGACAAGATGAGGCCTTCCGACAACGTTCCTACCGTGACCGGAAGAAAGGCCGGCACAACGGCTACTCACCGCGCCGACCACGCCCCTTCACCGACTACACCAACTCACGGTGGCACCCGAACAGATCCTGGCGGAGATCCGGGATGAGCCATATGTTCGTTGGCCGCCAAGGATGCGTTCCGACCCCCGAACGTGCAACGAATACAAGTATTGTCGCTTCAACCGTGACCACGGCCACGACACCTCTGAGTTCCGCCAGCTTAAGGATGAGATAGAGTCCCTCATCAAGCGCAGATATCTTTGACGGTTCGTGCGCCGCAATGAAGACCGCCCCAGACATCGAGAGTGGACACCCGAGCAGCCGATCAACAATGAGCCCAACGGGCAAGAAATCAACGTGATCACAGGGGGCTTCGGCGTTGGCGGAGAAAGTACTCAGAGCCGACGAGACTACGCTCGGAGAGTACATGTCGTGGACAGGCCCTCAGCACCTCGTCCATCCCCTTATCCCCCTAGTCCTACGCGCGCACAGTCCGAGGAGGGCATAACCTTCTCAGACGAAGATCTTGTAGTAGTTACTACTCCGCACACTGATGCGCTAGTTGTTTCAGCCACCATCAACCATTGTAATGTACGCCGGATCCTTGTGGATAATGGAAGTGCACCGGATGTGTTGGCCTACGACTGCTTTTTACTTATGGGTCTGAAAACCGACCAGCTCACCCTTGTTGAGTCACCTCTGTTCGGCTTCTCAGGGGTCTCGGTTCAGCCCATGGGCCGAGCTCGCCTCCCAATAACTCTTAGGACGGCCCCAAGAAGCATGACCAAGATGGTGGACTTCTTGGTCATTCGGAATATGCCTGGTTACAAGGCTATCCTCGGTAGGGGCCTGATCGATAGACTTAAGGTGGTACCTTCGTCTCTCCATCAGATGTTGAAGTTTCCTACTCCGTGTGGGATCTGTGAGGTGCTCGGCGACCAGCGCTAGTCTCGATGGTGCTATGTCCTTTCACTAGGGGAGAAGCAACCTCCCGAAGCTCTGACCCCCACACCTCTGCAGCCGACCAACCTTCTACCCGCGAGGAACTCCTGCCGAAGATCTGCTTTAGGTCCGCATAGATGACGACCCGAGCATGTCCTCTACATTGGCTCGCTGCTTCGGAAGCCGAACAACAACATTGCAAGGCATTCTTCTAGCCAATTTAGATGTGTTTACGTGGTCAGATGACGAGCTACCAGGCATCCCTCCAGACGTGATGGTACATCACCTTCATCTCGACCCAAAGGTTCCACCGGTCCGCAGCGGCGATGACCCGTCAACGGGAACAGCAGACCGTGATCCATGATCATGTCGTCAAAAGCTGAACAGTCGGGCTCCTCCGGGAAGGCCTCTACCCGAGGTGGATCTCTAACATGGTCCTCGTGCGCAAGGCCAACGGCAAACGGCGTGTGTGCGTGGACTACAAAGATCTCAACAAGTCTACGCCTAAGGATAACTTTCCTCTGCGTACATTGACTAGCTAGTAGACGCCACATCCGAGCACGAGCTCCTCGGCTTCCTGGATGCGTATTCTGGGTACCACCAGATCAGCATGCATCCCTCAGACCAAGATGCCACTACGTTCGTCACCGACCTGGGCTATATTGCTTTACCAGGATACCCTTTGGTCTGAAAAACGTAGGAGCGACGTACTAGCGGTTGGTCAACAAAATGTCGAGCAGCAGATCGGGCGCAATATGGAAGTCTACATTGACGATATGCTGGTCAAAGCACTTCCGAGCACTGATCACATCTCCGACCTCGAAGAGACTTTCGCTACTCTCCATAAGTACAACATGAAGCTTAACCAGCCAAGTGTGCGTTTGGAGTACACTCAGGTAAGTCCCGTCTTTCCTCGTCTCAAATAGGGGGATAGAGGCCAACCACAAAAAGATCCAATCCATACTTGAGATGGCCAGTCCCAAGACAGTTCGCGACGTACAGCGCTTCACTAGACGCCTTGCCGCACTCAACCGGTTCATGTCCCGAGCAGCGGAAAGAAGCCTTAGTTTCTTCAAATTGCTGCGAGGCCCCAAAAGATCCTCACAGCAAGGGGGGCATGTACGGTGGCCAGAGGACTGCGAAGTTGCCTTCACCGAGCTAAAGGCATACTTAGCGGCCCCACCTGATCTCTCAAAACCTATGCTCGGAGAACCATTGTTCATGTACCTTTCGGTTACTGAACACTCCATTAGTGCAGTGTTGGTCAGAGAGGAGGCGGCGGCCCAGCATCCGGTCTACTACATCAGTAGGGTCCTTCAGGAAGCTGAATGAAGGTACCCCCGAGTAGAGAAACTTGCCTTGGCTCTGGTCACAGCCGCGAGGAAGCTCACGCCTTACTTTTAAGTCCACTCAATCACGGTCCTTATCGACCAACCGTTGAAGCTTATCCTTCAGCGGCCAGAGGCTTCTGGCAGGCTCATCAAATGGGCCATAGAGCTAGGCGAGTTTGATATCAGCTACCATCCAAGGACGGCTATCAAGCGCAAGCGTTGGTGGATTTCGTTGCGGAGTACACCCTTCCAACCGAAGAGGATTCTCCATTAGCAGATGAGCCCCCGTGGAAGCTCTATGTTGACGGATCCTCTTGTGTTATAGGGAGCGGAGCAGGGTTGGTTCTCACCTCCCGGCGGGTCTGGAGTTCCAATATGCCCTCAGATTTCTCTTTGCTGCCTCCAACAACGTCGCCGAGTATGAAGCACTCCTATCCGGAATCCGAATGGCTGGACACCTTAGAGTGCTTAGACTATGGGTCTTCAGTGACTCGTAATTCGTCTCCAGCCAGGTGAACGGACACTTCGAGGCAAGGGAGCCCCGCATGGCACAATACCTCCAGCAGGTCAAAAGCCGAGCCGAGGGTCTCCTCTATTTCGATGTGATACACATGCCACGGGAGCAGAATGTGCAAGCCGATGCACTTGCTAAGTTGGCGTCTTCAGGTGACATCACCCCTCTCACTCCATATTTATAGAAGAGCTAGCTTCACCGAGCACCGGGGTAGATATAGCGGCCGCAGAGTCTGGCTTTCCGGCTCCGAGCTAGATGGACCCTCTCTTGGCCTATCTACTACGAGGGAAGCTTTCGCCTGAACAAGACGAGTCCCAGAAGACTAGACTACGTTCCCAGAGGTTCACCCTCATTGAAGGTAAATTGTACCGGCGATCCCTTTCAAGGCCTCTCCTATGATGCCTCAGCCCCGAAGAGGTGCTTTTGGCTACTGAAGATGTTCATGAAGGTTTGCGCGGAAGCCACTTGGGGGGCAGAACGCTGGCACATAGAATTCTTAGCAGATTCTGTGGCCTTCTCTGCAAAAGGACTGGATGTCCTTTGTTACAAAGTGCTCGGAATGCCAGAAGTTCAGGCAACTTATCAAGCAGCCCGCCGAGAAACTTCATACCCTATTCCAACCTCACCTTTTCGCTAGATGGGGCATCAGCCTTGGGTACTTTTCCAGAGACTCAACGGTGAAAGAAGTTTCTATTCATGGCAATCGAATACTTCACCAAGTGGATTGAAGCAGAGCCCGTTGCCGCGATCACCGAACAAGCTGCATGGATGTTTGTCTAGAAGAACATCCTCTACTACTTCGGCTTCCAAGAGTGATTACTTCAGACAACGGGAAGCAGTTCGATAGCACCTTCTTCAAGCAGAAGTGCTCCGAGCTCGACATCTACAACCCTTCACACCTTTGTTGCACATCCCCAAGCGAACGGTCTGGTCGAAAATGCCAACCGAACACTACTGTATGGGATACGCACAAGGGTGGAGGCCGCAGGAGGTTCTTGGATCGACGAGCTCCATAACGCTTTGTGGTGCCACCGAACAAACAGCATGAGCGGCCACTAGTGAAACTCTCTTCCATTTGGCCTATGGCTCTCTTTGGAAGTAGCTCTCATACCATCAGAACCGCACTTCGACGAAGCCGCCAACAACCGTGCTCTTCGGGAGAACATCGACATGCTCGGCGAGCGTCAAAGCGACACCGCATCAGACTAATCTGCTATCAGCAACGACTCACGCAGTACTACAATGCTCGAGTCCAGGAACAACACTTCTTCAAAGGCAATCTCGTCATGCCTCGCTGCTCAACGTCGAATCCCCGAAGAGCAGTTGGCAAACTCGCCCCCAAGTGGGAGGGCCTTATCAAGTCACTCAAGTCCCCGGGAAAGGCTCCTACAAGCTTACTACTCCTAGTGGCAAAGCCATACCCAGACTTGGCATGTATCTAACCTAAAGGCTTACTACTTATAAAAGCCTCGTCGGCATCCTACTCCTCTTCTACCTATCCTTCTGGTCTGCTTAAGGAGATGTCCAAAACATCCTTGCTCAGAGCTCTTCAGCTCAAAAGGATATGGTGACACCTCAGAGCAAACAAATGTTCCACGTACGCCCTCGGTTGGAACTCTTCACAGTTCCCAACGACTTGTGTGGTAACAACGGACCCTTGGAATGACTGGCAAATACCGATTCGAACAGAACAAAAGTGCAAGGGAAGAAGATAGAAAAGTGAAGCCATTGTTAAAACCAAAAGGGAGAATCTATATAAAGAGCTTTTTCCGAGCTACAAAAGGAGGAGAGCATATCTAAGGAGCTTGCTCGGAGGGACCCACGCCATCGTCTTCACGGGGCATCCGCCCTGCCTGGACTGAGCAAAACGCACTCCGTTGAGACGTGCATCCTGAGTTTGACGCTTGCACTCTTTCACAGCGGCCTCGAAGGCCTCACGGACATACTCGACATCAGCAAGCCCCATCCGTGCTCCTCCCATGCCGTAAGACCCACACTGTAGCAGCAGGCCCCGAACTGCTCCAAGTCCTCCCGAAGTCCGGACCGCCTTTGTACTCTGCCACTCCGGGCCTTAGCGTCGGCCAACACTTTCGTAATGGCCCCATTTTTGGCTCGGGCAACGGCCAAGTTTAGCTCGGACACTCGGAGGGCGTCTTGGAGGTTCTTTACCCCCTTGCAGCTCGGCCTCGCGAGCCTGGTGCTCGGTGACCAGCTTGTCGCAGAAGGTCGCTTCCGCCTCCCACATCTGCCGCTGGTTCTGAGCGAGCATAGCCAACTTCTTCAGCACGCCCAGAGAGCCCACATCCCCGTCGACCAGCGCCTCCACATCGACGTCATCAGAATCATCACGCTCGAAGGGGCGCCCTGGACGGTAGACCCCGCTGGAATGCTCAGGGGTCACCTCCGGACTAAGGTGCTGACACCACGCCACCCGCTCTAGGTGAGACGCAGTGGGACTTAGGGGAAGGGGCCTTGAGGCGTTTCCTCCAAGACGGCCGAGCATCGCTTCCAGCATCGCCTCTGAGGGAGTTTGGACGACTTCCCCCTTAGTACTTCAGAGAGCGCCTTTGGTCCTCCGCGGCATCGGTTTGCTCTTCGGAGGCAATACTAGTTTGCCCTACCAAAGGGGCCACTCCCCCAGCAGTCTTGGTGGCGCCAGATTTGACCTCCACCTCCTGGCCCTCGGTCTGGGTGGCCTTGTGCGCCCCTTCATCATCCGCAGTGGTTCTCCGGCCCACGGCTTCTACAACCACTTCTGTGGCGGGCAGGGGGGCAAGGGCCGCCCCCGGTATCGGAGCCGCCATCTCCATGGCTGTTGTCGCTGTAAGCTCGGCCCCTTCGAGAGCTTGGGAGGCCTCCTCGCCTCCCCGGTAGGGCTCCCTTTAGCCTCCTCACCTCTTCGAATAGAGGCCTCCTCGCCGCCCGTTGCACCATGCTCCGCAACATTGGTGCTAGAAGTCCCTGTGACGTGCTCGACACTGTGTCATCTGGGGTTCCTGTTGCAGCCACCTCCTCAGTCTGGCCCTCACCAGGGCCATGGGGTGCGGAAGTCCCAGTGCGCTCCTCGGTTGAGCCTTCGGACCCGTCGTACTCACCACGACAAGCCCGAACTCAGAATAGCCCCCTCCCTTGTCAAGGGCCTTGTTGCTATCATGATCAATGGCCGAATCTGCTCAGCCTCCCTCTCGCTTGGGTGAAGCCCAACCTGTTCATCCGTCATCACGGCCGTGTGCTCCCTTCCAACTACAAGTTGAGGGGCTTCCCCGTCAGCATCGTCTTCTTCGGCCACTCGCTGACCGGCCTTCATCAGCTTCCTCTTCTTTCGTATCAGAGGCTGCTCTTCTGCCTCTTCCTCTCCTTCGTCCTCCTCCATGACCGCCCGCTGTTCGGACCGCTGACCTCTTCTTCTTCTTCTTCTTCTTCTCTTTCTCCCGGAGCTCGCTCCCTCCGGTTCCTTCCTCGGCTGAGACCTCCATGACGACCCTCGGAGTCGCCTTCGTTATCACCTTTTTCTTCAGGCGAATCTTCCACGTCCCTCCTCAAGGACCTGTGAGCTCGGCGTTGAACACCCTCCTTTGGGAGCTGGTGCCACTAGAGCCGTCGTCACCAACATAGAGATGCTCACCGTAGAGGGAACCCTGACCACGGCGGAGATATCATCACCCTCGAAGACCATGTGATAGGTGATAGATCTTCTTGCGATGTCCTCGTTGACCTCCTGGTCCCGACCAGCGGCTACCTCTTCGGCGCCTGCAAGCCAAAAGAAGAAGGTATAGTCAGAGGACAATTATACGACAGACATATGAATGCAACGTGATCGGGTACTTACTCCATCTCGACTCAGACCATGTTGGATGAGCTGAAACTCCGTCAAATAACCATCACCATTGCGCACGAATGCTCGGTTCAAGCTATCTGAGGCCTTCGCCTCATCTTGAATCAGGAAGGGATATGTATCCTTCCTCACCGTCTAGACTCTGGTCGGGAACCCCCACTCTGCACCATCTCGTCACTTAACAAAGAAGAGTCTCCTCATCCAACCCTTGTTGTTGGAATGCTTCTTTACCAAGTTGATCTGCATCCTGTCCGGCCGGTGCTTGGTGTAGTAGACGCTAGCCCAGATCCAGGCGAGGAGGTGAGGAGGAATTGTGCTTTGAACACCTCCGACGAAACCCAGACTTGTCGGAGCTTGCAGAAGATACAGATTGTTCGACACGAGTTCGGCGTTAGCTGGATCGGTGCGAGCCCTCACCGGTTCAGCAACGCCTTCGCCACCTCTGGCAGCAGTAGTCGAAATCCAGCCTCCATGTGGTCGATTGATAGAGTGAGGCACTCTGGCTTGTTCACCAGGTGTGAGTCTTCTTCCCTTTCCGGCACCATATCGTATCATCACCAATCCGAAAGCCCTCGCGGAGGCCTTCGTAGTGGTGATTCGCGGCCCCAGGGCGCCCACCGGCACCTCTCTGCTCACTTCGGCGACTACAACAGCTTTTCCTTTGTGGCCATCACCGGAGGTTGCAGAGACAAAGGCGGTGGTGGCGTTGGAGATCGCGAGGAAGAAGATGGAGGGATGCTTAGGGGGCAAGTAGACTCTCTGAAAGGTTCTGAAGGCGTGGCTCCCCACCTTCACCCCTTCACTTCTATATAAGGAAAGGAGGGTGCAAAATTTGAAATATCAAGGCCGCACTCCCCGCTCCAAAGCGACCGTTCGGGTGTACTACGTGGAAAGCCCCCGGCTCGACACGTCACTCCGCCATCATGGGATTTCCTCCCCTATCGAGGAGGCATAGCGAATGTTGTCGCCCTGCTGCTGTTTTCACATCCGAGGTCAGCGTCGCATTTAATGCGGAAGTGACATCGAGCAGGCTTCCACCCTCGAGCGTCCCAGTTTCAGAGCACACTCGATGGCGTGGGGGGCAAGTGTGGTGGCTATTTCTAGCCACCTACACGAGCAAGGCCCATCATGGCCCATCGCAATCCTGCGGTCAAACGTGGCCCTTCCCCAGGACGCCACGTCCCCTCAGGACCAACTTCAAGGTCCCGAGGATGATCCCCGCATTAGGGTACTGGCGGGTCCCAAGGGCCGTCTCCGGACACCCTATAGCCTATTCAGCCAGGGCCCCTTTGCCGAGCTGGCACTGCTCGGTTTGCGTCGCGGCCTCCTCAACACCAATAACGCTTCACATGCCGAACATCTAGCAACGAGCCTAGTCGCCGAGCAGTGGTCTCATCTACTGAACAGGGCGCCTGCTCGGTGCCTCTGACCCGATGAATTTAAGCACCCCCTGTCTTCTTGTGACGTTTACAATGGCTGCGTTGCCCACTCCCCGATCAAGGGGTGCGTTAACTGCAGGGCCCCCACAACGAGCACCTCAATACGTAACTTCCTGCTAAGGGCTCAAACTGGTGTGCCCTAGAGGATGTTCAAATCCCACTCTCTTATAACCTTCGCCTATAAAAGGCCCACAACGGCCATGCAAAGGTATGCATTCTCATACGCATGAATCACACACTTCACTGAGCCTTCCTTCCTCAAGCCTTTCTACAGTCCATTGACTTAGGCATCGGAGGGTTCTCCCTGGTTCTTCAACCGGACCCTGATCCTTTTCTGGTATTTGCAGGCTTCTGTCTGCCATCAGAGACCCTCTTCCTCACCTTCTTCAGTGGAGCCTGTTTGGCTTAGGCCTAAACAGGAAACGACCACCACAGAGACGTTCAAACTCACTTGATAAAATGATCTAGATTTGACCAAGAGTTATTAGTATGTAATTTTGAAGAGAAATATTTATTACAAGAATAATTTTGCAATGATAATAACTGAGATCACAAAAAATCAATCTTATTGATTAGAGAAGAGACTAAAAGATTTGACTTTTTAACCAATAGGCTTGCTCTATTGCAATGCCAGTCATCATTATCATAAATTTGCTCATACAATAAGTATTTCTTAATTTTTAATAATTTGGTATTATGTTTTTGTTTATCGATATGTTTAATTAGATGCTCATTTAATAATTTAGTATCAAGTAGATATGAGGCAAATTTGTTTTCTATATCCATTTAATAATTCAAGTAGGTTCATGAATACTTATAATTTCATTTTCGTGTGTAACCCGTCTTCAAGGTACCGTTCCTAGATTGAAAAGAAATTTAATATTTTTCTAAAAGATTATAGCATGAATGAGGGTTAGAGAGGGGGAAAATTGTAGTCCAATAAATCTTATATCAAAAGCCCATAACACATATCTTGACTGGTAGATGATAGCTCAACAAATTTCCTGAGGCCCACCTATCGAAAGCCTAAGGAACAAGGCTCAAGGAGTGCTATTACGTCCCAGATTGCTGCCTCTATAGAAGAATTCTGAAGCTTGGGAAAACTCAACAACAAGGGAAACTCGAGCAATTGAATAGCAACTGATGGAATTCCTTCGGAAGAGCACTAAGCTGGCAAACTCCTAATTGGGAATATGGCTAAACCCAAGGACAAAAGGGATTAAGATACAAATAAAGAGTCCCACACAATCCACTCAATGCCCATAATAGACTACCAGGCACCGATAAGGACTCTTATTAGAGGAGCACGTCTCCCGATCTATCCTTCCTTCATTTGACCTTTACAGAGTTGATAAGGGAGTACACAACTTTATATTCCTAGGAACCGCCCTCTAGAAGAAGTAAGTACACTCCAAACCCTCAACTGGTTTAGAGCGATCCCATCCACCACCAGAAGATCTAGGTGCAACATCATCATCAACAATCCCACTTTAATCTGATGGTATGTGACCAGGTATGAGATCAAGCAACAGTAATAGCAGGAGGGCTAATTATGATGTCCCAATATATATATATATATATATATATATATACATATAAAGTAGATATTAATAAACTCTGACTAGCCATTTCAATAACCCAACCAAAATTATAAGGCATCACATCTTGTAATCAGTTAAACAATGTGCAAGGATTGATTCTCATTCTGCCAAATTCTCTGCCTTTTGGTATAACCAATCTCAAAAAATTCTTATACATGGTTTATAGTCATCCAACTCTACATCGAATCTTTCACAGTCGAGATCAATAGGTCAGTATAAAACACTATTACTAGTACTTATAGACAAACTACATTCTTGCTGTACTGTACCACTAACTAGATCATTATTAAATAAAGACTCTAGACAAACCTAACATGATCTAATGTTCTACAAGACTCAGATTCCACTCTTCACACTGTAGGAAATCAACTTGTGGCATCACATGCACAATAGTATTAAAACAAAACAAAAATCAATTCCCATCCAAGTACTTGATCAGCTATGATGTACGGTGCATGTAAACATACATACAAATAAGGAGTGAGACCATCTCACCTAGGGGAGATCATATATCCCCTGAAGCACAAAGCTAGTCCTTGGTTTGAAAGAGCTCTGACGAGACTCCCTCTAGCGTTATCCACACAGTGGATGATCGGCGATGTTGATGACTCCTCCTTCGCCGGTGGTGCCTCTCCTCCACGTCGTGCAACGCCATGCAGTGGTCAATAGTAGCAAGTAGAAGCAACAACGAGAAGGGGTGGCCCTCCTAGTTCCCTCTTGCCTAGGGAGAGCACTGGAAGGAGAGATGGAAGGAGGATGAAGAAGGTGGCTTCTCCTCTCAAGATCTGGTCCATGAACATTAAGGAGAACCCCTTCTATTTATAGAGAGCCTATAGGACACCTTAACAGGGACGCCTCATCCTGCCATGATGACAAGGGACCCTCATCAAGTTATCATGACAAAGGACGCCTTAGCAGGGACACCTCATCCTGTCATGATGACAAGGGATACCTGTAGAACACCTCATCCTGTCATGATGGCAAAGAACACCTTGCAGGGATGCCTCATAAGGTAATCATGACAAAGGACCCTCATAGGGACACCAAAGCAGGTAATCATGACAAGGGACACCACATCAGGTAATCATGACAAGGGACACCTCATAGGGACAAGTGTCACACACTTGTCAATATGCAATGATTATAATCATTACAAGGGGTTGAGGTGGAATAATGAGGTGGCTAATCCATAAATATCCCTTTTTAATGGATCCTGGTCTAGGCTTATTGGGTCTTACCCAATAAATCCATAATGGGTTAAATAAGGCTTATTGGATAACTTTTATCCAATCCTCTATTCATCGCGTTATCCACTTTATGTGTGTGACCCTCTAAGCCCAAAATTGAACTGGCCGTGAGTTGCACCCGTCAGAACCCCGTTTGACTTAGTGAATTATTATTTCCATGACAATTCACTCAACTCATCGATTATGAACATACTAGGCCACTATGCCATAATCCCCAGATGGTACGAGTGATCAAATCCATTGACCTGTCTGCCCACAGTTACCGTGTACCTGTAGTCCCTCATCCATCTATTATCCCAGAGACCATATATTAGGCATGGTGTTGTCAGGCCTATACAGAATCTGTTAAACTCAAACTCTTATCGGATTCTCTCGGAGAACTCCTTCTCTCTAAATCTGATCAACCCTGGCCAGGGATTTGCTTCAGTAAGACAATATGGGATATTCATCTCACGATACTGAGAGTGGATGATCCTCTATTGACACACAATTTCCTTCGTAAGGTCAGCTACCATTCCCAATGACTGGTTATACTAGACCCAGACATCCAGACCTATAAATCTAGTATCAAAGATTGGAGTAATCAAAAAGACATCTTTAGTGTCTCAAGTCTGAGGACTAGTTACACAACTGAGACTATGGAATCGCTATCTGACAATCAGGTATCATTAACCATACAACATTTCGAGAAACGATCATTCAGTGAACTCATTCTCCAATGAGCACTTGGACCATCCCTAGTGTCTCCACACAAGCAGCTATGAGACCGCTGCCTCTGTCACATGGACGTGTATATGGCACACCACTCTATCCGTCATCTCATTGTCCTCCTTGAGTAACCTATGACTAAGAAATTTAGGATCCGTGTTTAAAGAGAATCGCCTCATTATCATGATCTCATCATGATCCAATTCCATTGCACAGACCCATGGACATCACAGTATACATACACATGGAATGTACAGTGAGAAAATACCATTATAATATTATCAAAAGTGATTGTACATATTATAAGTGCCATGACTCACATGAATTGGCTTGCAGGGCACCTATAACAGCGATCTCCCACTTTGCCAAAAACCAATCACCTACATGTTTGATCCCTATCAGACCTCGGCGTCGCTCAAAAATAATCTGAGTCAATGGTTTTGTCAGTGGATCTACAATGTTATCTTCAGATGTAATTCTTTCACTGCTACATCTCCACAGGCCATGATCTCTCTGATCAAGTGGAACCTCCTTAGAACGTGCTTAACTTCTGATGAGACCTGGGTTCCTTTGCTTGAGCAATTGCCCCGTTGTTGTTGCAGAACAATGAAATTGGCTTTCCACGGCCCTACACCACTCCTAAATCTGCAATGAACTTTTTTCATCCAGATAGCTTCCTTTGCTTCTTCTGAAGCAGCAATGTACTATGCCTCGGTAGTCGAGTCAGTAGTAGTCTCTTGCTTGGAACTCTTCCAGCTTACTACTGCTCCATTTAGGGTAAAAATATACCCTGAGTTAGACTTGGTATGTCACACCCTGACGCGGAATATCGGAACGTGAAGCAGTTGTATGTAAACGGGTACAGAGCTAGTACTAGACATCAAACCATTGAGCAATGAATAAATACTAAAGTAATTTCTTCTCATTAATAACTTTCAAATGTCTAGTTACAACCACTAATATCAGAGCCATTCTATAGGGCCTGATTACATCGAAATAAAAGTAAAAGACTAAACTAACACTCTATCATAATACTAAGACACTAGGGTACTCATGACTTCACTTCTGGTCGTTCTCGTCCTCTTGAGTGTAGGTGTCATCCTCTGTCTCCCCTGAGAACACAATGACAAATAACGCATGGTGAGCGATAACGCCTAGTAGGACTTAAATCTCAATAGTCAAGTAGGCTTTAAATGATTAATGTATTAAAAGGCAGAGTAACTAATGATAGAGTGAGAGAGTCATGCAGGATAGCACATGATGGAAATAGCACAAGCTTTCTAAGTATGGCACAAGTGTCGAGTATAGCACAAATAGCAAGATGGCCATAGCACAAATAGCACAAAGTATAGCAATAGCACAACGGGTATAGTATAGCACTTTTGTCAATAGATAACGAGAGAACAAAACACTTTTGATTGTCATTTAGATAGTCAAGATAGATAGAACTCGAGTGTAATGCCAAACACTCTGATCATTTAACTCCCATGGGCACTAGCACTTTCGGGCGCACATCCCAGGACCAGATCGGGCCCTTTATATATTGCTAGGCATTAGTTATATTGTTTATCGATCAATGGCCAATAGAGAGTACCAAGAAATAGATGAGAGTACTAGATGAATAGATGAGATAGTAGAGTGAACGTGAATAGATGGGCGAGTAGAGTATAGATGAGAGCTAGTGGACATTGCACGTAACACATCGAGTAAACATGCGATAGTAATAGTTGCACAACACACGCACTGGGGTTGGCAGTCCGGTGGAACTCACAACCCTTCCACTGGCCATGTTGAGCACAGGTCCAGAGGTCCGACGTGATTCAAGATAAGAGCGAACTTCTAAGAGCCATTTGGATCATGTTGATCCCTAAGGGTATCATAGGTGTTAGGGTACAACCAGCTCGTCGACCATGTGGGAATCCATGGACAGAGGAGACTTACGGAGGCCTTGAACAAGGATTCACTAGTCTAGCAGAAGGAATATCCGACGGAGAGTTCATCCAAGTCAAGAAAGAGTGTATATAGAAACAAGTGCTCGACGTTCTAGAGGAATTCTAGAACAGTGGAGCGTCGGTATCGGTGTTCCCAAAACATCACGAGAATCGTAGACAAGTTCATTTAAAATAGGCAATTTAAATAAATATTGAGTTAAATTACCCGATATATTATGGGAAATCTTCATGTTATGTTAAGCCATATTGGATGGTTCAAGTGTGTGCATGTGTCATGAAATCATAGCTAGAAATAAGTCATGTGCATGTCTTTTAAAATCACACATTAATGTTTAGTTTAGAACCAGTATATTTACTGCGTATATGACTGTTAAGAGAGGGTACAAACACTATAGAAAGTCAGAGCATCGGAAATTGGGGGTTTTCATGCAAGAATATGAGATCGTGACGCACCCCAGTAAGGGTCGCTATGGGGTCAACTGAGAACGCAACATAGCCTTGTATAGATCGCGACGGGCTTGTCAGTTCAAGCAGGCAGATCGCGACGACAGACCCTATCGTGATCAGATCACGACGGGAGTTGTTGTCGCGACAGCCCTGAGAATGCGACCTATTAGGCCGTCACATTCTTAGGTCCTATACCTGAGTCTGACAAGGAAAGGACATGTTCTTGGATTGCGGTCCAGAACTTCCTTATTTTGACACAGGGACGTTCAGAAAATCATAACTATTTGTACCGTCGATGAAAAATCATGAAACCACTTGAAAATTAATCTAGACATGCGAGAGTACTTGTAGTAAATAGGAATTTTAACCAACATGGTTTCAGCATGGTTCAACAAGTGTCTTTACGAAGAATATGAAACTATGTATAGTAGAGATCAACAATTTAATTTGAGCAATATGGTGGATGAAAATTAGGGCTTTCAAGAGCAAAAGATGCCTAACATGCAGCACTATCTCCATTAAAAATTTGAGAGCATGGGATCGAGTATTCAAGGAGATGTGAATTAAACATTAAGGTTCGGGGTCAAGAGGTTTGCCGGACTTCAAAATTCAATAAGAAAAGATTGGGTACATGAAAAATCATGAAACAAAAGGGGTTTGTTGCTGATGCATGGAACAACCTACAGACGAAATTTTATGATTTATGCTTGTGAGAATGCCTACCTTTGGTCGATTTCCTCTTCTAGGGCTAGAACTTGATGAACTCGGGTTGAAGCTTTGATGAAGCCTCCTTCCCACGAATTCTCCTCCTCCTTGGCCTCCTCTTCACGTCCTGAAACCCTTGGCAAGGAGCTAGGGTCGACCATGGGGGATTAGAGAGTATTTATGTATGTTGGGTTTCTATTTCCTAATAGGACTCTAATTACTTTTTAATTTCGGGATTTCCTATTTCTCTCACCCTTTCCAAGCTTGAGAACTTCTAATTGGGTTAGAATGGGAGCCAAATTCGTGGCCAAGTAACTTGGGTAGCTTTAAGAATCCAAATCTAACTCAAACTTCATTTTTCTTGCATTAAATACCTCTTTTCTATTTAAGTAATAATTTAGTTACGAATTTAGGGTATTTTCCTATTATTACCCTTTTAAAAATTCATGTTTTGGACCACTAATTTCTAATGGGTCCATTTAACAAAGCCCATTACTTCTTTTCATTTAATGAGTTTTATTTAATTCTCTTTTATTTGATTTTCTAATTGCTTTTATTTTTTTATTATTAAATTTTTATTTTTCGAAGAATCCAGGTTGCTACATCCTCCCCCTTTTAAAAAGAATTGGTCCCCAAATTCATATGATCATCCAAGGAGAGAATGCCTTACCGAAAAGATCGGGGTAGTTCTGTCTGATGGTTCCTTTTGGTTCCCATGTGGCTTCTTCCACTCCGCGGTTATTCCATAAGACTTTAACCACGTGAATGGGATGGTTCCTGAGCTGTTGCACCTTCCATTCTAATATCTTGACTGGCTTTTCTTCATAGGTCGTGTCCCTGTTCAACACCAACTTCTCATGACGAATGATGTGTGTAGGATCATATACATATTCTTGAGCATGGAGACATGGAACACATTGTGTACACATGCCAGATCCGGTGGCAATGCCATCGGTATGCAACCTCACCAATTCTTTCGAGTACTTCAAAAGGACCGATAAATCTTAGACTAAGCTTTCCTTTCACACCAAATCTTTGGATGCCACGAGTAGGTGACACCTTAAGAATGCATGATCACCGACTTGGAACTCTAAGTCTCGCCTTCTTTTGTCGGCATAGCTATTTTTCTGGGCTGAGCAGTCTAAACCGGTCTCTAATCATCTAAATGTCCTGAGTTGTATTTTGCACCTTGTCTGGGCCTAGCCATTGCTGTGCTCCCACCTCATTCTAGCATGTAGGAGATCTACAATTTATTCCGTAGAGTGCTTCGAACGGTGCCATCTTAATACTCGCCTGGTAACTGTTGTTATAGGCAAACTCAATAAAGGATAGGTTCTCGTTCCAATATCCTTGGAAGTCTATAGTGTACGCTCTCAACATGTCTTTCACTATTTGGTTGGTTCTTTCAGTTTGCCCATCAGTTTGTGGGTGGAATGCGGTACTAAAGTTGAGTTTAGTACCAGTGCAGCTTGCAGTCCTTTCCAAAAATGAGATGTAAATCTCAGATCTCGATCCGAGACTATGGATGATGAAACTCCATCTAGTCTTACAATCTCTTTGACATATAAGGCAGCTAGTACTTCTACCGACCACTTACTTTTTATGGCTAGAAAGTGGGCAGATTTGGTTAGTCGGTCGACAATGACCCATATGGCATCGAGTCCACCACGAGTCTTGGGTAAACCCATGATGAAGTCCATGCCAATGCTTTCCCATTTCCATTCCGGAATATCTAGCGGTTTGAGTACACCAGCAGGGCACATGTTTTCCGCTTTTACTTGTTGGTAAGTAAAGTAGTGTGCGGCATGTTCAGCTACCTCTCTCTTCATGTTCGGCCACCAAAATGTTCTTTTCATGTCTTGATACATTTTGGTACCTCCAGGGTGGATAGTGTACTTTGTCTTGTGAGCTTCATCCATTAACCTTCTCTTCAGTTCTTCATTATCGGGGACACATGTCCTCCATTGGAACACCAGTCTTCCATCCTCAGTCATAGCAAAGTCCGGTCTTTCGGTTAAGGTTTCCTGATGCGAACTAAGAATGGATCATTATCTTGTTGGGTTTTAATCTCTTCCAGCAAGTCGGATTGAATCTTGATATTGGCAATCAAGACTTCATCATCTCTATGTTCAATAGTTAAGTCTAACCTTGCGAATTATTCTAGTAGTTGCATCTCGCCAAGGACTAGACTTGAAACAGATACCATTGGCTTCCTACTAAGATCATCAGCCACGACATTACCCTTGCTTGGATGGTGTTGGATGTTGAAGTCAAAATCCTTCAGATATTCTAGCCATCTTTTTTATCTCATGTTGAGTTCCTTCTGGGAAAATAAGTACTTCAGGCTTTATGGTCTGAGTAGACAGTACATTTCTCACCATACAAGTAATGTCTCCATATCTTCAAGGCGAAGACCACTGCAGCCAACTCTAGATCATGCACAGGGTAGTTGACTTCATGCATCTTCAGTTGTCTTGAAGAATAAGCAATAACTTTCTCCTTTTGCATCAATACCAACCTAGCACAATCTCCGAGGCATCGGTGTAGACAGAGAAACCTTCTCCCTCTATTGGCAGAGCGAGAACAGGTGCTGAGGTAAGACAATCTTTAAGAGTTTGGAAACTTTTCTCACACTCATTACTCCAGGAGTATGGACTCTCCTTTCGTGTCAGTTGTGTGAGAGGAACGGTGATCTTGGAGAAGTCCTTGATGAATCGCCTGTAGTAGCCAGCCAGTCCTAGGAAGCTTCTGATTTCTGTGATGTTGGTTGTCTCTCCCAATGAGTACAACTTCGACTTTGAAGGGATCAACTGAGATGTCGTCCTTTGAGATGACATGGCCCAAGAAGGACACTTCTTCGAGCCAGAATTCACACATGCTCAGCTTTGCGTACAGTTTGTTGTCTCGCAAGACTTGCAGTGCAATCTTCATGTGTTCTTCATAATCTTCCTTGGTCTTTGAATAAATGAGGATGTCATCGATGAAGACGACCACGAACTTGTCAAGGTATGGCCGATATATGCTATTCATGAGTTGCATAAAGGCTGCAGGAGAATTGGTTAGACCAAAAGGCATAACGACGAATTCATAGTGTCCATACCTGCTCTGGAAAGCCGCTTTGAAGATATCGTCATCCTTGATCCTCATTTGGTAATATCCAGATCGAAGATCGATCTTGGAGAAATACTGAGCTCCCGATATTTGGTTGAAAAGTTGATCGACCCTAGGCAATGGGTATTTGTTCTTGATGGTGAGCTGATTGAGTTGACGATAGTCGATGCATAGCCTCATCGACCCATCTTTCTTCTTGACGAATAGCACAGGTGGTCCCCATAGGGAAGTACTTGGTCTGATGAACCTCTTCTCTAATAGTTCCATCAGTTGCGTCTTCAATTCCTTTAGCTCAGTAGGTGACATCCGGTATAGTTGTCGTGATATCGGGGCAGCTCCAGGGATCAACTCAATGGCGAAGTTGACATCTCGTTTCGGGGGAATCCCTGGCAAATCTTTAGGAAACACATCTGGAAAATCCTGGACTATGTGTTTGTCTTCTATCTTAGAACCCTTCTTTTCAATTACTACGGCCGTAAGGAAAGCTAAACAACCTTCCTTATCATGTTATGGTCTTTTATGGTGGAGATTAGAGACATCCGTCTCTTATGTCTAATCCCAAAGAATGCCAATTTAGGAAAGTCACTAAATGTCACCCTTCCTTTGTTACAATCGACACATTTCCCATAAGTGGACAACCAGTTGGCTCCCAAAATTACATCATAGCCTTCCATGGGCATACACACCAGGTCAGATTTTAGGTTATGGTCTCCGATCATTACATCGGCAGAGGAAAAGTATTTGTTCAATTTCTCCTTTTCTCCTAGTGGCGTTGTGACAGAGTACTCACAACCCATGGATATAGGTTTTGCAGTTTGGGTATCAGCAAAGTATTGAGATATAAATGAATGAGTTGCTCCAGTATCAAATAAAACAAAAGCTGATAAGGAGAAAACTTGTAAGGTACCTTCTACCACGCCGCCTTCATTAGTGGGCTCTTCATTGTGCAGGGCTTGTAGTCGGCCCTGTTTCTTAGGTGCATTAGGGCACCTCTCATGTTCTTTCAATAGAGGGCACTCGGGGATGCGGTGCTCGTGGCTTCCACAGCGCAGACATTCGCCGGATTTCCTCCAGCATTGGTCAGCGGTGTGGCCTGGCTTGTCACAGTGTTTGCAGTTACTTTTTGTTGCAGTGTTGGGGACAATAGCTTTAGGTTTCCTTTCTAGGCTGGGTCCCTCCGTGATGTTGAAGGGATGCTTCTTGCCATTGTTTGGCTTAGCAGATGATTGCCTTGAGGTCATTTCCTTCTTCACGAACTTCCCTTTGATATGGTCGGTGAAGTCCGTAGCATCTTCTAGTAGTTGAGCCTTCTTCACCATCTCGGCATAGGTCTAGATGTCGAGATGGGCCAGTTGAGTAATGTATTGAGGCTTAAGGCCGTTGAGAAAGTGCGTAGCCTTCATTCTTTCTGTATTCACCAGGTGTGCAACATAGTGTGCCAGTCTTGAAAACTGGGCTTTATATTCGGCCACAGTCAAGCTCCACTGTTTCAGAGCAGCGAATTCCGCAACCTACCTTTCTTGGAAACGCTCCGAGAAGTATTTGGAATTGAAGGCTTCTTTGAATTCGGCCAAGTGAACTGCCCATTCGCTGGGGTCGCTTCCACAGACTCCTACCAAGCGCGAGCGTCCTTTTCAAGTTGAAATGTGGCTAGTAGCAGCTTATCCACTGCTGCGCATTGCATAATACGGAAGATCCTTTCTGTTTCCTTTATCCAGTGTTCGGCTTCATCTGGATCCGTGGATCCGTTGAACCTAGGTGGGTTCAGACTCCTGATGTTACGATGCAGGTCACCTGCACCACCACGATTACCAACTCCTTGGGTAGCTTGCATAATTGCGCGCGTTAGTTCTTGAATGGTCTGTTGCATGTCCCTCATTTAAGCACGTTCAGCAGTCATCTTTGTTGCTTAGTTCCTACAAAAATAACTTATTGTTATGATATTGATGTGGAATTTAATTCGTGCATGTGTGAGTTCATTTTTAGCTATTTACCCTTGGCTCTAACCAAAACTCACATAGGTAGGATAATTGACTCTAGTTGAGGCAGGTTAACCTAGATCATCCTATACTTCAAAATAACCTAGGCTCTGATACCACAAAACTGTCACGCCCCGACGCAGAATATCGGAACGCTATGCAGTTGCAAGTAAACGGGTACAGAGCGAGTACTAGACATCAAACCATTGAGCAATGAATAAATACTAAAGAAATTTCTTCTCATAAATAACTTTCAAATGTCTAGTTACAACCACTAATATCAGAGCCATTCTATAGGGCCCAATTACATCGAAATAAAAGTAAAAGACTAAACTAACACTCTATCATAATACTAAGACACTAGGGTACTCATGACTTCACTCCTGGTCGTTCCCGTCCTCTTGAGTGTAGGTGTCATCCTCAGTCTCACTTGAGAACACAACGACAAATAACACAGGGTGAGCGATAACGCCTAGTAAGACTTAAGTATGGCACAAGTGTCGAGTATAGCATAAATAGCAAGATGGCCATAGCACAAATTGCACAAAGTATAGCAATAGCACAACGGGTATAGTATAGCACTTTTTTCAATAGACAACGAGAGAACATAACACTTTTGATTGTCATTTAGATAGTCGAGATAGATAGAACTCGAGTGTAATGCCAAACACTTTGATCATTTAACTCCCATGGGCACTAGCACGTTAGGGCGCACATCTCAGGACCAGATCGGGCCCATTATATATTGCCAGGCATTAGTTTATTGTTTATCTTTAGACAATCAGTCATGGCCAATTGCGACGACCCTCCTTATACCGGTACAATTATACCAATCCATGTCGGTATAGTGAGTCTCGTCACAGTGGGAAATTTACACAAGCAGTAACACACATGATTGAGATGTATACAAATATGAATACAGAGTAGCAGAAGTAAAAGAACTACTGTCTTTTCATTTCATCATCCACATTAAACATACATGATGCATATAGCAATTTATAGAACTAACTCCACAAAATGAAATACAAAATTCAAATTACATTGTTCGTCCACAAATTACATAAGCTTCAATTACATAAGTCTCAATTACATACTATGAAAGTGAAAGTACAATGATGGTGACTCCACAACACTCTACTCTCCTCGCTCGGAGTCACTCTCAACGGTCTCCTCCAAGTAAGTAAGGTCACCTGCTAAACCTATACGCCGAAGCAAGAGTGAATCTAAAATACTCAGCAAGTAAACTCCATACACATCATACATGCATACATCACATGCAAGCCTTACATTCAATTGCATTAACTAAAAACAGGTAGCATGGTTGAACAATGTTAAGAAAACAATCTATCATGATATTTCTACCAATTTCGTAACACAAGATACATGGTTTATGTCATTCCAAAATAAAATACCTACCGCATGCTTTCTACTTATCTATCCACATGAGAGATACATTTACATTTAAGCTACAATATGATAGCAAATTAAGCATGAGATTTTCACACATAAGAAGAAATGCTCCTAACATGGATTCTACATACTTTTCACATGTAAATCACCATTATAAACACATTAAGTTTGCTGTTTTGACATGAATCTATGTTATCATATCATAAATCACAATTTCACATTCTAACACATTGGTTTCACATGTTTACACATTTACACGTTCACATGTTCACTTACACATTACACATTCACATGTTCACACTACATAATTTCACATATACACATTCACATTGTTCACATTTAGATGCCATGACACATAGTCCAAACCACCACTAGAAGGACACATTCACATAATACATAGCACATACACATAGACGTCACCTAGGCAACACAGTGACGGCACTTGGTACTGCGCAGACCGGGAGAAGTAATCTCCACCCTAACTAGTGGTACTTGTCCACCTCTAGGATTTCATTCTAATGCCCTTAGGATTTTAACACATTGAACCCTCCCATGGGGACTTTTCCACGATACATTTCCACAGCCCTCTATGGAAGCAGTGTCACACACAGCACAATTTACACATTTTCCCATTTAACACACACAATTTTACAGAATTAACACACCATTTCCATTTTCGCACTCATGCACATGGTTCAATTTTTCCCTAACATGATACTACTGTTAACAGAATTTAACACTTAGGAATCTACAATAATCATGTTTGAAATTCATTAACGATCATAATCACAACAAGCATGCTTTAATAACTCACTTTTACATGAAAATGTCACAATATTATCTACTATTTCCGAATTCGTACGAAAATTTAACCACATGCTGTTTGCGAGTTTCAGATCACACGTGCAAATTCTCACATTTTTCTGAGCTGTATTGAATTTACAAAAAATAAAATACTCATTCACATGCTATTCATAAATCAATTTATCATAAAATCACAATGTCATGGTCGAAACTAATAGTTCACAAACCTATGTCCAATATTCACACCATTACAGAAATTCTTCGCAAATTATTATGCAACATACCATTTACTAGAATTTTAAAACAACCTACATATGCTCCCTATTTTTTTTATACAGAAATTATAACAAATAGCATGGTCGTGGAAAAATTCCCAGATTTTCAGAACCAGGGTTGACATACATACACATCACCCAAAAATTTTATGGCACTGAAATTTCGCATAGATCATATGAACAAAAATCTATCACATTCAAGACCTCATCCAACGTGCCTTTCACATAAATCTAACAATTTATACTAATTACAGAAATGCATAAAAATCTCACAACACATTCCATATCTATTTTACATAACATATAAAGTTTACAATATATCCTCATGCGAAGGAAATCGGAAAATAATCATATAGAAGGGAGAACAGCTCACTGTTATGTCCTGAAGAACTAAACGGCAAAGGCTGGCCGTTCACAGAGGTTAACGGCAGCATCGTCTGCCGCCAAATGAAGAGCTTAACGGCAAGAGATCTTGCTGTTAAGTTCTTGTCTGTGCAGAAACACAGACCGAACTAAAGTGGGTGAATGTAGGGTTCCAGGACACGAAATAAATCTCAGAAAATACCTAAGACCCACTAGACATACACATGGACAACGGGTAAGGGTTACTTGCCTCAGTAAAAATATCCAAGGTCATCTAAATGGCTGAGGAAGCTCTCCTTGGGCAGTGCCAAGAAGTCTCCACAATCCTCTTGCTCCGGGTTCTAGGTTGATCTCCACTGCAGGCCGGGGTCGGGAAGCCTTCCTCTATGTCCAGACTTCTCCTTGATGCAGTAGATCACCGGAAGGAGCCTCTGATCGCCTGATCAAAGCCCCAAAGATCAGGTTTTCTCTTGTTCTCTCATAGCTAGAGTTTCCCTCTTTGCAAAGAGCCAAGAGAGCTCTTTCAGTCACAAGGAGAGGTGTTTTGTAAGGTAGGGTCTTGGGGTTTCACGCACTGCTGATGGGAGAGCCATTGGAGACGTCTCCCCAATCGGTGAGCAAGACCAACCCAGAATTTCTAGATCTGCTACGCACAGAAATTCAGAGAAGTAAACGTCTGCATACATGGCCATCTACTTTAGTGTTGGCATCCATTGACATGGACGTTTACTCATCATAAACGTCCACTGATGTTGCCACCAATTTTCTCTTCGGCCAAAACTTAAAACCCATGCAGAAAACCATATGTACACTATGTATATGCATGCAATATATGTAGTGTAACATACACACTACTACACCATGCAACCGAACAATATTTACAACTAACATACACATGCATACATAAGTACACCTAGCTAATATGTACGTAGATATTATTATGCATACATGAAGTTACACACAAGCGTGACTCAACACGCGGCAAAACAAAAATGACAAAAATTCGAGGGTTTTACACCCTCCCCCCTTAAGGAAACTTCGTCCTCGAAGTTTAAACAACACTACTCGAAGAAATGAGGATACTTCTTCCTCATCGCATCCTCAAGCTCCCAAGTAGCCTCCTCCCACGAGAAGTTCCGCCATAGAACCTTCACCGACATAATACTCTTGTTCCGGAGATGCTGGACCTTCCGGTCAAGAATAGCTACTGGCTGGTCCACATATGATAGATCTGGCTGGATCTCCACTGGCTCGTGAGTAATAACATGAGATGGATTTTGAACATACTTCCTGAGCATAGATACGTGGAAAATGGGATGAATGCCAGCTAAAGCCGGAGGCAAAGCTAGCTTGTAAGCCACGTTACCTAAACGCCTAAGAATCTCATATGAGCCAATGAATCTGGGACTTAATTTGCTATGCCTGCCAAACCTGACGACACCTCGAGTAGGTGAAATCTTCAAAAAGACATGCTCACCCACCTCGAACTCCAAATCCTTCCTCCTGTTGTCAGCATAGCTCTTCTGCCTATCCTGTGCCGCAACAAGCCTCTTCCTGATAAGCTGAATCTTATCCGAAGTCTCCTGGACTAACTCCGGACCGATCAACTGCCTATCGTCGGTCTCCTCCCAACATAAAGGAGATCTGCAAGGCCTTCCATACAACGCCTCAAATGGAGCCATACCAATGCTCGCATGAAAACTGTTGTTATATGCGAACTCCACTAGAGGTAAATGGCACTCCCAATCATCCTTCCAATCCAGCACACATGCCCTTAACATATCCTCGAGCGTCTGGATAGTCCTCTCAGACTGTCCATCTATCTGGGGATGAAACGCCGAACTGAGCTTCAGCTCCGAACCTAAAGCATCCTGAAGAGCCTTCCACAACCTAGAAGTAAATCTCGGATCTCGATCCGAAATGATCGACTTTGGCACACCATGCAATCTAATAATGCTGCTGACATACAATCTAGCCAAGCTCTCTACTGACTGCTTCTTCTTCATAGACAAGAAATGCACAGTTTTTGGAATCTATCTACGACTACCCAAATCGAGTCATTACCCCGTCTGGATCGAGGCAAACCCAAAACAAAATCCATAGTGACAGCTTCCCACTTCCATACTGGGATTTCCATCTTCTGCATAAGACCAGATGGTCGCTGCCGCTCGGCTTTCACTTGCTGACATACTAGACACCTAGATACATAATCCGCTACATCTCTCTTCATGCCAGACCACCAAAAAGAGCTCATCAAATCCGGGTACATCTTTGTGTTACCCGGATGAATAGAGAATCTCGACCTATGAGCTTCTGCTAAAACATGCTCATGGACATCTACCATGTCTGGAACACACACTCGGTGATGGAATCTAATCACAACATGTAAGACCCTCGCATTTCCGTCGTATTTTTTGTATTTATGTGTGTATATTGTGTTGAGTATGTATGTACGTATTTATGTGGATATTAAAATAGTATAAATATGTGTACATGTTTTTATATTAAACGTAAATAGTGTGTGTATTGCATGATGATAGTGTGAATATAATACCATGTACTATTGCATGTATAGAAGCTTGGTATGCATGGTTCTGCATAAATTAGGGTTCTGGCCGAAGGCCCTATTGGCGTCAATCCCCAGGCCGTTGAGGTGGTGTTAGCGTCCAGCCCTGGACGCCAACCCTAATTCCGGCGTCAGCGATCTGGACGCCAACTTCTCTGGCCTGCATGCGCAGCAGAGCTGCTGTCTTCTGAAACAAGGCATGGCAACCATTGGGGGGATGTCCCCCAACGGCTCTAAGGCTGTCTAATCGGCATGGTGAGTGGGTGGGTCTCTCCTACATGCTGAACCCGAAATGGCCTCTCCCTACTTCTCACTTCACCCTTGCAAGAGGAGAGAAGAAGAGAGAAAAACCCTAGAGCATTCTGTGAGAAAAACCCCTTTTTTGAACCCCAAATCCGACCCCTTGGAGGTTCATTTGAAGATCTTCTGCATCAAGGAGGAAGCTGAAGCATAGGGGAAGGCCTCCCCATCATCCCCTCGGCGAGGAGATCAACCAGGACCCGGAGGAAGGCGATCTAGAGGAAGGTTCTGCAACTTCTTGGGACTGCCCAAGGAGGTCTTCACCAAGCCTCTAAATCCCTTAGAAGAAATTTTGAAAGGCAAGTGACCTATCCATGGTGTCCCCGTATGAGTCTAGGAGGGTTTTATGATTTTTATGAAATTTTCCTCGAGTCCTACACCCTCCATTTCACCCAAATTTCAGAGCTCGGGTCTGTGTTTCTGCACAGACCTGAGTAAACGGCAAGGTCCCTGGACGCCCAGTTCTTCCTTGGCGTCCATCGACCGTGCCGCTGACTCTGAGTCAGCGGCCAGAGACCGCCGTCTAGTTCGTCAGGACAGAACAGTGAGCTGTTCTGTCCCTCTTATACGTTAATTTCGTTATGATTTCCGTGATGAGGATATATGGTATTCCTATAAGCTATGTATATTGTGCATTGTGGTTGTGAATGAATGTGGTGTGATGGTGAATGTGGAAAATGGTGTCTTTAATCTTGTGAGCATGACTTGTAGATAATTTTGCAAACCCATGTTCCATGACTACAGTGAGTTGAATGCCTTGATTTCGGTCTAATCATGAAGATTGTGGGTCAGCATGTGTTTGCAAATTTAGGAAACTTATCCATGATTGTGCAATTTGTTAATAGTTTCGGTTCGATAGAATAGAAGTATGTAAAAATGATTCGTAGTGTTAAATCCATAGATGTATGAATTAGGGAAATGTTGTACTCTAATTTCATGCATATGTTGGTAGCTTATGGCTAAACAGCAAGTGGTAAATTGCATGATGTGTAAATTCCATGTTAGCTTAAGTTGTGAATAATATGTTAATTAGGTGTTTGATTTTCTGTAAATCCCATTTAGCTCAGAAAAATATGAAAAATTGAGGGTAAGATTTCGAACCCAAAAACAGCATGTGGTTAAAATTTCAGGTAATTGGAACAGTAAATAAAAAGTTATGTGTTTTCATGTGAATTATGAATAATCGTACATATGATCGAAACGTGATTAGATTTTGTTAAAACCAGCATGATTGGTGTGTTTACTATGTGTGAATCTTGAAAACTCTGTAGTACCATGTTAGGAAAACAGAGGTGTTCATGTGAGTAAGAAAGTGTGATGAAATGAAGAGTGTCAAGTGTAAAACCATGTGTAAAACGGTAAATGTGTAAAAGTGTAAACTGTGCCAATGTGATACTGCTTCCGAGAAGGCAGTGGAGCCGTATCAGGGAAAAGTCCCCCTGAGAAAGTTCATTGTGTTAAGTGACCCTAAGGGCATTAGGGGGAAATCCTGGAGGTGGACAAGTACCACTGGTTAGGGTGGAGACTTGTTCTCCGGTCTGCGCAGTCCAAGAGTCGCCATTGTATTGCCTAGATGGCGTCTATGTGATGTGATGTGTTTGTGTCCTTCTTTGGTGGTTTGGACTATGTGTCACGGCACTAAAACATGTGTAAAGAGTAATGTGTAAAGTGTATGTGACCATGTGTAAATGTGTAAGTGATATGTGAATGTGTATGTGTAAAGTGAACCATGTGAAAGAGGGAACTAGTGTAAAGAAAAATGGGAAATCTTAGATATGTAAATGTGTTATAGAAACCATGTGAAACTAAATCTGAAACCAAGTGAATTCAGGAAATGCATGTTATTATTCTCATGTTTGTGTGTGCAAAAGTGTTTAGAATCCATGTTAGGAACAACAAATGAGTATGTGAGTAAAATGGCATGATGGATTGTTCATGTGTTATGTTTAAGCAACGTTGTAGCTTTCATGTGTGGGTCTATAGTCATTGGACCATGTGAAACCAGCAACCTAAAGCATGATAAAAAGTTATGTATGTACTTAAGAACATGTGGAATCCATGCTAATTATGTTCCCCGTTCATGTATGTAAATTGTTCATGTCAATAGCTCTCACGTTTTGATTAAAGTCCCATGAGTGAATTGAATAGAGACCATGTGATAGGTGAATGTTATTTTTAAATCTGAAAGCATGCGTCATGTATAAAATTGTAGAACCTTCATGATAGGTTGAAAACTTAAATGGACTAGCATGCTATGTGTTGTAAAGTGTAATGTGCGTGTAGAAACCACTAGGACTTGTACGTGTATATCATGCATAGTGTTACTTGCTGAGTCCCTGGACTCACTCCTTGCTTCGGCGTACAGGTATAGTTGGTGACACAATACCCTCGGAGGAGGCAGCGGAGACGGACTCCGAGCGCGGAGACTAGCCAGTTTTGAGATCCTTGTGATTGTGTACTTCTTAGTATGTACTTGAACATTGTATTAGGATTATCATTAAAGGAATGTAATATGTGGACATTTTGTATCTCTATTTCAGCAATTTAAATCATGTGAATTTTAGTTCCTTTTTGAAATTTGTAAACTACATGTATGTTTAATGTGGATGATGAATGAATGGAGATAGTTCTCTTTACTTCCGCTACTCTGTTATATATATTCGCGTGTATCTCAGCTGTGTATCGTTGGGTAAATGTCCCACTGTGGCTGGCAGCACTCGCTATACCGACGTGGGTTGGTATAACCGTACCGGTATAATGAGGGCCGTCACACAACATCCTCATCACGAGCAATGCCTGCCTTGCCCACTAACTCTTGGAGTCTAGGGTCGGCTTTCTATTGCTCGATCACCTCATCCAACACCGAAGACCTAAGGGACAACTGAGCCACAAAATCCTGACATAAGGCTCTAACTCAGTCATCGCACACGCCGCATCCTCCAACATCTTCCAATCCTGCTAGAGCGAAGACCTCCTCCTGCTAAGAGCATCCACTACGACATTTGCCATTCCTGGATGATATTGAAGATCGAAGTCGTAGTCCTTGAGGAACTCAATCCTCCTCTTCGTAGGTTTAGTTCCTTCGGAGAAGAGATACTCTAAGCTCTTATGGTTAGTGAACACCTCAAATCTGACACCATAAAGATAGTGCCTCCAGATCTTTAGTGCATGAACCACTGCCACAAGCTCCAAATCGTGAGTCGGATAGTTACGCTCATGCTCCTTCAATTGGCAAGAAGCATACGCCACTACCCTTCCTTGCTGCATTAGCACACAGCCTAAGCCAATCAGAGATGCATCCTATAAATGGCAAAACCTTCACCACCACTAGGTAATACCAATACCGGAGCGGAAGTAAGTTTAGCCTTCAATAATTGAAAGCTACTCTCACATGTCTCGGACCACAAAAACGTTACCCCTTTTCTGGTAAGCTGAGTCAATGGGACGGCGATGGATGAAAATCCCCCAATGAATCGCTGATAGTAACCAGCCAAACCGAGAAAATTACGAATCTCCGAAGGGGTCTTGGCGGTCTCCCAATCTATAACTGCCTGGACCTTTGTTGGATCAACTGCTACACCAGCACCGGAGATAACATGCCCATGAAAATGAACCTCGCGTAACCAAAAATCACACTTGCTGAATTTTGCATATAGCTTATGCTCACGGAGAACCTCTAACACTACCCTCAAATGCTGACGGTGTGTGGCCTCATCCAGAGAGTAGACCAACACATCATCGATAAATACCACAACAAAGCTATCTAACTACGGCCTAAAAACCTGTTCATGAGATCCATGAACGCTGCAGGGGCGTTGGTCAATCCGAAAGGAAGGACCAAAAACTCATAATGTCCATAATAGGTTCTAAACGCCGTCTTGGACACATCCTCAACCTAATCCTCAACTGATGATAACCAGATCGCAAATCGATCTTAGAAAAGACTGATGCATTTTGCAGCTGGTCAAACAAATCATCATCTACGAGGTAAGGGATACATGTTCTTCACTGTCACTTGGTTAGCTTCCTATAATCGATGCATAACCTAAGTGATCCATCCTTCTTCTTACGAACAAGATAGGTGCGCCCCAAGGGGAAACACTAGGTGAATAAATCCCTTAACTAGCAATTCATGCAACTGCCTCCTTAACTCGGCTAACTCCGCAGGTGCCATCCGATATGGAGCCTTCGAGATAGGAGAGGTGCCCAAAAGCAACTCTATGGTGAACTCTATCTCTCTATCCGTTGGCAATCCAGACAAATCATCGGGAAAGACGTCTGGAAAATCCTACACTACCTCGATCTCTGCAAGAGTAGGTGGCTCACCAACCTCGAGTACTAGCACTACGCTGGCAAGAAAAGCGTCACAACCCTTGTTTACCATGCGCATCACCTTCATGGCAGAGATGACCAACTTTCCCGCCAAGTTTCTTGGCAAGGGATGAGAGAACTCGTCCTCACCAGGAATGCGGAAAACAATCCTCTTCCGACGAAAATCTACTAACGCATAGTGCTCCTCTAGGCAATCCAGAGTAAGAATAGCATCATAGTCCTTCATCCTTAGCAAGAAGAACACCCATCTAAAACCCTATCCTCAATACACACAGGTAACGACGGAATACACTTCCAGTCAATATCGTACCCACAGGTGTGTGTACAGACAATGGGACTTCTAAATCCTCAGACTCTATGCCTGACTCTATAGCTAATGCCTAGCAAACCGCTTGGAAATGAACGAGTGAGTGGCACCCGTATCAAACAAACCCGAGCGTGCACACTAGAAGTAAAACCGTACCTTCGGTGACATGCTCCGCCTGCTCAGTGTCCTCTCGTGCTAGGGAAAACACTCGAGCTTGGCTCGAGGCCTTCCGGGTCTTCCTGTAGCTGGTGCTGTTGCTGCTACCACTATTGGGGTTGGTGCTCCGCACTGGACTCCCTGCTAAAGTCTCGGACAATCCTTGATCTTGTGGTCACTGCTCCCGCACTTTAAGCATTTTCCCGCTACCATCCAACACACTCCGTACCACCGGTGTGTCTTCCCGCAATGGGGACATTCCTTCTTCACACCAGGGGAACGTTGAGAAGGTACTTGAGTACTACTGGCTGCCACTGGGTGCTGCGTTGTCTGGTATCCTATCTTCTTCTTATCCTGCCGCTAGAAAGGGGCCGCAGGTCTCTTCTACAAAGCTTTCTTCTCCTCAAGGTACTGCTCCATTTCACCCTCCTGCCTACAAGCAGCGCTAAGGGCCTCATCCAAGGTACGATGATCGAACGACCACTAGCCTCGTCCTCAGTGATGGATTAAGGCCCATCACAAACTTCTTTGCCTTCCTGCACTCATCAATTACTATGTGAGGTGCATACTTAGATAACTCAGCAAACCTGGCCTCGTACTCGAGTACAGTCAAGAGCCTGCATCAAGGAATGGAACTCCTGCTCCATCTTGTCCTGGATATGCTCGGGGATGAACTTGGCCCGAAAGAGACTTACGAACTCATCCCAAGCAACGTCAATAGCACCGTCCTCGAATCGGGTATGCAGTAAGGAAGCCCACCACACATCAGCTCTCTCCTACAACATAACCTTCATAAGCACAACTAACAGCTCTAATTTAACAGGATAAGCAAGCATATAAAACTAACACATACTGTAGCATATATGTGGCTAAAGTAACCTTGTCCTCGTCCGCACACCTAACAGCCCGAAACATCCTCTCGATCTCCCTCATCCAGCTCTCGGCTAGTAATGGGTCATTCTCACCCTTAAAAGAGGGTGGAACATCCTCTTGAATCTTTCATGATGGAGGGTCCCCATGGTCCTGAGCCTAGGAACTGGAACCTGGCTGCTACAACAAGCAACAAGCAATGCATATTCAACACACAATCATGAAATTAAATAAAACAAACTACTCTTTATTTTTATTATTCCAACCTGAGCCTCTATCTGAGCTTGGAGTGCAGCCTGGGTGTGGGCCTACGTCTGCATGGCCTGCACTAGACCCTGCAGAACATTATAATCCACAGGTGGCGGAGGGGAAGTACAGGACCTGAGGTGCCGGGGCCTACTGCTCAGTCTGCTCCTCACGCCTCGGCTCGCTCTCATGACCAGGAAACACCACCACGTCTACCGCGTGAAGCCATATGCTACAGTAATTAGCCACTATTAGAGACTATGTTATTTAGTCTCTAACCACTTTCTTATCTATCTTTCATTCTTATTAATCAATTTCTACGTGGACAACTCTATAAAGACTTAGCATGTAATGGTGATGATGACTTATGTATATTTATGTACAATCTCAACCAGTCGCTCTGATACCAATCTCTGCGTCGACCCTCCTTATATCGGTACGATTATACCAATCCACGTTGATATAATGAGTCTCATCATAGTGGGACATTTACCCAAGAACTAACACACATGATTGAGAAGTATACAAATATGAATAATAGTAGCGGAAGTAAAAGAACTACTATCTTTTCATTCATCATCCACATTAAACATACATGATTCATATAGCAATTTAAGGAACTAAGTGCACATAATGAAATACAAAATTCAAATTACATAGTCGTCCCACAAATTACATAAGCTTCAATTACATAAGTCTCAATTACATACTATGAAAGTGAAAGTACAATGATGGTGACTCCACAACACTCTACTCTCCTCGCTCGGAGTCACTCTCAACGGTCTCCTCTAGGAAGTAGGGTCACCTGCTCTAACCTGTACGCCGAACCAAGAGGAGTCTAAAAGACTCAGCAAGTAAACTCCATACACATCAGACATGCATACATCACATGCAAGCCTTACATTCAATGCTTTAACTCAAAACAGGTAGCATGGTTGAACAATGTTAAGAAAACAATCTATCATGATATTTCTCCAATTCATAACACAAGATATATGGTTTATGTCATTCCAAAATAAAATACCTACTGCATGCTTTCTACTTATCTATCCACATGAGAGATAGATTTACATTTAAGCTACAATATGATAGCAAATTAAGCATGGGATTTCACACCAAGAAGGAAATGCTCCTAACAGGATCAAACTACTTTTCACATGTAAATCACCATTATAAAACATAAGTTTGCTGTTTTGACATGAATCTACATTATCATATCATAAAATCACAATTTCACATTCTACACAAATGGTTTCACATGTTTACACATTTACACGTTCACATGTTCACTTACCATTACACATTCACACTACATAATTCACATATACACATTCACATTGTTCACATTTAGATGTCGTGACACATAGTCCAAACCAACACTAGAAGGACACATTCACATAACACATAGACGTCACCTAGCAACAACGTGACCGCTCTTGGTACTGCGCAGACCGGGAGAAGTAATCTCCACCCTAACCAGTGGTACTTGTCCACTCCAGGATTTCACCTAATGCCCTTAGGATTTAACACAATGAACCTTCTCTTGGAACTTTTCCACGGTACAGTTCCACAGCCCTCTATGGAAGCAGTGTCAACATACGGCACAATTTACACATTTTCCCATTTAACACACGCACAATTTTACATAATTAACACACTATTCCATTTTCGCACTCATGCACATGGTTCAATTTTTCCCTAACATGATACTACTGTTAACAAAATTTAACACTTAGGAATCTGCACTAAATCATGTTGGAATTCATTAACGATCATTTTCACAATAAGCATGCTTTAATAAGTAACTTTTACATGAAAATGTCACAATATCATCTACTGTTGCCCAATTTGTACGAAAATTTAACCACATGCTGTTTGCAGGTTTTAGATCACACAAGCATATTCTCACATTTTTCTGAGCTGTATTGAATTTACAGAAAATAAAATACTTATTCACATGCTATTCATAAATCAATTTATCATAAAATCACAATGTCATGGTCGAAACTAATAGTTCACAAACCTATGTCCAATATTCACACATCACAGAAATTTTCCCAAATATTATGCAACATACCATTTACTGGAATTTTAAAACAACCTACATATGCTCCCTATTTTTTATACAGAAATTATAACAAATAGCATGGTCATGGGAAAATTCCCAGATTTTCTGAACCAGGGCTGACATACAACACATCACCCAAAAATTTTATGGCACTGAAACTTCACAGAGATCATATGAACAGAAATCTATCACATTCAAGACCTCATCCAACGTGTCTTTCACATAAATCTAACAATTATACTAATTACATAAATGCATAAAAATCTCACAACACATTCCATTATCTATTTACAAACGTATAAAGTTTACAATATATCCTCATGCGAAGGGAAATCCGGAAAATAATCACATAGAAGGGAGAACAGCTCACTGTTCTGTCCTGAAGAACTAACGACAAAGGCTGCCGTTAACAGAGGTTAACGGCAGCATCGTCTGCCGCCCTATGAAGAGCTTAACAGCAAGATATCTTGTCGTTAAGTTCTTGTCTGTTAAGAACACAGACTGAACTCCAAAGATGGGTGATGTAGGGGTTCCAGGACACAAAATAAATCTCAGAAAATACCTAAGACCTCCTAGACATACATATGGACAACGGGTAAGGGTATTGCCTCAGTAAAAAATCTCCAAGGGGATCTAAATGGCTGAGGAAGCTCTCCTTGGGTAGTGCCAAAAAGTCACCACAATCCTCTTGCTCCGGGTTCTAGGTTGATCTCCACTGAGGGTCGGGGTCGGGGAAGCCTTCCTCTATGTCCAGACTTCCTCCTTGACGCAGTAGATCACCGGAAGGAGCCTCTGATCGCCGGATCAAAGCCCCAAAGATCAGGTTTTCTCTTGTTCTCTAACAGCTAGGGTTTCCCTCTTTTCAAAGAGCCAAGAGAGCTCTTTCAGTCATAAATGCCCCTCCGAGACATCCACTCTTGCAAGGGAGCAAGCGGACTGAATGATTGGTGTCTCGGTAAACAAAGAACGCAGAGATTTGATGATAGGCCATCTCCGAGGATAGGAATTCTAGTGAGCCAAATGAATGAGTTAGGCTAGAAACAAGTGACGGATCGTCTGAGAGACAAATGTGGGTAAGAGGAAGAGTGATCTACCCGTGTAACTACAACTGCAACCCAACGGTAGGGTCCTTGGCATGGCCATGTCGAACTTTGACTAGTTTTCGGTGTGTCTGAGTCAAAGGAGTTGTAACATGATGGTTGAATCAGGAGGGTCTCAAACTAGAGCTCATGGGCTCGCTGCGAATCAGGGTGTCCGTCCTGAATTTAGGAGGTCGTGGAGACAAGGAGTTGGTTAATCTCTCAGAAGATTATCAAAAGATTCTAATGAAATCAACGTTCAGAAAGCCTGACGTACAGAATTAAGCTCGCGACTGGTGAAGGCTCAAATAAACTCA
>CM024756.1:81386831-81487849 GCA_014218235.1 Colocasia esculenta | reverse complement strand
GGGACTGTACCCTAGTTAGTAAAAGCCTGAGTGGTTGCTCAGGGACTGGAGTAGGACTCCTAAGGAAAGGAGGTCCGAACTAGAATAATCCTTTGTGTCTTGTGATTGCTTTCTTTGTGTGTTTGATATTTCAACTAACAGTCACTAACCTCCTTTGAAGAACGTTTGTGTGAATGTTTTTAGTTACAGGTATCTTCTAGATTATTTTTAAAAGACCCATTCACCCCCCCTCTGGGCTCGTCAACTGGGCAACAACACAGTGGGAATCGAGCTAGCATGAGAGTGGGAAGGCTAGGTTGGGGGAAGAATAGGAGGGAGGCAGCGGGCTGAGGGCGCATTAAGGCCGATGAGAGGCTACACGATGGGGCCAGTGGCGAGGGTGATCAGGGCACGACACAGTGACCGCGGCGAGGTCGGTGCGCCAGAGGGGGCAGTGCGACGAAGCCGGTGGGTCATGATAGATGGCGAGCACGGAGGAGGGCTGACAGTTACAGCACGGTGGCGACTAGTGAGGGTGTGGGGAGGTAGACAGTGGGCTAGGGTTAGTTTGGGGGGGGGGGGGAATGTGGGGGTGAATAAGGGAAGAGATGAAATTTAGAATATACATGAAAGAGGGAAAGGGGAAATGGAGAGAGAGAAAAAGGGTTTGGGAGTTTTAAGGGAATAGGGAAAGAGGGAAAACATTGAATTGATTAAAAAATGTTGCCTCATACGAACAAGAAGGGAGTCCAATAAAGGAATGGTGCTCATGAGTTTTTATTGTTTTATGTGCATTTTTTAATTTTAATTTAATTTTTTTTAAACTCTATATATGTGGGGGGGTAGAGGAAAAGGGGCAGACACCAGGGTTAACAGAGGGGGCAGTTCTGGAGGAGAGGGGGTAAAGACTAAAGATAGGGTGTATGCACTTGGGATGTAGACAAAAATGTTAGAGTTCTAGAAATGTTAGACTTTGGAAGAAGGGGGGGGGGGGGGGGGGGGGTAATGACAAGGTGTCTACACCAGGGGCAAAAAAAAGAAAGTGACTTTGTAAAAATAGGGTGTAAGCACAAGGCTGAAGACACAAATAAACACACGAATATATGCCAATGAAATGCAGTCACAAGATGGTGAAATAATCAATTTTTGCCATTACAAGTGCATTAAAAATTAACATTTCAAGGAGCACATCCCCACTTCACGACAAAGAGTGGAGAATCTCTCTTCACTAAGTGGTTTTGTAAAGATATCTGCGAGTTGATGCATAGTATCTGTAACCTCCTGGTCTTTCCGGTTCCTTCGGTTGTGTGTTTGGATGACTGGCCACTAACGCGTCTGCTCTAGGTGACGCGTTAGTGTTGCATCGGAGGTGCCCGACACGACAGTCATCTGTGTCGCGACCAGTGGTTCCGTCTCGTTCTTGTCGCGCCCGGTCAACAGGTCATGACATCGTTCCACTTTTTGGTCGTCTGACGCCTGTCAGAGGGATAGGTGGTCAGGGCGACTGTCTGGTTGTCGCAGCGTCCCGGAGCGACACGTTCTGGTCACGGTGTGGGCGGTCGTCACGTTAGGAGTGCTAACGCGACGCCCCGCCCCGTCGCATCTTGGGGGCGAAGGCTAAAAGCCTTGGCCGATGCCCCTTTTCCCTCTTTTGGCCTTTCTCCTTCCCTCCTCCTCTCCGAGGAGGGGATGCTTTCCCCCTCCCTTCTCCGGTGGCTTGGAGCTCGGTGGCGACGCCGGCGGGTCGTGGTTGAGCAGCAGAGCGTCGTGGAGCTAGGGGTGGCATCCGTGGTGTCGTAAAGGCCCTGTGGGGTTCGGTTCTCCTTTTTTTTTTGAGTAACGCCGGTAAGGAGATGGTGGAGGCACCTCACAGAAGGGGGGTGCCGCTACCTTCACCTAGCAGCTGGTAGGTTTTCCATTAAGTAATAGATGAAGGGGGTTGGGGGTTGGAGTACAAACAGACTCGGGCGGCATAGATGGACATTCAGCCTTTTCATGGCAGTAGATGTCCAGTACAGAATTAGGAAGGTCAGCCCATGAGTCCAGAAACTGAAATGAGCACAAGACACAGCATATCCAGCTAAACTATCCGCCAACTTGTTGCCTTCCCTCGGAGTATGGACGATTTCAGCTTTGACTTGCTCAGCTATGACAGCAATTCCCGCAAGATAAATGAGAGATCCCACTGTCTGGAAATCTGGTTAGTAACGATCTGCACAAGACTGAGGGAATCAGTCTCCACCATTACGTTATAGATGCCCATGTTGCTGCACATACGTAGTCCATCCCTAAGTGCAAGCGCCTCAGCCACCAGGCTAGTGTGAAGGCCATGGTATGGGCTGGCAAAAGCACCCACATCTGGCCATTATGGTCCCTGATTATACCTCCTCCTCCAGCTTCATCTGACTTCAGATTGAGAGCGCCATCTGTGTTCAGTTTTAATCTCCCCGGGGGGGGGGGGGGGGGGGGGGGGGTTAACCACCTTGAAGACTTAGGTACCTTGACCTTCAGATCATCGGTTCCACTCATGGGCTGACGAGGGCAGATAGCCAAGGTTGGGGGATCTTCTGAAAGTTTGCAGAAATACATATGGCGCGAACTAATAACAAACTTCGATTAATAACATGTTGGCTGACATGGCCTTACCTTGAAATCTCGCTTTTTCATGTAGGGATTTCTTGTACCCTTTCCAATCCAGTGGATTGGGAGTCCTCTTAGTGGATTGCATGTTTACAGCTTTCCTCATGCTCCCTCCCCGTGTGTGCTTGGTTGTAGTGTTTGTGGCGACCACGGGATGTAGCATCCCGGCAGTCTACCTCCCGACTGATGTCGCGACTACAGTACGCGTTGTGACATCAGAGGAGGCGTCGCTTTGGTCGGACGTGACCTTATCGCGGTGCAGATAGACATCACGATAAGAGTCGTGTCGCGACCCAGTTTCCTGTCGCGACAGGGTTCTTGTCACGATGCGCTTCCCTATCACAATAGGGCGCTTGTCGTGGTTGCCCTTCCTATCACGATGGTATCGTGACAGGCAAGGAGGGCGCGACAAGACCTGGTTGCCTCGGGTGTTTCGTGGCCATGGTTGGAGTGTCAGCGTGTGCCCCAGCGTAGGGTTGCCCTTAGGACCTTCTAGTAGGGAACGTGGAAGGTTGGCTCGTTGTGTTCAGTGACCGAAGGTGACACCTTCGTGGCCGTGTCCTAGCGGCAGTTCTAGGAGGCTCGCGTCTGTCAAATAATCGATTGTCTGTCGGTCAATGATTATTAGAAGAGCGATGGTTTCTATTCTGTTTGGTGGTGTTCCGGTTTCTGGTCGTGTCGTGTGTGCCGGCGTTGGCCGACGGCCCTTCTGGGGGTTCCGGAGGGGGTGCCGTGCGTGCCTGTGCCTGTTAGGCTTGTCGTGGTTACAAGCCAGCTATGCTAGTTTCTGTGGTGGTTGCCCCGCCAGTTTCTTTTCGCCTGGTGCTAGGCCCTTGAGGGCTTGTCTGTGAGACAGGTTGTTACCGTTTCTTGGGACCCCCATCCTCGGGAGCCTATTGAGGGAGTTCTCCGGGCTACAGCCTAGTGTGGCGGACTTCAGAGCTGAGGGGAAAACGGTGGTGGCAGCAGTGTTGAGTTGCTTGGGAGCTCCCTTAGCTATGTCTGTGTCTCTGAGGTGGTTGAGGCAGTTTTACCGGTGAGGACCAGCTAGTCCTTCTCACTGCCTCGCTCTGTGTTGGTTCCGGAAGCCGCGTAGGGAGGTAGGTGTGGGGCCGCAGCTCGGCCGGGCTGCGGTGGGTGGTTGTGTTGTTCTCTGTTGTGGCTCACTAGCCTCACTCTACCTAGGGAGGTTGTAGGCAGGAGTCAGCGGCTGGCGAGCTGGAGGTGTGGACATTGTGTCCTCCTCTTAGCTGCCAGTGGCGGTGGCTTGGTTGCTCTTGCTGTGATGGAGTTTCTCACATTGTTTCTAAGTGAGTCTCGTCGCCCTAGCCTGCACGGTGGTTGTAGCCTAGCCGTGTCTAGTTCCATGGGCTTTGTTGGTTTGGCCTCGTGGGCCTTGTTCAGTGGTTCCGCTCTGGGTTCTCTCGGGTGTCTTGTGTTGACACCGACTGCGTTTCTGTAGACCGTTCCTTGGTGCCATCCGTGGTGGCATCGGAGGGTGTAGTTTCCTTGACCTCGTGATGTGTCTGAGGTCTAGGGGTTTCTGCTTGTGGGCCCTCAACCTGTGGAGGTTTGAGGTGGCCATGCCTGTGGTGAGATGTTCCTTCTCACATGGTGTTCGGTGCCTCTCGTGGTGACACTTGTTTGTTCCTTCCCAACCTTGTGGAGGTCTGGGATTATGGTGTTTGTGTCAGAGACTCTGGTCTCACGTGGGTGCTCCAGTGTTCTGTGAGCTTCTCTGTCGGCAGGTGTGTGCCGAGGGGTGTGCTTTTGCTTTGTGTTGACTCCGCTGGTTCTGCGGGAGTCGGTTTTTTCCGACCCTGGTGTGGGTCGTGGCTTACTCTGTTCCGCAGCTATGTAGTACTCTACAGTAGGTGTTTCCACTTTACTGCTTTTTAGAGTAGTTGCTTCTGCTTTTGTTGGAGTTCCTACTACTCTGGCTGGTAAGGGACTGATTACCCTACTGAGCCTTGTTTGCGAGGCTCACCCCTTACTCTCTTCAAGTAGGGGACTCGCTGTCACAGAAGTTCATTGTCAGACGGTCGTGGTGGCGGTTCATACTTCGTGCATTGCTAACAGTGTGAGTGGTGAGCGTGAGTGCTCTTGTTCAGTGTGAGTTGAGAGTGGCCTTTTTGCAAGTCCTCGGGGATGCCCCTTAAGGACTGCACCTTCTTTATGTACCTGTATTTATTTGGGACATGTTGTACATAATTTTCTTATTAATCTACAAACTTTCTTGTTATAGTTATTGAATTCATTGCTTATCTCACTGGACTAAATTCAACCCTCTGGGTCTTCGGATCCGTGGGTGGCGACGCGACCTTCGGGGTCCCTAGCAGGGTCCGGGAGGTCGGGCGTTACAGTATCCATAAAATTAGCTCAATATCTTGTTTGGTACATGACATCATAAAAAATGATAACACACTTCAATGTGTTAGAGCAAGAATGTTGAACAAGATTTTTAGAAAGAATGATAACACTAGAATTATCACACAAAATGGGTATTTTGGAAAGATGAACACCATAGTCATGCAATTGAAATTGATCCAAAGTACTTTTGCATAACACTTTCGACAGCCACATATTCGGCTTCATCTGTTGATAGTGCAATGAAATTTATTCTAGATGCCACGAAATTAGGCAAAACCTAAGAACTGGCAAATTTCAGTAGTAGTTTTACGATCCACCTTGCACCCAGCATAATTGGTGTCAGATAAGCAACTAAGTCCAATGCACAACCATAATGATACCACAAACCAAGATTAATGGAACCATAAAGATAACACAAAATCCTTTTCACAGCAGCAAGATGAGTCTCATGTGGATCTGATTGAAAACGAGCACAAACACATGCACTAAAAAGAATGTTAGGTCTACTACCTGTGAGGTACAACAGAGAGCCAACATACCTCGATACAACTTCCCATTTACCTTTTTGTTATTCACTTCTTTACCCAACTTTAGAGACGTTGCCATTGGAGTGCTCAATGGTTTTGAATTGTCCATTTAAATCTTTTTTTTAGAATTTCTTTTGTCTACTTGGCTTGGTTGATGAAAATCCTATCCTTTCCTTGATGTACTTGAAGTCCGAGGAAGAACTTGAGACCACCCATCAAACTCATCTCGAACTCAACTTGCAAGTCCATAGAAAATTCTTGGCAAGATCGTCATTAGTAGATCCAAAGATGATATCATAAACATGAACTCTTGATCAATAAAATGCGAACCGAAGGATTTTATGAAGAGTGTATTATCAATATCACCTCTTTTGAACCCTTTATCAATAAGAAAGGTGCTGAGATGTTCGTACCATGCTCGTAGGGCCTACTTTAACCCATAGCGTGCCCTTTTTAGCCTGAACACACGATCTGGATGAGCTTGATCCTCAAAGCCAAGGGGTTGCTCAACATACACTTCTTCCTTTATGAATCCATTTAGGAAGGAACTTTTGACGTCCATTTGGTACAGATTGAATTTTCTTGAAAATGAAAATGCCAAAAGTATCCTTATAGCTCCAGATAAGTTACCGGTGCAAAGGTTTCATAAAAGTCGATTATGATGATTAGTCCATCCCCATATAATTTTATTTAATTATATACAATTTTGGTGATTAACAAAATCCTAACAATTATTTTCTATCAAGTTTTTATGAAGTTCATCCATAGGGAATAAATCGAGCCTAATCTGTAAGTAATTCTTACAATGATCATTTAAAGTTCAGAGCATGCATTTCCTCTAAGTTCATATTGATTTCCTTTATGACATAACGATTTCAGTCCCACAACGACTCGTTAAGTGAAACAATGATTTCGGTCTCACAACGATTCTGTAGGTGAAACAACGATTTCGGTCTCACAATGATTCGTTAAGTGAAACAACGATTTCGGTCTCACAATGATTTGTTAAGTGAAACAACGATTTTGGTCACACAACAATTTGTTAAGTGAAACAACGATTTCGGTCTCACAACGATTTCGTAAGTGTAACATCGATTTCGGTCTCACAACGATTTCGTAAGTGTAACATCGATTTTGGTTTCACAATGATTTCGTAAGTGTAACAATGATTTGGTCATCGGTTTCTTAAAAGAAATAACGATTTGATTGTTATGACGATTCGATAAGTGAAAAACATCGATTGCTTGCACAACAATTTGCTTTCTCTTGTACAATGATTTGCATTCACTTGTACAACGATTTGCTTATGCTTGTACAACGATTTGCTTATATCTATACAATGATTTGCTTGTACATCAATTTGTTTATCTTTGAACAATGATTTACTCAAACAACAATTTGTTTATGTTTGAACAACGATTTGCTCAAACAATGATTTGTTTATGTTTGAACAATGATTTTCCCAAACAACGATTTGTTTATGTTTAAACAATGATTTGCTTATGATTGAACAACGATTTGCCTATATTTGTATAACGATTTGCATGAACAACAATTTCATAAGTTGAACAACTATTTCATTGTCAAAACGACTTCATGGATTACATCGATTTCATACATGATATTCAAACATATTTTTAAATATTGTTAAACTCAAAGTCTTCACGTGTGCATCACTAATATCCCTGCATTACTATGACTGTACACATCATTTGCATGTCGCATGTCTGAATGCTTTCTACACCCATGATACAATAGATAATACTTTATCAGGTGACAGAATAACATTTCTATTTTGCGTGTACGTTCTTACTACATGGTTTCTAATGTTGATTGACAAGCATAGAGACAGTTTAGCTGTCTACGGTTTGGCATTTTTGTTTGCAGGTCTTTATGAGTACCAAGTCTTACAACGTTGGACAACTAGAAGCTGAAGGATATCTGGGTGAATCTTCTCTTTGCGTGCATGGCTCCAGAGCATTAAATGGCTGCAAGCTCACTTGTCATACACCTCGGACCATGCTATCTAACATGCGTCTATCATAGAGACAACGGCCATTTCAACAACTATATTTTTCAAGAGAAGATATATAGAAGACTTGTCATGCCCCGACGCGGAATATCGGAGCGCGAAGGCAGTTGCAAGAAAAGTGTATAGAGTGAGTACTAGACATCAACCATTGCACCTTGAATAACACTAAAGCCAATCTTTCTCATTAATAACTTTTCAAATGTCTAGTTACAACCCACTAATATCAGAGCCATTCTATAGGGCCCAATTACATTGCAATAAAAGGAAATAACTAACTACAACTCTAAGATAACATAATGACTCGAGGGTACTTCGGCTTCACTCTTGGTCATTCCCTTCCTCGTGAGTGTATGTGTCGTCCTCGGTCTCACCTGAGACCCAACATCAAATAACGTAGGGTGAGCGATAACGCCCAGTAGGACTTAAATCTCAGGCTCAAGAAGGCTTAAAATAATTAACGCATTTAATGGCAGAGTATCTAAATAGCAGGTACAAGAGAGTCAAAATATAGCAAGGGATAGCACAACAGGTAACAGAAAGAACAATAGTATGAGATCGAGTATAGTTTCCAAAATAGCACAAGTATCGAGTATAGCACAAATAGCAGGATGGCCATAGCACAACTATAATAGCACGACGAGTATAGAACTTGTTTGTCATTCTAGACATCAAGAGAGTATAGCACGTTTTGTGTTTTGATTGTCATATAGATTGTCGAGATAGATAGCACTTGAGTGTAATGCCAAACACTCTGATCATCATTAACTCCCATGGGCACTAGCACTTTCGGGTGCACATCCCAGGACCAGATCGGGCCCTTTATATATTGCCAGGCATTGGTTATATGTATCTTTAGACATCAGTCAATGGCCAATACAGAGTACCAAGAATAGTTAAGAGCACTAGATGAATAGACGAGATAGTAGAGAGAACGTGAATAGATGAGCGAGTAGAGTATAGATGAGAGCTAATGGACATTGCACGTAATGCGACGAGTAACAGGCGATAGTAACAGTCGCACAACACGCGCACGTCGTATTGGCAGTCAGTGGAATTCACGATCTTCCTGCTGCCATGTTATGCACAAGTCCAGAGGTCCGACGTGATTCAAGGTAAGAGCGAACTTCTAATAGCTGTTTGGATCATATCGATCCCTAAAGGTGGAATGGGTGTTAGGGTACAACCTACTCGTCGACCATGTGGGAATCCATGATCAGAGGAGACTTACGGAGGCCTTGTGCAAGGGTTCCCTAGTCCGCGAAAGGAATATCCGACGGAGAGTTCACACACAAGCCAAGTAAAGTGTGTATATAAAACAGGTGCTCGACATTCTAGAGGAATTCTAGAACAGTGGAGCGTCGATATCGGTATATAAACCACGCAGGAAACGAATGCAAGTCCTTCAAAATAGGGCAATTAATATATTTTAATAATTACCAGATACATTATGAGATATATATGGCTCCATTTTATGGGTTTTCATGAAAAATCCTGTGATCGCGACGTACCCATGTAAGGGTCGCGACAGGGTCATGATAGAACACGACAGGGTCCTATACGGGTCGCGATAGGGCTGCCAGAACAGAAGGCCAGAACGCGACGTAGGGTACTGTCGCGTTCAGAACGCGACAAACAGAGGCGTCGCGATGGGCTTGAGAACGCGACTGTCGGGCCGTCACGTTCTCAGGTCCGTGGACTGAGTCTGACAGAGTTCTACTCTATCTTGGATTGCGGTCCGGAATATCAGATTTTGATACAAAAAATCATAATTAATTGTATACACGATGAAAAATCATGAAACTAGTGGCAATGAAACTAAGACATGCGAGAGTACTTCCAGTAAATAGAATTAAGAGAGAGAGAGCATGGATTGAACATGGTGATCATGAACAATAACGAGTAACACAAAAACATGATACAGAGAGCAAGATTGATTAATTCTAGCAACATGCTCAACAAAAATTAGGGCTTTCAGGGGCAAAAGATCCCTAACAACATGAAGTATCTACAGTAAAAATTTCATAGCATGGGATCAAGTATAAATAGAGTTTAGAATTAAACATGAGTCTCGGGGTTATCATGTTTGCAGATCTTCTAAAATCAAGAACAAAAGATTGGCTCGATGGAAAATTATGAAACAGAGGGTTTGTTCTGGTGATTGGAACTACCTATAGACGAGTTTAATTTAATTTTGCTCGTGAGGATGCCTACCTTTGACTCGATTTATCTTCTAGGGCTTAGAACTCCAAGAACGAAGGAAGAAGCTTGATGGATCTTCCTCTCCTCGATTTCTCCCCTCCTTGGCCTCTTCTCTACATCCAAGAACCCCTTTGCACGAGCTAGGGCCGGCCATGAGGGTTAAGAGGTGTATTTATATAAATACAAGTTCCTATTCCTACTACTACTCAAATTCCTCTTAATACGAGATTTCCTAACTCCACCTTTCCTCTCTGCTTTCCAATCTCTAATTGGGTTAGGATAGTATCTAAATTCGTGCTAGACTATATGGGGTAGGTCTAGGAATCCAACTCCAACTCTAATTGCCACTTTTATTGCTTTAATAACCCCTTTCCAATTAGGATATAATAAAACTCCGAATTTATGGTATTTTCTTATTATTCTCCCTTTGTAAATTCATATTTTTGACCCAATATATTCTAGAGGATCCATTAAGCAAAGCCCATTACTTTTTTCCATTTAATGGGTTTTACTTAATGCTCTTTCATTTAAATATCCATTTAGCTATGTTTTAATTCTTTATTTAAATTTTATTTTTTCCAAAAATTCAGGTTGCTACATCCTCCCCCTCTAAAAGAATTTGGTCCCCAAATTCATATGACCTTACAAGAGAGAATGGCTTACCAAATAGATCAGGGTAGTTGCGTCTGATAATTCCTTCTGGTTCCCATGTGGCTTCTTCCACTTTGCGTTATTCCATAAGACCTTCACCACGTGAATGGGACGATTTCTGAGTTGTTGTACCTTCCGTCCAATATCTTGATCGGTTTCTTCATACGTCATGTCCTTGTTAACACCAGATCATCATGGCGAATGACATGTGTAGGATCGTACACATACTTTCTAAGCATGGAGACATGGAAGACATTGTGCACACTTGCCAAATTTGGCGGCAAGGCCAGCCTGTAAGCAACTTCACCAATCCTTTCAAGTACTTCGAAGGACCAATGAATCTTGGACTAAGTTTTCCTTTCACTCCGAATCTTGAATACCACGGGTAGGAGATACCTTCAATAGCACATGATCTCCTATTTGAAATTCCAGATCCCGTCTTCTCTTATCAACATAGCTCTTTTGTCTAGACTGAGCAATCTTGAGTCGATCTCGTATCATCTGTATATCCCGGGTTGTACTTTGTACCATGTCAGGTCCTAACCATTGTTGTTCTCCCACTTCATTCCAGCACACAGGAGATCTACAATTCCTGCCATAAAGTGCTTCAAATGGTGCCATTTTAATACTCGCCTGGTAACTATTGTTATAGGCGAACTCAATCAAGGGTAAGTGTTCATTCCAATGACCATTGAAATCTATAATGCAGGCTCTTAACATGTCTTCTACAATTGATTTGTCCTCTCAGTTTGCCCATCAGTCTGTGGGTGAAAGGTAGTACTAAAATTAGCTTCGTACCAAGGGCAGTTTGCAGACCTTTCCAAAAATGAGAGGTGAACCTTGGATCTCGATCTGAGATAATGGATGACGGAATACCGTGCAACCGCACGATCTCCTTGACATATAATGCAGCTAGCACCTCCACAGACCATGTACTCTTTATGGGTAGAAGTGCGCAGATTTGGTCAACAGATTTGTCAACAACGTGACCCATAGCGTGTCGTCCACCACGAGTTCTGGGTAAACCCATGATGAAGTCCATGCCAATGCTTTCCCACTTCCATTATGGGATATCTAGTGGTCTGAGCACACGGCAGGGCGCATATGTTCTGCCTTCACTTGTTGACTGGAGGCAATGAGCTACATGCTCGGCTACTTCCCTCTCCTTTTTAGAGCTTCGTTGTCTGGGACACAAGTTCTCCCTTGGAATACTAACCTTCCATCTTCAGTCATGGCAAAATCCGGTCTGTCCCCTAAGGTTTCCTTGACACGAACCAAGAATGGATCGTTGTCCTGTTGCATCTTGATTTCCTCCAACAGATCGGATTGGATCTTAAGATTGGCAATCAAAACATGTTCATCCCTATGTTCAATATTTAAGTCTAGCCTCACGAATTGTTCAAGTAATTGCATCTCGCCAAGGACTAGACTTGAAATAGATGCCATTGGCTTCTACTAAGAGCATCAGCCACGGAGTTTCCCTTACCTGGATGGTACTGGATGTTGAAATCGAAGTCTTTTAGATATTCTAACCATCTTCTCTGCCTCATGTTGAGTTCTTTCTGGAGAATAGGTACTTAGACTTTTATGATTGAATAGACGATGAATTGCTCACCATAGAGATAGTGCCTCCAGATTTTTAATGCAAAGACCACGGAAACCAACTCTAAGTCATGCACAGGGTAGTTGACTTCATGCGTCTTCAATTGCCTTGAGGAATAGGCGATGACCTTCTCCTTTTGCATTAGTACACAGCCTAGCCCAATTCCTGAGGCATCAGTATAGACAGAGAAACTTTCTCCCTCTACTGGTAGAGAGAGAACGGGTGCTGAGGTAAGGCAGTCTTTGAGAGTTTGGAAACTCTTCTCACACTCTTTACTCTAGGAGTAGGGATTCTCCTTTCGGGTCAGACGTGTGAGTGGTACGGCGATCTTAGAGAAGTCCTTTATGAACCGCCTGTAGTATCCAGCCAGTCCCAAGAAGCTTCTGATTTTGTGACATTGGTTGGTCTCTCCCAGTTAAGTACAGCTTCGACTTTGGAAGGATCAACAGAGATGCCATCCTTTGATATGACATGGCCCAAGAAAGACACTTCTTCGAGCCAGAACTCGCACTTGCTTAATTTTGCATATAGTTTGTTGTCTCGTAAGACTTGCAGTGCTGTCCTCAAGTGTTCTTCATGATCTTCCTTGGTCTTTGAATATATGAGGATATCGTCGATGAAGACGACCACAAATTTGTCAAGGTATGGCCGATATATGCTGTTCATGAGTTGCATAAAGGCTGCAGGAGCATTGGTTAGACCAAAAGGCATAACAAAAATTCGTAATGTCCATACCTGCTCCTGAAAGCTGTTTTGAAGATATCGTCATCCTTGATCCTCATTTGATGATAACCAGATCGAAGGTCGATCTTGGAGAAGTATTGGGCTCCAGATATCTGGTCGAATAGTTCATCGATCCTAGGCAATGGGTACTTGTTCTTGATGGTCAATTGGTTGAGCTGACGATAGTCGATGCATAGTCTCATCGACCCATCCTTCTTCTTGACAATAGCACAGGTGCTCCCCAAGGGGAGGTACTTGGTCTGATGAACCCCTTCTCTAGCAGCTCCATCAGTTGTGCTTCAATTCCTTCAGCTCGGCAGGTGACATCCGGTATGGTTGACGCGATACCGGTGCAGCTCCAAGAGTCAACTCAATGGCGAAGTTGACGTCATGTTCAGGGGGAACTGCGGTAAGTCTTCAGGAATACATCTGGGTAGTCCCTGGACTATGTGGATGTCTTCTATTTTTGAACCCTTCTTTTCGACTATGACGGCCGCAAGGAAAGCAAAACATCCTTTCCTTATCATGTTATGGGCTTTTAAGGCGGAGACTAGAGACATTCGCTTCTTATGTCTAATCCCACTGAATGCTAATTTAGGAAAGTCACTAAACGTCACCCTTCCTTTCTTACAATCGACGCTTGCCCCATGTGTAGACAACCAGTCGGCTCCCAATATGGCATCATACCCTTCCATGGACATACATACCAGGTCGGCCTTTAGGTTATGGTCTCCGATCATTACATCGACAGATGGAATGTATTGGTTTAGTTTCTCCTTCTCCCCCAAGGTGATGTGACAGAGAATTCACCACCCATGGTTGTAGGTTTTGCAGTCAGGGTATCAGCAAAGTGTTGAGATATGAATGAATGAGTAGCTCCATTATCAATAACACAATGCTGGCAAAGAAAAGACTTGCAGGGTACCTTCTACTACGCCACCTTCCTCGATGGTTTCTTCATTGTGCAGGGCTTGCAGCCTGCCCTGTTTCTTAGGCATAGCAGTGCGCTTCTCATTTTCTTTTAGCATTGGACACTCAGGTATGAGATGCTCACGACTTCCGCAGTGCAGACACTTTCCGGCTTTTCTCCAGCACTCATCAGCAATGTGACCAGGTTTGTCACAGTGTTTGCAGTTACCTTTTGTGGAGTGTTGGGGATGAAGACCTTGGGTTTCCTATCTTGGCTGGATCCCTCGGTTGGGTGGAAAGGACGCTTTTTGCCGTTGGTCGGCTTGGAAGATGCTGGTCCCGATGTCATTTCTTTCTTTACGAACTTCCCCTTGATACGGTCAGTGAAGTCTATAGCGTCTTCTAGTAGCTGGGCCTTCTTAACCTTCTCGACATAAGTTTGTATGTCGAGTGGCGCCAGTTGAGTAATGTACTGAGGCTTAAGGCCATTTAGAAAGCGCTTAGCCTTCATTTTCTCAGTGTTGATCAGATGGTCAGCATATTTTGCCAGGCTAGAAAACTGGGCTTCATATTCGCTATTGTCAGGCTTCGCTGTTTAAGAGCAGTGAATTCAGCAGCTTTCTTTTCCTGTACTCATTCAGAGAAGTACTTAGCATTATAAGCTTCCTTAAATTTGGCCCAAGTAAATGGCCGTTAGCTTTTGTGGCTTCCACGGACTCCCCACCATGCGCGGGCATCCTTCTCCAGTTGGAATGTCGCTAATAGGAGTTTGTCTCCATCCGCACATTGCATTACAATAAGATCCTTTTCGTTTCCTTTAGCCAGTGCTCCGCTTCATCTGGATCCGTAGACCCACTGAACTAGGCGGGTTCAGACCCCTGAAATTCGATGCAGCTCGCCTGCACCTGGTTGGTTCCCTCCGCGGTTACCACCGCCTTGTGGGGTGGCTTGTAGTATGGCCCGAGTTAGTTCCTGGAGGGACTGTTGCATGCCTCTCATTTGGGCACGTTCAGCAGTCATTGTAGCTATTAGTTCCTACAAAATAGTGTGATAGTTATAAGGCTGATTAAAAGTTTAATTTGTGCGTGTGTGAGTTTATTTTAACTAGTTACCATTGGCTCTAACCACAACTCACATAGGTGGGATCATTGACTCTAGTCGAGGCAGGTTAACCTAGATCATCCTGTACTAAGAATAACCTAGGCTCTGATACCACAAAACTATCACACCCCAACACGGAATATCGGAGCGCGAAGGCAGTTGCAAGAAAAGGGTATAGAGTGAGTACTAGACATCAAACACCATTGCACCTTGAATAACACTAAATCAAATATTTCTCATTAATAACTTTTCAAATGTCTAGTTACAACCACTAATATCAGAGCCATTCTATAGGGCCCAATTACATTGCAATAAAAGGAAATAACTAACTACAACTCTAAGATAACATAATGACTCGAGGGTACTCCTGGCTTCATTCTTGGTCATTCCCTTCCTCGTGAGTGTATGTGTCATCCTCGGTCTCACCTGAGAACACAACATCAAATAACGTCGGGTGAGCGATAACGCCCAGTAAGACTTAAATCTCAGGCTCAAGCAGGCTTAAAATAATTAACGCATTAATGGCAGAGTATCTAAAGATAGCAGGTACAAGAGAGTCAAAATAAAGCAAGGGATAGCACAACAGGTAACAGGATAGCACAATAGCATGAGATCGAGTATAGTTTCTAAAAATAGCATAAGTATCGAGTATAGCACGAATAGCAGGATGGCCATAGCACAACTAGCACAAGTATAATAATAGCATGACGACTATAGCACTTGTTTGTCATTATAAACATCAAGAGAGTATAGCACGTTTTGTGTTTTGATTGTCATATAGATAGTCGAGATAGATAGCACTTGAGTGTAATGCCAAACACTCTGATCATTTAACTCCCATGGGCACTAGCATTTCGGGCGCACATCCCAGGACTAGATGGGCCCTTTATATATTGCCAGACATTGGTTATATTGTATCTTTAGACAATCAGTCAATGGCCAATACAGAGTACCAAGAATAGTTAAGAGCACTAGATGAATAGACGAGATAGTAGAGAGAACGGAAAGATGAAAGCGAGTAGAGTATAGATGAGGCGTAATGGACATTGCACGTAATGCGCGAGTAAACAGGAGATAGTAACAGTGGCACAACAAGCGCACGTCGTATGGCTCCAGGTGGAATTCACGATTTCTCGCTGGCAGTTATGCACAAGTCCAGAGGCCTGAAGGATCGAGGAAAAGGGTGGATAAGATCTAGAAGGGGGGGGGATGAATAGATCTATGCCACTCTATGCGGAAGCTTAAGCAATTTAAAAATACTTTGAGAATCAGAGGCAATTTTAACAGTGAAAAAACAGATCTGATGAGATGTTAAGTGAGTTGATAAAATAGATGAGAAACCAGTTGATTAAGTGAATCTTAACGATCCTATGCAAGCATCTAACGGATAATAGAATCAAACCACAAATAGACAAGTGCACAGAGATTTTTAGGTGGTTCGGAAATCACCCATGTGATTCCTACATCCACCCCTCACACCAGTGAGGATTCACTAAACAACTTGGGTAACACACCACTGGAGCCAGACAACTCCAACACCTGAGCTTACAACTCACACAACTCTAGAGTAAGACTACTCTAGATCCCTGAGCAAGACTGCTCAACAAACACTTGAGTTCGACGACTCAAACTGAGCACAGTGGCTCACAAACAACTTTGCTAGACACCAACACAAGACATAGATCTTCTAGCAGCAGATCATGTCGAACATGAGAAGAACATTCATGAGAATTATGCAGAAGCACTTGCACAATCTCAAATGTCTCAGAAGAACTAAAGTACAATGAGGATTGTATGAAAGACTTTGTTCTTCAGTGTACTCCCTTGTAGAAGCTCAGATTGGGAAGAGGCTTGGATTCTTGAAGTCCCAAGCGATGCTCTGCACTTTTGAACTTGGGGATCTTCCTTGAAATCTTCTTCAACGGATGCTTCTACTTGATCTGCTTCTTGAGGGCGCTTCAAATGCTTCTTCAACGATCACACCCCAATTCTCACAATCGAATTGATGAGAATTGGTCTTCAGAAGACACCAGGAGAGCAGAGGAGGGAGATGAACTTTCTCGCCGCCAAAGGGAACTTTCTGGAGGCTCCAAGAGTTCGTTGGGTCCTTGATGTGATGGATAGCCAATTGGGGGCCTTTTATACCCAAAGATTCCAAAGATACCCTTTAGGTACAAGGGCACACGATCCTAGGTTGATACACCATCGCCCTAGGCTGACACGTGGCAATCATCCATCTTAAGTTGGAATATTCCGTAGTGTGTCGACCTGCCCTGGTGGTGGTGTCGACACACTGTCCCAAATCTGATAACAGGCTGTTCTGGGAACGAGGTCCAGTGTCGACCTGCTCTCATCTTGCGTCGACCTGCTGTCCATTCTACAAACAACTGTTCTGGGAATTGATCCAGTGTCGACTGCCTGGTGGTGGTGTCGACCTGCTGTCCCAATTCTGAAAACAGGCTGTTCTGGGAGGGAGGTCCAGTGTCGACCTGCCTCATCCTGTGTCGACCTGGGTAGACTAATTCCTGGAATCTGCAACTCGTGTCGACCTGCTTTTTGACTAGTGTCGACACAGTCTTAGCATTTCTTCAGCTTTTTGCCTTTGAGTCTGAGGTGTTGTGTCGACACCATTGTGGGGTGTGTCGACACCATCTTTGCAAAAAGTCTTTGTACCTGAAAATTAAACTTATATCATTAGTAAAAATATTTTATTATGAGTACAAATGATAAGTGTGCTTTGAAACATGCTTTTTGAAATATATTTCAGGTGAAATGTGTTTATCATGTTTCAATTAATTTGCATTCAAATCACATTTGTCATCATCAAAATAAGAGGGGAAATGATATGAAATTACACTCAACCCAACAATCTCCCCCTTTTTGATGATGGCAACATTAAATCCATATGACAATGAGGTTTTGATGAGATGTGATTTTAAGCAATTTTTGGTTATTCAAAGTCCTTATTTTTTTTTTGTGTTCATGCTTGTCAAAGACCTTTAAATAAAAACTCAGTCACAATTGATGGTTGTACTTCACAAGTACAATGTTACTTGAAGTAAGTTAGTTGCTTGTGCATAGAGAAGGTCAAGCAACTTGACAAGCATTCATACATTCACATTCACATAACAATTTTCAATCACATTGAATTGAAGACACAAATGAGAAATTCATTCAAGCTAAGCAAAAAGCATTTCATTTCATTCAAGAGAAACATTACAATCTTTCCAAAAGTATTACAATCATTTCTTGTTCTCTTTCTTTCTTCTCCCCCTTGACATCATCAAAAAAAAAAACATTATGAAGAAGGTGGAGGAGGAGGAAGTAAGATTTACTCAATGTCTGACAGTCTTTTCTCCATGAAAGTCAAGCTGGACTTGATTTGATCTTGAATGGTTGTGAGTTTTGTGTGCAAGAAATGTTCCATTCTATCTGAATTTTCTATCGAAGTAGCTTGAATTCTGGCTAGATCAGCTGATATGGGTTGTGAAGAGGAAGATGATCCAGCTGACCAACCAGGCCTTTGCATGATCTTGAATTCCTTGTCAAATCATGATTTGGTTGTCAATGTGTGCATTGAAATTCCTCATGCTCTCCAAATCATCCACAAATGAGCAAAAGACAGTCTAGTGCTGGTGATCTCATGTAATGTCTGCTTGGTGTTGAAGACATCAGCTTGGGAATTTGCCAAAATTCCCTGAAGAACTGTCTCCAACTTTTGCTGGTGCTCCTTCAGCTGAATTGAAGCATCTGCCATTGTACCAATTAATCTGTTGAATCTTGAGCTGCATAGTCTGAGGCAGCTTTTTGCTCTATGAACTTGGCAGACACATTGTTCTCAACCGTTGAATCCTCAACTCAAAAGCTTGTGACATGGTTTGAATAGAGGTGTTCAAGGTTTCAAATTTGTCATTTAAAAAGGAGAACAACTCTAGTGGAACAGAAGGTCCACCAGAGGATGTGGATGCTTGAAATGTGGGTTGTGGAGAGGAATGTTGAAACTGAGGTGAGAGTGGGGCATGAAATGGAATGTCACCTTCAGTTGAGACTTGAGGCTGATCCTCTCAAAGGAGACTGATCCTCTTGACCTTGGGGCTGGTCCCCTTGAGCTTGAGGCTGTTCCTCTTGACCCTGGGGCTGGTCCCCTTGACTTGAGGCTGTTCCTCTTCACCCTGGGGCTGGTCCCCTTGATTTTGAGGCTGTTCCTCTTGAGCTTGAGGGCCTCAACTACAATTGCCCTCTCCTAACTTGAGTACCCTCCAGTCTAAATCCCATGAATTATGAATATTCTTAAGGTGTAGATGTTGGATTTAGGGATAGACTGGGATTTTCATTATCTAAAGGCACACAAAAGTGCTGGAACACTGAAGTCAGGTGTGCAGCATATGGAAGAGATCTCTTGAGGTCTTTCCTGGTTGTTTCAGATATAATTTGATACAATATTACATGGAGATGATTTTGATGTCTTTTACCATGCAATAGAGAATGAACCTCTGTATATCTGTTAGCCTGTCCCTTCCACCACCTTGAGGGGTAATTATTGTGGTCAACATATGGTGGATGACCCTCAACATAGGGGGAAATGTGTTTGTGTTAATTTGGTGACAAAGGTTGGTTGGGATCAGATTATCAGCAGGAAGGCCTGTCATGATGGTATAAGCTTCATGAAGATCAATTCGAAATTATGATAATCTGCCCCTCATCTGGTACTTTGAAAATTGAGGCAGCTATGTCTGTGGGCAAGTCGATAGCAATCCCCTTAACCTTTGACTGAAACCCTTCATCTGTGTATTTCAAGTTCTTGTAGAATTCCCAACAAGTCTTGGATAGATAATTTGAAATCAGAAATAAAGAGTAACCAAGACTGAAAAGAGAAGTAGGTCTGAATTTCTGGAAATGTATTTGCTAGCTGAATATCTGTCAAATCCACTTTTCTGGGCTTCAGAATTAGCTTGGCTTCACTAATGGTGTCTTGAGACTTGGAAGACTCAGACGAAGATGTGATGATGAGACTCTGTAGAATCTCCAGAGAGGAGCCCGGATTCTCAGGTCTAGAAACCCTACCTCTGCCCGAAGAAGAGGGTCTACCTCTCTTGGCTGCTGGCTGAGGTGCAGAGGAGGACCCTGGTTGCTCTGCAGGGTCATTGTGCCTTTGGTTCTTCTTTCGAATTGAGGAACATCATCCTCTACGGAACTGGCCTAGATGAGGCCTGAGATCTTGCTCCACGGCGAGGACCATTTTTCTCACATGGTTGCAAGAATGGAGTGGAATCGGGAGTTGATGAAGGAGAAGAGAGACGATTGAGAAAGGTATGTGATTGAGAGAGAAGATGTGGAATTCTTGCCGGAAATGAGAGAAAAGATCGTCGGGTCGACTGATGCCTAAAAAAAAAAAGGGTTTGCAGTGGTGCAATACCCCGCAGGAACAACAAGGGCTTATCGGAACCCACGATTAAAAAGGTCTGGCAAGGGGGCAGTGTCGACACTGGAAGACTGTAGTGTCGACCTGACCTAGGTGTGGTCGACACGGGATAGGATGGTGTCGACCTGGCCTTTGAAGAAAAATTGATTTTTTGTGAGAATTTTTTGAGAATTTTGGGACTTCTTAAAAGGATAATCAATGAGAGAAATAGTCATTTCAAGGATTTTTAAGAGACTTAAAAATTCATTTGCTATATTTTGCAAGAAATTCATCACAATTCAAGTTTTAAACAATTTCCAATAGAATATGAGCATTCAAACTTGAGTCACTGAAATGATGATTTGAGGGATATAATATATCTAACAATCAACTATAAGCTACCATATTTCTCACGTTAAAGAAATAAAGATATCCTCTAGACTGAATGCAATTGTTTTGAAAATAAAACACCTTAAAGAACAACTTGATGATAAATGAAAATGATTCTTTCTAAACAAAACTCCATTAACACACATATTTTGTTTTTGTAACAGACTATCAAATGATATAAATCTTTTTCACTCAAGTACTAGTACTTTTTACACACCATAGTCCCTGGATACTTAGGATTTATTCATTGTCAAGTCTCAAAGGGGTAAATAATGACCTTTTGACATGAAAATTACGTTTGTAGACGCCAATATTTCAGTTACTCAGTCATTATCAAAAAGTATAGCACATTTTTGCTGTATTTTGAATTTTTTTTTGATTTTTTTTTATCCCCTTTGAACAGAGATAACATTAGTGCCTCATGACATGCATGGCACTTCATTCATTGTGAAGGTGTGCAGTTTCTCAGCACAAATGTCATTGCTCTGTTGAATTTTCAAATTTTTGAGAGTTTTGTAAGATAGAAATCATTTTTTCCAACATCAGTTGCAAACAAAGAGTTGTTTTAATTTCAAGACACAAGTTGTTTTCAATCTTGGAAGAGTTCTGAATTTCTGTGGGTTGAAAAATATAGTTGACAGTTGATTAGTAAAAAATATGATAGATCACTCAAAGGATCATTTGGAGACTGTAGATATCTGAATGATGACATCATGCAGGAATTGATGAAATGCAAGAAAAGTTATGAATTTTGCAAAAGTCATGACTTGAATTTTCTAGCTCCCCCTGAGATGATGATTTCAATCATTTCCTATCAAAATAAAGAGATGCAAGTTTGTTGAAATCAAGAAAGATAATTTTCTTTTAACAATAAAAGCTCCCCCTCAGTAATTGCATATTCATTTCTTAGTACTTGGCGGAGACATATACTCTCGCATAGTGAAAGTGTCCAGACAAGCATAACCTGTCCTTCTCCAAGTCACCATTTGATATACCAAGAAATTTCAACACAATAAGAGTTGAAGATTTATTGTCCAAAGGAATGGAAGTGGAATTGAGAGAGATATGGACAATGTGACTGAAGGAAGCAAAGGGTTATGATATGAAAAGAACTCCCCTTAACAGTGCATAACACTCAACCAAACTTAAAGAGAGATCAAGAATGTGGACATTTACAAAAACAAGTTCTCTCCTCAAGGATGAAAATGTGTTTCAGGAAGGGGTTTAGTGAAAATGTCTGCAACTTGTTTTTCAGTTTCAATGAAATGGAGTTCAAAGGACTTCTTTGCAACCTCATCTCTCAAGAAATGATGCCTAATCTCAATTTGCTTGGTTCTAGAATGCTGAATGGGGTTCTTAGACAGATTTATTGCACTTGTGTTATCACATAGGATGGGTACACAACCTAAATCTTGGTTGTAATCGAGAAGTTGATGTTTCACCCAGAGAATCTGAGTTCCACATCTACCTGCTGCAACATATTCAGCCTCTGCAGTTGACAGTGCAACTGAATGTTGCTTCTTGGAAGCCCAAGAAATAAGGCACCCACCTAGGAATAAACACAAGCCACTTGTGCTTTTTCTATCTAATTTACACCCAGCATAGTCAGCATCACAATAGGCAATCAAATCTAGCTTCAATTAGCAGGATACCAAATTCCTAAATCACATGTTCCAACAAGATATTTGAAAATTCTCTTAACAGCTAACATGTGACTTTCCTTAGGATTAGACTGAAATCTAGCACACAACACACACTAAACTGAATCTGGTCTAGAAGTTGTAAGATAGAGTAGAGAGCCAATCATACCTCTGTAGGTCTTTGGGTCTACTGACTTACCATTTGAGTCTTCTTCTAGCTTAGCATTTATAGCAAAAGGTGTGCTTGAATGCTTGAGGTTCTGAAAGTCAACCTTTTGAGAAGTTCCTTGACATACTTGGCTTGACTGATGAAGATCCCTTCAGATGTTTGGTTAACCTGCAATCCCAAGAAAAATGTTAAATCTCCCATTAAACTCATTTCAAATTCATTCTTCATTTGATTTGAAAATTCAGTGCATAGCCTTTATTGGTGGAGCCAAATATTATGTCATCAACATAAATTTGGACCACAATTATTTGATTTTTGACTGTTTTTGTGAACAAAGTCTGATCAACATTTCCTCTAGAATATCCTTTTTCAAGTAAAAAGGTACTCAAACGGTCATACCAAGCTCTTGGAGCTTGCTTAAGACCATAGAGCCTTATTAAGCTTGAAAACATGGTTAGGATGTTTTTCATTTTCAAATCCAGGAGGTTGTTCAACAAAAACATTTTCTTTAATATATCCATTTAAAAGCACTTTTGACATCCATTTGATAAACTTTGAATTTCATGGAGGATGCAAAAGTAAGGAAAATTCTAACTGCTTCTAGTCTAGCTACAGGGGCATATGATTCTTCAAAATCAATTCCAAATTCTTGATTGTACCCCTTTGCAACTAGCCTAGCTTTATTTCTAATGACTTGACCATTTTCATTCAACTTATTTCTGAAACCCATCTAGTGCCAATGACTGTTTGGTCACTAGGTCTAGGTACTAATTCCCATACTTGATTTCATTCAAATTGATGAAGTTCATCATGCATGACATTAATCCAATCTGAACTTGACAAGGCTTCATCATTGACTTTGGTTCAATTTGGGAAATTAGAGCTAGTGGGTCTTCTTCAATATCATGCAGGAATGAAGATCTAGTCCTAACTCTATCTTTTACATTGCCAACCACATTGTCTAATGGGTGATCTTTCAGAAATCTATGTTCAGAAATTACCTGTTGAGATACCCACTTCTGGGACAATATTACCTGAACCACTTGAAGACGGGGTGTTCAGGTTCTCTTCAATGTTTTCAAACTCCTCAACGGTGGTGAAGAGTCCACAACAAATTCATCCTCTTCAGTGTCTTGTCTTTCCCTGCAAGATTTAGAATTATCAGTTGAAAATGAATTTTCATCAAAGATAACATATGGAGATTCTTCAACAGTTTTAGATTTAAGAATGTACACTTTGAAAGCCCTTGACACCTCAGAATAGCCAAGGAAGATAGCTTCCTGACTTTTAGCATCAAATTTGTCAAGGTTTTCTTTGTTATTATTGTGTACAAGCATTTGCACCCAAAAGTTTTAAAATAAGATACAGTTGGCTTTTTGTTTTTCAATAATTCATAGGGGGTTTTGCTGATTTTTGGTCTGATCAATGCTCTATTTAGAATGTGATTGGCTGTGTTTACAGCTTTAGCCCAAAAGGATTTGGGCAAATTACTTCCTAAGAGCATGGATCTAGCCATTTCCACAAGAGTTCTATTCATTCTTTCCACAACTCCATTTAGTTCTGGAGTTCTTGGTGAAGAAAACTTGTGGAATATTTGAAATTCAGCACATAAATCAGAAAAGGATGTGTTCTCAAATTCACCCCCATGATCAGTCAAAATATTTTTATTTTATATGGATAAGTTGTTAAGACAGTGGTACAGAGGTTCCTGAATTCAAAACAAGTATCACTTTTGTAGGACAAAAAAATAACCCAAGTAAATTTAGTAAAATCATCAATGATTACAAACCCATATCTTTTGCCACTTAGACGTAGAATTCTTGTAGGGCCAAAAAGGCCATTGTCATTGAAGATCTAAAGATTTGTCCAAATTTCTTTGGATGAATTGATAGGATCCTTAATGACATATGAAATCATTTGAAAAGAAATGAAGAACACATAATTAGACCAAGCCAATGGCACTTAAGGCCTCTTCAAGTAACAAAGACAAAAGTCAGGAAAAGACAAGTTCTGAGGAGTCTGAGTCAAATCCATATGACAATGAGGTTTGATGAGATGTGATTTTAAGCAATTTTGGTTATTCAAAGTCCTTATTTTTCTTTTTGTGTTCATGCTTGTCAAAGACCTTTAAATAAAAACTCAGTCACAATTGATGGTTGTACTTCACAAGTACAATGTTACTTGAAGTAAGTTAGTTGCTTGTGCATAGAGAAGGTCAAGCAACTTGACAAGCATTCATACATTCACATTCACATTCACATAACAATCTCAATCACATTGAATTGAAGACACAAATGAGAAATTCATTCAAGCTAAGCAAAAAGCATTTCATTTCATTCAAGAGAAACATTACAATTTTTCCAAAAGTATTACAATCATTTCTTGTTCTCTTTCTTTTTCTCCCCCTTTGACATCATCAAAAAAATATACATATGAAGAAGGTGAGGAGGAGGAAAAGAAGATTGCTCAATGTCTGACAGTCTTTTCTCCATGAAAGTCAAGCTGGACTGATTTGATCTTGATAGGTGTTGTGTAGTTTTGTGTGCAAGAAATGTTCCATTCTATCTGAATTTTCTTCAAGTAGCTTGAATTCTGGCTAGATCAGCTGATATGGTTGTTGTGAAGAGGAAGATGATCCAGCTGAGACAACAGGCCTTTGCATGATCTTGAATTCCTTTGTGAAATCAGTGATTTGGTTGTCAATGTGTGCATGAATTGAAATTCCTCATGCTCTCCAAATCATCCACAAAATTAGCAAAAGACGTATAGTGCTGGTGATCTCATGTCATGTTGCTTGGTGTTGAAGACATCAGCTTGGAATTTGCCAAAATTCCCTGAAAAACTGTCTCCACTTTTGCTGGTGCTCCTTTAGCTGAATTGAAGCATTACCATTTTACCAATTAGTCTGTTGAATCTTTGAGCTGCATAGTCTGAGGCAGCCTTTTTGCTCTATGAACTTGGCAGACACAGTGTTCTCCAATCGTTGAATCCTCAACTCAAAAGCTTGTGACATGGTTTGAATAGAGTGTTCAAGGTTTCAAATTTGTCATTTAAAAAGGAGAACAACTCTGGTGGAACAGAAGGTCCACAGAGGATGTGGATGCTTGAAATGTGGGTTTGGAGAGGAATGTTGAAACTGAGGTGAGAGTGGGGCATGAAATGGAATGTCACCTCAGTTGAGACTTGAGGTTGATCCTCATTCAAAGGAGGTGATCCTCTTGACCTTGGGGCTGGTCCCCTTGAGCTTGAGGCTGTTCCTCTTGACCTTGGGGCTGGTCCCCTTGACCTTGAGGCTGTTCCTCTTCACCCTGGGGCTAGTCCCCTTGATCTTGAGGTTGTTCCTCTTGAGCTTGAGGGGCCTCAACTACAACTGGCCCTCTCCTAACTTCAGTACCCTCCAGTCTAAATCCCATGAATTTCTGAATATTCTAAAGGTGTAGATGTTGGATTTAGAATTATCAGTTGAAGAGAATTTTCATCAAAGATAACATGTGGAGATTCTTCAACAGTTTTAGATTTAAGAATGTACACTTTGAAAGCCTTGACACCTCAGAATAGCCAAGGAAGATAGCTTCCTGACTTTTAGCATCAAATTTGTCAAGGTTTTCTTTGTTATTATTGTGTACAAAGCATTTGCACCAAAAGTTTTAAAATAAGATACAGTTGGCTTTTTGTTTTTCAATAATTCATAGGGGGTTTTGCTGATTTTTGTTTGATCATGCTCTATTTAGAATGTGATTGGCTTGTTTACAGCTTCAGCCCAAAAGGATTTGGGCAAATTACTTCCTAAGAGCATGGATCTAGCCATTTCCATAAGAGTTCTATTCTTTCTTTCCACAACTCCATTTTGTTCTGGAGTTCTTGGTGAAGAAAACTTGTGGAATATTTGAAATTCAGCACATAAATCAGAAAAGGATGTGTTCTCAAATTCACCCCCATGATCAGTCAAAATATTTTTGATTTTATATGGATAAGTTGTTAAGACAGTGGTACAGAAGTTCCTGAATTCAAGACAAGTATCACTTTTGTGGGACAAAAAAATAACCCAAGTAAATCTAGTAAAATCATCAATGATTACAAACCCATATCTTTTGCCACTTAGACTTAGAATTCTTGTAGGGCCAAAAAGGTCCATGTGAAGTAATTCTAGTGGCTTAGATGTGAGTACCTCATTGAAGTTTTTAAAAGATTTTCTTGTTTGTTTTCCTTTAGCATAGATCCCACAAACTTGATTTTCAACTTTAGAGAAGGATTCAGGAAGACTCTTAACCAAATTCAATCTTAACAACTTATTCATTGTTCTGAAACTTGCATGGCCAAGTTTTTTGTGCCAAGTCCATGCAATTTCATCTTTATTTGCAACAAAGCAAAGATTTTCAGAAAAGTATTTATTTAGGTTGATCATGTAGACATTGTTTTCCCTTTTTCCAAAAAAAAATGATTTTATCAGTTGATGAGTCAATTATCTTACAGAAATCAGATTCAAACACAACTTTGTAACCTTTGTCACATAGTTGGCTGATATTGAGCAAATTATAATCAAGACCATCAACTAGTAAAACATTATCTACAGAGTTTGAGGAAGTTTGACCAACCTTACCAGATCCTATGATCTTTCCTTTATTTTTACCTCCAAAAGTCACTGACCCTCCTCCTTTTCAATCAGAATGAGAATTTGGCTCTCTCTCCGTCATGTGTCGTGAACACCCACTGTCAAGAAACCACACATTGGTGTTGGGTGCACGACCTTCCTGCAAAATAGATTAGTGGAGAGAAGATTTTGGTACCCAAACAGAGTTGGGACCATCAGAATGTTTGAACATTGTTAGTAAATCTTTTCTCACCCAAATTTGACTTGTTTTTGATTTTTGTTTTGTTTCATTGGTGTTTTCAGTCTTTTTCTGTTTGTTCTTTTTCTTAGGAGTGAAAGCACCAACATTTTATTTTTAGTGGGAGGGGAGTTTTTCATTTGAGCATAGGAGTTCAGATTAGGAGATGGAATCCATGGATTTTGTTGGTACATCCAAATGTTTGGATAGAAGAATGAGGATGATACCAACAGGGGTTGTCATACATTGGCTCCAAGGATTGGTCCAATCATCTTGAAATGCTTTCTTGGAGGTCCAAGGTTCTTTATAAATAATTTCCTTTGACTTTTTCTTGTTTTTCAAATTTTTATTTGAATTTTTGATTGAGTTGTTTGTAGCTGTTGATGTTGAGCAGGTCGACCTCTCCATGACTGGTGTCGACACAGCAACCACAGAAGCCTTCTTCTTGTGGACTGGTGTCGACCTGTCAGGAGACTGTGTCGACCTAGTTCTCTTCTTTTGTTTTTGAGTTTTTGATTTGTTTTGTGTTTTGTTTGATGTTTTGTCTGATGTTTGCTTGATTTCTGTGTTCTCAAGATTAGGACCTTTGACAAATTTAATTAATGGTGCTTTCCCCTTTTTCTCACCAGATTTGTCTTTCTTTGGTTTCTGTTTGTTGAATCCTAATCCATGAGAAGTTGTTGTCATGTTTGTTCCAAGCAGTGCCTCCAAGTTATCTTTACCTTTTTTGAAGGTTTGGATAACTTCATCCCTTTCTTTTAGCTGGTTTTGAAGAGTTTTAATTTCTTCAATCTTTTGTTGTTTTTCTTGTTTTTCCATTTCAGCTTTTCAGATAAGTCTTTGAATTCTTGGGTGGCCTTTTGAGAGGCAAGCTTTAGATCATCAATTAGGTTCATGAAATTTTCTTTTTCTTCATTTAATTCTGTTATCTCATTTTCTAGCTCACAAATTCTATTGTTTGAAGATTGGTTATGATAAAGGTTTTCAATTTTCTTTTTGATGTGTTTATTTTCTTTTCTCATTTCAGAATATTTTTCAACTAGTTCAGCATAAGCATCCTGCCAATCTTCAACAATGAAATCTTCAAAAGAAGTGCTTACCTTTTCTTCAGAGTTGTTGGCCATGAAGCAGATTTCCTCACTCTCAGAGCTTGAGGATTTTTTGTCTTCTTCTTCTTCACTTGAATCTTCATCAGACCAAGTGGCTTCCATGGCCCTTGGCTTCTTGAACTTCTGGAACTTCTTGTGCTTTTCTTTCTTGTTCTCAGGACACTCTCCCTTCATGTGTCCTGGCTTATTACACCTGTAACAAATGATAGTTTCGTCAGATTTTTGATTCTTGTTGAAATTAGAAGAGGAAGTGTTTCTTTTACCTGAGGAAAACTTCTTTTTCCCAGACATTTTTCCTTTTCTATATTTCAAAAATTTTTAATTGCCTGGTCATGAGGGCAATTTCATCCTCATTTGACTCAGACTCCTCAAAACTTGTCTTTTCTTGACTTTTGTCTTTGTTACTTGAAGAGGCCTTAAGTGCCATTGGCTTGGTCTTAATTATGTGTTCTTCATTTCTTTTCAAATTGATTTCATATGTCATTAAGGATCCTATCAATTCATCCAAAGAAATTTTGGACAAATCTTTAGAATCTTCAATGACAGTGGCCTTTGTGTGCCAAATAGAAGAGAGTGAACGTAAGATTTTCCTTACCAAGTCTGCATCTGTGTAGTCCTTACCTAAGGCCTTGAGTCCATTGACAATAACCATGAACCTGGCAAACATTTCAGAAATTGTTTCATTAGACTTCATCATAAACAATTCATATTCTGAAACAAGAATATTTGCCTTAGTTTCCTTCACTTGTGATGTTCCCTCATAAAGTAATTCGAGCTTATCCCACATCTCTTTGGCAGATTTGCACATTGAGATTCTCGAATACTCTTTGGGATGAACAGCACATTGAATCATGTTCATGGCACTATAATTCAATGTGGCTTTTCTTATTTGTTCCCTAGTCCAGGTTTCTTCCTCTCCCTGGTTTTCATAGGGACCAACCTCAACCACTTTCCAAATTTCATAGTTTTGGGCTCTTAGAAAGACTTGCATTCTATTTTTCCAGTATGAATAGTCCGTTCCATTAAAGAATGGTGGCCTATTTATGGAATGCCCCTTAGCTATGAATCCTTTGGAATCCATTGACTTAAGAAGAAAGCACAGAAAGAATACTCAGCAAGTAAGCAAAGAATCAAGCAATCAGACACACAATACTCAGAAACTGCTCAAATCAAATCAGATCAAGTGTAAACCTGCTCTAATACCAATTGAAGGATCGAGGAAAAGGGTGGATAAGATCTAGAAGGGGGGGGGGATGAATAGATCTATGCCACTCTATGCGGAAGCTTAAGCAATTTAAAAATACTTTGAGAATCAGAGGCAATTTTAACAGTGAAAAATACAGATTTAATGAGATGTTAAGTGAGTTGATAAAATAGATGAGAAACCAGTTGATTAAGTGAATCTTAAACGATCCTATGCAAGCATCTAAGGATAATAGAATCAAACCACAAATAGACAAGTGCACAGAGATTTTTAGGTGGTTCGGAAATCACCCATGTGATTCCTACATCCACCCCTCACACCCAGTGAGGATTCACTAAACAACTTGGGTAACACACCCACTGGAGCCAGACAACTCCAACACCTGAGCTTACATCTCACACAACTCTAGAGTAAGACTACTCTAGATCCATGAGCAAGACTGCTCAACAAACACTTGAGTTTGACGACTCAAACTGAGCACAGTGGGTCACAAACAACTTTGCTAGACACCAACACAAGACATAGATCTTCTAGCAGCAGATCATGTCGAACATGAGAACATTCATGAGAATATGCAGAAGCACTTGCACAATCTCAAAATGTCTCAGATGAACAAAAGTACAATAGGATTGTATGAAAAGACTTTGTTCTTCAGTGTACTCCCTTGTAGAAGCTCAGATTGGGAAGAGGCTTGGATTCTTGAAGTCCCAAGCGATGCTCTGCACTTTTGAACTTGGGGATCTTCCTTGAAATCTTCTTCAACGGATGCTTCTACTTGATCTGCTTCCTTGAGGCACTTCAAATACTTCTTCAACGATCACACCAATTCTCACAATCGAATTGATGAAAATTGGTCTTCAGAAGACACCAGGAGAGCAGAGGAGGGAGATGAACTCTTCTCGCCGCCAAAGGGAACTTTCTGGAGGCTCCAAGAGTTCGTTGGGTCTCTTAATGTGATGGATAGCCAATTGAGGGCCTTTTATACCCAAAAGATTCCAAAGATACCCTTTAGGTACAAGGGCACATGATCCTAGGTTGATACACCATCGCCCTAGGCTGACACGTGGCAATCATCCATCTTAAGTTGAAATATTTCCATAGTGTGTCTACCTGCCCTGGTGGTGGTGTCGACACACTGTCCCAAATCTGACAACAGGCTGTTCTGGGAACGAGGTCCAGTGTCGACCTGCTCTCATCTTGCATCGACCTGCTGTTCCATTCTGCAAACAGACTATTCTGGGAATTGATCCAGTGTCGACCTGCCCTGGTGGTGGTGTCGACCTGCTGTCCCAATTCTGAAAATAGGCTGTTCTGGGAGCGAGGTCCAGTGTCGACCTGCCCTCATCCTGTGTCGACCTGGGTAGACTAATTCCTGGAATCTGCAACTCGTGTCGACCTGCTTTTTGACTAGTGTCGACACAGTCTTCGCATTTCTTCAGCTTTTTGCCTTTGAGTCTGAGGTGTTGTATCGACACCATTGTGGGGTGTGTCGACACCATCTTTGCGAAAAGTCTTTGTACCTGAAAATTAAACACTTATATCATTAGTAAAATATTTTATTATGAGTACAAATGATAAGTGTGCTTTTAAACATGCTTTTTGAATATGTATTTCAGGTGAAATGTGTTTATCATGTTTCAATTAATTTGCATTCAAATCATAATTGTCATCATCAAAATAAGAGGGGAAATGATATGAAATTACACTCACCCAACAGGTCCGACGTGATTCAAGGTAAGAGCGACTTCTAATAGCCGTTTGGATCATATCGATCCCTAAAGGTGGAATGGGTGTTAGGGTACAACCGGCTCGTCGACCATGTGGGATCCATGATCAGAGGAGACTTACGGAGGCCTTGTGCAAGGGTCCCTAGTCGGCGAAAGGAATATACGACAGAGAGTTCACCACAAGCCAAGTAAAGTGTGTATATAAAACAGGTGCTCGATGTTCTAGAGGAATTCTAGAACAGTGGAGCGTCGATATCGGTATATAAACCACGCAAGAAACGAATACAAGTCCTTTAAAATAGGGCAATTAATATACTTTATTGTAATAAATTACTAGATACATTATGAGATATTTTATGCTAGATTTCATCCATATATGGACGGTTCATGTGTGTGCATGTGTAAGAGAAATCATAGATAGAAAAGAAGTCGTGAATATGTATTTTAACGCATTCAATATGGCTCCATTTTAAAACAGGTGTTTTTACTGCGTGTGTGACTGATAAAAAGGCACTTGTGATCGCGACGTACCCATGTAAGGGTCGCGACAGGGTCATGATAGAACGCGACAGGGTCCTATACGGGTCGCGACAGGGCTGCCAGAACACGACGTAGTGTACTGTCGCGTTCAGAACGCGACAAACAGAGGCGTCGCGATAGGCTTGAGAACGCGACCTGTCGGGCCTTCACGTTCTCAGGTCCGTGGACTGAGTTTGACAGAGTTCTGCTCTATCTTGGATTACGGTCCAGGAATATTAGATTTTCATACAGGGTCGTTCAGAAAATCATAACTAATTGTATACAAGATGAAAAATCATGAAACTAGTGGCAAATGAAACTAGACATGCGAGAGTACTTCTAGTAAATAGGAATTAGAGAGAGAGCATGGATTGAACATGGTTTGATCATGAACAATAACGAGTAACATAGAACATGATATAGAGAGCAAGATTGATTTAATTCGAGCAACATGCTCAAAAATAATTAGGACTTTCAGGGGCAAAAGATCCCTAACAACATGAAGTATCTACAGTAAAAATTTCGTAGCATGGGATCAAGTATAAATAGAGTTTAGAATTAAACATGAGGTCTCGGGGTTATCATGTTTGCAGATCTTCTAAAATCAAGAGCAAAAGATTGGCTCGATGGAAAATTATGAAACAAGAGGGCTTTTGTTCCTGGTGATTTGAACTACCTACAAACGAGTTTAACTTAATTTTGCTCGTGAGAATGCCTACCTTTGACTCGATTTATCTTCTAGTGCTTAGAACTGCAAGAACGAAGGAAGAAGCTTGATGGATCTTCCTCTCCTCGATTTCTCCTCCTCCTTGGCCTCTTCTCTACGTCCAAGAACCCTTTGCACAAGCTAGAGTTGGCCATGAGGGTTTAAGAGGTGTATTTATATAAATACAAGTTCCTATTCCTACTACTACTCAAATTCCTCTTAATTATGAGATTTCCTAACTCCACTTTTCCTCTCTTGCTTTCCAATCTCTAATTGGGTTAGGATAGTATCTCAATTCGTGCTAGACTATATGGGGTAGGTCTAGGAATCCAATTCCAACTCTAATTGCCACTTTTATTGCTTTAATAACCCCTTTCCATTAGGATATAATAAAACTCCGAATTTAGGGTATTTTCTTATTATTCTCCCTTTGTAAATTCATTTTTTTGAACTAATAAATTCTAGAGGGTCCATTAAGCAAAGCCCATTACTTTTTTCCATTTAATGGGTTTTATTTAATGCTCTTTTCATTTAAATATCCATTTAGCTAGGTTTTAATTCTTTATTTAAATTTTTATTTTTTCACAAAAATTCAGGTTGCTACAAGACTAATGTCTCCATGAAGAACAACTTTGTCACCTTAGAGCTTTTAGAGAACCAACCTTCAACTTGCGAGCATCAGAATCAATAGCCACAAAGCTTCACTCCATAATCTTCTGTAGCTGTTAGCTCTCCGTGTTCATTTTAGCTTTTGGAGAGCTTTTGTTTTTGAGAGTTTTCATCTAGTGAAAATCCTTCTCTCTCAGACATTGCCTCGGATCAAGCATTTGTTGTAAGCTTGGTCTAGGGGCCATTTGCTTTTATTCACATCTGTTGTGAAGTTCCTCTTCAAGTTGTGAAGAGAAGACCTGTTGGAAACAGGGGGTTGGTATTCCCTTCATTAAGGAAGGAAGACCTGTGTATTATGGTGGTTTTTGTACCTCTCGGGTTAGAAGAGAATGCCAGCTGCGGCTAGATGTGCAAGGGTCCTTAAGGGGGACAGTACCCTTGGTTAGTGAAATCCCAAGTTGTTGCTTGGGGAGTGGATGTAGGACTCCTTGGGATAGGAGGTCCGAACCAGAGTAAAATTTCCTGTGTTGTGTGATTGTATGTTTTCTCTCTTGTCTTCTCTATTACTAACACTAACAATCAATCTCAGTGTTTTTCTGTTAAGCGTTTTTGTTGACAGGTTTTTATTTAAACGATTTTTTAGAATCCCATTCACCCCCCTCTAGGCTTGCTAACTGGGCAACAAGTGGTATCAGAGCCAAGTCTCTTCGACAAAGAAGATCTCACGATTTGAAGAGCAAAGATAAATGGTAGCTCAAGGGTATACAGAAGGTCAGTCAGTCAACCGACCCCCTCTATTTGATGGTGAGGACTACAACTATTGGATGACAAGAATGGAGTTCTTTCTCCAAGGTCTCGATTTCAACTGTGGTCCATCATAGAAGAAGGAGACTTAGTTGTTCTCAACAACAGAGAAAATTGGACTGACGATGATAAGAAAAAGTATCGTTAAACTGCAAAGCGAAGAGTATACTGTGCTGTGCACTGAGCAAGAAAGAATTTAATAGGATCTCAGCATGCAAATCAGCAATGGAAATGTGGGAGAAACTCAGAATCACATATGAGGGAATAGAGAAAGACAAAGAAACAAGGATAGATATCTTGGTAGCTCAGTATGAGAAATTTCAAATGCAATCAGGAGAATCAATCACACAAATGTACAGCAGATTCACAGATATTACAAATGGATTGGCTGTGCTTGGAAAAGATATGACATGGGAGATATGGTAAGGAAAATATTGACCTACCAGCCTCGGGACTCCTATAGTAACAGCCATAGAAGAAGCAAATGACCTAAAAAAGATGTCTCTTGAAAAGCTCATTGGGTCACTAATGGCCCACGAGATAAACATGGAAAGGCTTGGGGAGTCCTCCAGCCGAAAGAAACACAACAATGCTCTCAAGGCTGCAGAAGACACATTTGGTGATGAATCAGATGGTTATAAAAGCACTGGAAGCAGTGAAGAAGAGGAAGCATTCCTATCTAGAAGATTGCAACGCATGTTGACCAAGAAGAAATACCAGTCTGGAAGGAGATATTTCAAGAAAGGAAAAACTTCAAGAAACCCGAAGTCAAGGATACAAAGAAAGCAGAACCCATATGCTATGAATGTAAGAAACCTTGACATATTAAGGCTGAATGTCCAAAACTAAAGAAGACGGAGTTTAGAAATAAGGACAGCTCGAAGAAATTCAAAAGGTACAAAAAGAAAGCCATGGTAGCTGCATGGAGCACGACAACGACTCAGACAGTGAGTCAAGCTCCAACAAAGAGGAGGAAGAAAAGGCCAACCTGGCCTTCATGGCAAACTTAGAGGAAAAGGTAACTTCTGACTCATCCTTTAATTCATGCAATGATTCAAATCAGATAGTTTAGAAGACGCATTTAATGAATTATATAGTAAATATAAAGATGTGTGCAATCATTAAAACCACCAAGAAAAGTCATGCATGCTTAGAAGTCACAAACTCAGATCTAAAATCTGAAATCGAGTAGTTAGAAAAAACAATCTCCGAACTGAAAAAGAGAAATGAATTGTCATGTGAAGACCTAAAAACTAAAAATGAACAAATAATAATCTGGAAAACAAGAAACTTTAAGTGAACTGAAAATGGAAGTTGACACACTAACTAAGGAAAATGAATATTTAACTAATACAATTGAAAAGTTTACAAATGGTAAATCAACTTAATACTAAAAGGAGCTAGAAGATCAGGAAAGAAGAAGCATGGCTTAGGATATACTCCACCAGATAATGAAGAAACAGTAGTCCATCCTAAAATCTATCCAACACCAAAATTTGTAGCTGAACAAAATACTGAATATAAATCTAACTTTAAGTACATCACAACTGAAAAGGTAAGTAGAATATCTTGTTGTAGTCATTGTAATAAATTAGGACATACCAGAACAACCTGTACGACAAAACACCTAAAATGGATTCTAAAAGAAAATGAGGAAACTAACTAGCAAGGACCCAAAAGAACTTGGGTACCTAAATCCTAGTGTTTTAATTGTAGGGAAGCCTTGAGCATCAAAGTGGTACCTAGATAGCGGATGCTCAAGGCACATGTCAGGCAACAGAAGATTATTTTCTTCCATTAAAGATGAAGTAGGTACAGTGACGTATGGTGATAATGGAAAGGGAACAGTGATCGGCTGTGGACCAGTTGGTAGCCAAGGCAGAACTCTCATTGAAGATGTGCTATGTGTTCAGGGCTTAAGCACAACTTGATAAGTATCAGCCAGCTGTGTGACAAGGGTCACCAAATCAGATTTCAAGAGTCAAAGTGCATAATATGAAAGATGGTGTAACAGTGTTCGAAGCATGCAGAGAAAATAATCTATATGTGCTTCATCTAGAAGAGTTGATCAGAATGTATGCCTTGCAGCAAATAAAGATCAATACCTAAACTATCGCACAGGAGATTGGTCACTACAGTTTGGATGGAATTAGAAAATTGATCAAGTGAAATCTAGTGGAAGGCTTGCCCAAAATAAGCTCAAAAATAAGGTGTATGTGAACCTTGTGCAAAAGGGAAGCATGCAAAGACATCTTTCAAATCAAAGACAGTAGTAACCACTTCCAAACCATTAGAGCTACTGCATATGGATTTATTTGGGCCGATGAGAACCACTAGCCTTGGAGGAAAGAATTTTCGATTCGTAATAGTTGATGATTATTCAAGATTTACATGGGTATCATTCTTGGAGCATAAAGATGACACATTTGACAGCTTTGTTAAGTTCAGAAGGACAAGAAGTTCAGCATAATTATTATTTGATCAGATCATGAGGAGAGTTTCAAAATGAAAAATTTGCAGAATTCTGTGATGATCAAGGAATTGAGCATAACTTCTCAGCACCAAGGACACCACAGCAGAATGGAGTAGCTGAGAGGAAGAATAGGACATTATTGTATATGGTCAGAACCATGTTATCAGAATACAATCTTCCTAGATATTTCTGGGCTGAAGCAATCAACACAGCATGTTACATAATAAATAGAGTGATGATCAGGCCAATCCTGAAGAAGACAGTGTATGAACTTTACAAGCAAAAGAAGCCCAAGATCAATCACGTCAGGACATTCGGATGCCCTTGCTTCATCCACAATAATGGTAAGAGAGATATTGGTAAGTTAGATTCAAATCTGATGAAGGAATATTCATGGGGTATGCTTCTAAACCTAAAGGTTATAGAGTCTTTAATAAACAAAGTTTATTAATTGAGCAAACTGTTTATGTTTTTTTGATGAATCTAACCATTCTTTGAGAAAGGAAGTAGATAGTGATGATGAAAATGCAGAAAAGTTATCCAAGAAACTAAGGGATACATCTATCAAGGATAATGAAGATCCACCCTTGGAAGAATTGCAACAGAATGAAATATCCCATAATGATCTTCCAAAGGAATGGAGATACAAGAAGGATCATCCAAGAGACAACATCATTGGAGATTCATTTGTTGGGGTAAGAACAAGAGGTAATGTTATTCCATGTGATTACTTAGCATCTGTTTCTCAAATTGAGCCAAAGATAGTCAATGAAGCACTATATGATGAATCTTGGATTTTAGCCATGCAAGATGAACTTAATCAGTTCAAGAGAAACCAAGTCTGGTCCCCTATTTCGAGACCATCAGATCATCCTGTGATTGGCACCAAATGGGTGTTCAGGAAGAAATTGAATGAAGCTGGTGTTATCACTAGAAACAAGGCTAGACTGGTTGCTCAAGGCTATTCCCAAGAGGAAGGCATAGATTTCGATGAAACCTATGCATCAGTGGCTAGACTAGAGGCAATTCGATTCTACTTGCTTATGCATCTGCATTGGATTTAAAACTTTTTCAAATGGATGTAAAATCTAATTTTTAAATGGATACATAAAGAGGAAGTCTATGTAGAACAACCTCCTGGTTTGGATGATGAAGATTTTCCAAATCACGTTTTCAAATTGCATAAAGCTCTATATGGTTTAAAACAAGCACCTAGAGCATGGTATGAAAGCTTAGTGTATTTATATTAAACCATGGTTTATTAGAGGATAGGTAGATATCACTTTATTTATTAAGTCAAAAGTCAAAAATATATTACTTGTGCAAATCTATGTGGATGATATAATATTCGGATCTATTGATGAATCTTTATGCAAGTACTTTGAAAAGCTAATGCAGGGAGAATTCGAAATGAGAATGATGGAACTCAATATTATCCTTGGACTTCAAATCAAGCAAGGTAAAGAAGGCACCACACATCTGCCAAGCGAAATACACCAAGGAATTATTAATGAAATTTGGATTCGATAATACAAAGCCACTGTCCACACCAATGAGCACATCTACAAGCCTAGACAGTGATAAAGATGGTAAGAAAGTAGATCAAAAACTTTACAGAGCTATGATAGGATCATTATTACTTAACTACTAGTCGATCTGATATTCTATTTAGTGTATGTATGTGTGCAAGATATCAGGCTGATCTTAAAGAATCTCATTTAATTTCTGTTAAAAGGATTTTTAGATATCTAGCTAGAACTCATGATCTAGGTTTATGGTATCCAAAATCATGTGAAACTAGTTTAGTAGGATATTCTGATGCTGACTATGCTGGATGCAAGGTAGATAGAAAAAGCACCAGTGGAAGTTGTCAATTTCTTGCAGGATGCTTGATTTCATGGTCCTCAAAGAAACAAAATTCAGTAGCACTATGAATAGCTGAAGCTGAGTACGTAGCTGCTGGAAGCTGTTGCACTAACTACTATAGATAAAACAACAACTTGAGGATTATGGACTGCACATCAAGACCATTCCATTGCTGTGCGACAACACCAGTGCAATAAATCCCACCAAAAATCCAGTTCAGCACTCCAGGACAAAGCATATAGAAGTTAGATATCATTTTATTAGAGATCATGTAGCTAATGGAAATATAAATATTTCTTTATAGATATGTTGAATCAGTTAGTAGATATCTTTACAAAAGCCTTACCTGAAGAGAGATTTACATCTCTTAGAAGGGAATTAGGCATGTGTAATTTGTAATAGATTTTTGCATGTAACTGAAATAGTAACAGTTTCAGAATAATGCTTATTCTCTCCCTTGGAATTAAGAAATCCTTTAAGTGTGTGCATCATAAATTGCTTTGACGGTTCAGTATTTAAAAAGATCTTACCTATTGTGAAATCGTCTCCTCTTTTGTGTTTTCCGCACTTATTGTTGTGTCCTTTCAAAAGCAGCTTAAACTTTCGCTTTTAAATCCCATAATCTATGCCACACCAATTCCACCTTCTCTCTCATCTCTTTCGACTCGCCTGGAACGATAAACCCTATCGATTCCGGCATCCTCTCTTTGAGATTTTGAAAGAATCCCTCTATTCGCGCCAAAATCTCTTGAGGGCTTCTGTTCTACTCATTCCCACGATTCTCCAGAACTTTCCCTGTTCAAATCCATGGCGGGTTCTGGGGTCTCTGGCATTGTTGGTGGCTACGGTGTTGCGTTCCTCACAGCAGAGCAGCAAGAGCGGTTTGCAGCGGTGAAGATGAAGCTCTGTGGTAACAGGGCAGTGGATGGTGCTGATTTGGAGAAGAATGGGATGCACAACGTCATAGCAGCAATGCAGAGGATGAAGTGGACAAGAATGGCAACTATTTCAGAGGCCAGTTATCTGGACCTGGTAAAGGCCTTTTACACCTGCTTAAAATCTGAAGAGGATGGGTCCCTGATCTCCTCAGTCAATGGTACCTCTATTCACATTACATATGACTTGTTGGAGAGTCTCTACCAGTGGTCGCAGTGGAGTAGACAGTGTCGACATTCATGTCAAAGGACTGGGGATTATCGATACTGAATATAAGCTGAAGGATGGTAAAATCGAGATCAACCAGATGAATGCTTTCAACCGGAATTTGCATTTCATAGTGTGCCAAATCCTTGTACCAAGAAGCGCAACTTTCTCCACTTGCCCGAAGGCTGACTCTGACATGATGTTCTGGGCAATTCAGAATCAAGATATTACTATGGCAGAGGTGATCATTGAGAGGATGAAGTTTGCAACTGTGATGATTTGGGATAAGAAGAATAAATTGAATGTATCTCTTCCATATGCTCACCTGTTGACAAAAATGTTTCAGCATTTCAACATAAATGTGACTGGTGAAGTGTCCGAGAAGATGGGACAAGCCATTAGAAGCAGAAATCTGAAGAAGAGTGGCTTCTCATTAGTAGTTGGGGTATGGACAAAGGCTTCAGTTTCCGAAGGTGAGGCCATCATCGGAGAAGCTCAAGAAGTTCAGATTCCAGAGGCAGAGGAAAAAGTTGCTGTAAGAATTGAAGCCCCTATTGCAGAAGCTCCAGTTGTTCCAACAGTTCAAGAACAGCCAGAAAGAGGTCAGAACAGAAATTCCAGTGGTTCAAGTAGAGGAAGAAGAGGCAACAGCAGATATCAGAATTGAAGTTCCAGTGGCCAGTCCAAGAAGAATTGAAGAAATTCCTCCGAGCACATTGAGCCCGTTGGGCAATCCTCAGAGGTTGAGTCCCCTTCGACAATTATTACATCAGTAATGAAGATATTTTAGATACTGTCGCAAATATTCATGGGGAGCAAGAAGAAGTTATGGCTGAAGTTGTGGCACCAGACCACAATGCAGATGTTTCTATGGAAGATGCTCCTGTTCAGGGGGAGCATGCAGTTGAGAAGGAAGTAGAGATTCAGGGGGAGCACACAGTTAGCCCCCATGCTGATCAGTTCCAAGAAGGTGTTGTGGAGAGCACCTCAGATGAAGAAGAACCTCCTGTTGATAATGTGGAGCCCGTTGTTGGAGCCAGTGCTAAAGGCAAGGGTGTAGCTCAGATTCCTTTGCTTACTAGAAGAGCACACTGTAGTTCCAATAAGAAGCTGAGGGTCAATATGAAGCCAGTAATAGACCGGTTGAATGCTCAAGGAGAGATCCTGTGCTCACTGCAAGATGAAGTTACATCCATCTTTGTGAGCCAAAGCTCAGGAGCCAAGCAGATTGGAGCAATGAAAGCTAAGCTCCAAAGTTTGAAGGGTGAGTTGGGAAGCATTAAGCAATTAGTTCAAGATCTATCAGTTTTTGTGAGGGAGCAATTACCATTCCTGCCTCTCCTGCTCCGACTACTGCAGTACCTGTGTACAGTTCAGGGACTTAGGGCCAAGGATTGAAGAAGAAGAAGCAGTCCGGCCATCAGGGCCAGTTAATTGAGGATTCAGGGCCATCAGGGCCACAGGTGTTGAGGACTCAAGTTAGGATCAGCCAGCAAAGGATGCATCTGGGCCACCAGGGCCATCGGTTGAGCAGGCAGGGCCTCCAGGGCCAGTTGTGGATGAGTCAGGGCCATCCAGGCCAGTGGAATCTCAGGTTGAGCATGGAAGATTTGAAGCACCTGTAGAAGAGGTGTGCCCCGAGAGCCCCCTACTTCTCCTCTTCAAACTCCAGCCCTCCTTCTCCACCTTCATCTACCACTGCTCCTCCAGCACCTGCCACCTTCAAATAACCTCTTCCCAAAAAACATTCCTCACCTACACCATTTCCTACCACAACCTCCTCTTCTCTTGTTTCCTCCACATTCATTCCTCCTCCTCCTCCTTTTGAGGCACCTCTAGCATCCTCCTCAGCTGGAGCCTCATCTTCTGGTCCTTTATCAGCTGGACCATCTGTACCACCTCCCTCTACTTCTTATTCTTTCCTTCATCTCCTACTCCTCCCCCTTTGTTACCATCATTCTAGAGGGTGCCCAACTTGAAGGTCCCTTTACTAGGACATCAAAGATGAGTTTGAAGTAGCCATACTTTGCTCAATCCTATCAATTGGCACTCATATTCATAGGACAAGCTCTTCCAGCCATGTTCCAAAAAGAGAAAACTATCTTCCAACCTTACTATTTCTTCTGAGCCTTGTTTTCTACCTCTTTGGTTTTCTCTCACTGTTGAAAATCGAAGAATGTCTATCTATTGTGAATTCCTCCAGAAATGCACATTTGCCACCATTTTTGGCCTTCCTCACCTATATCTCACCGACCACCTAAATTATTCTCCCTCTCTCTTCTCTTTCAAAAGCTGAACAGTCAAAAATTTTCTCTATGACTGAGGCTAAAACTGAAGAGCAGTGGGCTCGGGGCCATCAGTCTTTATACAGGCAATTCATATCTGCTACCTCTGCTCGATTCCCACCCAGGGATCACCCACTCACTCTCTCTGAGTGGTTTGTGATTCATCACAAGAATACCCGGGGTCCGTTTATTCAGAAGGAGATCAAGCTTATCTGTTATTTCCAGTTGTTTAACGATTACAACTATCTCAATAATCTGCCGAAGTTCAGCTTGGCTAGTTTCGGCAAGCTATTTCTCTTATTGGTTCGGATGCTGCTCATTCCACCTCCATCCAAGTGGATTTTGCCACATTGGAGATACCAGATGTTGTGTTCTACCTCCACTTCATTCCTTAGTCATGGAATCTGCAGTAGGCCCTCTTATTTTTGAAAGATTTGCTAGGGTCATGGGGTGCATTTAAGTGCAGAAAGGAAATTCCCTTGCATTCCACAGATTCGTGTACGGGAATATCACCAGGGCCACATCAAGTCTGATGTTCTTGCCCCTCTTTTGTCTGAATGTGAGCGGCTATTTCATCAGACTGGGAAAGACTTTACCCTCTCACTGCTCAGTAGCTTCTTGATCTCAATGCTTCTCAGGCCAAATCAAATCAACCTCTCTGCCTACTACACAATTTCTAGATATCAACTCCATTCATCTTGTTAAAGATCCATTTGATATGTGGGTTGAGCGATACAAAGTCTATATTTCAATGAAAAAGGAACTAAAGCACCAACAGATTTTCTACCCCATTTCCATTGATCAGTTCCTCCAACATGCTAGCTTTGGTATTTCCAGCACCAACAAAAGTCTCTTGGAAAGGATGATTATGGAAAATTTGTGGAAGCTCAGAGGCAACTGCACATCCAGAGGATGGCTCCTGTTATGGGACCTTCCTACTCTATAGTTTATGGAGCCTTCCAAGGTTATTTTGAAGAGCAGGAATGCAAGGCATGGCCGATCATTACTCGCTATGCCTCCCTCCTGTCCCCTGCTTTCTACATTCCTGTACCTCATCAGTGATATAATATAGTGTTTCTTCTGGCTCCCATTTATCTTTCTTATATTCTCTCTTGTGTGTTTTGATTCCTTTTTGCTTAATGACAAAAAGGGGGAGAAATAAAACATTCTGAAATACATATCAACAAAATCCTAATTTTAGAAAATTTACTTAAGTTATTTTAGAACTTATATGTTATGTTTTGTCATCACGAAAAAGGGGGAGATTGAAGATCAGTCCATCCCCATATAATTTTATTTAATTATATACATTTTGGTGATTAACAAAACCCTAACAATTATTTGTAATAAGTTTGTATTAAGTCATCCATAGGGAATAAATCGAGCCTAATCTGTAAGTAATTCTTACACTGTATCATTTAAAGTTCAGAGCATTCATTTCCTCTAAGTTCATATCGATTTCCTTTATGGCATAACGATTTCGTCTCTCACAACGACTCGTTAAGTGAAACAATGATTTCTACTCAACAACGATTCGTTAGGTGAAACAACGATTCGGCCTCACAACGATTCGTTAAGTGAAACAACGATTCGCTCTCACAACGATTTGTTAAGTGAAACAACAATTTCGGTCTCACAACGATTCGTTAAGTGAAACAGCGATTTCGGTCTCACAACGATTTGTTAAGTGAAACTACGATTTCGGTCTCATAATGATTTGTTAAGTGAAACGACGATTTCTGTCTCACAACAATTCGTTAAGTGAAACAACGATTTCGGTCTCCAACGATATTGTAAGTGTAACATCGATTTCGGTCTCACAACGATTTCGTAAGTGTAACATTGATTTTGGTTTCACAACGATTTCGTAAGTGTAACAACGATTCGGTCATCAGTTTCTTAAGAGAATCAACGATTTGATTGTTATAACGATTCGATACGTGAAAAACATCGATTGCTTGTACAACGATTTTTTCTCTGTACAACGATTTGCTTATGCTTGAATAACGATTTGCTTATATCTGTACAATGATTGCTTGTAGATCGAATTGTTTATGTTGAACAACGATTTGCTCAAACAACGATTGTTTATGTTTGAACAACAATTTCCTCAACAACGATTTATTTATGTTTGAACAACGATTTGCTCAAACAACGATTTGTTTATGTTTAAACAACGATTTGTTTATATTTGAACAATGATTTGCCTATATTTGTATAACGATTTGCATAAACAATAATTTCATAAGTTGAACAACTATTCATTGTCATAACGACTTCATAGATTACATCGATTTCATACATGATATTCAAACATATTTTCAAATATTGTGAAAGTCAAAGTCTTCCTGCGTGCATCACTAATATCCCTGGATTTACTGTGACTATACACATCATCTGCATGTCGCATGTCTGAATGCTTTCTACTCCCATGATACAATAGCAAATACTTTATTAGGTGACAGAATAGCATTTCTATTTTGGTGTACGTTCTTACTACATGGTTTCTAACGTGGACTGACAAGCATAGAGACAGTCTAGCTATCTACGGTTTGGCATTATTGTGTGCAGGTCTTTGTGAGTACCAAGTCTTACAACGTTGGACAACTAGAAGCTGATGGATATCTAGGTGAATCTTCTCTTTGCGTGCATGGCTCCAGAGCATTAGATGGCTGCAAGCTCACCTATTATGCACCTCAGACCATGCTGTCTAACGTGTGTCTATCATAGAGACAACGACCATTTCAACGACTATATTTTTCAAGAGAAGATATATAGAAGACTGATGTCTCCATGAAGAACAACTTTGGCACCTTAGAGCTTTCAAAGAACCAACCTTCAACTTGCGAGCATCAGAATCAAGAGCCCCAAAGCTTCACTCCATAATCTTCTGTAGCTCTTAGCTCTCCATGTTCATTTGTTTAGCTTTTGGAGAGCCTTTGTAGTTTTGAGAGTTTTCATCTAGTGAAAATCTTCTCTCTCAGACATTGCCTTGGATCAAGCATTTGTTGTAAGCTTGGTCTAGGGGCCATTTGCTTTTATTCATATCTGTTGTGAAGTTCTTCTTCGGGTTGTGAAGAGAAGACCTGTTGGAAACACGTGGTTGGTATTCCCTTCGTTAAGGAAGGAAGACCTATGTATCAGGGTGGCTTTTTACCTCTTCGGGGTTAGAAGAGAAGGCCAGCTGCAGTTGGATGTGTAAGGGTCCTTAAGGGGGACAGTACCCTTGGTTAGTGAAATCTCAAGTTGTTGCTTGGGGATTGGATGTAGGACTCCTTGGGATAGGAGGTCCGAACTAGAATAAAATTTCCTGTGTTGTGTGATTGTGTGTTTTCTCTCTTGTCTTCTCTATTACTAACACCAATAATGAATCTCAGTGTTTTTCTGTTAAGCATTTTTGTTGACAGGTTTTTATTTAAACGATTTTTTAGAATCCCATTCTGTCATGCCCCGACGCTGAATATCGGAGTGCGAAGGCAGTTGCAAGAAAAGGTATAGAGCAAATACTAGACATCAAACCATTGCACATTGAATAATACTAAAAAAAATCTTTCTCATTAATAACTTTTCAAATGTCTAGTTACAACCACTAATATCAGAGCCATTCTATAGGGCCCAATACATTGCAATAGAAGGAAATAACTGACTACAACTCTAAGATAACATAATGACTCGAGGGTACTCTTGGCTTCACTCTTGGTCATTCCCTTCCTCCTGAGTGTATGTGTCATCCTCGGTCTCACCTGAGAACACAACATCAAATCACGTAGGGTAAGCAATAACGCCCAGTAGGACTTAAATCTCAGGCTCAAGCAGGCTTTAAATAATTAACACATTTAATGGCAGAGTATCTAATGATAGTAGGTACAAGAGAGTCAAAATATAGCAAGAGATAGCACAACAGGTAACAGGATAGCACAATAGCACAAGATCGTGTATAGTTTCCAAAAATAGCACAAGTATCGAGTATAGCACGAATAGCAGGATGGCCATAGCACAACTAGCACAAGTATGGTAATAGCACGACGAGTATACCACTTGTTTGTCATTCTAGACATCGAGAGAGTATAGTACGTTTTGTGTTTTGATTGTCATATAGATAGTCGAGATAGATAGCACTTGAGTGTATTGCCAAACACTCTGATCATTTAACTCCCATGGGCACTAGCACTTTCGGGCGCACATCCCAGGACCAGATCGGGCCCTTTATATATTGCCAGGCATTGGTTATATTGTTTATCTTTAGACAATCAGTCAATGGCCAAATAGAGTACCAAGAGAGTAGATGAGAGCACTAGATGAATAGATGAGATAGTAGAGTGACGTGAATAGACGAGCGAGTAGAGTACAGATGAGAGCTAGTGGACATTGCACGTAATGCGACGAGTAACAGGCGATTGTAACAGTTGCACAACACGCGGACGTCGTATGGCAGTCAGGTGGAATTCACGATCTTCCCGCGGGCCATTATGCACAAGTCCAGAGGTCCGACATGATACAAGGTAAGAGCGAACTTCTAATAGCCGTTTGGACCATATCGATCCCTATAGGTGTAATGGGTGTTAGGGTACAACTGGCTCGTCGACCATGTGGGAATCCATGATCAGAGGAGACTTACGGAGGCCTTGTGCAAGGGTTCACTAGTTCGGAAAAAGGAATATCCGACGGAGAGTTCACCACAAGCCAAGTAAAGTGTGTATAAAACTGGTGCTCGACGCTCTAGAGGAATTCTAGAACAGTGGAGCGTCGATATCGGTATATAAACAACGTAAGAAACGAATACAAGTCCTTTAAAATAGGGCAATTAATATACTTTATTGCAATAAATTACTAGATACATTATGAGATATTTTATGCCAGATTTCAGCCATATATGGATGGTTCATGTGTGTGCATGTGTAAGAGAATTCATAGATAGAAATAAGTGTGAATATGTATTTTAAATCATTCAATGTAGCTCCATTTTTAAAACAAGTTTTTACTGGGGGTATAACTGTAAAAAGGTGTAAGAATATTTAGAAAGTGACAGAAATAATTTTTATGGTTTTCCTCAAAAATCCTGTGAAGGCGACATAGGGTTGTAAGGATGGTGACAGGGGTAGGGCAGGTAGCTACAGGGCCTGCAAAGGGTCGCGACAGGGCTATCTGCTCAGGCGGCCAGAACACGACGGGGTGTCTTGTCACGTTCAGAACGCGACAAGAAAGGCGTCGCGACGGCTTGAGAAGGCAACATGTCGGGCCGTCGCTTTCTCAGGTTCGTGGCTTGGGTCTGACAGAGCTCTGATCTGTCTTGTATTGCGGTCCAGAAACTTGCCTTTTTGACATAGGGCAGTTCATAAAATCATAACTAATTGTATACGCTATGAAAAATCATGAAACCAGTGTTAAATTAATCTAGACATGCAAGGGTACTTCCAATAATTAGGATTTGAAAGCAATCATGGTATCGACATAGTTCTAACAAGTTGAAAGAAGCAACCTGATTCCAAGTGCAGCAGAGATGAAGATTTAATTCGGGCAACATGCTTGATAAAATTAGGGCTTTTAGGGGCAAAAGATCCCTAACAACAAGTAATATCTACAGTAAAATTTTCATAGCATGGGAACAAGTGTACATGGAGATCTGATTTAAACATGATGACTCGAGGTTATCATGTATGCAGAACTTCAGAAATCAAGAACAAAAGATTGGCTCGATGAAAAATTTTGAAACAAGAGGCCTTCTATTCCTGGTGATTGGAACTACCTATAGATGGATTTGATTTGTTTTGCTAGTGAGAATGCCTACTTTTGACTCGATTTGTCTTCTAGGGCTTAGAACTCCAAGAACGAAGGAAGAAGCTTGATGGATCTTCCTCTCCTCGATTTCTCCTCCTCCTTGGCCTCTTCTCCACGTCCAAGAACCCCTTTGCACGAGCTAGGGTCGGCCATGAGGATTTAAGAGGTGTATTTATATAAACACAAGTTCCTATTCCTACTACTACTCAAATTCCTCTTAATTCCGAGATTTCCTAACTCCACCTTTCCTCTCTTCTTTCTTTCCAATCTCTAATTGGTTAGGATAGTATCTAATTCGTGCTAGACTATATGAGGTAGGTTTAGGAATCCAATTCCAACTCTAATTGCTACTTTTATTACTTTAATAACCCCTTTCCAATTATGATATATTAAACTCCGAATTTAGGGTATTTTCTTATTATTCCCCCTTTGTAAATTCATATTTTGACCCAATAAATTCTAGATGGTCCATTAAGCAAAGCCTATTACTCTTTTCCATTTAATGGGTTTTATTTAATGCTCTTTTCATTTAAATATCCATTTAGCTAGGTTTTAATTCTTTATTTAAATTTTTATTTTTCTTAAAAATTCAGGTTGCTACACATTCACCCCCCGCCCCTCTGGGCTTGCTAGCTGGGCAACAGATTCCTTCTTCTTGATTGTACCCCTTACCACCAACCTAGCTTTATTTTTGACAACAACTCCATCCTCATTCAATTTGTACCTGAAGACCCATTTCGTGTCTATAATGTATTGCTCTCAAGACATGGAACTAGAGTCCAGACATCATTCCTTTTAAATTTGTTTAACTCATCTTGCATAGCTAGAATCCTACACTCATCACTCATGGAATCATCAAGGTTTAGGCTCAAAATCAGAGACAAAAGCAGATAAGCATCATGTTTCCCAGGTCATTTACCTTCTTTTGATGAGAGGATCTAGTTCGAAGTCCCTTGGAGGGATCACCTAAAATGTTACCTGTAGGGTGACTTGTCATTATTTCCATTATCTTCTATGCCCTTTTGAGCTTGAAGTTTTTTGTTGCAAGGATTCAAGAGGAGGATCCTCGGCTTCTTGCTCTCTCATGCTTGAGTCTTCCACTTCCACATTTACATAGTCTTCAAGGTCATCTGGTTCCTCGATTTCCTTTTCTTGCTTGTTGAAGATGTCATCATTATCATCATCCACTTCGTCATCAGCAACCCTAGAATCACAAGTCTTATTTCATCGAAAACTACATGCACCGTCATGTCCCAAGAATTACACAGTGGAAATATTTAGATTAAAATCGATATTCTGAGACATGAACATTTAGCAAATAAGCCTTTAGCTAGCGAGCTTGAGGTGTGTAATTCACAACATAACAAGGCCCATTTAATCAACACAACTAAACGAATATTTCGAATCTCATTAATGTTAAACCCAACAATATTGTTAACTTCAACTCATAATAACTCAGGAAAGGAAAATTACATAAGTTTGTAATTCCTTACTTCCTACTACATCGTGCTACTCTCAAAATTAACCAACTATCGATACTAAAGATGGGATGCACTCATCACTCAGATGCATTCCCATAAGAAGCCTAGCCTTCCTTTTCCTAGTCTATATCACCTAAAATGTTAAGACGCAGGTATGAGAAACCTAGCTCAATAGGATTTACACCTCAACGTGAGTGTAATATAAGTGATTAGCACTTTTTAAGAACTAGACAACATGATAATCAAGATATGCATGAACGATAAGCCAATACAACACGATATGAGAGAAAGATGGATTGAACAAGAGAGATTGAGATCTGACATGAGGTAACAAGAAAGAACTAGTAGTAGAACAATAAGTACAAGCACACAAGATAACAGTCTTTTGCCAGAATGCAGGATGGCCATATCATGCAAGCAAGCAAGCAAGCATGTAGGAACTTTTAACATCTAATAGTAATCAGGCACGATGCCATAATGCACACTAAGGATCTATGCCACTTGGAATGCACACTATGAGCACATGTATGTGGTTTTTGTATCTAACATTCAACATGCAAGTACTCCCAGTGCAGATGCAATGCCAGTAATTATTATACCCCATGGTTAACAATATATTTACAACTCTCTGTTGTTGCGACTAGACTGGAGCCCTTGGACACTCGCCGTGCCCGATCCACATCTAACTATTTTCAAATGTAGATATCCATAATCAATCATGGCCAGAAACAAGAGTTTTCAAGGAGTATACATTCAATATCATGTTCATGATGATTTCAAAAAAAAAAAAAAAAAGTCATGTGAACATGATTTCATGATAATTATAATCGAGAGATTCTTTCCAGACCGCACACGACTTGATTGGATTTCTTTTAGTTCCATAACTTTTATACTTTGACCATAACGGAAACAGGATGCATATGGAATAAAGAGTCATAGGACTCCAGGGAACTACATGATACAATCAGTTAGGTGTCTATGGGAAAAGCCATAGAGTATGGAGACTCTCTAACTACGTTCATAGGAAAATGATGCTGAAATATCCATAAAACATATCCAATAAGGAGAGTCAAGACCTAGTAAGAATCATGGTAAGATAGCGACGCGGCATGGTTGATTATACACTTCCGTTGTCTAGAGTTCCATGCACGAATCAATATGTCACCTTCTCTAAACTGTCTCATAGATTTAAAATAGTAAAAATGAACTAGCAAAGTGGTGAGAACATGTCATATCCACAGAGAGGCTGAATAGAATTTGACTTAAGAAACTGCTTTTTGGAACACCCTATTGACACTATTCACCAAAGTAACAATGCATTAAAAGTGAGTATGTAAACAGAACCAACCAAATCCATCACAACTCAAAGATAGGACAGAAAATAAGAACATAAATTAATGTTGCTAACTCAAAGTCCTACTAATACTACGCAAATAAACACCAACAAGACTTAAATTCTCAATGCGTTAAAACTGAAGTAAGAACTCTTGATAACAGGTCAAATTAAGCATTCTAGAACAATATGAACTATCAAAAATTCAGACCACTATGCCCTCACAACTCGAGGGATGAAGAACAAATCAATAAAAGTAATATAAACTGCAACGTCAACTCCCAATCTGTCCAGAAGCAAAAACAGAACTAACGAAATAGAAAACTCAAAGCAATAAAATCAGAAGAGGAGCCGAGCTCCCTAGTCTCTCAATTTCTGATTGATCTCTGCTACTTCTGGGAGTTCCACAATGCACAGACCTCAGATGGTCCTGCTCCCAGACAACGGACAACACCAATCTTTCAGCCAACTCCGCAGAAGAAAAGAAGAACGATTAACTCTCAGCCTCTGGAATCTCTCACAGAAGAACAGAAGAATAAACCCCAAATCCTCGCAACCTAACCAATCTATCTCGTCGAAGAACAAAGAAAACGAAGTCCTTCAGATCTCGAACAACACAGAAGAAATGGAATAGCACAGAAGAAAAGAAGAACAAATGCAAGCAGCAGAACTCGAGCTCTCTACAAAAAACCAATAGCAGAGATGATGAACAAGAACAAAGCTGAAAACCCCAAGTCTCCAACCCTCTGGATCTCTCAAAGAAGAAAAAAAAATGAAAGAAGTGCCTCCTCAATCCTCACGGAAGAAAAGAGAAGAAGCACTCTGGATCGATCTCCCCAGCCCAACCATTACAGAAGAAATAAAACTCGAACCCCAACCCTTTACAGAAGAAGAAGAAGGAAAAGAAAAAAATCTGAACTCCCTCTTTGAGGACCTTGGGGTCCTTTTATAGGCTCCCTGGAACCTTCCAGGCGCCTTTGCACCGCGCGAGCTCTGCTTGCATCACACGCAGTAGCCCATCACCGACCTCAACTTCACACACACTGCCTCCGTACGCCTCAACTCCATAGCCGCGCACAGCAATCGTGCACGAGCTCTGCTGCACCAAGATCCAGCCGCACCCTGTGTCGCACAATGGATTGCCACGCACCGTACGCAGGACCACTTCCTGCCTCCATCGCCATTTGCTGCATCGCACGGCCAGCCGCCCCATCGCCAGCCACAGTCGCTGTGCACCTCCTCTAGGTCTGCCGCTCCAGCCTGGGTGCCTCAGCCCTCAGCTAGATCGCCGCACCCCTGGCCCGCAGAGAACGCCCAGGTCCGGCCACTGCACACCTCTGCTCCGCATGACCACCTCCAACTCAGCTCCATCGTGCCAGCAAACAAGACCCAGCCGCCCTACGCCTCCCCCTGCTTCCAATAGCTTCAGCTGCTGCACAGCTTTTTTGCACCGCCTCCAGGATTCCTGAGATGGAAAAAATAGAAAAGAAAAGGTGAAGCAATTTTGTAGGGTGTGTGTGTCTTAATCGGGTTAGATGACAGAAGAGTTTGGCGCAATGCGCCGATGATGGTGGAGAAAGAATTCTGGCGTAATGGACTCATGGGGGGGGTATGTGGCATGATGATATGGATGAGGTTGTGTATTTAACTAAAATTATTTAAAATTTGATTTATTTACAAACTAATATTTACAAGAATCATTAGAAGATTGTTTATGAAAATCTAGACTAAGAATTTATTTATGTACAATATACCTGCAAAAAGAGAAAAAAAAACTATTGACAAGATATCAACTTTATTAAATGAGAATCTAACTATGTGGTTCTACCCGAAAATTAACTAATATGTTCAAAATTTATTCTTGGATGAAATGAGAATTAAAGTCAAAATGTACATTATTTACAGATAAATGATGTCTAAAATCAACTATATATATGAAATTTAACAGAAAAATTTTGTAGTTATCACTCCCCCCTACTTGAACATTGCTAGCCCCTTAGCAATAAAAATTACTCTAAATGTAGGACTAGAAGTTGTAATGTCTCATGCTAAACAGCCATCATGTAAATGATTAATGTAGAGATATGTCTTTCCTAATTGTAAGGGCTTATGGCAAGAAATTAGTGCATGAATGATAGCTCACTAAAGAGTTCACACCAGCCCTTCTAGAGCTCCTCTATCTCAGCTAGTATTTGAGATTAGATTAGTTCGATAGAGAAGAAAAGAATTGTGGAATAAGATCCTTGCTTAGTCAGATTGGGTTGTTTCTCTTAGTTCCATTGCCCAACTTCCTTGAGGATTATTTCTCTGAGTTGAGAACTTTGCCCCTTTATTTGCACTTTGTGCACTCAGAATTTTTCTTTCTTTTTCATCCATAATGCTGCACAACCCATCACTTTTCATGAGTATTGAGTCTAGCTTTACTCGGATCCGGGGCATTTTTCATGGATTTTTTTCTTTTCTTTTGCTTTTACCTTTCTCTTTTCTTTTCCTCTTAAAGGAAGGATGGGTAGTTAGGTTCCTTGATCACATGCCTTCACTTCCTTCGCAATTCACTTAAGGGGAAGGGAGAAAACCAATCACCTCTCTCCTACTATCTTTAACAAATTTGCTACATTCGGGTTCAGCTAGTCTAAGTGGTTATGTAGTGTGTGTATAAAAACTTCTTGCCATAAATCCTTACATAAGGTAGACAAGGAGTACATGTAATCTTTTACTAGAGGCTACCTAACATGGATGTTTGCAAAGGAATGTGACAACTACAAAATTTTAACGGTTAAAGATCAGACACATAGTCTGTGTTGCACAATGCCAAGCATTTTGATTCAAAGATGAGACATTGTGAAATTGTCTTTTTTATTTGCACATGTATAAACTCAATGGAAAGAAATGAAGCAATGGTTAGGGTGAGGACTATGAATGCATGTTTATTCTACCCTTCCCAATTTATTTACAAGAAAAGAAAGAGATAGAGAATTACCTGATAAAGAAAATCTGTACACATGGGTTGCCTCCCAAGAGCGCTAAGTTTATCGTCTTCAGCCAGACGCAATTAAGCTCCATTTGGCTCAGCTAGCTTGGTAGACTCAATTTTCAATGAAGGTGAGCTTTCAAAGAAGTGCTTTAACCTTGCCCATTAACAGTGAATGATTGTCCAGTTTTAGGGTCAAGAATATTGACAGCACCATTGTCATAAGCTTTGACAACAGTGTAAGGACCATCCCATCGGGACTTCAATTTTCCCGGAATCAAATGAAGCCTAGAATTAAATAACCAGACCTTATCATGCACTTGAAAAGTTTTTCTATGAATGTGTTTATCATGGAATGCTTTGGCTTTGGCTTTATAGATCTTGGAACTTTCACAGGCCTCATTTCTAAGCTCTTCTAGCTCATTCAGCTACAGGGTCCTTTGTTGACCAGCTTGGGCTAAATCAAGATTTACCTATTTAATAGCCCAATAGGCTCTATGCTCAAGTTCTACCAGTAGATGACAAGATTTTCCAAAAACAAACCGGTAAGGGGACATTCCAATGGGAGTTTTGAAAGCGGTTCGGTAGGCCCACAATGCATCATCTAACCTTTCTGACCAGTCTTCCCTATTAGGCCTAACCAACTTCTGAAGAATGTTCTTAATCTCCCTATTTGATATTTCCACCTGGCCACTAGTTTGCGGATGGTAAGGTGTTGCCAGCTTATGGGTGATCCCATACTTCCTTAGGAGGGTCCTAAATTGAGTGTTAATGAAATGTGGCCCTCCATCACTAATGATTGCCTGGGCCACCCAATCTAGAAAAGATGTAACGTCGTGCATTTTTCGGATCCTGTGGATCCTGTGTTCAGCACTTGTGAGGCCAATGTGTGGCCAATGTGGCTTGTGTTCGCTGTGTGTTTATGTTTTTGATGCTTATTGGGCCGACAGTTTGGGCCTGTAGCACACTGGAATTCTCTATCTGTGAAAGTGACAGAGGGGGTCGTCACGTTCTGAACGCGACAGCCCTGCCCGTCGCATTCTGGAAACTGCCAGGGATCGGCGATTGTCTGCATGTGCGCTGCGTGTCGCGCACTGGGCGACTTGCAGATGTCAGCCTCAGGAAGGCGACGCCCAGGTCCTTCGCGATGAGGTTGCGACAGAGTAGTCCGTCGCGTTCTTAACCACAAGCGGTGCTTAAACCTGCTGGCCAGAACAGAGCACGATATGCTCTGTTTGGCCAGGGGGAGGTGCTGTGCAGATTTCCTGGGGTGTTTCAGCGTGGAAGCTTGCGGTTTGGCGTGTTCTCACCGCGGGGAGTTCACGTGGGATGGGAGAAACGCCATGGAATCACTGTGTTGCGTGTTCTTCACGGAGGTAGGGTAATTCCTCCTATTTTTGGGCTGTAGGTCGCGGGTGACGATCGTTCGACGTTATTCGCGTTACCAACAATAGTACCATGACTAGGGACTCACAAAAGCATGAAAAATACGAATTAAGGGTGGTTTGCATAGCATAGAATGGTAATCCCTAGAGAGGATCCCGGATTAGGGTTCCTGCCTATGAATGCAACGGAACCCCCTGTCACGATCTGATCGCGATAGGTTGACCTGTCGCGTTCAGGTCGGGAACGCAACATGTAGGTGCGTCGCATTTACATGGTGAACGTGCCATATGGGCTGTCGCATTCTGAAGGTGACACAGGCCCATGTCGTGACCACAGTCGAGTGGTCTGAATGTGCATGACTTATGTGATATGATTATCCGACTGTTATTATTCAATGTATTTGGTAGTATCGTGTGGTGCATTAGCATCAGTGGCGCTCTGGGAGCACGTGTTTATGAGGCTAGCGTGTCGGTACATAGCTAGTGGTTTACATGTTGGCGTGATATGCACGCGAGACGCATGTGTTCACATGTTGTGACCAGTCGGTATTTGTGAATGTCGTGAGATTTCACGTGGTTTGTGCGGTGCACACGTGGTTTTGTGTGTGCGTGGCAGGTAGTACGATGCCTAGCGTGGTTACCTCTCCAGTTGGGTGCCCCAGGTTCTTTGTGAGCCAGACTGTTAGTTCGGGGTTTGTCCCGGTACTGTGTGTTGTACCGTCGAGGTCTGTGTTGTCTATCCTAGACACCCTCACTCCTTGTTTGAGTTGTACATCCGGCTAAGGGAAAGTTGATAGTGGGACAGTGACTCTTGAGTTTGTTTTTAGTCACTTGTAGCACGCTCTTAGCTGGGGGTACGGACACCAATAGTCGACATTGGTCTCCAGCTAGTCCTTTCCAGTGCCTCACTCTAGGGTGCTAAGGCCAGAGACCCTAGAGGTGGCAGACATGGGCCTACGGTTGTGTCCCCGCAACTGAATGTGCATGACTTATGTGATATGATTATTCGACTATTATTATTCGATGTATTTGGTAGTATCGTGTGGTGCATTAGCATCAGTGGCGCTCTGGGAGCGCGTGTTTACGAGGCTAGCGTGTCGGTTACCTAGCTAGTGGTTTACATGTTGGTGTGATATGCACGCGAGACGCATTTTGTTCACTTGTTGTGACCAGTCGGTATTTGTGAATGTCGTGAGATTTCACGTGGTTTGTGCGGTGCACACGTGGTTTTGTGTGCGTGGCAGGTAGTACAATGCCTAGCGTGGTTACCTCTCCAGTTGGGTGCCCCAGGTTCTTTGTGAGCCAGACTGTTAGTTCGAGTTTGTCCCGATACTTGTGTTGTACCATCGAGGTCTGTGTCGTCTGTCCTAGACACCCTCACTCCTTGTTTGAGTTGTACGTCCGGATAAGGGAAAGACGACAGTGGGATAATGACTCTTGAGTTTGTTTTTAGTCACTGGTAGCGTGCTCTTAGCTGGGGGTACGGACACCAGTAGTCGACATTGGTCTCCAGCTAGTCCTTTCCAGTGCCTCACTCTAGGGTGCTCCGGCCAGAGACCCTAGAGGTGTTAGACATGGGCCTACGGTTGTGTCCCCGCAGGGGTGGTGTTTAGTTGGTCTCCACAGTTGTTTGACTTTTCCACGTGGAGCGGCAGCTGGAGCTTTCGTCCGTGGCTGCGAGACTGAGAGGTAGACCTGTGTTTGTTTGTTCGAGTCAGTTACTGGTGTCGCGAACCAGTCTATGTGGCTCGAGTGTGGCAGTCTCTACATTAGCTCGTACACGTGATTGAGTTTTGTCATTTATTTATTTAATCTATTTAATATAGTCGGCAAATGGTAAGTATATTTACTGCTTTGATATCCTGCGTGGTTGTGCTATAAATTGCTAGAGTAGTTTACTGCTTCTGTACTTGTGTATGGTTTGCTCGAGTTGGGGGAGTTCCCTACTGAGCCAGTGACTAGTGAGGCTCACCCCTACTCCCCACAGGCGAGGGCGAGGAGGAGGTTTCGTTACCGTCTTCCAGTTCAGGGCTGCGCCGCAGCGGTGTTAGGCCAACGCCTCTAGCAGTGTAGCTTCCGTAGCAGTGTAGTTACTTCCTTCAGTTGTACCAGTTTACCTCGGGGTATGCCCCAGGTTCCTGTATTTCCTTTTACATTTGTTGAAATTTGGCTATGTAAATCTGATGTAATAAATATAAAATGGTGAATTTTATATGTGAGCATGTGTGTTCCTTTCTATTTACATGGACTCGAGTATGGTATCCCTTGAGAGGCCACGGCCCGTTGGCGGGAGGCGGACTCAGATCAAGTTCATTATTGATTTAACAGGCTTGAGTGAGCCGTTCCGTCACAGTTGGTATCAGAGCGAGATCTGTGTAAATATAAAGGAAGCAGGAAATTACATAGCCTTATTTCTACATTTGTACACTGCTGGTGGCTGATCTTGGTTTTGTAATGACCGATTTTGTTCGTGATTGTTATGTTATTTGTGTAGGAAGTTGAGATGGCTGATAGAAGAGACTAGGGTGGTTGAGGAGAGGACCCTGAGGAGTCCACTCAGCGTATGATTGAGAGGATTTGGGAAAGCCTCACCGATATTCAGATGAGGATGGATCAGCAGGCACCGGTACCTCCAGCAGCAGTACCACCAGTTGCTGGAGTACCCATGGCCCCAGTTGCACCACCATCAAGAGTGGAGGTACCTTATGTGGCACCTGTACCACCACCAGCAATGGCAGTAGAAGAGCCGTGATGCAAGTCGAAAAGTTTCTGAGGTTGCAGCCGCCCACTATACAGGAGGGCCGAATCCAGGTACCGCAGAGCACTGGATTCATGAGATTGGAAGGGTCTTTACGACTATGAGGTGTCCAGTAGCGGATAAAGTTGTGCTAGCTACATATCAGCTGAGAGGCTTTGCACAGCAGTGGTAGCGACTGAAGATGCAGGCCACCTTTGTAGGCAGGACAGAGGAGGTTATTACTTGGCCTAAATTTCTCGAGGCATTTAATGATACATTCTTTCCACTTCAAGTGCAGTAGGCGAAAAGAGAGCAATTCCGGACACTTCAGCAAGGTAATACCTCAGTTTTAGAATATCAGATGCGGTTTATGGCACTTAGCCGATATGCACCTTATGTAGTATCGGATAATGCTATGATGGTGAGTATAATTGTAATCAGCCAGAGCATTTGATCCGCAATTGCCCCTGTCCAAGAGAATATGGATATGGTAGAGGTATTCAGCAGCAGCAGCAGCCCCAGCAGTCATTAGCAGGTCGTGGTGGAGGTGGACCACAACAGCGAGGTAGGGGCCGGGTTATGGCTATCACCGTGCCTAGGCAGAGGCATTGAACATGATAGAAGGTACGATACCTATTTATGATTTTTCAGCCAGAGTTCTATTTGATTCAAGTGCTTCTCATTCTTTCATTTCCGAAGTATTTTTGGATTGTATGGCTCATCCTCTAGAAGAGAAGTCATGTGAATTAGTAGTGGAGGTTCCCGGGGCGAATTTATGCTCACCTCGTGTTACATAGATGAAGCTCCGTTGTGGTTCAAGGGAACTAGATGCCGGGTCGATTGTATGCTCTTCAGTTGACTGATTATGATATTATTTTGGGTATGGACTGGTTAGAAGCTTATAGAGCTATGCTAGATTGCAGAAAGAAAAGAATCAAGTTTTGTCACCCTAATGGTACAGTGTATGAATATCAAGGTATGCCCTCTCGTACTTCTAAGTTTATAGTTTCTGCAATTAAAGCTAGAAAATTAGTAATGAGGGATGTGTAGCTTATTTAGCTTCTGTGAGTCTGGTTGTGAGCTGGTAAGTTAGTAGAAGAAGTCCCCGTGGTTAGGGAATTTGCAGATGTTTTTCCAGATGATTTGCCAGGTTTAGCTCCACACAAAGAGGTGGACTTTACCATTGAGTTGTTGCCAGGCACCATGCCGATCTCTAAAGCACCATATCGAATGGAGCCGGCAGAACTTAAAGAATTGAAAAAGCAGTTAGAAGAATTGCTGGAAAAAGGGTTCATTAGACCGAGTCATTCCCCATGGGGGGCGCGGTGCTGTTTGTATGAAAAAAGAAGATGGAAGCTTTAGAATGTGTATTGATTATAGAAAATTGAATGAGGTGACCATAAAGAATAAGTACCCGTTACCTAGAATTGATGATCTATTTAATCAGTTGCAATCAGCTAAGGTATTTTCTAAAATTGATTTAAGGTCAGGGTACCACCAGTTGAGAATTAGAGAAGGTGATATTGATAAACAACATTTAGATCTCAATATGGTCACTATGAGTTTGTGGTTATGCCATTTGGGCTAACCAATGCTCCTGCAGCATTTATGGATTTGATGAACAGAATCTTTCATCCGTGTTTGGATCAATTTATTGTGGTCTTCATAGATGATATTCTGATTTACTCAGCATCTGAAGAGGAGCATGCAGCGCATTTGAGATTTGCTTTGCAGTTATTAAGAGATAATCAGTTGTTCGCCAAATTCAGTAAGTGTGAATTTTGGCTAAAAGAGATTCAGTTTTTGGGCCATGTCATATTAGCTGAGGGAGTGGCAGTTGACCCAAGTAAAGTGGAAGCAGTAATGAAATGGGTGGTGCCTAAGATAATTACTGAAATTAGAAGCTTTTTGGGGTTAACAGGTTGTTATAGGCGCTTCATTCAGGATTTCTCCAAGATTGCGGCACCCATGACTAGGTTGACTAGGAAGGGTGTACCATTTGTATGGTCTGGTGAATGTCAAAGAAGTTTTATGGAATTAAAGAAGAGACGTACAGCGGCACCAGTACTGACATTACCGACAGGTAATGGTGGTTTTGTTGTATATACAGATGTAGATGCATCTAGGAGAGGGCTTGGCGCAGTGCTAATGCAGCGTGGTAAGGTAATAGCTTATGCATCCAGACAATTGAAGTCGGCAGAAGAGAATTACCCCACCCATGATTTGGAGCTGGCAACAGTTGTGTATGTCTTACAATGTGGAGGCATTATCTATATGTCGAGAGATTTGAGATCTTTATAGATCATAAAAGTTTAAAGTATATATTTTCCCAGAAAGATTTGAATCTCCATCAGCGTAGATGGGTGGCGTATTTAAAAGATTATGATTTTAGTTTGGCTTACCGTCCGGGTAAAGCCAATGTGGTTATTGATGCCTTAAGCAGAAAAGCATATCTGAGTCAAATGATGATCAAGGAATGGAAGTTGTATGAGGAGATAATGGAAAACTCCTTGTATGTGCCAAGCAGTCAACGGTGGGCGATATTAGCTAGTAGTGCTGTAGAGCCGTCATTGTATTGGCAAATTGTTGAGGCCCAGAGAGCAGATATAAATTTAGCTGAAATTGTGAAAATGGAAGGAGTTACTATAGATGATAGCTGCGTGGTCAGGCTCAGAGGCAGGTTATTTGTGCCAGTAGAAAGAGAATTAAAGCAGAGAGTATTAGAAGAAGCCCATAAATCCCGGATCTCGGTACACTATTCACCCCGATAGTACCAAGATGTACCAGGACATGAAGAAGCATTTTTGGTGGCCTCATATGAAAAAGGAAATAGCAGAATTTGTTTCAAGATGTGCAGTTTGTCAACAAATCAAGGCAGAGCATCAGAAGCCTGGAGGTTTATTGCAACCATTACCCATTGCGCAATGGAAATGGGATGATATTGCTATGGATTTTGTAGCAGGTTTGATGAGATCAGCAGCATGACATAATGGAACATGGGTATTTGTTGATAGACTAACCAAGGTATGAAGATTGATAGCAGTAAGTTTGTCCTGGTCAGTGGACAGATTAGCAAAGGTTTATGTTGATAGAATTCCACTGCATGGTATTCCAAAGTCTATTGTTTCTGATAGGGATCCCAGGTTTACTTCTGGTTTCTGGAGGATCTTGCAGAGAGTAGTTGGCACCGAGCTGAGATACAACTCAGCTTACCACCCCCAGACGGATGGTCAGACAGAAAGGACTATCCAGACAATTGAAGATATGTTGCGAGCATGTTGTTTGGTTTGGGGTGGTAGCTGGGAGCAGCATCTGGGTATGGTTGAATTTGCTTATAATAATAATTACCATACCAGTCTCGGAATAGCACCATATGAAGCTTTATATGGAAGACCGTATAGAACACCATTAAATTGGCATGAAGTGGGAGAAAGGGAAATGGTAGGCCCTGAGTTGATACAACAAACCACTAAAATGGTAAAGTTTATTAAATAAAAATTGCAAACAGCTCAAAGCAGGCAGAAAAGTTATGTTGATAATCGAAGAAGACCACTTCAATTTGAAGTTGGGGACTTTATTTTTCTACGAGTTTCTCCTACTAAAGGTGTTGTGCGGTTTGGTAAGAAAGGAAAGTTGAGTCTGAGATATGTGGGACCCTTCCAAGTGTTAGAATGAATTGGGGAGACAGCCTACAGACTTGATTTGCCAGCTGATTTTGCAGATGTGCATGATATTTTTCATGTCTCTATGTTAAGAAAGTGTATTGAAGACCCAGCTCAAATAATCAGTTATCAAGGTGGGGATTTGAGGCTGGATATGTCAATGCCTGAACCAGTGCAAATTACAGGCCATAAGACAAGGAAATAAGAAACAAAGAAATTGAGTTGGGTAAGGTCAGGTGGGAAAATAGACTGGGAGGTGAGGATGCCTGGGAGTTAGCAATGAGATGGCTAATGGATATCCTACTTATTTGAGTATGGTTTTAAATCTTTTTAGATAATAGTATTTGTAAATTATGTCTTAAGGTTGAATATATTGTTTGAGTTGTGTTATGAATTTCGAGGTTGAAATTTCTTTTAGATGATAGTAATGTAACGTCGCGCATTTTTCGGATCCTGTGGATCTGTGTGTCAGCACTTGCGAGGCCAATGTGTAGCCAATGTGGCTTGTGTTCGCTGTGTGTTTATGTTTTTGAAGCTTATTGGGCCGATAGTTTTGCCTGTGGCACCAGAATTCTCTGCCTGTGAACGTGACAAAGGGGGTCATCGCGTTCTGAATGCGACAGCCCTACCCGTCATGTTCTGTAAACCACCGGGATCGACGATCGTCTATATGTGCGCCGCATGTCGCGCGCTGGGTGACTTGCAGACGTCAGCCTCAGGAAGGCGACGCTGAGGTCCGTCGTGATGAGGTCGCGACGGAGTAGTCCGTCACATTCTTAACCGCAAGCGGTGCTTAAACCCTGCTGGCCAGAAGAGAGCAGGTATGCTCTGTTTGGTCAAGGGGAGGTGCTGTGCGGATTTCCTGGGGTGTTTCGGCGTGGAAGCTTGCTGTTTGGCGTGTTCTCACTGCGGGGAGTTCGTGTGGGATGCAAGAAACGTCGTGGAATCACTGTGTTACATGTTCTTCGTGGAGGTAGGGTAATTCCTCCTGTTTTTGGGCTGTAGATCGCGAGTGACGATCGTTCGACTTGTTATTCGCGTTATCAACAATGGATACCATGACTAGGGACTCACAAAAGCATGAAAAATACAAATAAGGGTGGTTTACATAGCATAGAATGGTATTCCTAGAGAGGATCCCGGATTAGGGTTCCTGCCTGTGAAGGCGACAGAACCCCTTGTCGCGATCTGATCGCGACAGGTCGACCCGTCGCGTTCAGGTGGGGAACGCAACATGTAGGTGCGTCGCGTTTACATGGTGAACTCGCCATATCGGGCTGTCGCATTCTGATGGCAAGACAGGCCCATGTCGCGACCACAACCGAGTGGTCTGAATGTTCAGGACTTATGTGATATGATTATCTGACTATTATTATTCGATGTATTTGGTAGTATCGTGCGGTGCATTAGCACCAGTGGCGCTCTGGGAGCACGTGTTTATGAGGCTAGCGTGTCGGTTACCTAGCTAGTGGTTTACATGTTGGCATGATATGCACGCGAGATGCATTGTATTCACGTGTTGTGACCAATCGGTATTCGTGAATGTCGTGAGATTTCACGTGGTTTGTGCAGCGCGCACGTGATTTTGTGTGAATGGCAGGTGGTATGACGCCTAGCATGGTTACCTCTCCAGTTGGGTGCCCCAGGTTCTCTGTGAGCCAGACTGTTAGTTTGGGGTTTGTCCCGGTACTTGTGTTGTACCGTCGAGGTCTGTGTCGTCTGTCCTGGACCCCTCACTCCTTTTTGAGTTGTACATCCGGCTGAGGGAAAGACGACAGTGGGATAGTGACTCTTGAGTTTGTTTTTAGTCACTTGTAGCGTGCTCTTAGCTGGGGGTACAGACACCAGTAGTTGACACTGGTCTCCATGTAGTCCTTTCCAGTGCCTCACTCTAGGGTGCTCCGGCCAGAGACCCTAGAGGTGTCAGGCATGGGCCTACGGTGTACCTGTAGGGGTGGTGTTTAGTTGGTCTCCACAGTTGTTTGACTTTTCCACGTGGAGCGGCAGCTGGACCTTTCATCCGTGGCTGCGAGACAGAGAGGTAGAACTGTGTTTGTTTGTCTGAGTTAGTTACTGTTGTCGCGAACCAGTCTACGTGGCTCGAGTGTGGCGGTCTCTACTTTAGCTCGTACATGTGATTGAGTTTTGCCGTTTATTTATTTACTCTGTTTAATATAGTCGAAAAATGGTAAGTATATTTACTGCTTTGATATCCTGCGTGGTTGTGCTATAAATTGCTCGAGTAGTTTACTGCTTCCGTACTTGTGTATGGTTTGCTCGAGTTGGGGGAGTTCCCTACTGAGCCAGTTACTAGTGAGGCTCACCCCTACTCCCCACAGGCGAGGGCGAGGAGGAGGTTTCATTACCGTCTTCCAGGTCAGGGCCGCGCCGTAGCGGTGTTGGGCCAACGCCTCCAGCAGTGTAGCTTCCGTAGCAGTGTAGTTACTTCTTCAGTTGTACTAGTTACCTCGGGGTATGCCCCAGGTTCCTGTATTTCCTTTTACATTGTTGAAATTTGGCTATGTAAATCTGATGTATATATATAAAATGGTGGAATTTATATGTGAGCATGTGTGTTCCTTTGTTTAAACGGACTCGAGTATGGTATCCCTTGCGAGGCCACGGCCCGTTCGCGGGAGGCAGACTCGGATCAAGTTCATTATTGATTTAACGGGATTGAGCGAGCCGTTCTGTCACAAAAGATGTTTTTCTGATTAAATTTGATAACCACCTTATGATCATTGGTCTTTGTGCAATGGCCTCTATCCATTTGGACACATAATCAACATCAACTAAAATGTATGTGTATCCAAAGGACAATAGAGAAGGTCCCATAAAGTCTATTCCCCATATATCAAAAATTTCTACAACCAAAATGGGGTAAGAGGCATCATATCCTTCTTAGAAATGTTTCCCATGGTTTGACATCTAAGATAGGCCTTACAAAATTGGTAGGCATCCTTAAACAACGTAGGCCAATAGAAACCAGAGTCTAAGACCTTAGCAGCGGTCTTCTTTCCTAAAAAATGCCCTCCACAAGTAAGAGAATGGCAAAACTTGAAGACACTTTGATGCTCACTCTTAGGGACACATCTTCTTATCACTTGGTCTGGTCCTATGAAAAATAGCTCCGGGTCCTCCCAAATAAAATAATTGTCCCTAGCAAAGAATCTCTCTCTTTCATTTTTGGTCCAATCTCCAGGTACTCGTCCAATGACTTTATAATTCACAATGTGTGAATACCATGGAGATGAAATATTGGAGACATCTAAAATGTGCTCATCCAAGAAAGCATCTCTAATAGGCATAGAGTCTGGGGCAACTATTTTGGACAAATGGTCAGCTACCACATTCTTGGACCCTTTCTTATCATGAATTTCCAAATCAAACTCCTGTAACAATAGAATCCATCTGATCAATCTAGGTTTGGCATCCCTTTTGGCAAGTAAATGCCTAAGGCAGCATGGTTAGTGAAAATAATGATTTTAGCTCCTAAATGATAGGATCTGAACTTCTCTAAGGCAAAGACAACAACTAGGAGCTCTTTCTCAGTGGTTGTGTATCGAATCTGAGTGTCATTCAATGTTCCGCCTGGATAATAAATTACTACAGATCCTTTATCATTTTCTGACCCAAATAGCACCTATTGCAAAGTCTGAAGCATCACACATTATCTCAAATGGTAATGACCAGTTTGGAGATTGTAGAATTGGAGCTCTGGTCAAAATGTCTGTTAAGTCCTCAAATGCTTTTGACAAGCTTCGTCAAAAATGAAAGGAGTGTCTTTTAACAAAGAAGTCAATGGTCTTGCAATTTTGGAAAAGTCTTTGATGAACCTCCTATAGAATCCAGCATGACCAAGGAAGGATCGAATTTGTTTGACAGAGTTGGGAGGAGGCAATTCAGAAATGAGATTTATCTTGGCTTTATCTACCTCTATCCTCTCTCTGAGACAATATGCCCTAAGACAATCCCTCCTTTACCATGAAGTGGCTCTTTTCCCAACTTAAGACAAGATTGGCATTAATGCATCTTTTGAGCACTTCAGTCAAATGGTCAAGGCACGATTCAAAGTCCTTTCCAAATACAGAAAAATCATTCATGAAGACTTCTAAGTAATCCCCAACCATGTTTGAGAAAATAGACAGTATGCAACATTGAAACGTTGCAGGGGCATTGCACAGCCCGAAGGGCATGCGTCTAAAGGCAAAAGTTCCAAATGGATGTGAAAGTGGTCTTTCTTGGTCCTCAGGGTGAATAGCACTTGGTTATACCCTGAATATCCATCAAGGACGCAAAAGAATTTTTGGCCTGCAAGTTTCTCTAAGATTTGGTCAATGAAAAGCAAGGGGAAATGGTCTTTCTTGGTCATCGCATTCAATTTGCGATAGTCAATGCACACTCTCCATGCTGTAGCCAGCCTAGTGGGAATGAGTTCACCCTTTTCAGTTTGAATTACCGTTAGTACTTACTTTTTAGGCACAACTTGAGTTGGACTAACCCACTGGCTATCAGAGATGGGGTAAATAAATCCAGCATCAAGCCATTTGACAATCTCCTTCTTAACAACTTCTTTCATGCTGGGATTAAGCCTTCTTTGCATTTCTCATGAGCTTATCATTCTCTTCTAAGTATATGCGATGTGTGCACACTGAAGGACTTATCCCTCTCAAATCATCTACTTTCCAACGTATAGCTTTCTTGTGATTTTTCAAGACTTCAATCAATTTCTTCTCCTGCCAAGATCACTAGCATTATGATGGGCCAAGTCTCATTCTCTACTAAAAAGATGTACTTTAAATTCGCAGGAAGTGGTTTTAGCTCAACCTTAGAAGGACACTCTAATGGAAATGATGGATCATTATTCTGAAATAGGAACTGAATTGTCCTTTCTCTCCCTCAAACCCTAGAGCATAGGGTTGGTCTACTGCTTCTTCCACACAAGATTCTTCCAAGGAGTCTACCACTAGACAACTCTCTCCTTCACATGATGCCTAGATGCCCTAAAAATTGATACTAACCCACCTATCCCCAAATGATATATCCATCATCCCGGTAGCACAATCAATGTTAGCTCTTGCTGTGGCCAAAAAGGGTCTACCAAGGATGATGGTGGACTGAGTTACATCTTGAGCAGTGTTCATGTCCAGAATGATGAAATCGGCAGGGAAGTAACAATCATGATTTTCAAATAATGTCCTAAACTAAGCCTTTAAGAGTGGTGACAGAACGATCGGCTAGTTGAAGGACAACAGAAGTGGGTTTCAATTCTCCTAGCTTGAATTCTCAAAAATGGCAGAAGGTAGGAGATTGACACTGACTCCCAAATCTAAAAGACTGCTTTCAAATGACTCCACCAATGGCGCAAGGAATTAGTGGAGTGCCTGGATCTTTGATCTTTTTAGGGAGTTGGTTCAAGACAATGGTGCTCACAATTTCTGAAAGAATGATTGTTTCAGTTTTATTTCTCACTTCACGTTTTGGAGTACACATTTCTTTTAGAAATTTGGCATAGGCAGGCACATGCTTGATGACATCAAGGAGAGGAATGTTGATATGAACTTGTTTAAACAGTTCCAAGAGTTCTTCATTACCAGTTGGTTTGTTTTTCGATTTTGGCTTTAAAGCTTCAGGAACAGGACTCTTGGAATGTAGCAGCTTGGGTCTTCATTCATTTTGATTTTGTCTAGAGGTTCTTCAATCATTTTCTCTTTTCTCTTGGATCTTTCTTTTTCCCCATTTTCTTCATTCTCTTCTTCAATTTCAATTTCATTTTCATTTTCTTATCCTCATGCAATGTTGACCTTTGTGGTGAGGATTTGTTCTGATTCTTCCACTTCTTAAGGTAGACACAGTTTTTGCACTCTCTACTTGGGGCCCCTAGCATGGGAAGGAGGAGAATTCTGTTGTATAGGTTGATTTTGATTTTGTGGTGTTGGAATGTTCTGGACAAAAGCTTGTTGTGGGTTTGGTGGTGGAGGTGCATTTTGGCGAGCAGGTGGTCTGTACCCCTGGACTTGATGGTATTGTTGGTTTTGATAAAATTCGGGAGGGTTGTTCCTTGGGTTTCCTACAGCTTGACTTGGCAGCTGACCTGACTCCTTCCTTTGACATACATCAACAATCTGGGACTCTATCCTTGCCATATTTTGTTGAAAATTTTGGTTTTGATTTTGTTTTCTTGCACAGTTTGGCATAGAGTCACCATCATGTTTTGGAGTTGATTTATTTTATCTTCCCAATTACGCTGAGGAGGTGGTGGTTGATTATATGAAGGTTGCTGGAAATTGGTATGAGCAAATTGATTTGTATTTTGATTTCCTTGGACTTGTGGAGGTTTGGAATAAGAAGATTGGACAAATCCCAGATTCTGATTGGGATAGGATTGCCGTACATGGATTGCTTAAAAGAAGGCTAAGACACTTGTCAGATTGATTTTTGCAAGAAACGTTCGGGTGATTTCTCCAACCAGGGTTATATGTGTTAGAATATGGATCATAGAAGGGTTTGTAGAAACCTTGGGTAGCTTGGACTTGTTCTTGAATAAAAGGAGGCAATTGGGCAGTAGTGGGACAAGCACTGGTAGGGTGAGCTGAGCTAGCACACATAGAATAAGTTTCAGGTGGTTGAGAAAATTTGGGTGTAGCTTTCTCAGTTAAAGACATTAATTGATCGAATTTTTGTTCCAACTTCTGCTCCAATCTCTGATCAAGTCTATATAACTGATCTTCTACCCTAGATTCTGATTCTCCTCTCCCTTTCAATTCATACAACCCTGCCTTCTTTACAGGTCCTAGTGCTATCTCATAAGAGTGGAGTGAGGCATGATTATAGAATTCTCACTCAATGTTTCAAACAGATTATATGCCTCATCCTCGATCTTAGTCATGAATGCTCCTCCACACGAGCATCAACCATCTGCCTATTTGATTCTGTCAAGCCTCATAAAAGCTTGGACAATTTGCCACCTCGACAGACCACGATGCGGGCATTTTCTAAGCAACTCCTTTAATCTCTCCCATGATTCATGCATTACTCTCTTGGGTTTTGGAGAATCTAGTTATTGCCCTTCTCATGGTGTTGCATCCAATTGGGTAAAATTTCTTTAAAACTCCTACTGCATTTCTGGCCATGTTCTAATGGTTCTCCCTATGGTTCCTAACCAATGTTTGACCTTATCCTTCAAAGAGAATGGAAATAGGGTCAGTCTTAAGGCATTTTCAGTGAAATTTTGAATTCATACAGTGGAACAAAATTCTAGGAACTCATCTATATGCTTATAGGGATCTTCATTGGGATTGCCATAGAAGGATGGCAACATCTGAATGGTTCCTGGCTTGATTTCAAAGTGATTTGCAGGTATTTCTGGCCTAATGCAAGTAGTAGGTTGATAATCAGAAGGAATAAAGTACTCCTTCATCTAATCTGGGTGCAACCTCCTCTATATTCCTAGCAACTTGGTTGGCCATCCTATGAAATAATCTTTCAATCTCATCTATAGTTGAGCCAAATCTATGTTCAGGGAACGTCTACCATGCATATACAGTTAAAAAGCCCTCTTTTTATGATTTTTGAATTTTTAGATTTTTATTGATTTTTGAATTTTTATGAACAAACGCAAACAAGCAAACACTTTCAAAACAAATTAACCTAAGCACTAAGTGTTCCTTGGACCTATGTTATTTTTCTCAAATCAGATTTATGCTTGCTTAAGTCCAATCCTAACTCTTCTTGTACTGGCCAGGTAAGAGGTGGAGTAGAGGGAGGCCCCCCTTACTTTCGCAAGGACCCAATTAAGTAATCTCTAGCTCACTTAAGCATAAGCTTTTTAACATCTAATCCTAGACACCAGACTTAAATAGAAGTTTTGAATTTAAGAAAGGACAAATCTAATTATGAACTCTAGGGCCAAGTCTACTGGTTTTTATTAAAAGTTTAGGCAAATGCAAGAATGTGAATTTTTTTTGTGATTTTGGGCTAAGGAATGGGTGATGAAATCCCTCACCTTATCTTTTTTCTAAAGGGTGATGCTCTTAAGCAGTCCCTTTTACAAATGTGAAATGCAACAATCAAGTCCAAACAATGGTTTTCTAATGCTAAGTCTAATGCAAGAAACAAGAGATAGAAGTCATACCTTTCTCCCGCACTCTTCAAAACAGAAAAGAAAGGAATTAAAATGACAATTAAAATGATGAATGACCTAAAACAAGTGATTATAATCTTAAGAAGATGAAAATTTTAATTTGCAAAACAAACGGCTTACATGAAAGAGTGATTTGGAAAAAATTTAGATTTTATATTTTTTTAAATTTTTATTTGGTTTTTGAACTAAATGAAATGAACATAACTAAGAAAATATAAATTGATACTATAAACTAATTCCAAACCATTCAAACAACCAAAAGGCCAATTATTACATGCCAACTAGAAAGAAATCTATGTACATGTACAGAGAGTACATGAAAACCTCACTACAAATTTCACTCACACTCTTCTATCTAAAAATTCTAAATTAAAAACAAATGAGAAAGCAAATCAGCAAGCTCTCCTCTCCAATGGGCTCAATGTCAAGCCCAATCTCCGTGTTCCACTTCTTGTGCAAATCTGAAATAAAAAGCCCAATAACAAGTCACTAAGAAGCACAATGCAAATAAAATCAAATGAAAGCAAATTGAAATCAAACTCTAACGCCTCCCCGGCAACGGCGCCAAGATGAACGCGACATGGTTGATTATACACTTCCGTTGTCTAGAGTTCCGTGCACGAATCAATATGCTCACCTTCTCTAAACTGTCTCACAGATTTAAAATAGTAAAAATGAACTAGCAAAGTGGTGAGAACAGGTCATATCCAAAGAGAGGCTGAATAGAATTGACTTAAGAAACTGCTTTTTGGAACACTCTTTTAACACTATTCACAAAAGTACAATGCATTAAAAGTGAGTATGTAAATAGAGCGAACTAAATCCCTCACAACTCAAAGATCGGTCAGAAAATAAGAATAGAAATAATTGTTGCTAACTCAAACTCCTACTAATACTACGCAAATAAACACCAACAAGACTTGAATTCTCAATGCGTTAAAACTGAAGTAAGAACTCTTGATAACATGTGAAATTAAGCATTCTTAGAACAATATGAACTATCAAAAATTCAGACCACTATACCCTCAAAACTCGAGGATGAGGAACAAATCAATAAAAGTAATATAAACTGCAACGTCACTCCCAATCTGTCCAGAAGGAAGAAATAGAACTAACGAAATAGAAAACTCAAAGCAATAAAATCAAAAGAGGAGCCGAGCTCCCTGGTCTCTCAAATTCTAATTGATCTCTGCTACTTCCGGGAGTTCCACAACACACAGACCTTAGATGGTCCTGCTCCCAGACGCCGGACAGCACCAATCTTTCAGCAAACTCCGCAGAAGAAAAGAAGAACGATCAACTCTTAGCCTCTGGAATCTCTCACAGCAGTACAGAAGAACAGAAGAAACCCCAAATCCTCACAACCTACCATCTATCTCGTCGAAGAAAGAAAATAATGAAGTCCTTTAGATCTCGAACAACACAGAAGAAATGGAAATAGCACAGAAGAAAAGAGGAACAAATGCAAGCAGCAGAACTCGAGCTCTCTACAAAACCAACAGCAGAGATGATGAACAAGAACAATGCTAAAAACCCCAACTCTCCAACCCTCTAGAATCTCTCAAAGAAGAAAAAAAAAAGAAGAAGTGCCTCCCATCCTCACGGAAGAAAAAAAAAGAAGCACTCTGGATCGATCTCCCCAGCCCACCATTACAGAAGAAATAGAAATAAAACTCGAACCTCACCCTTTACAGAAGAAAGAAAAAAAAACAAAAATCTGAACTCCCTCTTCTGAGGACCTTGGGGTCCTTTTATAGGCTCCCCGGAACCTTCCAAGCAGCTCTGCACCGCGCGAACTCCGCTGCATCACACACAGCAGCCCATCGCCGACCTCAGCTTTACATACACTGCCTCCGTACGCCTCAACTCCATAGCCGCGCTCAGCAACCGTGCACGAGCTCCGCTGCACCAAGATCCAGCCGCACCCTGCGTTGCACACCGGATTGCCACGCACCGCACGCAGGACCGCTTCCTGCCTCCATCGCCATCTGCTGCATCGCACAGCCAGCCACCCCATTGTCTGCCATAGCCGCTGCGCACCTCCTCCAGGTCTGCCGCTCCAGCCTAGGCGCCTCAGCCCTCAGCTAGATCGCCATGCCCCTGGTCTGCAAGCATGCCCAGGTCCGGCCGCTGCACACCTCTGCTCCGCATGACCACCTCCAGCTCAGCTCCATCATGCCAGCAAACAAGACCCAGCCGCCCTACGCCTCCCTCTGCTTCCAGTAGCTTCAGCCGCTGCATAGCTTTTCTGCACCGCCTCCAAGATTCTTGAGATGGAAAAAAAAGAAAAGAAAAGGTGAAGCAATTTTGTAGGTTTTGTGTGGCTTAATCGTGTTAGATGTCAAAAAGAGTATGGCGCAATGCACCGATGATGGTGGAGAAAGAATTCTGGTGTAATGGACTCATGAGAGGGGGTATGTGGCATGATGATATTGGATGAGGTTGTGTATTTAACTAAAAATTATTTAAAATTTGATTTATTTACAAACTATATTTACAAGAATCATTAGAAGATTGTTTACGAAAATCTAAGACTAAGAATTTATTTATGTACAATATACTTGCAAAAAGAGAAAAAAAACTATCACAAGATATCAACTTTATTAATGAGAATCTAACTATGTGTTCTACCGAAAATTTAACTAATATTTCAAAAATTTATTCTTGGATGAAATGAGAATTAAAATCAAACTGTACATTATTTACAGATAATGATGTCTAAAATCAACTATATATATGAAATTTAACACAAAAATTCTGTAGTTATCAATAGCATGTAGACTCACATCGCACCTAGCATGTGCTCTTGCAGCTTTTATCGAAACATCATAATTTGCATTGGGGCATTAGAATGATGTGACAAAATCAAGGATAATATGGTTAGTAACTTCAATAATTGAGGTTGGAATCATATTCATGTAGATGACATTTTAACATGTGGTATATGGCTTTTATAGCACAGACGTAGACTGAAACCCACACTGACAGGCTAGGAACATGACGCAACTTGCTTGCTTGATCTATACCCTGAATCAAGGGTTACATGGGATGAACTATAAACGAAAAGCAATAACTGGAAACAAAACAATAGATATATCTATGGCATTCTTTTCCTAGTTCCGTGTGATGCAAGAAAAGCCTGATACTCTTTACATGATCGGTGAAATCAAGAGAATAGGAACACGTAAGACTAGACTTGAAGAACTCATGGAAAGCATACTCTAGATTTAGGTTGATGCCCGAGATTACTACCTTTGATTGTTCCAAGAAGGGTCTCCTGCAGAATAAAGCAAATTGGGGTTTGGAGAAGAAAGCTCTGGTCAGGGAGATCTCTTCCTTCTCCGGTGCCCTAGCTAGTCTTCACAAGTCTCCAAGCAGTTGGTAATTCGTTCCCAAGGGTATATGACGAGTATTTATAGGTTTTAGGTTGTTAAGAGTCCTTTTAACTAGGGAAATAGGGTTGCGGTTTTTGTCTTGATCCATTCTATGTTTGGAGATATCCCGTTCCTGTTGGGGTAGGAAGTCTATCGGAAAACTCCTCCTTTTGATGGGAACGAATATGGGTTATTAAGGAGTTATAACGATGGTGAAACTTCCAAGTTTGTAGGTTTCCTAACTTCTGGTAGGAGTCCTATGTTTTAGATCCTTCCATAGGAGTCATTCCCGTAACAGGTCTGTTTCGATTTGGTTAGTTTTAGGAACATATTTGGACTCCCTGCTAGACACAATTTTTAATCATGGTTTATGGTCAATACTTCCCATATTTAATTAACTAACCCCCTTTTATTATTGGATATATAATTAACATGAATTTATAGTTTGGTAATGACCGGTAACTTCGTCATATACGAAGTCATACAAGATTTGGTCATCATCAGCCGAAGTCTAGATTCGTCGTTTATGAAGTCTAGATCGTCATATTGAAGTTTTACATGATTTGGTCTTGATCAGTCGAAACTTAACTTCCTCATATCCGAAGTTAACTTCATTTTGGTCATGATCGATCAAAGCTAACTTCGTCATATCTGAAGTCTAGCTTCATCATATCCGAAGTCTAACTTCGTCATATACGCAGTTCACTTCATTTTGGTCATGTTCAGTCGAAGCTCACTTTGTCATATCCGAAGTCTAGCTTCATCATATACGAAGTCCACTTCATCATATACGAATTTCACTTTGTTTGGTCGTGATTAGTCGAAGCTTAACTTCATCATATCCGAAGTTAACTTTGTCATATTTGAAGTCCACTTTGTCATACACGAAGTCCACTTCATTTTGGTCATGATCAGTCGAAGCTTAACTTCGTCATATCCAAAGTTAACTTCGTCATATACGAAGTCCACTTTCTTTTGGTCATGATCAGTCAAAGCTTAACTTCGTCATATCCGAAGTTAACTTCATCATATCTGAAGTCTAGCTTCGCCATATACGAAGTCCACTTTGACTGACGACATTTTATTGTGTCTAGTCGATTGATACATAGATTGTTCCTTTAAACATCAATTGCACCAACATCGATTGCTCCCTTAAACATCGATTGCTGTTATATTTCTACCGATTATTGTTATACAGATGGTTGCATATCGATTAGTATCTACTCACACACGATTGTTGATGTCACGTCCCAAAGCATGGCAGTAAAAGAGTATTTTGATCGTTGAGACGTGAATAGTCATCAAATAAGCCTCTAGCGAGCAATCTATATAACACAACTATTTGTGTTCATAATAAAACTCAAACTCTTTATTTCATTTCAATAATGAGAACTAGTACATACTCCATTTCAAGTTCCAACTATAGAATTAAGACTTAATAAAAGGGAAAATTACATACTATCCTCACTCCTACTACATCATTCTAGTACTCTCATACTCAAACTATAATACTATGACACTACGCCTATGCTTGTAGGATGCTCTCACGCTGGTAATCCCCATGTAGTCCTGGTTCTCATCCTCCTCAAACTCCTATTCTTCTGAAATGTTGAAGTAGGTAATGAGTGCACTCGCCCAGTAGGATTTACATCTTCCAACAATGATATAAATATTTAACAATTAAAAGCTAGAAGGTATGAGCATGATATGTACTATGCAATTAAACAATGGTAATACACGTGACGGTGTATTGTGCAAGATTGTAAGATCAAGAGATGTAATGATCAGTCTAGCAAGAAGGTTGTATTCAAGATTTCCAGATATTGTGGACAATGATCTAGCAAGATGGAAACTTCATGAACAAGAGCAAGATAGCATGTAATAATATGCCCATTTCACAAGCAAGCAAGCAAGCATGCAAGAGCAACAACTTTTAACATGTAACAATAATCAGGCATGAAGACACTAATGTGTAAGGATCTATGCCACCTTGGAATGAACCAAGGACACGTGTATGTGGTTTATGTATCTAGCATTCAACACGCAAGTACTCCCAGCGTAGGTGCAACACCAGTAATCATTATACCCCATGGTTAACAGTATATTTATGACTCTCTGTCATTGGGGCTAGACTGGAGCCCTTGGACACATGTCATGCCTTGTCAGCATCTCACTATTTTCAAATGTAGATACCCATAGTCATTCATGGCCAATAACAAGAGTTCAATAATGTCAAGATAGTTGAGGTGATAGTTCAAGAGTTCAATCTGGCTGCGTAACGATGTATTTTCAATTTAGTCCAATCACTTATTGGTAACATGGTATTACGCTCAATTGAGGTGTACTCCTGAATCGAGATGAGAGAGAAATATCTCTTTAAGAATGCCAAGAGAGAAGAGATACGTGCACACTAACTTCTGGGTACTTCAATGTACAACATGCTCGTCGGCCATGTGGGAATCCATGGTCAGAGGAGACATACGGAGGCCTTGGTCAAGGGGTCACTAGTCCTGCAGAAGGAATACCGATGGAGAGTTCACCACAAGCCAAGAAGGGGCTTTCCTGTCGTGCTAGAGTGTATGTGCATGCTGCGCGTGAGAATCGCTCAAGTGCATGTGTGTGAATCCGATTATGGAAACTCCATTTATGGAAACTTTGTTTATGGAAACTCTATTTATGGCAAGTATCATGAGTTCTAAATCAGGAAATACTAATCATGCATGACCAATTTTAGCAGTAACTATGTGTTTTGGCAAATTCGATAATAAGGCAAGAAAGTGAATAATCGGCAGGTAGAGAGCATGATCATTAACTTATGATCATTTAAAATCATATGAACATGATTTAACCTTTATATGGGTTGATAAATGCATGTTAAGACTTTCTAGAACCTTCCTAGAATAGATCAAACTCACACATGCAAAGAACGACACAAAACGACGGAAACCAAGACATATGCCCCTTAGAAGGCAAATGTAGTCCCATCTCTTCACTTCCCCAGGTCATAACTCTTTGATTTATTATTCAAATATCAAATGAATATACCATATTGAAGCCCATTTATGATGAATCCAACAAAGAAAATGGCTCGTCAATCTGAGGTCTATAGGAAAAGTTTGGTCAGTTAAGTGAACATAGGTAGAGGCGACATAGTGCCTGTCGCCTTCTGACATGAGCTTCTGAAAAAGACCATGAAATTGTCTAAATTTTGGTATGGGTTGCAACATGATGTTGTCGCGTTCTGGTAGCGACGTGTCAACCTGTCGCGACCTTATATGTCGTTTGGATTTCCTTTTCTACCTATTTCCAATTCCAACTTGGATTGGGTTTGACACAGGGATGTTTGAAAAATCAATACTAATGATAGGGTGATCCAAATTAGATGAAACACCACTCTATTAGTTAGAGGACTCCCTATGCAATGTACAATAAGAAGTAATTGAGAAACAACAATTGTTTGACAGGGTAAGAAGACATGTTGTGACTATCTACATGAATCTAACACAGTGCTCATATAAGGATAGTACTCTTTGTACAGATAATAAAAATTTTGGAAACTGGTGCCAAATGAAGGTAGACTCATGGATAAACAAGTTTCATGTTGAGTGCTTGGTCCGAAAACAACTCCACGAAAAGACATAGAACTTGTAAGATAGGTCAGGGTTTAATCAAGACAACACAACGTTCTGATCATACTAGATTTAATTCGTGAAACCCACATAATAGAAATTGGGAAAAATAGTAAACATGATCTATCACATGTACAAGCATGAACGAGTTTAATTAGAGTTTGGAATGGAGATGGCCTAGCTTTTGGATTGAATAAGATTCGTTCCCCAGAAAGCCCTAGTTCTGACCACTTGGAGGAGAACGCCTAATACTCATGATCTACTAGATAGCATTTGGGCAAAATAGTTCCATAAGAAACTAGACTCAAAGATCTTCTAAGGATATATGGTTTGTATGGTTTGGTGAGGTTTTACTAACATTTGGTGATGATCTTGAAGGGGCTTGTCTGCAGGTCGCAAGGGGAGATGAGCATGAAGTTGCTTCTTGCTCTAGCTTCCTCCTCAAGATCTCCAGCCACCACAGCCTCCAAGCATGACCTCAGCAACCTTAGGGGTTGTCCCATGGGAAAGAGGGGACTTATTTAAAGGGGGATGAGTCTTTAGTTGCCTAATAGATTAGGAAACTCATAGGTATGAATTTGGGTGTATCCTTCCCTCATAGAGGAATTCTCTCCCCAATTCATGATGAGAAGATTATGGAAACCTCCCATAGGTGGTAACCATGAATTTGAGCTTGGTTTGAAGTCCAATAGAGGTCTATTGGGTGAGAATTTACCCTATCATGGTCCATTAGTGAATATTACGAATTTCAAGTTATTTTCTTAGCATGACTTATTTGTGGCGCAAAAGACTTCCTTTGGTCCAATTCTTTCATTGGTTGTCAATACCCATTGTTTGAAGTCCATCTATGTTTTTTATTTTATTTTTGGACTCACTTAAGTACCTGTGATAGTAATTGTTCGACTTATTCCTTAAATTACGATAATAAGTCGCAAAATGCCTAAAACTCTGCCAATCAGATTTTTCTCACACAAATGCCTTCATAGGTCATTTGAGACTATTATTTAGGTTGAACTCTGATTTTTATGGAATTTACAATGTGTTTTTGTATATGATATAATGGTACGTACGGGTTTTCTAATTTGAGAATATAAATTATTGTTTTCAATTTATTCTAATTTTTTAAATTAATAAAAACTTCGGGGTGCTACAGTTGAACAAGGTCTGATAATTATCTTGTTGGGGTAATATTATATTATTTTACTAGTCAAGACTTTATCAAAACCCTAATTGTTCCTCTTACTTTATCACTAATTTTCGGGGTGCTACACCCTCCCCCATTTAAGAAAATTGGTCCCTAAATTCATAAATAGAATATAAAGACCTAGGATTTACTTACTTGGGAATAATTCTGGAAATCTCTTATGCATGGCTTCTTCCGTTTCCCATGTTTCATCCTCGTCCAGGCGTTGATTCCATGTAACCTTTACCATGGGAATAATCTTATTCCTCAACTGGCGCAGTTCACGGTCTATAATTTTAACCGACTTCTCTTCATAAGTCCCGTCTTTATTGAACACTAGGGGCTCATATTCGATGACATGAAAAGGATCACATACATACTTCTTCAGCATAGATATGTGGAATACATTGTGTACTCCATCCAGTTGTGGAGGCAATGCTAAATGGTATGCAAATTCACCTACTCTTTCAAGGATTTCAAAAGGGCCGATGAATCTTAGTGATAGCATGCCTTTGATTCTGAACCTTCTGATTCCACGACTTGGCAATATTTTTAGGAACACATGATCACCAACTTGAAATTCTAGATCCCTTCTTTTTATGTCTGCATAAGCCTTCTGCCTCTGCTCTACTGTGCCACTGCCTATCTTTCTTAATGAGTTTTACTTTTTCTGTGATTTCTCTCACTATTTCTGACCTAATAGTTGCCTTTCACCAACCTCATACCAGAAGATTGGCGATCGACAGCTCCTGCCATAGAGTGCCTCGAATGGTGCCATTTGAATACTAGCTTGATAGATTATTTTTAGGCGATATTCACAAGAGGTAAATGTTCATGCCAACTACCTCCAACATCCAAAACACAGGCTCCAAGCATGCCTTCTATCACCTCATTTGTTCTTTCAGTCTGACCAACAGTTTGTGGATGGAAAGCTGTGCTAAAGTTTAATTTAGATCGCAAGGAACCGTGTAAACCTTTCCAAAAATGGGAAGTAAATCCTAGGTCTCGATCAGATACAATGGACACAAGTACTTCATGTAGTATGACGATTTCCTTCACATACAAGCTACTAGAACATCCACTATCCCCTTATTCTTAACTGGTAAGAAGTGAGCAGACTTGGTTAAACAGTAGACAATCACCCATATTCCATCGAATCCACTTCTAGTTTTGGGTAGTCCAAAGATGAAATCCATCCCTACACCTTCCCACTTCCACGATGAAATCTCTAGAGGTTTTAGTTTACTTGTTGGTCACAAGTGTTCTGCTTTGATTTGCTGACAGTTAAACATCTGGCGACATATTCTGACACTTCCCTCCTCATGTTCGGCCACTAAACTTCTTTTAAATCTTGGACATTTCTTAGTTCCAAGGTGAATGATACCATGTCTTGTAAGCTTTGTCCATGATTGCCTTCTTTGTTTCGATATGGTCAAGTACACAAACTCGCCCTCAGAACAACAATCATCCATCTTCTGTTAGGAAAAGTCTGACCTCTAGTCCAGATTAACCTTCACCTCCACAAGCATAGGATCATTATCTTGAAGTGTTGAAATATCTTCAAGCAAGGTGGTTGTGCCCTAATATTAGCAATCATACACCCTTCTTTCTTGCATCAACATCTATGTTCAATTGGGCAAATTCTTCTAGCAACCGCCATTATCCCACCATGAGACTTGATAAGGTAGCCATAGGCATCCTACTAAGGGCATCTGCCACTGCGTTTGCTTTTCCTAGGTGATATTGGATAATGAAGTCGAAGTCCTTCAGGTACTCCAACCACCTCCGCTGTCTCATGTTCAAATCCGATTGAGAATACATGTATTTCAAACAATTATGGTCAGAAAATACAATGAACTTCTCACCATATAAGCAGTGACGCCATATCTTCAGAGCGAAGACTACAACCGCCAGCTCCAGATCATGTACAGGATAATTATCTTCGTGCTTCTTAATTGTTTGAAGCATAGCATATCACTTTTTCAATTTTGCATCAACCCACAACAAAGGCCGAATCCTGATGCGTCAGTATATACCTCGAAACTTCCTCCGGCTACAGGTAGTGTCAGCACAGGTGTCGAAGTTCAATGTTCCTTCAAGGACAAGAACTATCTTCACATTTGGCTGTCCATATAAATGGTTTCTCCTTCCTGATAAGTCTAGTCGGTGGTACAACTATCATGGAAAAGTCTTTAAAGAATCGTCTATAGTATCCAGCCAAACCTAGAAAGCTTCGAATTTTCGACACAGTTGTCGGCCTAGCCCAACTCTTCACTGCTTCTACTTTAGATGGGTCATAATGATATCCTCCTTGGATATGATATGACCAAAGAAAGACCCCTCCTCCAACCAGAACTTACATTTGCTCAGCTTTGCATAGAGTTGGTTATCTCTAAGCACTTGCAGAGTAATCTTCAAGTGTTCTTCATGCTCTTCTTTTGACTTAGAGTAGATTAGAATATCATCAATGAATACCACTATGAACTGGTCTAAATACAGCATAATATATATTGTTCATGAGTTGCATAAAGGCCGCTAGAGCATTTTTGAAGCCCAATGGCATGACCACAAACTCGTAGTGTCCATGTCTGCTTCTAAATGTAGACTTGTGGATATCCTCTTCCCTAATACGTAGTTGATGATAACCAGACCTTAAGTCTATCTTGGAGAAATATTATGCACACCAAAGAGCTGATCAAACTCAACGATGCGTGGTAGTGGATACTTATTCTTGATGGTTAACTGGTTCAACTGATGGTAATCAAAGAAAGCCCTCATTGATCCTTCCTTCTTCCTAACGAACACATCGGCGCACCCCAAGGGGATGTGCGGGCCTGATGAAACCTTGATCCAACAATTCTTGGATCTGTCTTTTAAATTACTAAAATTCAGTAGGAGACATACGATATGGAGCTTTGGGTATAGGGTCTGCCCCAGGAGTAACTCAATTATGAAGTTTACCTCCCGTTCAAGTGGTAGTCCATGTAAGTCTATGGAAAGACATCGGGGAATTCTCCGGCTATGGGTATTCTTCTAGAATGGGTTTCTTCTTTCAGTTTCCATAACCGAGGTTTGGAAAGCATCACAACCTGATCAGCTTGGAAGCTTTAAGGGAGGAAATAAGGATAGGGTGTGCGTGGTAACGGGTGCAAAGAAAAGAGAGTTTGGGAAGGTTTGGTCTTTTAAAGGTGACCCTCCTATGATGGAAATTGACATCAGCGTCATACTCAATCAACCAATCCACACCCAATATAGTGTCATACCCTTTCATATCTAAGCAAATGAGATTGGTAGGGAGATGCTGCTCTCTAATTATAGTTTCACATCTAAGTAGGTAGTGTGTATATTTAGACTCAAAACCAAGAGGAGAAGCTATAGTGACTTTGGACTTCTTGGGGACTGGTTTAATAGATAGAGTTACAACAAATGAAGTTGAAACAAATGAATGCGTAGCTCCAGTATCAATAAGAACAAAAGCAGGTTGTGACTGGATAAGGATGGTACCTTCCTCCATATCTCCTTCCTCAAGTAGGTCAGCTTCCACTACTACATTAAGGCATCCCTGACACTGAGGTCGTTCTGGGCTTTCCCAGATTGGTCCTTCAGCATGGGGTAGTCAGCTATGTGGTGGTCATGACCTCCACACCTCAGACAAGCTCCGAACTTCTTTCAGCACTCTTCAACTCGGTGCCCACGCTTGTCACAGAACGATAGTTTTCAGCCAACTATCTTCCTTCCACTTTGACCTTCTTGTCTACGCCATAGTCTTTATAGTATTTGGCCTTTTGTTATTATTGTTGTTGTTATTACAGAAAGTACCAGATGTACTAGCTGCTCATCTCTTAACAAAGACTGGCTTTGCAGTCTCTTTCCCTTTAATGCCTTCTACCTTGGCCATAGTATCCTCCACTAATTGAGCTCGCTGAACCATCTTCGCATATTTACGGATGTTGTGTGGTCCAAACTTTTCAATAAACATGGGCCTGAGCCCATCCATAAACCTGTTGGCCTCAAGCCTTTCTATACCCACTAGTGTGGGCATATTGTGCCAACACGAGAACTGATCTTCATACTCAGCCACAAACATTCCTTGTACTTCAATGCGGCAAACTCGGCCGCCTTCCTTTCTGCACACCACCCTCGGGAGAGTATTTTCCTGGAATATATCTGGAAACCCTTCCCATTCTAGTTCAGCAACATTAGGTAGATTGGCTATGTGGCCTTCCACCAAGATCTGGCACACTTGTTCTCTTGAAAGGTAGCCAGAAGTACCTTCTCCCTCTCAGAGCATTGCATCATCTGGAAAATCCTTTCTATTTCCTCCAGCCAATTTTATGACTCATTTGGGTCAGGAGATCCAGAGAAGCGAGGGGGACTCAGACTGCGGAATTGCGGTGCAGGTTTCCTGCTCTGTTTCGTTCTCCGGCTTGAGCTCCTTCTTGGCTCCTAGCTTGCACTACATTCTGCAATGCCTGGATTAGTCCTGCAACAATTTCCTGCATCGCCTACCACCGTTGCAGGTCATTGCTACAGAATAAGGAAATTCCTGTGGAAAGGACAACACCCAATTAATGTTCTTAATCATATTATGAAGATTGATGGGTATGGGTGATTATTTCACAAATCTATTTATTCCCAGTCTCTACCCGTTCTCATCGGGTACTATTGTAATATCCATGACCTAAATTCTTGGGTATCACTAAAACCTAGGAACTTAAATATTCCTATTGTTTCCTAACCTCTGATACCACTAAATTGTCATGTCTCGAGAATTATGCAATTAAAATATTTAGATTAAAATCGATATTCTAAGATGTGAGCAGTCGACAAATAATCCTCTAGCTACGAGCTTGAGATGTGTAACTTCACAACATAACATGGCCCATTTAATAAACACAACTAACTAATATTCCAATCTCATTAATGTTAAGCCAAACATTGTTAACTTCAACTCATAAAAACACAAGAAAGAAATTACATAAGTCTGTAATTCCTCACGTCCTACTACATCATGCTACTCTCAAAATAAACCAACTATCGATACTAAAGATGGGATGCGCTCATCATTCAGATGCATTCCCGTCAGATGCCTGGCCCTCCTCTTCCTGGTCTATATCACCTAAAATGTTAGAAGCAGGTATGAGCAAACTAGCCGAGTAGGATTACACCTCAACGTGCGGGCAATAGTATAAGTGATTAGCACTTTTGAGAATTAGACAACATGATAATCAAGATATGCATAAACGATAAGCCAATACAACATGATATGAGAGCAAGATGGATTGAACAAGAGAGATTGAACCAGATTTGACATGAGGTAATAAGAAAGAATTAGCAGTAGAACAGTAAGTACAAGCACGCATGATAATAGTCTTTTGCAAGAATGCAGGATGGCTATATCACGCAAGCAAGCAAGCACGTAGGAACTTTTAACTTGTAATAGTAATCAGGCATGATGCCATAATGCACACTAAGGATTTATGACACCTTGTAATGCACACTATGAGCATGTGTATGTGGCTTTTGTATCTAACATTCAACATGCAAGTACTCCAGTGTAGATGCAACGCCAGTAAGTCATTCATTATACCCCATGGTTAACAATAATTTACAACTCTGTTGTTGGGGCTAGACTGGAGCCCTTGGACACTCGCCGTGCCTGATCCACTTCTCACTATTTTCAAATGTAGATACCAACAATCAATCATTGCCAGAAATAAGAGTTTTTCATGGAGTATACATTCAATATCATGTTCACGATGATTAAAAAACAAAAAAAAAAAACAGTCATGTGAACATGATTTCATGATAAATGTAATCGAGAAATTCTTTCTAGGTAGCACATGTCTTGATCAGATTTCTTTTAGTTCCATACTTTAATACTTTGACCATAACAAAAATAGATGCATACAGAATAAAGAGTCAGAGGACTCTAGGGAACTACAAGATACAATCAATTAGGTTTCTATGGGAAAACCCATAGAGTATGGAGACTGTCTAACTACGTTCATAGAAAAATGATGGTACATGCAATATCCGTAAAACATATCCAATAAGGAGAGTCAAGACCTAGAAAGGATTACGACAAGATAGCATGTAGACTCACATCGCACCTAGCAGTGCTGTTGTAGATTTAATCGAAACATTATAATTGCATTGGGGCATAAGAATGATGAGACAAAATCAAGGAAAATATGGTCAGTAACTTCAATAATTTAGTTGGAATCATATTCATGTATATGACATTTTAACATGTGGTTTATGGCTTTTAAAGTATGGACGTAGACTGAAACCCATAGTGACAGACTAGGAACATGACACAACTCACTGCTTGCTGATCTATACCCTGAATCTAGGGTTACCTAGGAAGAACAATAAACAAAAACAATTACTGGAAACAAAATAGTAGACAGATCTATGGCGTTAGTTTGACCCAATTCCATGTGATGCAAGAAAACAACCTGATACTCTTTACATGATCGGTGAAATCAAGAGAATAGGAACACATAAGACTAGACTTGAAGAACTCACAGAAAGCATACTCTAGATTTAGGTTGATGTCCGAGATTACCTACCTTTGATTGTTCCTAGAAGGGTCTCCTGCAAGATGAAGCAGAATGGGGTTTGGGGAAGAAAGCTCTAGTCAAGGAGATCTCTTACTTTTCCGGTGCCCTAGCTAGTATTCACAAGTCTCCCAGCAGTTGGTAATTTATTCCCAAGGATGTATGATGAGTATTTATAGGTTTTAGGTTGTTAAAGTCCTATTGTAACTAGGGAAATAGGGTTGCGGTTTTTTTGCTTGATCCTTCTAGTATGGATATTCCCGTTCCCGTTAGAGTAGGAATCTATAGGAAAACTCCTCCTTTTGATGGGGCATGAATCTAGGTTATTAAGGAGTTCTAACGATGGTGCAACTTTCAATTTTGTAGGTTTCCTAACTCCTGGTAGGAGTCCTATGTTTTAGATCCTTCAATAGGAGTCGTTCCCATAACTGGTCTATTCCGATTTGGTTAGTTTTAGGAAACATATTTGGACTCCCTGCTAGACATGATTTTTAAATCATGTTTTAGGGTCATCACTTCCCATATTTATCTTACTAACCCCCTTTTATTATTGGGCATATAATTAACATGAAATTTAGTTTGGCAATGACCGGTAACTTCATCATATACGAAGTCATACATGATTTGGTTGTTGTCAGCCGATGTCTAGCTTTGTCATATACGAAGTCCACTTCGTCATATAAATGATTTATACATGACTTGGTCTTGATCAGTCGAAGCTAGCTTCGTCATATCCGAAGTTAACTTTGGTTTTGGTCATGATCAGTCGAAGCTAACTTCATCATATCCGAAGTCTAACTTCATCATATACGAAGTTCACTTCATTTGGTCTTGTTCAGTCGAACCTAACTTCGTCATATTCGAAGTCTAGGTTCGTCATATACGAAGCCTACTTCGTCATATATGAAGTCCACTTTTTTTGTTGTTGTGATTAGTCAAAGCTTAACTTCTTCATTTTGAAGTTAACTTTGTCATATACGAAGTCCACTTCATTTTGGTCATGATCAGTCGAAGCTTAACTTCATCATATCTGAACTTAACATCGTCATATACGAAGTCTACTTCATTTTGGTCGTGATCAGTCAAAGCTTAACTTCATCATATCCGAACTTAACTTTGTCATATACGAAGTCTACTTCATTTTGGTCGTGATCAGTCGAGGCTTAACTTCGTCATATCCGAAGTCTAATTCATCATATTCGAAGTCCACTTCGACTGACGATGTTTTATTGTGTCTATTTGATTTGTACATCGATGTTCCTTTAAACATCGATTGCACCAACATCGATTGCTATTATATTTCTACCGATTACTGTTATACAGATGGTTGCATATCGATTTGTGTGTACTTACACCGATTGTTGAATAGGGTCTGATAATTATCTTGTTGGGGTTAATATTATGTGTTTTACTAGTCAAGGCTTATCAAAAACTAATTGTTCTCTTAATTTATCACTAATTTTTGGGGTGCTACTCCCTCCCACATTTAAGAGAATTTGATCCCAAATTCATAGATAGAATATAAAGACCTAGGAAGATTACTTACTTGGGAATAATTCTAGAAATCACTTATGCATGGCTTCTTCTGTTTCCCATGTATCGTCCTCGTCCAAGTGTTGGTTCCATCTAACCTTTACCAAGGGAATAACCTTATTCCTCAACTTGCACAGTTCACGGTCTATAATTTTAACCGGCTTCTCTTCATAAAGTCCTGTCTTTATGGAACACCAGAGACTCATATTCGATGATGTGAAAAGGATCACGTACATACTTCTTCAGCATAGATATGTGGAATACATTGTGTACTCCATCCAGTTGTGGAGGCAATGCTAAACGGTATGCAACTTCACCTACTCTTTCAATGATTTCGAAAGGGCCGATGAATCTTGGTGATAGCTTGCCTTTGATTTTGAACCTTTTGATCCCACGACATGGTGATATTTTTAGGAACACATGATCACCAACCTGAAATTATAGATCCCTTCTTCTGTGTCTACATAAGCCTTCTACCTTGCTATGGCACTGCCATTCTTTCTCTAATGAGTTTTACTTTTTCTGTGGTTTCTCTCGCTATTTCTAGACCTAGCAGTTGCCTTTCGCCAACCTCATACCAGTACATCTGTGATCGACAGCTCCTGCCATAGAGTGCCTCGAATGGTGCCATTTGAATGCTAGCTTGATAGCTATTATTCGAGGCTAATTCCACAAGAGGTAAATGTTCATGCCAACTACCTTCAAAGTCTAGAACACAGGCTCTAAGCATGTCTTCTATCACTGGTTTGTTCTTTCAGTCTGACCATCAGTCTGTGGATGGAAAGCTGTGCTAAAGTTTAATTTAGATCCCAAGGAATAGTGTAAACATTTCAAAAATGGGATGTAAATCTTGGGTTTCGATCATATACAATGGACATAGGTACTCCATGTAGTATGACGATTTCCTTCACATAGAATCCTGCCAGAACATTCACTGTTCACTTTATTTTAACTGGTAAGAAGTGAGCAGACTTGGTTAAGCGGTCAACAATCACACCCTATTCGTCGAATCCACTTCTAGTTTTGGGAAGTGCAAAGATGAAATCCATCTCCACCTTCCCATTTCCATGTTGGAATCTCTAGGGATTTAGTTAACCTACTGGTCACAAGTGTTCTGCTTTGATTTGCTGACAGTTTAAACATCTGGTGACAAATTTAGCCACTTCCCTCTTCATGTTCGGCCACCAAAAACTTCTTTTTAAATCCTGGCACATTTTGGTAGTTCTAGGGTGAATGATATACCTTGTCTTATGAGCTTCGTCTATGATTGCCTTCTTGTTTCGATATGGTCGGGTACACAGACTCGCCCTCGGAACAACAATCATCCATCTTTTGTTAAGGAAAACTCTGACCTCCGGTCCAGATTAAACTTCACCTCCACATGCATAGGATCATATCTTGAAATGTTTGAATATCTTCAAGCAAGGTGGGTTGTGCCCTAATATTGGCAATCATACACCCTTCTTTCTTGGTATCAACATCTATGTTCAACTGGGCAAATTCTTCTAGTAACCGCCATTCTCCCACCATGAGACTTGATAAGGTAGCCATAGTCTTCCTACTAAGGGCATCTGCCACAACGTTTGCTTTTCCTAGGTGATATTGGATAGTGAAGTCGAAGTCCTTCAGGTTCTCCAACCACCTCCTGTCTCATGTTCAAATCCTATGAGAATACATGTATTTCAAACTTTTATGGTTAGAAAATATAATGAACTTATCACCATAAGTAATGACCATATCTTCAGAGCGAAGACTACAGCCGCCAGCTCCAGATCATGTACAGGATAATTATCTTCGTGATTCTTTAATTGTCTGGAAGCATAGCATATCACTTTTCAATTTTCCATCAACACACAGGAAAGGCCGAATCCTGATGCGTTAGTATATACCTCGAAACTTCCTCTGGCTACGGTAGTGTCAGCAAGGTGCCGAAGTTAAATGTTCCTTCAAGGACAAGAAATTGTAAGATCCAGCTCCCTTGGGCCTTGGCCTCGTCCTCAGGGTCATGCCGGACCTGCTGGTCGCGACAGTGTCGTGACAGCATGGTCGGTCATGACATGCTTCTTTTCGCTCCCCTTTAGGCGTCGCATCCTTGACATGTCGTCTGGAGGTATCGCGTTCTTGTCGTGCTGTCTGGAGTAGATGCGATTCGTTCTGACTGTTCTGACGCTTGTCCTTTCTATCAGAACGGCCTTGTCAGGTGTCAGGTGTGTACAGCGTTGACGTGACCTGGCATGCCGTCATGTTCTAGTTTGACCGGTCTTTGGTTTGACCGCTTTTGGGGTCGCAACCTGGGGGTCGGTCACGACATGATGCCGCGACCTCTGGAGCCGTCGCAACAAGGTCCTTGTCGTGGTCACCCCAACCCATCATGTTTCTGGGGCCGTCAATGTAAGACCTGGCCCTCTCGAGCCCTTAGCCCATCCTCATGGTCGCGACCGACCCCTTGGGCGTGACATTGTCAAGCCAGAGAAGCAGTCGCAACAGGGTTTTGGTCGCGGCAAACCTGGCCGTCCTGTTCGAGTCGCGATGGGGGTGGGCATTGTGTTCTTGTCGCGGGGTCTGGAGGTGTTGCGACTACTTTTCTGACTGTTCTTAGCACTATCCTTCTGTCAGAACGGCCTTGTCGAGTGTCAAGTGCGTACAACATTGACGCGACCTGGAAAGCCACTGCGTTCTCATTTTCCCAGTCTTCGAGGTTTGACCGCTTTTGGTGTCGCACTGGGGTAGGGCGTTGTGACATGGTCATGACCTTAGGGTGGTCGCGACAAGGTTCTTGTCGCGCCAGCTGACCCGTCGCGTCTCTGGGCTTGTCGGTTCAAAAACGAGACAGGCGCCCCCTTTCTCCTTCCCCTTCCTTTTCTTCCTTTCTTCTCTTCTTCTTCCCTCTTCCTTCCTGAGCTCTCTTGTGTTCTTGGCTTGTTCGTGGTGCTCGTGGCAAGGAGGTGACGTCTCCTTGGTGTAGGCGACATGTTCGTGGTGCTTGGAGCGGGAGGAGGTGGCCATTCTGACGTGAAGGCCCCAACGGGGGCTCTACTCTTTGAGGTAGGGACCCCATGTCTCCTCTCGTTAAAGCATGCTCCCCTTCCCTTGATAATGTTGTTTCTCCGTTGTTTTGGGGTTGTGGGGTGTGTGTGAGACCCATGTTCGTGGTGATTGAGGTTTCCTTCGAGTGTAGATTTCCTTGTAATGCTTGTTTAATGGGGTTTGAGGGTGGTTTGGTAGCTTTACAAGCTTTCCTACATGTTTCCCATATTCCCCTCCCCATATTGTTACGTGTTTGTACGGTTTTGAAGTGGTCCTCGGAAGGATGGTCCCGGGACCCCTCTCAACTGAGGTCACAACCGATATAGGGGTCGCAATGATGTCGCGACCGGTATGACCGTTGCGACATCATCGTGACATCCTAGGGCATCGCAACATTGTCGTGACTGGTCTGTGGTGTCGCGACAGCCTGTGGCGTCGCGACAGCATCAGATACAGGTAAGTTCTTGGGAGTTCCATTTCTCATGGAGTCTTCGTCGTTTCTGATTCTTTTTGTACCCGTGGCACCAGTGCTAGTTCCTAGTACAGTCCTACACTAGTCATTCTCCAGTGCTCGGCACCTAAGGGCTTGTCCTGTGGGAGAGGTTGTTACCGGTTACCTAGACCCCCATCCCTGGGCGCCTGTTGAGGGAGTGCTCTGGGTGACAGACGTGCTCGAGTCATAGACTCTGGAGCGGAGGGGAAAACGGTGGTTAGGACAACGACATTAAGTCATTTGCAGAGCTCTCGTAGTTGGTCTGGGACGCCGAGGTCGTCTTGAGGTGTTCTTCCCGGCGGAGTCTAGCCAGTCCTTCTTCTCACTGCCTCGCTCTTTGTGGCCCCGGAACCACCTAGAGAGGCCAGGCGTGGGACCGTAGTTCGGCCAGACTATGGCAGTTACTGATACGTGCGACATTGTTGACTGTGCATTTCGTTGTCCCGAGTTCCTCGCACAAGTCAAAATGCGCACTTTCTCTAAACTGTCTCACAAAATTAAAATCACAAAGATGAACTCATACAATAGTGAGTACAGGTCATATCCACGGAGAGGCAGAATAAATTTTGAATTAAAACTACTTCGATTTGAAATCTCTATCGATAATGTATTAAACATGAATCACTGTACCTCTCAATTGAGGGATCAAACATAGACAGAAATCTTTAAAAGAAGACTTTCAAATCAATGTACCCCTAGAGCACAGGGATGAACAATCAACAATTGTAATTCTCCACAAACACCAGACCAATACCTTTATAGCTCACAGATCGGACAGAAAATAAAAACAGAAATTAATTGCTACTATATTAGAATCCTCATATTATTATTGAAGAACAGGAATCAAACAACATTAATAACTCGAAAACAAACCAGAAAAATTCAGACATCTTCACATTATCAACTCCAATCTCAGCTAAAACAAGAACATGGGCTTCACAAACTTACCTGGGGATCTAGATTCAGTAGGCCTCCATAAGAACAGAAGAACAAAACTCAGATGCTAAAACTCCTTTCCAATCCAACAACTTACAGATGAGAGAACAATCACAGAATAAATGGACAATTCAACACAAATAAAATGAAAGAAACCACGGGATTAACTTCTCACTAGATGCTACTGAAGAAACGGTAACAACAATCATAAGCTTCCGAAGAACAGAGGAAAGAACTTCCCCAACTCCACAGTCGGATCCCCTAAACAATCTGGACTAAAGAGATACTAAAAAAAAACAAACAAACTGAACTCCCCAACTCGAATCAACATCAGAAGAAACCCCTGAACATCTCAACTGGTAAGCTCTGGAATCCCCAAACTCTAATTCTCACATCAGCAAGAATATAAACTTCAAAATTCTACTCTCGAGCTGAACTCTCCGGAAGTTCCCTGGACACTGGACTACCACAGATCAACCCAAGAAATCAGTTCTTCTTGGTTGCTCTGTGTTGTCTCTGCAGCACACACCTCTGGAATTCTTTAGACGTACCTGACCACCAATCTCAAGATGAAACAACAAGAATAATGAAAGAACTCCGGATCAACCTACCAGCCAACAGCAAAACAGGCAAATGCTTAAAAGCTTACAGAAAAAAAAGAACAATTGCAGTAAGACAGAAGAAATGACAAAGCAAATTAATCGAAATGGGCAAAACAAGTGCCCCCTGGATCACCCTCACAAATTGCACAAATTCCTTACAGAAGGGAAGAAGAAAACATAAACTCTAACAGTCGAATCCCAATGTTGAACAGAAGAAAGAAGGAACATGAAAAAAACCGAACTCTGATCTGAACTCCCTTCCCTGCTCTGCTAAAACCAAAAATACAAGAAGAACTGGAAGAACAGGAAAATACAGGAAAATGGAGACTAAGAATCCTCCGAAATTTTGAACCAGACAACTCCCTCCTTGCTCTGCTGAACTCTCCTACAGATGCTCAAAAGAAAAATACAGGAAATAAAACAAAAAAAATTCCTACCCAATTCTCACCCACCAACCCCGGAGAGAGGACCTGAGGTCCTTATATAGACACCCGGGCATCTGCTTCCTACCTCCTGGATCACCAATTTTTACAGCAGCACCAGGATCGCCAGCTCTGCAAGCCCGGATCGCCAGCATCGCACGGCCTCCAGCTCAGCATCTGCCTCTTCCATCACGCCATCGGCACACCAGGGCCAGCACAGCACCTGGGCTTCAACCTCCAGTGCACACAGCAGAGCTCCTCTCTGCTTCACACACATCGCACCCATTTGATCCAGCCGCCTCTGCATCTGCTACACATGGCCTCTATCCGCTTCCAACACAAGCCCTTCACGCAGCACACACATTTGACCCAGCCGATCTAGCCCAGCTCTGCACATCTGCAAACCGCCCCTTGTACACATCATCTCAGCCTAGCCGCGCACGGGGGCTCCTCCAGCTGATGCACACCCGAGATCCGCCATGCTTCATCTCAGCATGCACAGTTGGTGCTCTGCACCGAATCCGCCTCCCAGCTCAGCCGCCTCACCTCCAGCTCAGCAGGACACACTCCGCTTCCAGTGGGCCTCTGTCCATCCGAGCTCCGCCTGGGCTCAACATGCCCTGGCCGCAGATCCGGCCAGCACAGCCGCGCACACACCAACCGCTCCACACCGCACGACGCCTGGCCCAGATCTGGCCGCGCTTCCATGGCTCCAGGCGCCCAACCAGCCGCACCATCGCCTGCAAACCCCATCCGCCAAACATGCACAGCACCGCCAAGCACCAGCCGCCTCCACCCGCACCCAGCAGCTCTGCTGCTTCAAGAAGCTTTCCCCTTCTGTGGATAAAATGAGAAAAATGGGTAAATGGGTATGGGGGTTGTGGCATTATGTGATTAAAAAAAAGAGTGTTAAAAGTTTTTTATTTATTTAATGGGTTGGGGTATGTGGCAAGGTTGGATGAGAGATTGGTGTAATGGATCAATGGTGATGAAGGGGTATGGTATTTAAGTAAATGCTTTTTATTATTTAACTAAGATTTAAAATTTGATTTATCTATGAACTAATATTTACAAAAGAGGACTTAAGAAAATGATTATTTATATACAATGTAAATGAGAAAATATTTTTATTAGTCAAACTATTTAAAAAGTATTTGACTTTATTAAATGAAGATCTAACTATGTGATCTACCCAAAATCTTAACTGAAATGCTCAAAATTTTATTTATGGATGAAATGACAATTAAAATAAAATGAACATCATTATAGACAATGGTTGTTTAAAATCAATTATATGTACGAAATTTAACGCTAAAAATTAAGTAATTATCAGTTACTGTTGTGTTACTTTGTGTTCCTGCCCCCACTTTGACAAGACGTGGAGGTCTAGACCTGGGTCGAGGATAAGATGTCAGTGGACGCACTTGACCGGTTGACTAGTGGTAGTGGTTTCCGTACCTAGTGTCTCTTGTCAAGGGAGGGTTCTTCTGTCTGTGTTTCCAGCCGTGTGGTGGTCACGACGTGTAGGTCATTCGGAGTTTTCGACTGTGGTGTCCTTCCGTACCGATGCTAGTTAGTAGCTTTGCTTCCGCACTTTCTCATGTAGAGTAGAATATGTATAACTGCTGTTATTTACTTTGATTATGTATATTCTTTTCCGCCTGTTAGAGCCAGTAGGAGATTGATAGTCCCTACTAAGCTTCTGTTGTGAAGCTCATCCTTCCTTTTGCAGTGAGGGTTCTCAACAGCGGCCGGGTGCGCATCGGGCGGAGGAGGCAGGGCGGTAGTCGTAGTCCACGTAGCTAGCAGTGGTTTATCCCTTCAGTTGTACATCACCCTCGGGGTATGCCCCTAAGGGACTTGTTCTTTCCCTTGCTTACTTGTACTTGTGTGTGTAGCATCCCAAAAAATTTATTAAATAAAAATTTGAATAAATGGAAAAAAATAATTTCCATAATATCAGATTATTTAAAACATACGTACCACTATCGTACTTGCAAGAACACATCGGAAAATTCTGTGAAAATTATAAATCAACTCAAAATATTATTCCTAAATGTTCCACGAAGAAATTCGTGCAACGAAAAAATCCGATTGGCCAAGTGTACGTCACACGGTGACCAATTATCCAAATTAGGAAACAAGGTCGAAAAACCGTTAACACAGAAATATAACCTGATCATAAATTAAACAAACATGTTAGAGAGACTTCTAACATTATTATTGATGACTTGTTATCGAAATTGGGCCAATGGATCTCATTTGGCCCAAGAAAATGAAGAAAAAAATACATAGAAATTCGCAACCCTAATTGAGCTGAAAATGGTAGGAGGTAATTAGGGTAAAATTTGGATGCAATTAGTCTCTCTTGGCAACCCAAATTCGTGTCTAGCCATCCTGGGGGGATTCTTAATGGCCAAGACACTATAATGGGGTGAGAAATTTTCAAAACATGGAAGGGAATATGCTAAAACAACAACCTTTCCTCCCTTGTTGCAATGAGACTTCTAAAAACCCTAGATGCATATATAGTATCCACAAAACCCTAGGGGATGAGTTTTACATCTTGCTGGGGTCGTGTGGAGGAGTTCTTGGCAGCTGGGGAGTAGGAGATCGACCACACCAAGCTCTTCTTCTCCCCATTGCGACTGCTTCGATCTGCGCAGATAGTCCTCTTAGAGTCGACCAAAGGTAGGCCAAACCCCAACCACACCGTGCAAGACTTATACCCCTAGAAAGAGGGACAATTCTAGTTCCTAATCACATTGGAATACCCAATTTTCATGCAGTAGGCCAGGTGTATAAGCGTTCTGCAACAAGTGGTCCGAACGAGGATTTTTTGGAGAATGAGAGTACTTCAACCCAGAAGGTAGGTGATCTCAGACCAAATCTTAATAACTCATATATCAGTGTGTAGAGCATCGAGTCTGCTTTCATGTCCAAGTGGTTTCATCAAATTCATTGAGTACATCTTGAGTTACAAGCGTTTTGCTAGAGTCGCGCATGTTAGGGACTTTTTATGTTCATGTCGATTCTCACACATCTCGAGGCCATTTTAAATAATTCCAAAATCATAGTTCTCTCCTATTCCATGTTCCTAACAAGTTTCAGGTTGACACTGTCATCCCAAAAGCCCTAGAATAGAAGTTATAAGTGTTGCATGGATCGAGCACCTATTTTCTGCATTTTTCGGCGTTTTCGGGTTGAAGGTTGAATCGCGTCCAGTCCAGACGACGTGATTCATGGGGCTGGTATCACGTCGGCTTTGCTTCTGTGATTACCTTAAATGCATCCGCTATGGGGACGTGATTTGGGCGCATCCCGTGCCTCAAACTGTGGGCCGTTGACCTGTCAGAAGACCTCTGGAACGCGATGTGTAATGCCGCCGCGATTCAGCTAGTTTTCCCGCCCAAGAATTTCGGAGATTTTGTATTGCTATTTTAATGAATTTCATGAACGCATTGGGATACCCCGATGCGATTCCATGTAAAATGCGACCACATAGGTGGACGTGATTTAGCCTCTTCACAGTAAGCCGGGTATCAACTGTACCATTGTTAGGAAATGCGTCTACTGTGTAGGACGCGATTTAAAGGCCTACCCAAGACCTGTTTTACAGTGTTTAATGTTAGTCATGCATGATATGTTTTTAAGATGCATTGTATAGTCTATCTAATGACCTAAAAGCCAACAACCCATGTTAAATACGTAACGATGTGAAGACTATTCTAATTGCTCATTAATGCCATGATCTATTCTTGCAAACTATTGATTGAATCATCCATTGTTCTAGCTTGTTAAAATGACTATTTATTTTAAAATATTACAAACCATGTTTAGTTAATTGCATAATTCCATCTCATGCTATCATGTTAATTGTTTCCGCAAGTTTGAAACCGATGGAATGTGGATTGAGATACGTAGATCACTACACACTTGCACTCATAGGCAGCCCTTTCTTGGGGGATTGGAAGCTCTCTGTCGGTCATTCCATATTGGCAGACTAGTGACCTTTCACTTAAGACCTCCGTAATTCTCCGTACTCCGTGGATTCCCTCATGGAGGCGAGTTGGTTGTACCATTGAAGTTCCTTGGAGATAGCATGCACTTCCTCTCTCATCTTTTCTTGTGAGTGTGATTCATAATCTAGACTTAAGTCATTAATGTAAAGGGATAACTAAAGCTTAAATTACGTCGTTATGCTGCCGAACTTATCTCTTGACTATTGTTATCATGCAATCATGTTCACATTACTAGTTACTTATTCTCATCATCATCATGAACATGACATTACACATGCTTACATCTTGAAACTCTCATTGGCCATTAAATGACTATGGGTATCTACATTTAAAATTAAAGTGAGATGCTGCCCGGGCACAGTGAGTGTCCAAGGGCTCCAGTCTAGCACCAATGACGGAGAGTCATAAATATACTGTTAACCATGGGGTATAATGATTACTGACGTTGCATCTGCGCTGGGAGTCGTGCGTGTCGTGTTGAATGCTAGATACAAAATCCACATACACGTGTCCTAGTGTGCATTTCAAGGTGGATCTTTCCTTGGTGTACATTAGTGTCTTCGTGCCTGATTAGTGTTATGTGATCGTGCCCGTGCTTGCTTGCTTGCGTGATTTGGCCATCCTGCATTTATTGTAATTAAAGTGATATCTTGCGTGCTTGTTACATGCCTCACTCTTGACAACATCTTTCTTGTTATATTGTTATAGATCTGCTCTATCATGATCACTCTATCTAGCTGTTTCATGTATCATGTTTTAATGAGTTTTATTCGTACATGCATATCATGGCAATCATCGTGCTTACCTAGTTCTAAATTGCTAATCACTTATATCATTTGTCCGCACATTGAAATATAAATCCTACTGGGCTAGTTTTCTCATTCCCTACTCTTAACCATTTTAGGTGACTATAAAATTCAAGAGGAGGAGCAATTCGAGGATGGGAATGCGTCCGAGTGATGAGCGTTCCTAGCTTGAGTGTCTAGCATTCCTAGCTTGTATGACAGGACTAGGACTCATGCGTCCGAGTGACGAGCGTGTCTAGCTTGAGTTAGTTTGCTTTGAGTGTTAGAACACTGTAGTAGGAAGTGAGGAATAAATGTACTTTTCATTTTATTGAGTCCTAGTCCTGACATACATGTTTATGAGTTGTATTAGTCTCCTTTGATACAATGAGAGTGATTTGAATACAATTTCAATTGAGTTCAACATTTGGGCCCTATTATGATGTATGTTGATACACATTTAGTGCGTGCTAGATAAGGCTATTTTCTGACTATTCACATCTCGGAATATCGACTCGAATTATCAGAATTAATTATTCGCTGCGTAATTCTCGGGACGTGACAGTGTGTGTGTTAGGACTGTACCTAGCACGATATGATGCAACCTTGCTCTTCTTTCTGCTTCCGCGTGTGTGCTTCTAGTTAGCAGTTGACGTTTATTTCCTTTACATATTCTGTTAGACTTGTGTTCTAGCCTTCCGGGTCCTCGGATCCATGGGCGGCGACTGTGAAAATTGGGTCCTAGGCTTGGGCTGAGGGTCGGGTTCTCGGGGTCTTACAGTCGGTTCAAAACCAAGTAGGCATCCCATTTCCCCCTCCCCCTTCTTCTTTCCCTTCTTCTTCCTTCTTCTTCCTACCCGAGCACCCTTGCTTTCCCCGCATGTTCGTGGTGCTCGTGGTGAGGAGGTGACGTCCCCTTCGTATAGGCGACATGCTCGTGGTGCTTGGAGCGAGGAGGTGGCAGCCATTCCTATGAGGAGGCCCCAACGGGTTGGCTCTACTCCTTGAGGTAGGAACTTCTCTTCTTCCTCTTGTTCTAGCATGCTCCCCTTTGTGATGTTTGGGGTTTGGGGTGAGGGATCCATGCTCTGTTGTTGAGAGGTTCCTTGAGTGTAGGATCTTCTTGTTTAAATGCATGATTCTGTGGTTTTGAGGGTGATTTGCCTCATTTACTTTCTTTCCTAGAGTCTCCATGCTCCCCTCCTTGAATGGTGTTATTTTGGTGGTTTTTGGGGGCGATCCTCGGGAGGATTGTACTGGGACCTCCCTGTCTAAGAACGCGACTGGCCTGAGGGTCGCGATGATGTCGTGATGCATGCGCCGACCACGACAAGCTTTGGCTGCCTCGGCGGGCATGGGTGCCGCGACATCATCGCGACGGCTTAGGGCTTAGCGACACTATCATGACCGGTCTTGGCGTCACTACACTGTCGCGACAGCCATGGGCGTCGCGATAGTAACAGATTCAGGTAAGTTCACGCGAAGTCCATTTCTCATCGAGTCTTCACTGTTCTTGGTTCTTTCTGTACCCGTGGCACCATTGCTAGTTCCTAGTACGGTTCTACACTAGTCGTTCGCCTGATGCTCGGCACCCGAGGGCCTGTCCCGTGAGAGGTTGTTACTGTTTACCTGGGGCCCCCATCCTCGTGCGCCCGTTAAGGGAGTGCTCCAGGCGATGGGTGTGCTCAAGTCACGGACTCTGGGGCGGAGGGGAAAATGGTGGTTAGGACAGCGGCGTCGAGTCGTTTGCAGAGCTCTCGTAGTTGGTTTGGGACGCCGAGGTCATTTGGAGTTCTTTCCAGCGTAGGCCAACTAGTCCTTCTTCTCACTGCCTCGCTCTTTGACCACCTAGAGAGGTCAGGCATGGAACTATAGTCCGGCCAAACTATGGCAGTTACTGTTGCGGTTACTTGTGTTCCTACCCCCGCTCTGATGAAACGTGGAGGTCTGGACCTGGGTCGCGGGTAAGACGTCAGTGGACACTCCTGATCGGTTGACTAGTGGTAGTGGTTTTCGTAGCTATTGTCACTTGTCCTTGCAGGGTTCTTCTATCTATCTTGTATGTCGTGTGGTGGTCACGACGTGCAGGTTCTACGGAGTTTTTGACCGTGTTGTCCTTTCCGTACCATTACTAGTTAGTAGTTTTGCTTCCGCACTTCCGTGTGTAGATTAAAATTTATAACTATTGTCATTTACTTAATTATAATTGTTTATCCTGCGTGTTAGAGCCAGTAGGAGATTGGTAGTCCCTACTGATCTTCTGTTGTGAAGCTCATCCCTCCATTTTTTAGGTGAGACTTCCCAATAGCGGCAGGGTGTTGTCGGGTGGAGTAGACGGGGCAGTCGTCGTCGTCGCCGTAGATAGCAGTGCGATTCCCGTTTTCTTTAGTTGTACTTCACCCTCGGGGTATGCCCCTAAGGGCCTTGTTCTTCCCCTTTGTTTGCTTGTACTCATTGTGTTGGGACTGTACCTATAGAGTGTTACGCATTGGTCTTGCTCTTTCCTGCTTCTGCGTGTGTGCTCCTAGTTTAGTAGTTGACGTTTATTTCCTTTAAATATTGTTAGACTTGTGTTATAGCCCTTCTGGGTCCTCGGATCTGTGGGCGGCGACTGCGAAAATTGGGTCCTCGGCTTGGGCTGAGGGTCTCATTCTCGGGGTCGTATAGTTGGTATCAGAGCGAGAGTCTAACAAGACTTGTAACGGATTTAAACTGCAACAGTAAGTCCCAATGGAAGTACAAGTACACTGCTAGCTGCCTAAGTAAGTGTCATTAACCTTGTCGGTTGTGTGCCATGCAAGATATGGCTCCGCGTAGGCGTAGTCAGACCAAAGAGCTGATGGAGCAGTAGGCTGAGTCAGATATGCTAGCGCCAGGTCAGCTTCAGGAGGATTTGTCAGCAGGGATTATGTGGCAAAACCTTAGGAGGTAGAGCGACAGCAGCGACACAGAGAGCAGCAGCAACAGTGGCAGCAACACCCACTATAGCGGTACGACGATTGGTTCCTCAGGGTCGAGTAGTTTTTCAGGACCATGCGTTAGGCCCCATGGCAGACGGTAGTTGGAGGATAGTCACGGTACCTCTCCCAGTGGTTCCAGAGTAGCAGGCAGATCTATCGACAGCACAGCCAGTTGTGCAGTAGGTGTCAGGTACTAGGAGTACTCGAGCTGGCAGGAGGAGGACAATAGTGACTGAGGATAGGACCTCCCACTTGGAGAGGTTTTTGCGTCTCCGACTACCGACGTTCTTTGGCGACTACGACCCAGATAGGGCTAAGAGTTGGACTCACGAGTTGGAGCGTACATTCGAGACCATGGAGTGTGCTGAGGAGGATCAGGTGAGATTAACAGTATATCAACTCAAGGGACCAGCCCATGAGTGGTGGAGAGTTCACAGGTAGACACACTTCCTAGGGCAGCGATTGTATTAGGTTTCTTGGCAGCGGTTCTTGGAGGTCTTCCACGGTGAGTACTTTCCTGACTATGCTCGACGTGAGAGGCGAGATCAGTTCCCTGAGTTGGTACAGGGGGAATGTTAGTTGCGCAGTATCATCAGAAGTTTGTCCGGTTATTAAGGCATGTTCCCCATGTGGCCAGTAGTGAGCAAGCTTGTGCAGAGAGGTTCATTGCAGGACTGAGGCCAGATTTACGGTGGGGTGGTGTGACTGCTCACATGTGTGCCACTTTGGGAGTGGCAGTGGCTAAGGCAACCGCCTTGGAGAGAGAGGCCTAGCAGCCCCAATAGCGAGCAGCATGGAGGAGCTTCCTCTAGGACCACCCGCTGGTAGCCAAGGTAGTGCGACTTCCTCCTCTTCTTCGGGTTCAGGCAGCTCCGACCTGCGCTCGAGTTTTAGGCAGATAATACTTGCGGGGGTGGGAGGAGGTCGGCATCAGAAGTGCCAGTTGAGGTTTGCAGAGTAGTTAGTCAAGCAAGGAGCCGAGTAGGGCAAGCAGGAGGTAGTCTGTTACACTTGCGGCCGAGGGTCGGGTTCTCGGGATCGTTATAGAAACTATCTTCACATTCGGCATCCATATAATGGGTTCTCCTTCTTGGTAAGTCTAGTTAGTGGTACAACTATCTTGGAAAAGTCTTTAATGAATTGTCTATAGTATCTAGCCAGACCCAGAAAGCTTCTAATTTCCGACACAGTTGTCGGTCTGCCCCAACTCTTCACTGCTTCTACTTTAGATGGGTCCACAGAGATACCCTCCTTGGATATGATATGACCAAGGAAAGACCCCTCCTCCATCCAGAACTCACATTGGCTCAACTTTGCATAGAGTTGGTTATCTCTAAGCACTTGCAGATAATCTTCAAGTTTCTTTATGCTCTTCTTTTGACTTAGAGAAGGTTAGAATATCATCAATGAATACCACTATGAATAGGTCCAAATACAGCCTATATATATTGTTCATGAGTTGCATAAAGGTCGCTGGAGCATTGTCAAGCCGAACGGCATGACCACAAACTCGTAGTGTCCATATCTACTTCTAAATGTAGACTTGTGGATATCCTCTTCCTGATATGCAATGGATGATAACTAGACCTTAAGTTTATCTTGGAGAAATATGTGCACCAAAGAGCTGATCAAACAACTCATCGATGCATGGTAAGGATACTTATTCTTGATGGTTAACTGGTTCAACTGATGGTAATCAATGCAAGGCCTCATTGATCTATCCTTCTTCCTGACGAACAATTCTGGCGCACCCCAAGGGGATGTGCTGGGCCTGATGAAACCTTGATCCAACAATTCTTGGATCATCCTTCTCAATTCATGCAATTCAGTTGGAGACAAATGATATGAAGCTTTGGAAACATAGGTTGCCCCAGGGAGTAACTCAATTGTGATGTTGACCTCCCGTTAGGTGTTATCTAGGTAAGTCTTCTGGAAAGACATCTAGGAATTCTCTGGCTAAGGGTATTTCTTCTACAATGGTTTCTTCTTTTCAGCTTCCATAACCAAGATTAGGAAAGCATCACAACCATGGTTGATCTAATAATGATGATCAAGACAGAGAGAATCAAACCACACAAGTGCTAACAATATTTTTAGGTGGTTCGGCTTCAGTATGGAGACCTACGTCCACCCATCACCAAGCCAATGAGGCTTCACTAAGAGATCTGATGTGTGATACTCTCACACCAACACTGATTCACAAGTTCTTCACAACTGCTGACACACAGCTTGAACAATTCGCTGATTCACAGGTTCAAGATTTGATCCAAATCTCACGATCCAAACACAACAAATGTAGGATCAACTTTGTCTACTCCAAACGAAGCAGACAACCGATCAGAGTAATGTCTAGAAAGAAACAAAGTAAACAGGCTTCTGAAGAAGTTTAGA
>CM024756.1:81323830-81386731 GCA_014218235.1 Colocasia esculenta | reverse complement strand
CTGTACGATGGAAAGAAAAATTAAAAGGTAGTGAGATGGGATCGGGTGGGATATATAAAAAATTATTATTATTATTATATTTTATTTTTTTGAAATTGAGTGGGTTATGGCTGGATCCGGTGAGATGAGAGAAAAGAGGTATGTGGCCAATGGGATGGTGAGTAATTTATTTGTTTATTTAATAAGGTGAGGTGGGTTATGCAAAATGTTGATTTATTAATGTTTGTAGGAATCAAAGATTTATGTACAATGTATTTACAAGAAACCATTTATTAGTCAAACTATTAAAAATAAGTATTGGCTTTATTAATGAACATTTTAACTATGTGTTCTACCCAAAACTTTAACTAAAGTGCTCAAAATTTTATTTTTGGATGACAGGGAAATTAAAATCAAATTGTACATTATTTACAGACAAAAGACGTCTAGAATCAATTATATGTATGAGATTTAACACTGAAAATTGTGTAGTTATCACTCCCCCGTACTTAAACATTGCTAGTCCCTTAGCAATAAAAATTACTTCATATACAAGACTAGAAGATGCAATGTCTCACATTAAATAACCATTATGTAAATGATTAATGTAACGATATGTCTTTCCTAATTGTAGGAATTTATGGCAAGAAATTTGTGCACAAAAGGTAGCTCACTTAAGAGTTCACATCAGCCCTTCTGGAGCTCCTCTGCCTCAGCAATATTGGAGATTAGATTAATTCGAGAGAGAAGAAAAGAATTGTGAATAAGATCCTTGCTCAGTCAGATTGGGTTGTTTCTCTCAGTTCCATCCTGCCTATCTTCCTTGAGTATTATTTCTCTTAGTTGAGGACTTTTGTCCCTTTATTTGCACTTTGTGCACTCAGATTTTCTTTTTCATCCATTATGCTGCACAACCCATCACTTTTCAAGAGTAACGAGTCCAACTTTACTAAGATCCGGGGCATTTTTCATGGATTTTTCTTTTGCTTTTGCATTTTGCTTTTCTTTTCTTTTCTTTTCCTCTTACAGGATGGACAGTCAGGTTCCTTGATCACATGCCTTCACTTCCTTCGCAATTCACTTAAGGGGAGGGGAGAAAACCAATCACCTCTCTCCTACTAGCTTTAACAGATTTGCTACATTTGGGTTCAGCTAGTCTAAGTGGCTTGTAGTGTGTGTATGAAAATCTCTTGCCATAAAACCTTTACATAAGGTAGACAAGAAGTACATGTAATCATTTACTAAAGGCTACCTATCATGGATGCTTGCAAAGGAGTGTGACAACCACAAAATTTTAATGGTTAAAGATCAGACACAAAGTCTGGGATGCGCAAAGCCACGCATTTTTATTCAAAACATTGTGAAATTTTTATTTGCATATGTACAAGCTTAAGAAAGAAAATGAAACATTGGTTAGGGTGGGGACTATGAATGCATGTTTTATTCTACCTCTCCCCCCTACTTATTCACAGAAAAAGAAAGTAAGACAGAGAATTACCTGATGAAGGAAATCTGTACACTTGGGTTGCCTCCCAAAAAGCGCTAAGTTTATCGTCTTCAGCCAGACGCAATTAGGCTTCACTTGGCTCATCTAGCTTGGTAGACTCAACTTTCAAGGAAGGCGGGTTTTCAAAAAAATGCTTTAACCTCTGCCCATTAACAGTGGACGATTGTCCAGTCTTAGGATCAAGAATAACGACAGCGCCATTGTCATAGACTTTGACAACCATGTAAGGCCCATCCCACCGGACTTCAATTTTTCCAGAAAAAGACGAAGCCGAGAATTAAATAGCCAGACTTTATCATGCACTTGAAAAGTTTTTCTATGAATGTGTTTGTCATGGAATGCTTTGGCCTTGGCTTTATAGATCTTGGAACTTTCGTAGGCCTCATTTCTGAGCTCTTCTAGCTCATTCAGATGAAGGGTCCTTTGTTGACCAGCTTGGGCTAAGTCAAGATTGACTTGTTTAATAGCCCAATAGGCTCTATGCTCAAGTTCGACCGGCAAATGACATGATTTTCCAAGGACAAGCCGGTAAGGGGACATTCCAATGGGAGTTTTGAAAGCAGTTCGGTAGGCCCACAATGCATCATCTAACCTTTCTGACCAGTCTTTCCTATCAGGCCTAACCGACTTCTGAAGAATGTTCTTAATCTCCCTGTTTGAAACTTCCACTTGGCCACTAGTTTGGGGATGGTAAGGTGTCGCTAGCTTATGGGTGATCCCATACTTCCTTAGGAGGGTCCTAAACTGAGTGTTAATGAAATGAGGTCCTCCATCACTAATGATTGCTTTGGGCCACCCAATCTAGAAAAGATTTTTTCTGAACAAATTTGATAACCACCTTATGATCATTGGTCTTTGTGGCAATGGCCTCTATCCATTTGGACACATAATCAACAGCGACTAGAATGTATGTGTATCCAAAGGACGGTGGAAAAGGTCCCATAAAATCTATCCCCCATACATCAAAAATTTCTACAACCAGAATGGGATTAAGAGGCATCATATCCTTCTTAGAAATATTTCCCATGGTTTGACATCTAGGACAGACCTTACAAAATTGGTGGGCATCCTTAAACAATGTGGGCCAGTAGAAACCAGAGTCTAAGACCTTAGCAGCGGTCTTCTTTCCTGAAAAGTGTCCTCCACAAGCGAGAGAATGACAAAACTTGAGGACACTTTGATGCTCACTCTCAGGGACACATCTTCTTATCACTTGGTCTGGTCCTATGAAAAATAGCTCCGGGTCCTCCCAAATAAAGTACTTGTCTCTAGCAAAGAATCTCTCTCTCTCATTTTGGTCCAATCTCCAGGTACTCGTCCAATGACTTTGTAGTTCACAATGTGTGCGTACCATGGAGATAAAATGTTAGAGACAGCTAAAATGTGCTCATCCGGGAAAGCATCTCTAATGGGCATAGAGTCCGGGGCAACTATTCTAGACAAGTGGTCAGCTACCACATTCTTGGATCCTTTCTTATCATGAACTTCCAAATCAAACTCTTGTAACAATAGAATCCATCTGATCAATCTAGGCTTGGCATCCTTTTTGGCAAGCAAATGCCTCAAGGCAGCATGGTCAGTGAAAACAATGATTTTGGCTCCTAAGAGATAAGATCTGAATTTCTCTAAGGCAAAAACAACAGCTAGGAGCTCTTTTTCAGTGGTTGTGTATCGAATCTGAGCATCATTCAATGTTCTGCTTGCATAATAAATCACCACAGATCCTTTATCATTTTCTGGCCCAAAATGGCACCTACTGCATAATCTGAAGCATCGCACATTATCTCAAATGGTAATGACCAATCTGGAGATTGTAGAATTGGAGCTCTGGTCAAAATGTCTTTTAATTCCTCAAAGGCTTTATGACAAGCTTCATAAAAAATGAATGGAGTGTCTTTTAACAAAGAAGTTAATGGCCTTGCAATTTTGGAAAAATCTTTGATGAACCTCCTATAGAATCCGGCATGACCAAGGAAGGATCGAATTTGTTTGACAGAGTTGGGAGGAGGTAATTCGGAAATGAGATTTACCTTGGCTTTATCTACTTCTATCCGTCTCCCTGAGACAATATGCCCTAAGACCATTCCCTCCTTAACCATGAAGTGGCTCTTTTCCCAACTTAAGACAAGATTGGCATTAATGAATCTTTTGAGCACTTCAGTCAAATGGTCGAGGCACGAATCAAAGTCATTTCCAAACACAGAGAAATCGTCCATGAAGACTTCTAAGTAATCCCCAACCATGTCTGAGAAAATAGACAACATGTAACGTTGAAAAGTTGCAGGGGCATTGCACAGCCCGAATGGCATGCGTCTAAAGGCAAAGGTTCCAAATGGACATGTGAAAGTGGTCTTTTCTTGGTCATCGGGGTGAATAGCCACTTGGTTATACCCTGAGTATCCATCAAGGAAACAAAAGAATTTTTGGCCTGCCAGTTTCTCTAAGATTTGGTCAATGAAAGGTAAGGGGAAATGGTCTTTCTTGGTCATTGCATTCAGTTTACGATAGTCAATGCACACTCTCCATCCTGTAGCCAGCCTAGTGGGAATGAGCTCACCCTTTTCAGTTTGAATCACGGTTAGTCCAGACTTTTTAGGCACAACTTGAGTTGGACTAACCCACTGGCTATCAGAGATGGGATAAATAAATTCTGCATCCAGCCATTTGACAATTTCCTTCTTAACAACTTCTTCATGTTGGGATTAAGTCTTCTTTGCATTTCGATTGAACTTTTGGCATTCTCTTCTAAGTAGATGCGATGAGTGCAAACTGAAGGACTTATCCCTCTCAGATCATCTATTGTCCAACCTATAGCTCTCCTATGACTCTTCAAAACATCAATCAATTTCCTTTCCTGCCCTTCCTCAAGATCACTAGCATTATGACGGGCCAAGTCTCGTTCTCTCCTAAAAAGATGTACTTTAAATTCGCAGGGAGTGGTTTTAGCTCAACCTTAGGAGGACACTCAATGGAATTGATGGATCATTATCTTGAAACATAGAATTAAATTGTCCTTCCTCTCCCTCAAACCCTAGAGCACAGGGTTGGTCTATTGCTTCTTCCACACAAGACTCTTCCAAGGTGTCTACCACTAGACAATTTTCTCCTTCATCATGATGCCTAGATGCCCTAAAAATGTTGATACTAACCCGCCTATCCCCAAATGATATATCCATCATCCCAGTAGCACAGTCAATATTGGCTCTTGCTGTGGCCAAAAGGGTCTACCAAGGATGATGGTGGACTAGGTTAAATCTTGGGGAGTGTTCATGTCCAGAATGATGAAATCGGCAGGGAAGTAACAATCATTGATTTTTACGATCACGTCCTCAACAAGGCCTTTAGGAGTGGTAACAGATCGATCGGCTAGTTGGAGGACAACAGAAGTGGGTTTCAACTCTCCTAACTTGAATTTCTCAAAAATGGCAGAAGGTAGGAGGTTGACACTGGCTTCCAAATCTAAAAAGCCACTCTTAAAAGTGACTCCACCGATGGTACAAGGAATTAGTGGAGTGCCCGGATCTTTAAGCTTCTTAGGGAGTTGGTTTAAGACAATGGTACTCATAATTTCTGGGAGAATTATTGTTTCCGTTTTGTTTCTCACTTCACGTTTTGGAGTACACATTTCTTTCAGAAATTTGGCATATGCAGGCAGATGCTTGATGGCATCAAGCAGAGGAATGTTGATGTGAACTTGTTTAAACAGTTCCAAGAGTTCTTCATTGCCAGTTGGTTTGTTTTTTATTTTTGGCTTTAAGGCTTCAGGAAAAGGGACTCTTGGAATGTAACAGTTTGGATCTTCATTCCTCTTGATTGTGTCTAGAGGTTCTTCATTTATTTTCTCTTTTCCCTTGGAATTTTCTTTTTCAACATTTTCTTCACTTTCTTCTTCAATTTCTCTTTCAATTTCCTTTTCTTTGTCCTCATTTGACATGTGTGGGTGAGGATTTGTTCTGATTCTTCCACTTCTTAAGGTAGACACAGTTTTTGCATTCTCTACTTGCGGGCCCCTAGCTTGGGCAGGAGGATGATCCTGTTGTATAGGTTGATTTTGATTTTGAGGTGTAGGAATGTTCTGGACAAAAGCTTGTTGTGAGTTCTGTGGTGGAGGTGCATTTTGTCTAGCAGGTGGTGGTCTGTACCCCTGACCCTGATGGTATTGCTGGTTCTGGTAGAATCCGGGAGGGTTGTTCCTTGGTTTTGCTATAGTTTGACTCGGCAATTGCTCGGATTCCCTCCTTTGACATACATCAGCAATTTGGGACTCTAACCTTGCAAAATTTTGTTGAAAATTTTGATTTTGAGTTTGATATTGAGTTTGTTGTTCTTGCACAGTTTGGCATAGAGTCGCCATCATGTTTTGGAGTTGGTTCATTTTATCATCCCAATTGGGTTGAGGAGGTGGTGGTTGATTCAATGAAGGTTGTTGGAAATTTGTGTGAGCAAATTGATTGGAATTTTGATTTCCTTGGTATTGTGGAGGTTTTGAGTTAGAAGATTGGCCAAATCCCGAATTTTGATTGGGATAGGATTGACCGTACATGGTTTGCTTAAAGGCAGGTTGAGAAACTTGTTCAGATTGATTTTTCCATGAAAAATTTGGATGGTTTCTCCAACCTGGATTGTATGTGTTGGAATATGGATCATAGGAGGGTTTTTGAAAACCTTGTGCAGCTTGCACTTGTTCTTGAATGAAAGGGGGTAATTGGGCAGTAGTGGGACAAGCATTTGTGGAGTGAGCTGGGCTAGCACACATAGCACAAGTTTCAGGTGTTTGAGAAAATTTGGTGTGGCTTGCCCAGTCAAAGACAACAATTGATCGAATTTTTGTTCCCACTTCTGCTCCAACCTCTGATCAAGTTTAGCTATCAGATCTTCTACCCTGGAATCTGATTCTCCTCTCCCTCTTACTTCATACATCCCTGCCTTCTTTATGGGTCCTAATGCTCTCTCATAAGAGTAGAGTGAGGCATGATTGATAGAGTTCTCACTCAATGTTTCAAAAAGATTATATGCCTCATCCTCACTCTTAGTCATGAATGCTCCCCCACACGAAGCATCAACCATTTGCCTATTCGATCAGTTAAACCTTCATAAAAAGCTTGAACTATTTGCCACCTCGACAAACCATGATGGGGGCATTTTCTAAGCAACTCCTTTAGTCTTTCCCATGATTCATGCATTAATTCTCCCGGATGTTGGGAAAATCCAGTGATTGCTCTTCTCATGGTGTTTGTTCGGCCAATCGGGTAAAATTCTTCAAAAACTCCTGCTGCATTTCTGGCCATGTTGTGATGGTTCTCCCTATGGTTCCCAACCAATGTTTAGCCTTGTCTTTTATGGAGTATGGAAATAGGGTCAACCTTAAGGCATTTTCAGTGAAGTTTTGGATCCTTACAGTGGAACAGATCTATAGGAACTCATCTATATGCCTATAAGGATCTTCATTAGGATTGCCAAAAAGGATGGCAACATCTGAATGGTTCCAGGTTTTATCTCAAAATGATTTGCCGGAATTTCCAGCCTAATGCAAGTGGCAGTTGATAGTCAGAAGGAATGAAGTATTCCTTCATCTGTCTGGGTGCAGCCTCTTCTAAATTTCTAGCAACCTGGTTCTGGTTTTGTTGGCCATCCTATGGAAAAATCTTTCATTCTCGTCTATAGGTTAGGCCAAATCTACATTCTGGGAACGTCTACCAAGCATGCAAAGATGAAAAGCCTTCTATTTTTTATCTTTGAATTTTTTAATGATTTTTATTGATTTTTGATGAAATTTTAATCAAACACAATCAAACAAACACTTTCAAATCAAATTAACCTAGACACTAAGTGTTCCTTGGACTTATGTTATTTTTCTCAAAAATCAGATTTATGCTTGCTTAAGTCCAATCCTAACTCTTTTTGTACTGGCCAGGTAAGAGGTGGAGTAGAGGGAGGCCCCCTTGCTTTCGCAAGGACCCAATTAAATAACCTCTAGCTCACTTAAGCGTAAGCTTTTTAACCTCTAATCCTAGACACCAGACTTAAAGAGAAGTTTGAATTTAAGAAAGAACAAATCTAATTATGAACCCTAAGGCCACGTCTACTGGTTTTTATTGAAAGCTGAGGAAAATGCTAGAATGAATGTAGAATTTTTTTGTGATTTTTGGGCAAAGGAAAGGGTGATGAAATCCCTCACCTTATCTTTTTATCTAATGGGTTAAGCCCTTAAGCAGTCCCAATTACATTATGAAATGCAACAGATCAAGTTTGAAACAAGGGTTTTCTAATGCTAAGTCTAATGCATGAAACAAGTGGTGGAAGTCTTACCTTTCCCCGCTCTCTTCAATGCAAGAAAAAAATGAATGACAATTAAAATGATGAATGTCCTAAAACATGTGTTTCTAATCTTGAGAGGATGTAAATTTTTATTTACAAACAAACGGCTAACATGAAAGAGCGATTTGGAAAATTTTTAGATTTTAAAATTTTTAATTTTTATTGGTTTTTAAACTGAATAAAATGAAATTTAACTAAGAAAATATGAAGTGGTACTATAGACTAATGCCAAACCAATCAAACCACAAAAGAGGCCAATTATTACATGCCAACGTGAAAGAAATCTCTGTACATGCACAGAGAGTACATGAACACCTCACTACAAGCTTCTCTCACACTCCTTCTATTTAAAATTCGGAATTAAAAGCAATTAAAAGAAATTTCAGCATGCTCTCTCCTCTAATGGGCTTCAATCTCCAAGCCCAAATCTACAAGTCCACTCCTTGTGCAAATCTGAAATAAGAAGCCCAATAACAAGTCAATAGAAAGCCCAAGAAAATGAAATCAAATCAAAATAGAATTAAATCAAACTCTAATGCCTCCCCGGCAACGACGCCAAGATGAACGCGCGACATTGTTGACTGTGTATTTTCGTTGTCTCGAGTTCCTCGCACAAGTCACGATGCGCACTTCCTCTAAACTGTCTCACAGATTTAAAATAGAAAAAGAGAACTAGCACAATGGTGAGAACAGGTCATTTCCACAGGGAGGCTGAATAAAGTTCGACTTAAGAAACTGTTTCTGAATTAATTCCGTAAACATCCCCAATCAAATTCCTCACAATCTTGACAAGTCAAATAAAAGGAAAGAACAAGCTAAGTGGAAAAAAAATGGTAACACTGTACCCTCTCAATTGAGGGATCAAGTAGATCAACGGAAATCTGAAATAAACATCCTCATATGACTGGATGAACAGATTCAATCAAAGCTAGCCAAAGAACACGCTCACCTCTCCGAATGTTCAATCCACAACCAGAAATTACACACTGATGCAACTTCTAACTCTAAACAAAAGTTTGGAGCTCAAAGGAAATGAAAAGATGACAGCTCAGGGATGTAATGGAAAATTCAGAAATAACCGAACTGAAACTTTAGAAAAGATCGATCAGAAAATTCAAACACAAGAAGTTAACATTACTAAATCAAACGCCTAATGTTACCACTACAGAACAAGGGTAAGAACAAAATTGATAACACTAAGAAACCCCGAAATCCCTCATGAATTCAAGACTATCTCCCTGCTATAACAAAAATGAACTAACGAACTAACTCTGGATCTGGTCTGATATATCTCCAGAATTCCCCCTGGGAGCCTTCTGGATGTCGTCGACCTCCCCCGCAGTGCACCTCTCGGAGATGAGCCAGCAACTGTACTTCTGGGCCGTTCACCTCTTGTGACCACCAGTAAACCAATCCATTCCAAGCATCGGAGCTACCTCACCTCACAGAAGAAAAGAAGAATGCAGTAGAACTTTCCACCCAGAAGAAAGGAATCAAACGGCACTGGATTGAAGTCTCCGACACAGAAGAAATGGGACAAGGAATTCTAACAAATCACAGTTGCCTCCCCTCCCAACAGCAGAACTCCCGGATGTCAAACCTCCCAATCACCAGACAGCTCCAGAACAAGCAAGAAATGAAGTGTTCTTGGTTGTTCAGTACTGTTTCTGCTACACACTTATAATCTCTCAGTAATCAAACACAGATGAAGAAAAGAACACAGCACTCGAACCTTTCAGACCTCGGACATTACAGAAGCACTGGAACTAACACAGAAGAAATGAGATAATCCACATATAAGAAACGAGAACTAAACTCCCTGGATGGCTAGAACATAAAGGAATGAGAGATATTACTCCCCAAAATCTCTCAAGAACAGAAGAAATGCTAAAAAAATCTGAATTAAAACTAGATACATAAACCCCCAGATGAGCACAACTCTCTCTGGATCAAACTCTCAAACTTACTGAATGAAGCAGATCTGATGAACGAAGCACAGAAGAAATGTAGAGACAGAAAGAAATTCCACAAATTTTGAACCAACCAACTTGATGAACTCCTTCCGGAAGAACAGAAGTACGAAATAAAAAAATGTCAAACAAAGCAGAAGCAACACTCTCTCAGCTCTGATCTCTCGAAGAACAGGAATTAAGAAAACCCCTACATGCCGAATTGGCGAATCCCCAGATCTCTAACCCCTCCTCTGCTAAACAGAAAATACAAGAATTGGAAACCAAAAATAAAAGAAAAAAAATCCCCTACTTCCCAACCTCGGAGAAGAGGACCTGAGGTCCTTATATAGGCATCTGGGCCTCTTGCTTCCTCTCCCGTCTGCACCAGGATCGCCATCCGCAGCAGCACCATCTCTCACCTGGATCGCCAGCTCTGCTTCACACCTCAACATCCTCATCGCATGGGCACCATCCGCATGCACAGCACCGCTTCCCGCCCAAGCCGTACAGCTGGCCGCTGCTCTGCACACCCCGCCACCTCAGCATCGCCATCGCACAACCGCCGGCTCCTGCATGCGCTCCACACCGCCGGATCGCCAGATGCGCACAAGCTGCTCCGCACAGGATCCTGCTTCATCTCCGGCCTCGCACGAGCCTTCACACCGCACGGCAGAGCTTGGATAGCCCCTGCATCGCGTCCGGCTTCAAACCGCCAGCTCAGCTCTGGCCCTGGCGCTGCACCTGGGCACCTTCACACCCCCAAATCTCACAGATCTGGCCGTACAGCTTGACATCCGCCCCAGCTCACATCGTAGCGCCCTCCGCCTGGGCCTGGTTTTGCTTGCCCCTAGATCTGCCATCTTCACACGGGCGCCTCCACATGAGCCATCTGCCAGCCGCCCGAGCAGCCTCTGCTGCGTCCAGCTCGCCATGCCTCGCACTCCCCTGGTCCGCACCGCCAGCATCGCGCACCAGCTGGCCCATCCCTGGGCGCCGCACCACCTTCCACCATCTCCGCTCAGCAGGCCCAGCCGCACACCAGCATCGACCAGCCACCAAATCTGAAGTCCCCAACCGCTGCGCCATCTACACTGCTGGCCGCTCTGCACATGGCGCCCGGAGCTCCTTACAGCAAGCAGCTCCTTTGCTAGCATCAAGACCCAGCCGCACCAGCCGACTCCAGAAACCGTTACCAGCTGCTTCTAGCAGCTTCCCCCTGTACGATGGAAAGAAAAATTAAAAGATAGTGAGATGGGATCGGGTGGGATATATAAAAAAATTATTATTATTATATTTTATTGTTTTGAAATTGAGTGGGTTATGGCTGGATCCGATGAGATGAGAGAAAAAGAGGTGTGGCCAATGGGATGGTGAGTAATTTATTTGTTTATTAATAAGGTGAGGTGGGTTATGCAAAATGTTGATTTATTAATGTTGTAGGAATCAAAGATTTATGTACAATGTATTTACAAAGAAAAACATTTATTAGTCAAACTATTAAAAAAAGTATTGGCTTTATTAAATGAACATTTTAACTATGTGTTCTACCCAAAACTTTAACTAAAGTGCTCAAAATTTTATTTTTGGATGACAGGGAAATTAAAATCAAATTGTACGTTATTTACAGACAAAAGACGTCTAGAATCAATTATATGTATGAGATTTAACACTGAAAATTGTGTAGTTATCAGTACGTAGACTCGATCCCGGAACAATAGCCTTCCATCTTCAGTTAATGAGAAATCTGGCCTCTGGTCCAAATTAGCCTTAATCTCCACAAGTACAGGGTCATTGTCTTGGAGTGTTGTGATGTCCTCCAATAGTGTTGGTTGTTGTCTAACAATAGCAACAAGGCATCCCTTCTCTTTGATGTCAGCATCAATATTTAACTTGGCGAAGTCTTCTAATAACTTCCATTCTTCTACCATTAAACTTGACATTGTGATCATTGGCTTTCTACTTAGAGTATCTGCCACAGCATTTGCTTTTCCTGGATGATATTGGATCGTGAAGTCGAAGTCTTTGAGATACTCCAACCACCTCCGTTGCCTCATATTCAAGTCCTGCTGAGAAAACAGATACTTCAAGCTTTTATGGTCAGAAAACACAATGAATTTCTCACCATATAGATAATGACGCCATATCTTCAAGGCGAAGACTACAACAGCTAGCTCCAGATCATGTACGGGATAATTGTCCTCGTGCTTCTTCAATTGTCTGGATGCGAAGCATATAACTTTCCCTTCTTGCATCAGCACACAGCCAAGGTCGATCCCGGATGCATCGGTGTATACTTCAAAACTACCCCCGACAATTGGCAAGGTTAGTACGGGTGCTGAGGTAAGGTGTTCTTTCAATGCCCTGAAACTTTCTTCACATCATCAGTCCATGCGAATGGATTCTCCTTCCTGGTATGCCTGGTCATTGGTACAGCTATCTTTGAGAAATCTTTAATGAAGCGACGATAATAACCGGCTAACCCCAGAAAGCTTCTAATCTCCGACACAGTTGTCGGCCTTTCCCAATTCTTTACTGCCTCCACCTTAGATGGATCTACAGAGATTCCCTCCTTGGATATGATGTGATCAAGGAAAGATACTTCCTCCATCCAGAATTCACACTTACTAAGTTTAGCATAGAGTTGGTTATCTCTGAGCACTTGCAGAGCAACCTTCAAGTGTTCCTCATGTTCTTCTTTGGATTTGGAGTAAATAAGGATGTCATCAATGAACACCACTATGAACTGGTCCAAGTAGGGCCTATAAATACTGTTCATAAGTTGCATGAAAGCCGCTGGAGCATTGGTTAATCCGAACGGCATGACCACGAACTCATAGTGACCATACCTACTCCGGAATGCAGACATGTGAATATCCTCTTCCTTTATTCTTAGTTGATGGTAGCCAGATCTTAGATCTATCTTAGAGAAATATTGTGCGCCAGAGATCTGATCAAACAGTTCATCGATGCGAGGCAGTGGATACTGTTCTTTATTGTCAACTGGTTCAACTGACGGTAGTCAATGCAAAGCCTCATTGATCTGTCCTTCTTTCTGACGAATAGTACTGGAAATCCCCACGGGGATGTACTAGGCCTGATAAAACCTTGATCTAGCAGTTCTTGGATCTGTCTCTTCAACTCCTGCAATTCAACAGGGGACATGCGATACGGGGCCTTTGAAACAGGGGTTGCCCCAGGGAGTAACTCAATGGTGAAGTTTACCTCCCGCTCAGGTGGTATACCAGGCAATTCCTTTGGAAATACATCAGGATATTCCCTGGCTATTGGAATGTCTTCTAAGGTCGGTTTCTTCTTTTAGTAGCCAAGACGGAAACTAGGAAAGCATCACAACCCTGGTTGATCAGCTTAGAAGCCTTCAAGGAGGATATCAAGATAGAGTGTTTGTGATAACGGGTGCCAAGTAGTGATAGAGTTGGAAGGTTTGATCTTTTAAAAGTGACCCTCCTATGGCAACAGTTTACATCGGCATCATATTTAATTAGCCAATCGACACCCAGAATGGCATCATAACCCTTCATGTCTAAACAAATAAGGTCGGCAGGGAGATTGTGTCCTCCAATTATAGTTTCACATTTCGGCAAGTAGTGGGTGAGTTCAGATTCTGAGCCTAACGGAGAGGCTACAGTGATCTTGGATTTCAAGGGTACAGGTTGGACAGGTAAAGTTGCAGCAAATGTGGTGGAAATAAAAGAATATGCAGCTCCCGTATCAATAAGCACAAATGAGGGTTGAGAGTGTATGGAAATGGTACCTTCCACCATACCCCCTTCGTCGGGTAGATCTGCTTCTATGACCGCATTAAGGCGTCCCTAACGCCGTGGTACATTTTGGGCTCTCTCGGGCTGGTCCTTCAGCATAGGACAATCCGAAATACGGTGGTCACGACCACCACATCTCAAGCATGCCCCGAGTTTCTTCCAGCATTCCTCAACTCGGTGTCCTGGTTTATCACAGAACTTGCAGTTTTCAGACAACTGCCTACCTTCCACTTTGACTCTTTTATCTCCCGCAGCATCTCTTCCAGAAATTGGCCTCTTGTTGTTGTTGTTAAAGTTGTTATTGTTGCTACGAAACATTGGAATAGTGTTAGGTGCTCCCTTCTTGACAAAGACCGGCTTAGAGTTGTCCTTGCCCCTCATGCTCTCTACTTTGGCCATGGTGTCCTCCACTAGCTGAGCTTGTGGACCATCTCAGTGTAAGTTTGAATGTTGTGTGGTCCGAGCCTTTCAATGAACATGGGCCTGAGTCCATCCATGAAATGGTTGGCTTTCAGCCTTTCTGTGCCCACAAGATGTGGGGCATACACTGCCAGACGAGCAAACTGAGCTTCATACTCAGCCACAGACATGCTCTTTTGTTTTAGTGCAGCAAACTCTGCTGCCTTCTTCTCCTTCACTCTCTCAGAGAAATATTTTCCCCGGAATATCTCCAGGAATCCGGCCCACTCTAGTTCAGCTACGTTTGGCAGGTGGGCCGACGCGGCCTTCCACCATGCTCGAGCATCCTTGGTAAATTGGAAAGTGGCCAGTACCACTTTCTCCCTGTTGTTGCATTGCATTACTTGGAAAATCCTTTCAATTTCCTCTTGCCAATTTTCTGCTTCATCTGGGTCAGGGGATCCAGAGAAACGAGGAGGGTTTAAACTCCTAAAATTTTGGTGCAGATCACCGGCTCCATTCCTTGCAGCTGCAGCCTGATTTCCAGCCTGAACTACATTTTACAGGGCCTGAGTAAGTCCAACCACAGTGTCTTGCATAGCTTGCCACTGGTTGCGAGCCATTGCAGTTGTGTGAGAGTGTTATGAGGATTCCTGAGAAAAAGGATGGAAACCAATTATGTCTCTAGATACATTATAAGAGTAAATGGGTAGGAGTGTTTAATTCTTTCTAACCTATTCCCAGTCTCTACCCATTCTCACCAGGTACTGTATTTAATTTCCGTGACCTAGGTTCCATAGGTATCTCTATTCCTAAGACATATCCTATTTGATATTCCTAGGCTCTGATACCACTTTATTGTCACGTCCCGAGAATTACGCAGCGGATATTAATTCAAAGAATTCGAGTCGATATCCCAAGACGTGGACAGTCGGCAAATAAGCCTCTAGCTAGCACGCACTAATATGTATCAACACAACATCATAATAGGGCCCAAATGTTGAACTCAATAAAAACTGTATTCAATTTCAACTCAACTTATAAAAATTGGAAACTAGCACAAGACTGAGACTCAAATAAAAAGGAAAGTACATTTACCCCTCACTTCCTACTACATGTTCTAACTCTCAAATAAACTACGATAACTAGACTCATAATTGTGACGCTCATCACTCAGATGCATTCCCATCCTCGACTTGCTCTTCCTCTTGAACTTCATAGTCACCTAGATTGGGAAAGGTAGGGGATGAGCAAACTAGCCCAGTAGGATTTATATCTCAATGTGCGGGCAATGATGTAAGTAATTAACATTTTAGAACTAGGCAAGTACGATGAATGATATGCAAGTACGAACAAAACTCATTAAAACATGATATATAAAACAAGCTGGATAGAGTGAACAAGATAGAATAAGATTTTTGAACAAGATGCCAAGAAAGAACTAGCAATAGATCACTTTGCACAAGCACGCAAGATTTCACTTGATGTCAATAGTTTTCAAGAAAGCAAGATATCACTAGTTGCAATAAATGCAGGATGGCCATATCACGCAAGCAAGCAAGCAAGATTGCACAAGCACGTTCAAGTACACTAACACATCAGGCACGTAGACACCAATGTACACCAAGAAAAGATCCATCAAGAATGTACACCAGGACACGTGTATGTGGTTATGTATCTAACATTCAACAGGCAAGAAAGTACTCCCAGCGCAGATGCAACGCCAGTAATCATTATACCCCATGGTTAACAGTATATTTATGACTCTCTGTCATTGGGGCTAGACTGGAGCCCTTGGACACCGCCGTGCCCTGTCAGCCATCTCATGTAAATTTTCAAATGTAGATACCCACAGTCATTAATAATGGCCAATGAGAGTTTCAATAAGTAAGCATGTGTAATGTCTTGTTCATGATAATGATGAGAAGAAATATATAAAATGAACATGATTCCATGAGGACAATGGCCAAGAGATAAATTCGACAGCTGAACGATAAGATTTACAATTTAGTTCAATCTTACATTAATGGCTTTAGTCTAGATGGCAATCACACTCACGAGAACATGAAGAGAAGGAAGTGAACGCCCTAGATGTATAAGTGTGTAGAGATGCACATGTGTAAATTCACAATCCGTCGGTCTCAAACTCACGGAAAATACTTAACATGACGACATGTAGTGAACAATGCATTTAACTACATATGGGTTTACGAGATTTTAAGATAATATTCGTCTTTTAAATCAAGCTGGAATGGTAACAAGAGTAAATCACAAGTTTCATGTATGATGACTTCATTAAGAAAGCAATTAGAATAATATTCATGTAATTAAGGATTTTTCAATCGGTTAAACACTTTTAAGCCATTAAATAGCCATTATGTAATGAACAGACCCAAGACATGCAATATTTTGCAAAGGTAGTGTCGACACAACCCATGCTGGTGTCGACACCATGCTTCAAACACAAAGCAAAAACATGAAAAATGGTCAAGTAGTGTCGACACTAGTTCAAGTAGTGTCGACACTAGAGACATGTTCCAGAAAACCTTCTGGAAAACATGGGACCATGTGTCGACACTAGATCAGGTAGTGTCGACACTAGATCAGTTTCCAGAACTTTCTGGGTCAAACTGGGACAGTGTGTCGACACTAGATGAGGTAGTGTCGACACTAGAGAGCTTCCCAGAACACTTTTTGGGCTGTTTTGGGACAGTGTGTCGACACTACCTCAAGTAGTGTCGACACTAGTGGCCCTTCCAGAACAAAAAACATGGTCAGGTGTAACAAAAAACTGTCTCATGCAGTGATTCCTTCCACCTCTTATAACTCTCTAACGAATGACATTTAGACAAAACGTTCAACACAAAATATGAATAGGACAACTAGTAGAAGAACTTTGATGTTGAGGGTTTGATCTAATTCGGTCTCGAATCCTGAGAAAACATATGAAGAACAGAAAGTCAAGTGTAGCCCGAAATCCTAGTATCATGCAGTGACTCTCTTACCACGCCTGTAACTCTCTAACCAAAGACTTTTGGAGAAAACATAAAACATAAAAGATGATCATGACTTCAAGTAGAAAAACTTTCATGTAGGAAGTGTAGTCAAATTCAGTCTCGAATCGTGTGCATAATAAGAAGAACGGGAAAAACCTGACAGTGCACGACTTTGGAAAAACACTTATAACTCAAAATATACTAATTAGAATCGATGCAACCAGTGGGAAACGAAAGTTAACTTGATGCTCCACACATTGGTATAGGATATATTAAGGTTCGGCCGAGAAACCTACCTTATGGGTTGAAGAAGTCTCATTTTTGCAAAAACCTCGAGTTCAGACCACTCGGAGGAAAACGCTTACTGCTCCGTGTATACTGCATGGAATTTGAGAATTCCACTTGGGTTAGAACGTAGCCTTGACCCTCTTTCTAGGGGTATAAGCCTTGCAAGGTTTGGTTTTGGTTTGACTCACCTTTGGTGGACTTCAAGAAGATGGTCTGTGCAGATCGCAGCAGACACAACAGGGAAGAAGAACGGCTTAGTGTGGATGATCTCCTTCTCCCCAGCCACCAAGAACTTCTCCACACGACTCCAGCAAGTTCTAAAACTCGTTCTTAGGGTTTGGTGAAGAGTATTTAAGCAACCATGGTGTTTTATGAGTCCTATTATAACTAGGAAAGCTAAGCTACAGTTTTGACAGGGCAATTTCCTATCTTTTGAGGATCCTTCCTCCTTAGAGTGTGTGAGGCTTTAGGAAACCTCACCATAGATAGGCACGAATTTGGGTTGCCAAGAATGCATGATTGCATCCCAATTCAACTCAAATTGCCTCTTTCTAATTTCAGCCTATTTAGAGTTACGAATTTCCATGCATTTTCTAGCTTTATTTGATTACTGGGCCAAATGATGTCCATTGACGCTTATGATATTGGGTCATTAATATATAATGTTGGAAGTCCCTCAAACACTTTTATTTAAATTTGATTCCTTTATATACTAAAATTTCCGGGTGCTACATCTTACGTCTCTGACCACCAATGTTTTTTGGCGACTATGATCCAGACAAGGTAGAGAGTTAGACGCATGAGTTGGAGCGCACGTTCAAGACCATGGAGTGCACCGAGGAGGACCAGGTGAGACTGGTAGTGTATCAGCTCAAGGGACCATCCCATGAGTGGTGGAGAGTTCAAAGACAGACTCACTTTCCAGGGCAGTGTTTGGATCAGATCACTTGGCAGAGGTTCTTGGGGGTCTTTCAAGACGAGTACTTTCCTGACTATGCTCGACGTGAGAGACGAGATCAGTTTCATGAGTTGGTTCAGGGTGATCTGATAGTTACCCAGTACCATCAGAGGTTCGTCCGGTTGTTGAGGCATGTTCCTCATGTTCCAGTACCGAGCAGGATTGTGCAGAGAGTTTTATTGCAGGACTGAGGCCAGACTTGAGGTGGGGTGTGACTGCTCACATGTGTGCCACTTTAGGAGACGCTGTGGCTAAGGCCACCGCCTTGGAGAGAGAGACCTGGCAGCCCCAGTAGCAGCAGCAGGGAGGAGCTTCCTCCAGGACCACACCATACCAGTGCCCTGTAGGTAGTCGTGGCAGTGAGACTTCTTCTTCTTCGGGCTTACGCAGTTTGGGTAGTTTCGGTTTGCACTCGAGATTCAAGCAGATGACCACTCGTGGAGGTGGTTGGGGCAAGCAGCAGAAGCGCCAGTCGAGGTTTGCAGAGCAGTCGATCCAGCAGGGAGCTGAGAAGGGTAGGCAAGAGGTAGTCTATTACACTTGTGGTTTACTGGGCCACTTCAGGAGGGTTTGCTTGATGGGGCAAGTCCAACTGCCGCAGCAGCCAGTGCAGTACACTCAACAGTTGCCACAGTACAGTACCCTCAACAGCAGCAGGTATCCCATCAGCAGCAGTAGGGGCAGTACCAGCAGTAGCCTCAGCAGTTTCAGCAGCCTCAGCAGTTCCAGCCGTACCAGCAACAGCAGCAGCAGCAGCAGCAGCAGTTTCCACAGCATCGGCAGCCGCCGCCGCTGCAACAGCCCCAACAAGCGCCGCAGCTTGGGCGTGGATGTGGTCGTGTGATGGCTCTCATCAGGGAGGAGGCTGAGGCGTCGAACCTGGTTATAGGTACCTTGCCTATCCTTGGTAGAGCTGCTCATGTTTTGGTTGATCCCGGTGCTTCCTTTGTTTTGCTTTCGAGGAGTTTTACGAGTCGCTGGTTCGTCACACCCCTGAGAGGCAGTGTGATGTGATGGGATCTCCCGTCTGATGAATACATGCGTTATTTCGGTTACCTGGAGGGTGTCACAGTTGAGGTCCAAGGACACCAGTTTCCGGCCAAGTTGTACGTGTTGCAGCTTCGTGACTTTGACGTCATCCTGGGCATGGACTGGTTGGAGGCTCAGCTCAGCTGTCGGGATGACCTAACTACAAGGAGAAACCGATCAAGCTATGGATCAGAAACTACAACGACTCAGGAATCGTACCATACCTATGGTGAAGGTCCAATGGAGTCAAGGAGTAGTTACCAATGCTACCTGGGAATCGGAGGAAAGAATGAAGAAAAACCAACCAAAATTATTCTCAAGTATGATGCTATATCATCGTGTATAAATTTTGGGACCAAATTCTTAAGTGGGGGAGGATGTAACGCCCCAGAAATTTAATGATTTAAAATGTAGAAAAATAGCAATAAATAAAAATGGTGAATAGAAATAAAATAAAATCATGAATAAACTCCCAAAGAAAGGAATCAATCATTTAAAATATTGGGCCAAGACAACTCTACTTGGGCCAAAGAACAAAGCCCAAAGACATTAACCCCAAAATTCATAACCATAATTATGTAGAAATAGTAAAGGGCAATTAGGGCTAAAACAAAGATAATTAGCCATGTTGGGAAACCCATTCGTACCCATCCATGTTAGGAGCTTTCCTAATGGCATTCCTACTCAAATGGGTGAAGAATCCCCAAAACAAGGAAGGGCCAAGCCAAAACCGCAACCCTCTTCCCTAGTCTCTTTAGGACTTGAAATTAACCTAATCATATAAATAATCATCATGAGAATAGTTGGGAAGGTTTACCATTGAGTTGGGGTCGTGTGGAGGTGAGCTTGGGCACCAGGAGGAGAGGAGATCGGCCAAGAATGGAGCTTCTTCCCCAACTCCTCTCTGCTACGATCTGTGCTTTCACGTTTTAGAACTACACAAAGGTAGGTGATCTCGGGCATAAAGTAAACATTGCACATACCAATGGAAAGAGCATTGAGTCTAGTTTCATTTCATGAGTTTTCCTAATTTTCATGAACCATGTGAGTCGTTTTAAGTGTTTTCCAAGAGTCGCGCAAAGATAGGGCTTTTATGTGTTCTTACTATTTTTCATGCAAACCAAGGCCAAATTGGGTCAAATCAAAATTGTGGTTCTCTTCTACTTGTTGTCCTCGACACTTTTCATGTTTAGAGTTTTGCCTAAAGAATGCTAGATTTTGAGTTATAAGTCTTTCATGAAGGGTATGACAAATTTTTTCTAGATTTCGGACAAGATCCAAGAACACGACGACACCAGACGTCACGTTTCTCTGTGAATGAACGCGATGTACATGTACGTCGTGATTTAGGTGAAGGTGACAGATCATTCAGTCACATTTTCAGGTTGACCAGTCAACCCTGACACATGAAACTATGCGCCGCATGGGTTTCAACGCCTCTCTTGAATGTGACGGCATATGCCGTCGCGATTTGGACTTTTTCCTGCCTAAGATTTTGGACTATTTTTATACTTGGATTTTGAAATAAATTCTTGAATGTGACGGGTAGAACCGCCGTGATTCAAACATCATCGCGACATGTCAATCTATCGCGTTATGAACGCAACAGATGGGACCGTCGCGTTCCTGATTGGACAATCAATCTGATAATTGATTCCTGTCTGAAAAGGTGACGATTTGTCTCGTCGCGATTTGAACGCGATGGGTAGGTCCGTCGCGATTTAGAAACTTTGTACAGAGTCTTGTTTTGACTATGTACAACTCTTTGAAGTGCAACGACTGAATCTGTCGTGATTTAACGGCCAACCGAGACTGTTTTATTGAGTTGTACAGTCAACCATATACATGTCCTATTGTTATATCGTGTCACGTAGCTATTCAACGGCCTAAAAATGATCAACTAACATGAAAGTCATAAGAATATGAACATCTATTCTAAGTGTTCTAATTGATTGTTTGACTCCATCTACATGTGATTGATATGAGCTAAAATGTGCCTTGTCCATAATTGAAAAGTGATTATATGCTAAAAGTACAACAACCATGTGATAGATTGAATTGCATACATGTCATGCTTGATTGTTATAAGCTTTCTGTCTCATTTTAAACCGATGGATTGTGGATTGAGATATGTTCTAGATGACACATTGCACATATAGGCAGCCCTCTCTTAGGGATTTGGAAACTCTCGATCGGTCATTCCGTATCGGTATACTAGTGACCTTTTCTCCAAGACCTCCATAAATCTCCATACTCTGCGGATTCCCTCATGGAGATTGAGTTGGTTGTACCAATGAAGTACTCGGAAGATAGAATGTACTTCTCTTCTTATCATCTCCTCGTGAGAGTGATTTGACATTGAAAGTAAGCCATTAAGTGTAAAGATTGAACTAATGTAATTAAGCTGTTATGCTGCCGAAATTTACTCATGATCATGTCCATTTACCTTGTTCTCTATAATCATTGACATGATTTTTAGTATATACTGTTCATTTATTGGAATTCGTATTGGCCATAAATGAATGAATGGAATTACCAGAATTTATTAGAACTTCGGTTCACAACCATGCTTGTGCAAATAGGGCTCAGTCTGGTCTGGGAGGAGCACCTGAAATACTTATAAATCGCGAGAGTATATGATCCATTGAGGTGTCTGGCAATCACCTAATTGAATGCAAGATTGATCTGGGTAATTTCCAATTTGTTATTGAATGATTGATTGATTGATTAACTAATTAGAATGTTATATGTGAATGGCCAAATCTACTATACATGTCATCGTTATTGAATCTAATTGTGCATTGAATTCTGTGGAATTCAACTTGAGATATCTATTGAACATGCTTATTGAGTCTCTTCCATTGATAAATGATCATACTGTTATCCATCCCATGTTAATTCCGTTCTACATGAGCACTGTCATGGAATTTGTCACTGAACCATCCTCGTACATGTTATAAGTTGGATTTGTCACTATTGTTATTGCATGATAGCATCTACCTTTTAATTGTTAATTCACGTAAAGCATGCTAGCACCATGAGATGTAAACCTACTGGGCGCTAGTGCGCTCACACCTATTCTCCTAGTGGCATTGTGACAGAGAACTCACAACCCATGGATATAGGTTTTTTCAGTAGGGTATCAGCAAAGTGTTGAGATATAAAGGAATGAGTTGCTCCAGAATCAAATAAAACAATGTTGATAAGGAGAAAACTTGTAGAGTACCTTCTACCATGCCACCGTTCGTAGTGGGTTCCTCATTATGCAGGGCTTGCAGTCTTCCTTGTTTCTTAGGCGCATTAGGGCGCCTCTCATGTTCTTTAAGCAGAGGGCACTCGGGGATGCGGTGCTCGGTCTTCCGCAGCGCAAAATGTGCCGACTTTCCTCCAGCATTCATCAGCAGTGTGACCTGGCTTGTCACAATGCTTGCATTGCTTTTCACTAGAGTGTTGGTATAGAGACCTTGGGTTTCCTTTCTTGGTTGGACCCTCTGTGATGTTGAAAGGACATTTCTTGCCATTGGTCGGCTTGGCAGATGATGGTTCAGAAGTCATTTCCTTTTTCATGAACTTCCCTTTGATACGGTCGGTGAAGTCCGTAGCATCTTCCAGCAGCTGAGCTTTCTTTACCATCTCGACATAGGTCTGGATGTCGAGAGGTGCCAGTTGGGTAATGTAGTGAGGCTTAAGGCTGTTAAGAAAGCGCTTAGCCTTCATTCTCTCCGTGTTCACTAGGTGTTCAGCATACCTTTCCAGTCTAGAGAATTTGGCCTCATACTCAGCCACTGCCAGGCTCCTCTGCTTAAGAGCAGTAAATTCTGCAGCCTTCCTTTCTTGCACACGCTCGGAGAAGTATTTGGAGTTGTAGGCTTCTTTGAATCGTCCCAAGTGAACTGACCATTCGCTCGGGTCGCTTCCACAGACTCCACCAAGTGCGGGCGTCCTTTTCAAGTTGAAAGGTGGCCAGTAGCAGCTTATGCCCCGCTGCACATTGCATTACACAGAAGATTCTTTCTGTTTTTTTTAGCTAGTGTTCTGCTTCATCCGGATCCGTGGTTCCACTGAACCTAGGCGGGTTCAGACTCCAGAAGTTACGATGCAGGTCGCCTGCACCATGATTGCCACCTCCTTGGGTAGCCTGCATAATAGCGCGCGTCAGTTCTTGGATGGTCTGTTGCATGCCCCTCATTTGAGCACGTTCAGCAGTCATCTTTGTTGCTTAGTTCCTAAAAAATAACTTATTATCATGATACTGATGTGAAATTTAATTCGTGCGTGTGTGAGTTCATTTTAGCTATTTACCCTTGGCTCTAACCACAACTCACATAGTAGGATAATTGACTCTAGTCGAGGCTGGTCAACCTAGATCATCCTATACTTAAGAATAACCTAGGCTCTGACACCACAAAACTGTCACGCCCCGAAGAGGAATATCGGAACGCAAGATAGTTGCAAGTAAATGGGTACAGAGCAAGTACTAGACTTCAAACCATTGCACAATAAATTATACTAAAGAAAGCTCTTCTCATTTATAACTTTCAATGTCTAGTTACAACCACTAATATCAGAGCCAATCTATAGGGCCCAATTACATTGAAATAAAAGTAAAAGACTAAACTCAAACTACTAACTTAACTACTATAACTCTAACATAGGACTAAGACACTAGGGTGCTCATAACATCACTCTTGGTCGTTCTCGTCCTCTTGAGTGTGTGGTTCATCCTCGGACTCACCTGAGAACACAACGACAAATAACGCAGGGTGAGTGATAACGCCCAGTAGGACTTAAATCTCAATAGCCAAGCAGCTTTAAATAATTAATGCATTAAAATGCAGAGTTACTAATGATAGAGTGAGAGAGTCAAGTAACGTAAGAGATAGCATGATAGCACGTGAACGAAATAGCACAACTTTCCAAATATAGCACAAGTGTAGAGTATAGCACAAATAGCAAGATGGCCATAGCACAAATAGCACAAAGTATAGCAATAGCACAATGAGTATAGTCTAGCACTTTGTTTGTCAACGGACAATGAGAGAATATAGCACTTTTGATTGTCATTTAGATAGTCGAGATAGATAGCACTCGAGTGTAATGCCAAACACTCTGATCATTTAACTCCCATGGGCACTAGCACTTTCGGGCGCACATCCCAGGACCAGATCGGGCCCTTTATATATTGCCAGGCATTGGTTATATTGTTTATCTTTAGACAATCAGTCAATGACCAATACAAAGTACAAGAAATAGACGAGAGCACTAGATGAAAAGACGAGATAGTAGAGTGAACGTGAATAGATGAGCGAGTAGAGTATAGATGAGAGCTAGTGGACATTGCACGTAACACGTCAAGTAAATAGGCGATAGTTACAGTTGCACAACACGCGCACATGGTGTTGGCAGTCAGGTGGAACTCACGACCCTACCACTGGCCATGTTAAGCACAGGTCTAGAGGTCCGCGTGATTCAAGATAAGAGCGAACTTCTAATAGCCGTTTGGATCATGTTGATCCCTAAAGGGTGTAATAGGTGTTAGGGTACAACCGGCTCGTCGACCATGTGGGAATCCATGGACAGAGGAGACTTATGGAGGTCTTGAACAAAGACTCACTAGTCCGGCAGAAGGAGTATCCGATGGAGAGTTTGTCCAAGTCAAGAGAGAGTGTAAATATAGAAACAAGTGCTCGACGTTCTAGAGGAATTCTAGAACAGTGGGGCGTCGATAACGGTATTCCAAAACATCACGAGAAAACGTAGTGTAGTCTATTTAAAATATGGTGAATTAATTACACAAATTACCAGATGTATTATGAGATAATTTCATGCCAAGTTAAGCCATAATTGGATGGTTCAAAGTGTGTGTAAGTGTCATGAAATTGTAGATAGAAAAGATCATGTGCATATATTTTAACCACACATAAATGTTTAATTTATAAAAAGTGTAATTTTCTATGTGTATGACTATTAAACAAGAGTATAAGCATTGTGGAGAGTCAGAGCATCAAAAAATTGGGGTTTTCATGCAATATCTGAGATCGCGATGCACCCTTGTAAGGGTCGCGACGGGGTCAACTGAGATCGCGACAGGGTCTTGTACAGAACGCGACGGCCTTGACCATTCAGGTAGGCAAATCGCGACGGGGTCGCTTGAAGGTCACGACAGGCTCAACAGATCGGGCAGCCAGATCATGACGACAGGCCCTGTTGCGATCAAATCGCGACGGAAGGCACTGTCACGATGGCCCTGTGAGCGCAGCCTATTGGGCCATCGCATTCACAGGGTCTGCGCCGAGTTTGACATGGAAAGAACCGGTATTGTATGGATGTGGGCCAGACTTACCCTATTTGACACAGGGTGATTCATAAAATCATCACTAATTGTACAAGCGATGAAAAATCATGAAACTAGTTGCGAATTGATCTAGAAATTCATGGATACTTACAGTAAATAGGAATTGGAAGACAAACAGGGTTTCGACATGCTTTGGTCATGTGTATTCATGGGTGACATGAAACAATACATAGTTGAGATCAATGATTTAATTCGCAAGATAGGATGGATGAAAATTAGGGCTTTGGGGCAAAAGATGCCTAACATGCATCAGTATCCCTAATAAAAATTTCATAGTATGTGGTTCAGTATACATGGAGATCAAGATTAAGAAGGGGTTCGGGGTCATGGAGTTTACAGTACTTCAAAAATTAAGAACAAATGATTTGCTCGAGGGAAAAATATGAGACAAGAGAGCTTTGATTCCTGAGGTTTAGATCAACCTACAGACGAAATTGATTTAGTTTTGCTCGTGAAAATGCCTACCTTTGATCGTTTCCTCTTCTAACGCTAGAACTTGAAGAACATGGTTGAGTGCTTTGAGAGGTTCTTCTCCCCACCAATCTCCTCTTCCTTGGCCTCTTCCTCTTGGTCCAGAAACCCTTGGCAACGAGCTAGGGCCGGCCATGGAGCTTTAAGAGAGTATTATGTCTCTTGGGTTTCTATCTCCTAATAGGACTCTAATTGCTATTAAATTTCAGGATTTCCTATTTCTCTCCTCTTTCTAATCATGAGAACTTCTAATTGGGTTAGGATGGGAGCTAGATTCGTGGCCAAGCAACTATGGTAGGTTTAGGAATCCAAATTCAACTCAAACTTCTTATTAATGTATTAAATATCCCCTTTATTTAAGTAAAAATTTAGTTACGATTTAGTGTATTTTTCCTATTATTTCTCTTTTAAAATCTCTATTTGGCCCACCCACTAATTTCTAATGGCTCTATTTACAAAGCCCATTACTTCTTTTCATTTAATAGGTTTTTATTTAATTCTATTTTATTTAATTTTCTAATTGCTTTTATTTCTATTATATTAATTTTTTATTTTTTTGAAAAATTCAGGTTGCTACATTGATAGTTATGTCAGTCCAGTTAGTCAGTCATATGTAATAGTTTAGATTTTGAATAAAGTACTATGGGCCCTAGTTTTGGCTCTGACTAGTGAATGTAACAGTTATTTGTTGGATTATTAATGAAGTTGGTTTTCATTTGGCATTATTCCAATTGTGCAATAGTTTGTTCTTTATTTCTCGCTCTATACTATTTATAAATGTAATCCTACTCCGATATTCCGCGTCGGGGCGTTACAGTTTTGTGGTATCAGAGCCTAGGTTATTCTTAAGTATAGGATGATCTAGGTTTGACCTGCCTTGACTTAGAGTCTAATTCCATACCTATGTGAGAGATGGGTAGAACCATGGGTAATAAGATAAATAAACTCACCACACGCACAAACTTAGTGCAAACTCAATAACTTACATTAAAATTCTCTTTTGAAGGAAGTTAAACCATAACAATGGCAGCGGAGGATGCTCAACTCTGTGATAAGCAAACACTATTTAGCAGCTCACACAGGCATTACTTCACGCTATTGGAGCCAATAATAACTGAGGAGCCGGAGATTTACACAGAAATTTCCGCAATCTAAATCCGCCTCATTCAGTGGGACCATTGATCGCGAGGAGGGCCAAGAACTGGCTAAAAGAGATTGAAAATATTTTCCGCATTATACAGTGCATGGATGGGGATAAGCTTTTACTGGCAACATTCCAGTTAGAAGGGACGCCTGTGGTGGTGGGAGTCCGTTGAAGCTACACAGGAAGATGCACAATTCACCTGGAATGAATTCAAGGAACACTTTAACTCCAAGTATTTTTCACAAAGAGTCCAAGAAAGGAAGGCATTCGAGTTAGCGGCATGAAACAGAGGAACCTTACTGTTGCTGAGTATGAAGCTCAGTTCTCCCGATTGGCACGATATGCCAATCATCTGGTCGGTACGGAAGAAGAAGGAAGGCAAGCGCTTTCTTAATGGGCTTAGGCCCACAACATTACTCAACTAGCACCTCTGGACATTCAGACTTATCTGGTGATGGTAAGAAAGCACAATTGCTGGAGGATGCGACCGATCTCATTGATCGCATCAAGGGCAGAATGGTAAAGAATGAGCAGACCACTGGAACATCAAGCAAGCCCACTAACGGCAAGAAAAGGCCGTTCAGCATCACCGACGGGCAAGCCAGAGAGAAAGTCCAAAGTCTTCACCCCCATGCACCTAACAAGCCAAGATGCAAGCACTGTGACAAGCAAGGTCACACTGTAGAAGAATGCTGGAGGAAGGTAGGCGCATGCCTTCGCTGTGGGAGCCGAGATCATCGGATTCCCGAATGCCCATTGCTGAAGGAAAATGAGAAATGTCCTATGGGACAGAAGAAAATAGGAAGGTTGCAGGCCTTACAGGAAGTGGAGACCACCGAGGAAGGTGGAGTCGTAGAGGTACACTACCAGTTTTTCTCAATCAACATTTGTTTTGTTTGATATTGGCGCAACACATTCATTCATATCACAAGCATTCGCTAATACATTAAATGAAAGACCTGCTTCTATGGAATTCGAATTACCTGTCACTACCCCTTTGGGGGAGAAAGCTCAATTAAATAAATATTTTCCATTAGTTGATGATATGATTGGTGATCTCAATCTGAGAGCCGATCTGATCTGTATGCCCATGGAGGGCTACGACGTTATTCTGGCAGCTGATTGGCTATCCACTTATGGGGCCATTGTTGATTGTAGAAAAGGGAAGATAACGTTTAGTGAATTCCCTAAGCTGACCTTTACAGGACGTAGACACAAGAGGCACTTATCTCTCGTCTCTACTATTAAGGTGCAGGACATGATAAGAAAAGGTTGTGTGACATTTCTTGCCGCAATAGTAGTTGAGAAAGCAACTAAGATGTCAGACATCCATATAGTGCAAGAATACCCCGACGTGTTCCCGATGAGCTACCAGGCATTCTACCTGAAAGAGATGTGAATTTCTCAATTGATCTCATACCTGGAGCTGCACCGGCATCACGCCAACCCTACAGCATGTTGTAATCACGGGGATTGTGCCCCCCCTCAACATGCGAATGAATATCAAATGTGATAGCATGTAAAAATAGGATGTGATCGCCACCTAGTAAGTTGCCTAACGAGTAGAGCGAGAGTAGAGAATGACACGGGCTAACTTAACTAGGAAATGGAAAGAGAAAGGAGGCGGACCTGGTGTCGCGGCAAGCTTACCTGCCACGAAGAGGCTGGTGACGTGTCGCCACCGCCGGACGCATCTCTTGTCGCGTCGTCCTCCACTGTCCAGTTCTTTGTGTGCGGGAGATGTCGAGTTTGGAACTTCTTCCGTCCTCCAGCCGGCTGGAGAACAAGAGCTCCTCGTGGAAAAGCTTGGGTGCCTGCCAAAACAAAGAAGAAAAAAAAAAAAGCCCTATTAGAACGTATTAGGTGTAGTATTTATTCTAAAAATGAAGGGAAACGTGAGATCATGGTGGGAACGCACCTGTGGGTGGTTTTTTAAACCCTTGGGTGTGTGAAAATGTGGGTGGAAAATGGATGCAACCCATCTAGAACATAAATGAAATGCATGAAGAAATGAAGAAAAAAGGAAAGGGGAAGAGGATGAGCCCCATAAGGGCGACTCCCTGGCTTGATGATCGTCCCAAATGTTATGCAAAGGCTTCGGGGAAGTGTTGGAGTCACCGTTCACACGTTCCACCCTCCGTGATGAAGGAATGAGTGGCTTTTTGTGGAGTGGGATGTGTGGAAAAAGTGAAAATGGGAGGGCTACGAGTCTAAGTGTTGGTGAGAGGAGATTTCGGCAGCCCTTCGGATGAAAATCGGGATCTTCCCGTCCTTGAGGAAGGGCCTTGCTTTTATAGAGCTTTGAAGAGAGAATATCCATAATAATTAAAATGAGTGATAATATCACCCAAAATCATATGGAGAGTCCTTGGGATCCTTAAGGAGAGTCCCTAGGGCCCAAATCTCGCCCAAGGGGTTGAGATATTCCCTAGGGATAAAGATACATCCATGGGAGGATAAATAGGAGGTGGTTGCGGAGGCTGCATGCGCAGTTGTTGTCGCGGCGTATCATAGGGCCGCGACATGGAGACGCGATGGGGCGGGACGACGCGACAGTGTGCCCACGTGCATGGATAATGCATGGGCTGTCGCGGCGGCTTGCATCGACATGACACCGAAACGCGGCGCTACGATGCGTCGTGACTATGAAATCGAATAATGGTGAATTATCAACCAACCACATGAAAGGATAAGAGTTATTGATGCTTAAGGACTCTCTCATATTGATAATGGGCGGGATTTCAAGGCAATTTAAATATTAATGGGCTCAAAACAAGGCTAATGATGGGCTTAAAGTGAGTGACCAATTAGGGGCCCATCAAGGTGACAAGAAATGTGGTTCAACCCATTAGCTGGATCCGGGTGTCTACACATGTCCCCCGCTGAATTGAAAGAGTTGAAGGAGCAATTGATGGAGTTGCTAGAAAAGGGATTTATCAGACTGTGGCTGCTGATGCTGATAATGCTGCTGCCTGTGAGACTGTGGCTCGTCATCCTCACTGAACAAGCGGCTGAGATCCTCTGATTCTGGCTCTTCTTTTTCGGCTTCCGGTTCCTCAAATAACAGGCTGAGTGACGAAATCAAATCTTCAAGATCAGGTGCTTCTGTATCTGTCTCGGCTCTCTTCTTCTTGTTGGGTCGTTGTGCTTACAGGGCTTGGTATGCTGACCTTGGTGCCTCTTCCACTGTAGTATTGTACCCAGGCTGCCGGTCCTCTGAAAAAATGTTCATACAGTGTCCAAGTGAGTGGGCCATGGTCTGACTGCGCAGAAGATGAGAATGCAGCCCATTCTGAGTATCCTAGACCATGTTTTGTGAACTTCTTTGTGCTGGCCACTGTCTTGGTCCTCCCTTGGCGATGAGCACCCAAGCCTTCCCTGATTGATAACCGAGCCTGAACATGATATTCCATCCTTTTGCATTTGTGGACATATCCTTTCTAACGGTTGTCACTGATGGGGATCCAATCGGGCGATTAGAAGAGAAAGTATAAGCCGAGGGGTAATTCACATCAAGCACCGAGATGATGGGCTTATTCGATGGCCAGACTGATGGCAATACCCTCTCAACTGCTTCCACTGTGTGGGTCGTTGCTACGCTTTTAACCTTGACTATCCGCCCTTGAAAGGGGAATTTCAAACATTGATGTGCCGTGGAAGGTACTGCCCCTAGTGATTCAATCCACGGGCGCCCTGAGATGGCCTTGTAAGTGTGATCGATGTTTAATACATAAAATTCAATTGACATGACATATAAGTGGCCCCAGCTCTGCTTGCAACGTGACAATCCCATGACAGGCACGTCGTGAATTGTCGTAGGCGGCTATGGTGGTGGGGGTAGGCTGCAATTGGCGCTCTGAAATGTTGCAGGCTCTTAGGGTGCTCAACGGGCATACATTAATGGAATCCCCTGTATCTACTAGCGCTGCATCAATGGCCACCTTGTTTATAGTGAGTGTCACGCACAAAGGCATCTTCCTGGCTTAGGGGCAGCTAATTCACCATCAGAAAAGGTAATAGTGGGTCCCCTGTTCACAATAGAGAGTACTGAAGGTAGGTTGTCGGGGCTCATGTCCTCGCTGACCATGACCCTTTGCAGGAAGGCCCTTAGGGCATCTTGGTGAGTCTGTGACCTTTTGATCAGCTCTAATATGGATATTTTGGCGGGGGTTTGATCCAAATGCTTCAGAATGTCATATTGGGTCCCCGGGACCGAGTCTATCTCTTCCATATCTTGTTGCTGCTGGGTGCTGGACTGCTGCGTTGGTTGACCTGGCATGGATACGGACACATTAGCGTACATCCGATGGAACATCCGCCCGCTCCGCAGGGCGAGGTTATGGTGGAGTGGAGGGGGTGAGGCGTCAAGGATGGAGGGGTTGGCTAGTAATGGCGCTGGCGTAGGGGAGAGAGAGATGTTGCTGGACGAAGGGACAATGGTGATATGACTAAGGGGTTATAAGATGGTGAGGTGATGGTGGCGATAGGGGTGCGAAGGAGGGAGGCCAGTGGATGTAAGCGTGGTGGTAGGGGGTGTGATATGGGAGATAACCAAAAGCTGGCCACGTCATGCTCATCGTCGAAGGCCCATTGAGCTTCTGGTGTGGATGGTGGATGACTGGGTAACATGTGCGGGTGGAGGAGGTGGTGGAGCAGGCGGGGTTGAGGCATGGGGTTGCGAATTATGCCAAGGTCATTTGCGGCTGCTGCGGCTGTTGTTGTGTTGCTGTTGCTGGTACTGTGTTGGAAGGGTTGGAACTGCTGTTGTTGTTGCTGTTTTGTTGTGGCTGCTGTCGCCTCTGCTGTTGCCTCTGACCCTGTTGGTCCCTAATGTTTGAATTAACCTTTTCATTCTGCCTAATCAATTTGGTTCTGCTCATGAAGGTCATATATTATGTCCCGGAACTGAAAACAATCCAAACATTGTGGCCCGGATGGCGATGGTAGACACAATACTTTGTTTGGTCTGCTGCCATATTCCAATTTGCCTTCTCAGGAGGGAGTCTAAGGGCATTCAAGGACATGAGGGATACAAAGACATCGGCCAAAGACTCGGGCAGAGGAGGATATTGGGCTCTTTGGGTCCATTGGGCTTTCTGGGGGCATAGCCATTCTGAGGAGGAGGAACTTGGGAGTACTGGCATGATCTTGCAGAGGGTCTGACCTTGGGGAGGTTGCTGCCTATTGTTACTCCATGGCTGCTGAGGTTTCTGGGTGTATGGAGACCTACCTACCGGGCCTTGGGGGTTACTTACCGCACCTACTTGCTCATTGGTTTGGATCCCCTCGGTGACTGGGCCTTGAGGCTTCTTAGTGTGTAACGGGCCTTAGGGGTCTCAAACATAGAGTGTATAGGCGAGTCCTTGAGTTGGGTCTGAATGAAACGGGCTCGGCTGTATAGCTGGTGCATGGTAGTGATGTCATTCATGGCTAAGATGGCTCGGTAGGTTGGTGTAGCATTGGAGATCAATAGCTTGACTTTCTCCTCCTCCGGCATGGGGCAACGGACCTTGGCGGCCAGTGAACGCCACCAATCAGCATAATGAGAACTCCTCTTCGGACTTCATCTTTTCAGCTACCAGATCTACACAAAAGAGTATTCGGGTCCGACCCGATCTTGAAACTGCTGTAGAAACCTTTCTTGAACAATCTGGAAATCCTCGGCTTCCTCCGAGGGCAAAGAATAAAACCATTCAGAGCTGGACCATCTAAAGATTTTCTACACAAGTATGCCATGAGGTGGAGGTCATACTTGTGCGGTGCAGACATAAACAAAATCCTTTAAATGAACATATGGGTCCCCTACCCCAGAGTATCGCCGGTAAACAGGGAGCTCCGACTGGGGTGGTACCCGGAGGTATTGGAATGATGGGAGAGCAATATCGGCTACCTTGCGAGGATCAATTTGCCTCCTGAGGTCATGTAGCTCCTTTTTCATACTTGTCCACTCACGAAGAAGTCGAAGGGGGTTTGAACATGATGTGCAGAAACAAGGGAGCGAGATTGCTCAAAGAGTGAGACCTCTCACGAGGGAGGGGAGCAGGCTCGGCTGTATAATATGTTGAAGTTGGAGGGGATCGAGGTGGACCTCTTGTGCAGGAGGGTAGCTCGGTTCCGAAAAATGAATGGCCGAGGACGAAGGGGTGTGGGGTCTGCCCCTGAGGAAGGAAGATGGGGTGCTGAGGCAATATGGGCGGAGGGATCTGACGGTCGGATTGAACTTTGACCTGGGGGAGATAGAGGTCGCTTCCCCTTGGCAGCGGCTAGAAATTCACGGACTTGGTCCGGAGTGAGATGGGGGAGGAGCTGACTGAATTGTGAATGGGGGTCATCTCCCCCTAGAGGGGAAGGAGGACGGGATTGACTCCCGATGAAAAGGGGAGGGGGGATATGCCCAGGGAGTGTGGCCGCAGGGGGTTGGGCCACCTCCTCGAGCAGCCTGATTGGAAGGACATCGTCGGCAAGGACCCGGAATTGGTCCATGTCGAACAAGGGATTATGATAGAATACAAGGATCGGAGGGGACTGACTCGATCTCCCTAAACAATGACGCATGCACCCCCGAAACAAATAAGGGGGTGATACTGACAACGCCTAAACTCTAGCACAACAAGAAAGATTGAGAGGAGGAGGGGGAACCGAAACACTCAAGTTGTCATGATTAATGCGTAAATTTCTTAAAGTTTGCACTTGACCTTCAAATAAATTGATTAAGGGATGTCACTCGGTCAAGTGGACCCTGATAGGCATGAACTCGAGTCCTCCAGTGTAGCTAAGGGGTGGGACACTCACACGCGATGGGGCGGCTCGGACTAAGGGGTGCGACGGGTACAACCGGCCCGGTGAACCGCAACGTGTGTACGGTCATGAGGACTTACGGAGGTCCTCAGAGGGTGGGCCCGAGTCAACCTACGAGTGCTCGTAGGTGAGAGGGCTTACTCAACCAAGGGGGAATCTGAACAAAAGGGGACGAGTAGTGTATGCAAGGGCCTAAGTGCCCAAAATGTGTGCACAAGTGACAAGTAAAAAACAGAACAGGGTGAACAAAAAGTTCTCCGGCAGAGTCGCGGTGGCCGTGTACATCGCAACCCTATCGCGATAGGGCGGCCTGCCGTGATAAGAACATAGCCCCGAGAACAAAGAAAGTCACCAAACCAGACTCATACAGATACCCTAAAAGATAAAGACAAAATAACACAAAACTAAATACAGGATAAACAGGAAGCACTCAGAAGCTGGTTATAGATCAAGACATTAACATACAAAGCATACCTGGTAAAGCGACGCCTACCCTCGACGCGACCTGATCGAGTCCGCACGCCACGCCGCGACAAACCCCGAAAACTTACAAGTAAAAAATAAAAGGAAAACTCGAACCTAACAGGATTCTAACATATAGAACACGACAGTACATGGTACAGAGAAATAGAACAGGGATGCATGATCTCATAGAAGCAAACTAAGATAGATACGATAAGGAAAGCACTGACCTGCTAATGTGTCCTTATCGGGCGACGCGAGCTTATCGCGTCGCCGCGATACGCCGCGACAAGACCTGAGCGCCAAAAATGCAGGAAATAATGAACAAAAGACTAACAGGGCACTAAAAGAACAAACAAGGAATAAAACAGGCATGCAGGCAAACTAAATCAACGAGGGTAGCACTGAAGGTCCCACCGTGATCGCCAAAAGGTGTAATCACGGGGATTGTGCCCCCCCCCTCAACAAGCGAATGAATATCAAAGTGATAGCATGTAAAAATAGGATGTGATCACCACCTTGTAAGTTGCCTAACGAGTAGAGAATGACACGGGCTAACTTAACTAGGAAATGGAAAGAGAAAGGAGGCGGACCTTGTGTCGCGGCAAGCTTACCTGCCGCGAAGAGGTTGGTGATGCGTCGCCACCGCCGGACGCGTCTCCTGTCGCATCGTCCTCGCATGTCGCATTCTCTGTGTGTGGGAGATGTCGAGTGTGGACCTTCTTCCCATCCTCCAGCCGGCTGGGGAACAAGAGCTCCTTTTGGGTGCCTGCCAAAACAAAGAAGAAAAAAAAAAGCCCTATTAGAACGGTTAGGTGTAGTATTTATTCTAAAAATGAAGGGAAACGTGAGATCATGGTGGGAACGCACCTGGGGGTGGTTTTTTAAACCCTGTGGGTGTGTGAAAACGTGGGTGGAAAATGGATGCAACCTATCTAGAACATAAATGAAATGCATGAAGAAATGAAGAAAAAAGGAAAGGGGAAGAGGATGAGCCCCATAAGGGCGACTCGATCCCTGGCTGATGATCGTCCCAAATGTTATGCAAAGGCTTCAGGGAAGTGTTGGAGTCGCGTTCACACGTTCCACCCTCCGTTGATGAAGAAATGAGTGGCTTTTTGTGGAGTGGGATGTGTGGAAAAAGTGAAAATAGGAGGGCTACGAGTCTAAGTGTTGGTGAGAGGAGATTTCGGCAGCCCTTCGGGGTGAAAATCGGGCTCTTCCCATCCTTGAGGAAGGGCCTTGCTTTTATAGAGCTTTGAAGAGAGAATATCCCATAATAATTAAAATGAGTGATAAATATCACCCAAAATCGTATGGAGAGTCCTTGGGATCCTCAAGGAGAGCCCGTAGGGCCCAAATCTCGCCCAAGGGGTTGAGATATTCCCTAGGGATATAGATACACCCATGAGAGGATAAATAGGAGGTGGTTGCGGAGGCCTGCATACGCAGCTATTGTCGCAGCGTATCGTAGGGCCGCGACATGGAGACGCGACGGGGCGGGGTGACGCGACAGTGTGCCCACGTGCATGGATAATGCATGGACTGTCGCGGCGGCTTGCATCGACGCGACACCGAAACACGGAGCTACGATGCGTCGCGACTATGAAAACGAATAATGGCGAATTATCAACTAACCACATGAAAGGATAAGAGTTATTGATGCTTAAGGACTCTCTCATTGATAATGGGCGGGATTTCAAGGCAATTTAAATTGTTAATGGGCTTAAAACAAGGCTAATGATGGGCTCAAGGTGAGTGACCAATTAGGGGCCCACTAAGGTGACAAGAAATGTGGTTCAACCCATTAGCTGGATCCGGGTGTCTACACATGTCCCCCGCTGAATTGAAAGAGTTGAAGGAGCAATTGATGGAGTTGCTAGAAAAGGGATTTATCAGACCAAGTACTTCTCCTTAGGGAGCACCAGTGTTGTTCGTCAAGAAGAAGGATGGATCTTTGCGGCTCTGCATCGACTATAGGCAGTTGAATCATCTCACTATCAAGAACAAATACCCTCTGCATCGTGTTGATGAACTGTTTGATCAAATCTCAGGAGCTAAATATTTCTCTAAGATTGATCTTAGATCGGGATATCATCAGATGAGGATTAAAGATGCAGACATTTACAAGACAGCTTTCAAGAGCAGGTACAATCATTATGAATTTGTAGTCATGCCTTTTGGACTAACCAACGCTCCTGCAGCTTTTATGCAATTAATGAACAACATCTATCGACCATACCTCGACAAGTTCGTCGTGTCTTTATTGATGATATTCTCATATTACTCCAAGACTAAGGAAGGGCATGAGGAGCATTTGAGGATCGCTCTGCAGATCTTGCGGGACAACAAGCTCTACGCCAAATTGAGCAAGTGTGAATCTGGCTCAAGGAGGTGTCCTTTCTAGGGCATGTCATATCCAAGGATGGTATAGTTGTCGATCCTTCCAATGTAGAAGTTGTACTTACTGGAAAGACCGACCAACGTCACAGAGATAAGAAGCTTTCTTGGACTGGCTAGCTACTACAGACGGTTCTAAAAGACTTCTCCAAGATAGTTGTAACTCTTACTCGCCTTACGCAAAAAGAAACCCATATGTCTGGAGCAAGGAATGTGAGAAGAGCTTTCAGACACTGAAGCAATGCTTGACCTCTGCACCTGTCCTCGCGTTACCAGTTGAGGGCGAAGGATTTTCAGTCTACACTAATGCATCTAGATAGGTCTAGGCTATGTGTTAATGTAGAATGAGAAGGTTATAGCCTATTCATCAAGGCAGTTGAAGCCTCATGAAGTTATTATCCTATCCATGACTTAGAACTAGCTGCTGTGGTATTGCACTTAAAATTTGGAGGCATTATCTGTATGGGGAATAGTTCATTATTTACTCCGATCACAAGAGCCTAAAGTATTTATTTTCTTAGAAGGAGCTTAATATGCGAAAGGAGATGGCTAGAATATCTGAGGACTTTGATTTTAATATTCAATATCCCCTGGTAAAGGTAATGCAGTAGCTGATGCACTTAGCAGGAAGCTGTGGCATCCTTATCTTGTTTAGTCATGGGCGAGATGCAGCTATTAGAGCAATTTGTCAGTCTAGATTTGAACATTGAGAAGAGAAGTGATAGGATGATAGTTGCCAATCTTAGGGCTCAACCCGACATTTTTTTCCGAGATCAGGGAGCAGCAAGATAACGACCCATTCTTCATCCGAGTCAGGGAAACCATAGCCGACAGACCCGATTTCTCCATCACTGAGGATGGGAGACTGTTATTCCAAGCCAGGACATGCGTGCCAGACAATGAAGAGCTGAAGAGAAAGTTGATGGATGAAGCCCACAAGACACAATACACCATACACCCAGGTGTAATCAAGATGTACCAGGACATGAAAAGGTCATTTTGGTGGCCTAACATGAAGCGTGAGGTGGCTGAGCATGCCGCGCACTGCCTCACATGTCATCAACAGGTAAAAGCTGAACATCGTCATCCTACGGTGTACTCAGACCCCTGGACATACCTGAATGGAAATGGGAGAGTATCGACATGGACTTCATCATGGGTTTACCCCGAACTCGTGGTGGACTTGATGATATCTGGGTCATTGTGGACCGATTGACTAAGTCCGCACACTTTCTAGCAATTAAGAGTACCTGGAGTGTAGATGTACTTGCAGCCCTGTACGTAAAGGAGATAGTAAGATTACATGGAGTTCCTGTATCCATCATCTCAGATCGTGACCCCAGGTGCACTTCTAGATTCTGGAAAGGGATTCAGACTGCCTTAGGCACGAAACTCAATTTCAGCACAGCATTCCATCCACAGAGGATGGACAGATGGAAAGGTCTAGTCAGATAGTGGAAGATATGCTGCGAGCCTACACTATAGATTTTGAGGGGTATGGAATGAACATTTATCACTAATAGAATTCGCCTACAACAACAACTACCAGGCCAGCATCAAGATGGCACCATTTGAGGCCCTGTATGGAAGAAGTTGTAGATCGCCAGTTTGCTGGAATGAAGTAGGTGAGCAACAATGGCTGGGACTAGACATGGTACAGAATGCCACAGGAGATATACAGATCATCAGGGACAGGATTAAGATAGCTCAGTCCAAACAGAAGAGCTATGCTGATAAAAGAAGACGGGATTTAGAATCCAAATCGGAGACCATGTACTTCTTAACTATCCCCGACTCGAGGATTTTAAAGGTTTGGGATGGAAGGTAAGCTAAGACCGAGATTCATAGGTCCATTTAAAGTATTTGAGAGTTGGCGAGGTGGTGTACCGTCTAGCACTACCTCCTCAGTTTTCCACCATACATAATGTTTTCCATGTGTTGATGCTAAGGAAGTAAGTGTATGACCCATCACACGTAATTAGCTATGATGATATCATTTTGAACAAAGATATGACCTATGAAGAAAGGCCGGTGAGGATATTGGACAAGAAAATACAACAACTTCGGAATCGATCGATACCCGTGGTCAAGATACTTGGAGAAATCACGAAGTCGAGGAAGCCACGTGGGAACCCAAAGAAACCATGCGACAAAATTATCCGGAGTTATTCAGTAATTACTCTTCCTCTCACGATCATATGAATTGGAGACCAAATTCTTTTTTAAGAGTGGGAGGATGTAGCAACCTTTATTTTTAAACCCTAAATAAAATTCAATTTAATTAAATAAATGTGAGAAATAGAATTAAATTAGAATAAATGAAGAATAAGTGAATAAAAGAAATTTAACAATAACCAATAAGCAAAAATACAAATGGTTGTATTAATGGCACAAGAAGGAAAGAATGGGCCTAAATGTGGGAGCCCATCATGGAATGGGAGTAACTAATGATAGAGAGGGTCATGTAAAGTCGAGAAAGTAATAGCACAAATAACATGGTTCAAAGGCAGATGAATCAAGTATAGCACGATGAATAAACTCAAGTCACGATTTAAAATGATAACATCAATAGCGAGTAACGACATTGTTAGGCAGTAACAAGTGACAGGTATAGCAAGGAGAGAGATAGTATTTTGTCATATAAAGAGTAATTGCACTTTGACTGATTTTATCAATCGAGATAGTATAACACTTTTGATTAACTTTCGTCAATCGAAATAGTAATGACACTTTGTTATCTATAGATAGCCGAGAGAAAATATAGCACTTTTATTGTCAATAGACAAACGAGAGAGTATAGCACTGTGATCAAGTCACGATAGAACACAATAACTCAAGATAGCAAGTATCAAGTAGAGCATGAAGAGAGTAAGACAGTAGTCTCTCATAAAAAGATAGTAACAGTTCAGTAACAGTCAGTGGCAGTACAGTAACAGTGCAGTACGTTTGAACTAAAAGACTAACAGTAACAGTGTAACAGTCAGATGTTAGCTAATTCAGAACAGTCAGTCAGGACCAGTGCAAATGCAGACACCGTCAATAGCCCCTGTAGGTATTTTCGGGCGGCTCTCCGCCCCAAGACTAGATTGGGCCCCTCGGACACTCTCTGTGCCCGAACAGTATGCATTCAAGTCAGTAGTGTCACAAGACCCTTTTTAGCGCTAGACAGTCATGAACAGTACAAAGCAGCAGGAAGCCACATAGCTCAAGGGTACCAAGAGAGTACTAGATGAATAGATGAAATAGACGAGATAGTAGAGTGATCATGAATAGATGAGCGAGTAGAGTATAGATGAGAGCTATGGTCATTGCACAAGAAACGTCGAGTAACGTGCGATAGTAACAGTTGCACAACACGTGAGTACAGTGTTGGCAGTCAGGTGGAAATCATTACCTTTCCGTTGGCCATGTTACGCACAGGTCCAGAGGTCGGCGTGATTCAAGATAAGATAGAGAACATTCTAGGTCATTTGGATCTTGCTGATCCCTAGAGTGTATCATAGGTGTTAGGGTACAACCAGCTCATCGACCATGTGGAATCCATGGACAAGGAGACTTACGGAGGCCTTGAACAAAGACTCACTAGTCTGGCAGAAGGAGTATCCGACGGAGAGTTCGTCCAAGTCAAGCAAGAGTGTGTATATAGAAACAAGTGCTCGACGTTCTAGAGGAATTCTAGAATAGTGGAGCGTCGATAACGGTATTCCCAAAACATCGCGAGAATCGTAGACAAGTTCATTTAAAATAGGGCAATTAAATTACATAATTGCCAGATGTATTATGATATATTACATGCCAAGTTAAGCCATATTTGGATGGTTCCCATGTGTGCATGTGGATAGAAAATCATGGAATATGAAAGAGTCATGTGAATAACTTAATTTGATTAAATATGTCCAAGATTTATCAGCTTCGTTACTGTGTTAGGAGAGTTAACAGGGCATGAGTTCACTGTAGAAAAACAAGACTTGCAAAATAGGGGTTTTCATGAAAAATTCAAAAACGACGATGGGTCTCTGTAAGGGTCACGACGGGATCAAGTGTGAACGCGACAGGGCCTTGTAAGGATCGCGATGGGCTTGTCTAAATAGGCAGGCAGATCGCGACAGGGTCTTTTGAGGATCCGACGTTCTATCAGGTCGGCAACAAGAACGCGATGGGGTACCCTGTCGTGATCAGATCGCGACATGTTCCTGTGTCACGACGGCCCTGAGAACGCGGCCTATCGGGCCGTCGCGTTCTCAGGTACTTCACCTGAGTTCGAGCACGGGAAAAGGGACTAGCATGGGATTGCGTGCCAACTTAACATATTTTGACACAGGGTGATTCATAAATTCATAACTAATTGTATAGTCGATGAAAAATCATGAAACAAGTTGCATATGATCTAGACATACGTGAGTACTTACAGTAAATAGGAATTTGAAAATAGATAGAGTTTCGACATGCTTTATTCAAATCAACATGAGTACATGACACAGTGAGCAGTTGAGATGAGAGAATCAATTCATGAAGTAGGGTGGATAAAAATTAGGGCTTTCAGGGGCAAAAGATGCCTAACATGCATCAGTTCTTCAGTAAACATTCGTGGTATGGGGTTGAGTATACAAGGAGAACCAGATTTAAGATGAAGGTGTTGCTCATGCGTTGCAGAACATGAAAAATCAAGAACAAAATATAGGCTTGATGGAAAAATATGAAATGAGGGTTTTGTTCCTAGTACATGGAACAATCTACAGTCGAAATTTCATAATTTGGCCCGTGAGAATGCCTACCTTGACTCGATTTCCTCTTCTAGGGCTAGAACTTGAAGAACTCGGGATGAAGCTTGATGAAGCCTTCTCCCCATGATTCTCCTCCTCCTTGGCCTGTCCTCCTGGTCCAGCACCCTTGGCAATGAGCTAGGGCCGGCCAGGGGGGATTTAGGAGAGTATTTATGCTTTCCATGTTTCTATTTCTTATAGTATTCTAACTCCTATTTAATTTCGAATTTCCTACTTCTTAACCCCCATGCTTGCTATGTCCAATTTGGGTCAGGTTGGGATCCAAATTTATGGCCACCCCATTAGGGTAGGCTTAGAATCCAATTCCATCATAAACTACTTAATTTAATACTTTAATACCCTTTTTCTATTAAGTAATAATTAAGTTACGAATTTAGTGTATTTTCCTATTATTCTTCTTTTAAAAATCCCTATTTTGGTCCAATAATTCTAGAGGGTCCATTTAACAAAACCCTTATTTATTGGAATTTATCTTATGGGATTTCGCTTTTTAATTAGGGAATAATAGAGTTACATTTTTTTTATTGTATTTCACTACTTGAATTTATTCATGGGCCATGAGAGGTCCATTGGTCCAATTCCGATAATGAGTAATCATTTCATGATGTTGGAAGTCTCTCCGACATGTTCGTTTAATTTATGGGCCGTTTCTCTTCCATGTTAAGGGTTTTTTTTGACTTAGTTCCCTAATTTTGGATAATTAGTCATGTTGTGTCATACGCTTGGCCAATCGGATTTTTTGTTGCTTGAATTTCTTAGTAGAACACTAGGAATAATGTCTGGGGTTGATTTATAATTTTTAAAGAATTTCCCGATGTACTCTTGCACATACGATAGTGGTACGTATGTTATATTATTTCGATTTAAAAGAATTATCATTTCAAATTTTAAGTATTAAATTTTCCATCTCCTCCATCCTAAATAGAGATAAATTCTAGGAAGGAAGGGATCAACATGGAAATTCGGAATTTAAGAGAAGGGAAAGTTTTTAGAGGGTAAGGATTCTTAAACCAAACAAAACACCCCCAATTCGGCCCTATCAACCCATAGATGTTGTTAGAGCTCTGGAGGATGAAGAGAAGGAGTTCAGGACGTGGAGAGCAAGGGAAGGAGGCTAGGAACGAAGACGGATTCTTGTTTTTCGTCATCAACCCTAGGTTTCCATCACAACAAGAAAAGGTAGGCAATCTCTCAAGCACAAACTAATCAATTTTACCCTAGGTAGACCATGATCCCCTCTTGCAAAGCCCTATGGTTTGCCTATTTTTCGTGGCTCCGTGATGGAGTATTAATTCGTCTAAGCTCAGTCAGTATCATGCACCTGAACCCTCTTGTTTATCTTAAATCCAGCAGCACGTACTCGATCCCATGCCATGATATTTTTCATAAATACTACATGCTCTTAGCTTTCAAACGCCCCTATTTGCCCTAATTTTCATCTTGTATCCATTGCCAATTAATTCGTTTTCCAGGACTGTGCTTGTTTAGGTCACTGAAAAGTAACATAATTAAAGCATGCTCTATACGTGTCTATTTTTCTAATTAATCATGCCCAGTGATAGATCTGCATGTCTAGTTTCATTCAAGATTGATTTCATGAATTTTCGTGGTGTTTACGATTTATTCTACATTTTTAAAGAGCACTGTGTCACGTTTAGATGGCATGGACCAAATTCAAAAGGGTCCTGCATCATCTGCTGGCGCTCGGGCCGAGGCTCTGAGAATGCAACAGCCCGACAGGTCGCGTCCTCAACCTTGTCACGATAGAAGGTCACGTCGTGTTCTGAACGCGACGGGATTTTGCATCGCGACATTCTCTGCAGGACAGCCCCGTCCTGGATGCGCCACCCCGACCTGTCATGACGCGTGTACGCGTCGGCGCGACGGCGTCTCGGTAGTACCTGAACATGTCGGTCCTGTCCAGACAACGCATCGACTACCCCTGTCGTGATCTGATCGTGACAGTGGCCGACGGCGATCTGACTGTGATGGTCAAACTTGAAATTTACAATATAACCCTACCTATTATGCCAATTAACCCTTGTTTAAGTTTAAGTCATGCACTGTTAAGATCAATATTAACCAGAATATTATTATTTGTCAATATTTAAATGAATCTTATAAATTAAAGCCATGTGCACAATTTATCATACATTCTTGATTTCTTACACTTGCACACACTAACATACATGTTTGCAATGAGACCTTATTAAATTTACTCAATAATGTATCTGGTGATTATGTATAATTAATTACTAAATTTCCCTATTTAATTAATGACACTTGTTTTTCGTATTAATCGCACACTTTGTACACTGTTACCCCCGCTTCCCTCGGCCTTCGAACACTCGAGGCACGACAGACACTTGTTTCATTACACACTTTCTCTTGGCATGGACCACCTCTTCATTGGGAATACTCCTAACTGGACCAGGGACTCCTTGTCAAGGCCTCCATAAGTCTCCTTGGCTTTGGCGCATGTCCTTAGCCGACGAGCTGGTTGTACCCTTAAAACCCATTACACCCTTAGGGATCAGTATGATCCAATGGCCTTAGTGTGTATCCTTCTTACCTTGTGATCATACCAGACCATCTAGACTGTGTTTGGCATGGCTAGTGAACGGTGGTGACTTCTACCAGACTGCTGGTACATGATGGTGTGCTGTGCACTGTGACTATCGTTGTTTAGCATAGTTTTATGATTACGTCCCTATCTCATCTACTATCTCGTTACTCTCATCTGTTCACTTTCACTCTACACTCTCATCTATTTCATCTACTACTCTCATCTATTCTTGGTACTCTCTTGGCCATATATGTGATTGTCTAAGATAAGAAAAATAACTTATGCAGTGCAATAGGGCCCGATCAGGTCCTGGGAGGAGTGCCCCAAAAAGTGCCAGTGCCCATGGGAGTTAAATGATCAGATGTTGGCATACATCCAGTGCCATTATACTATCAAGATTAATCTATGACAATCAAGTGCAATCTATGCAAGTGCTATCTATATAAGTGCTATCGTTACTAGTGCACCGTTGTGCAACTTACTTGCTATATTGTTACATGGCCAATCTTTCGTTACATTCATTATACTATTTCACATGTACTAGTGCTATCGTTCTCTTGCTATCGTTACAATGCTCGACATGACTATGTTCTCTAGTTACCGTGCTTTTAAGACACTAATCATTTAAACCATGCTTGTTCTCATGAGATATTAAGTCCTACTGAGCGTATTCGCTCATCCTGCATTGTTATTTCATGTGTTCAGGTGAGTCGGATGACGATTACCACACTCACGAGGAAGGGACTGACGACGATGTCTAGGAGTGACCAGTTCAGCAACAATTGCTTAGTAGTCAGTTTCATAGTTATTAGTCAAGTCAGTTAGTTAGTCACTATGTAATTGTTTTAGATTTGAATAAGTACTATGGGCCCTAGTTTTAGCTCTGACTAGTGAATGTAACAGTTATTTGATGGATTATTAATGAAGTTGGTTTTCATTTGGCATTATTCCAATTGTGCAATGGTTTGTTTTTTATTTCTCACTCTATACTATTTAATAACTGTTATTCCACTCCGATATTCTGCGTCGGGGCATTACAGTACTGCTGAATCATGGTGAATTCAAGCTTCTAAAGTTACGATGCAGCTCGCCTCCACCCGCGGTTTCCTCCTCCTCCTTGAGCAGCTTGCAGGAGGGCACGAGTAAGTTCTTGGATGGTTTGTTGTATGCCCTCATTTGAGCACGTTCAACAGTCATCTTAATTGGTTTAGTCCCTACAAAAGTAACTTATCGTTAAGACATTGATATGGAATTTAATTTATATGCGTGTTTGAATATCTTTTTAGATCTTAACCCTGGTTCTCCCCAATTCTCACATAGGTATGATAGTTGACTTAGACACATGTCATGGCAGACACATGTCATGGCAGTCTGTCGTAGAACATCCTAGACTTAAATATCCTAGTAAGGATATCCTAGGCTCTGATACCACAAAACTGTCCGCACGCACGAGACGCAGAATATCAGAACGTGCGCGGCAGTTGTAAGTAAGTGAGTATAGAGCGTATAATAGACATCAAACCATTAGACAAATTGAATATTACTAAATCAAATGTATTTCATTGATAATTCAACTAATGTCATATTACATCCACTAACTTAGAGCCATTACATAGGGCCCAATGGACTTCATTACATGGAAGAAAGTAAAAGACTACTAAGACTCTAACTAAAATGCCAGGGCTCTCTGAAGAATCACTCATCATGGTCTTCCCCCTCCTATGAGTGTAAGCATTTTCCTCGATCTCACCTGAAAACACAAATAGCTGATAACGTAGGGTGAGCGACAACGCCCAGTAGGATTTATATCTCATGGTGAGGGCATACTTTACATGATTAATATTTAAGAGCAGAGTCACTATTGATAGAGAGAGAGTCAAGTAAAAAGAGATAGCACAATAGCATGAATCAAATAGCACCAGTTTCAGATGTAGCACATAGAGCAGGATAGCCATAGCACAAATAGCACAACGAGTCAAGTATAGTATAGCACTTTGATTGTCAATTAGATAGTCAAGATAGATAGCACTTGAGTGTAATGTCAAACACTCGGGTCAATTAACTCGCGCGGGCAAATGGCACTTTTGGATGCACCTCCCAGGACCAGACCAGACCCTTTATATTGCCAAGCATTAGTCATATTGTTATCTTTAGACAATCAGTCAAATGGCCATAGAGAGCAACCAAGAATAGATGAAGTAATTGATGAATAGACGAATGTAGAGAGAATTTGAATAGATGAGCGAATAGAGTACAAATGAGAACTAAAGGTCATGCACATAAAGCGACGGTTAAACAGACGATAGTAACAGTTTCTCAACACACATGATTGGTGCTGGCAGCAAGGTAAAATTCAACTAACCATCCACTCCGCCATGTTACGAACAGGTCCAGAGGTCCGACGTTCTCAAAGTAAGAGAGACTCTAAGGCTATTCGGATCATGTGCTGATCCCTAAATTGTTTATAGGTTTAAGGTACAACTAGCTCGGTCTCCTGAGGAATCCTTGGAGTACAGAGTCTTGCAGAGGTCTTAACAAAGGTTCCTATCTGTGCCAGAATGGAATCATCCAACAGAGAGGTTCCAACTGTCAAGAGAGTAGTGTGTAAGGAAACAAGTTGCTCGACGTTGCTTCACTTAAGAGGAATTATAGAACAGTGGAGCGTCAATAACGGTATTCCAACCCATGTGGAAATGAAGACAATGCCATTATATAAGTCATTGGTATGATATATCAATTTTGAAGTGGTTACCAGATGTATTTTGTATGTATTTTTCTGCAAGGTCTCGTGTTCAAGTTTAAACGTTCCGGTGTGTGGATTGAGAGAAGGATCAAGAGGCAACATATGTAGTCGTTCCAATGTAGCTTTTAATTGACGAAACATGTTGAAATATAGTACAAACCTTCATTACCATGTGGTGTTATTACTGTTTGTCATAGGCAGTGTTTTACAAGGGATAATCATGATTCATACCTAAAATAGCAGATTAATTGAACTACAATTTTTGTAAAAGGCCGTCAGAAGACGGAACTTGATTTTCATCTTGCTGCTTAAGTATTGTATATGCTCATAGTGTATACATTGATGTATAGATTTGTTGGATAAGTATTTATTTATACAAATTGTATGAAATAAGTATTATTGAAATGTACATATTGTATTCAATATATATATTATTATATATATATTATATATATATATATATATATATATATATCTATATATATATATATATATATATTATGTGTGTGTAGTATTATAAATTCTGCATATTTAAAGTGAATTTTGTCGGCCAGTCGGCGTCAACATCGGCTGACGTTGACTAGGAGTAGGCGGCAATATCGATGGACGCCCTTTTGATAGGCGACCATAGATATGGACGCCAATATCCCAGACCAGTTACGTTTCCAGATCCGGAAACGCCTCCGGAAATTTAGCCTCTTGTTTTAGAAACCCTTCCCAACGGCTCTGAGACTTACCCCTTTAGCATATCCGACCCCAACCCTTATAATACCCAGTTTTCGGCCAGATCCATCCCTTTTGACTCTTGGGTCAAAAACCTAGCTCTTCTATGCAAAAACCCTAACTTGAACCTGAGAGATCTGACTTCGGGAGGCTTCATCCGGTGATCTGCATCGACTGGTGTCAACTCTGAACATCCGGAACGACTCCCCACGCTGGTGTGCAGTGAAGATCAACAAGAACCCGAAGAAGGAGGGATTTGAAGACTCTTTGGCACAGGCCGAGGAGGGCTTCTCCGGCTTGAATCGTCGTTTTGGATTTTACAAGAGGCAAGTACCCCACTCACATCAACCCTACATGTGTCTAGTATGTCCCAGGAATTTTTCGGATTTTTCTCGTGTCCTGGAACCCCCCATTCAAGTGATTTGTTGGCTTTCAGTCTGTGTTTGTGCAGACAGGATATTAACGGCAGGATCCCTTGCCGCTAATATCATGTGTTGGCGGCATCATATACTGCCGTTAACCTATAGACGGCTACCCCATGCCGTCAAGTTCTTCAGACTGCAACAGTGTGCAAGTCTGCCCTTCTATAAGCTACTTCGAGTTTTTTTCCGCATGAGGATATACAGTAAATTTTCATATAATATGTAAATATACATGCTGGGTGTACTGTGAGTTATTGTGCATTTTTGAAATTTCCCTAATATTAGAATTCTTTGAATGTGCTACCGACAGAATTTTAATCTTGAAAATATCGTTTATGAAATATGTATAGAATTTGACTGCCATGAAATTTCTGTACACTGGTTATGAGATCTGATGCATGATATAAAAATTTGAGTAATTTATAATATCTGTATAGTTATTTAATTTTCTGAACCGAAAAATAGTTAATATGTCTACTCAATGTAGAAAAGTTAAGAATTCATGCGAAACTAGTTAATTTCTATAATTGAGATAAAATTTGTACTGTCAGTATTCATGTATGTAATAATTGTGAATCCGAATAATGAAAATTTATGTCAGTTTGGCTATTTTTACATTGATAACATCACTGTTAGAATTTTCAGAAATTATGTGTAATTCAGAAAATGTAAATTTGGTATGCATGATGGTAAACTGTGATGAATTTCTGGTTAAATTTCTGTACTGAACTGATGACAATAGCTATAAAATTGTTTTATGTTAGATATTAATAATTAATGCATGCTAATATGATTAGTGTTTAATTCTGCAAAATTTCAGCATGATTAGAATTGTTGTAAATTGATTAATACTGAACAGTAGTACCACCATGCTAGGTAATACTGAAGAATGTAAATGTGCGAACATGAGATGAATGCGTAAATATTTTGTATTTAGAAGTGTGTTGAAATTGAGAAAATGTATTAATGTGCCAATGGGTGACACTGCTACCTTAGAGGGCTGTGGAACTGTACTGTGGTAAAGTCCCCAGGGAAAGTTCAAAGTGTGTGATGTCCCATGGGCATTGGGATTAAATCCTGGAGGCGAACAAGTATCGCTGGTTAGGGTGGAGAGTGCTTCTCCCGGTTCGTTCTGCGCAGTAACTAAGATTAATCACTGGAATGCCTAGGTGATTGATATGTGATGTGATTAGTGTGTGTCCTTCTAAAGTGGTTTGGCTATGTGTCACGGCATTAAGGAAAGTGAAAATGTGTTTAAGTGAAAGAAAATGTGTAAATTGTGAACCTGTGTAAGTGAATATGTGTTCATGAAATTCTTATGAAAACATGCAAAAATGATAAGTTTCTTGTGAATGTGACATGATAGTAGTAAAACAGCGAGCTTTTCACTAATATAATGTGTTAACTATGTGAAAAATTATCTTAGAATTCATGTTAAATTAGTTGTTATGAAATGTGTAAATTTATGTGTAAAATGATCAACATGTGGCATATGAATGATTGAATGAAATCAGTTTAGCATATTGAAAAGTGTAGAAAGCATGTGATAGGATTAGTTTATTGTGTATAAAACTAAATCCCATGTGTAAAATGTGTAGAAATCATGAATAGGCTTCTATTTGAAAAACTGTCACTTCCATGCATTATGTGTAAATGATGTAGCATAAGGATATGGAGATTACTTGATGCATGTATGTTTAGTGTGCTTGGTGTTACTTGTTGAGTTCTTTTGAACTCATTCTTGCTTCGGCGTACAGGTGCAGACGTTTCTACTTCTTCCGAGGAGATCGTTAGGAGCGACTCGGAGCGAGAGTAGGAGAGATTGTTGTGGATTTAGCATTGTACTTTTCATTACTTCATAGTATGTAATAAAGACTCTGCGTAGTCTCATGTGGACAATGTATTTATTTTATTTCAGTTATGAACAGTTAGCTCTCTTTTCTACTATACGGACTGTGAATAGAATGTGGATGATGGAATAAGATTTCTTTTCAGTTCTTTAAATTCCGCTGTCATGAGATATTATATTTGTGTATGTTTCAGCCTATTGTACTAGTGTTGGGTAAATGTCCCACTGTGGCGATGCTTTCTATATCGACGTGGGTTGGTGGAACCGTACCGATATAAAGAGGGTCGTTACAGAGATTGGTATCAGAGCGTCAGGCTGAAATTGTACATAAATATGCATATACCATCATCTTCATTGTATACTAAGTCTGTGTAGATTGTCCACATAGATAAGTAATTAGTTAGAATTAGATAGTTTAGTTCTAAAGGTGATTAATCCGTTTTACAGGATATGGCTTCGCGTGGTAGGCGTGGTGTTCCTGCTCGTGATGGCGAGCAGAGGAGAGATGAGCCTCGGCGTGAGGATCAGGGTGAGCAGCAGGCCCCTGCACCCCAGGGTCCTGTACTTCCTCCACCGCCACCAGTAGACTATGGAGTGTTCATGCAGGGTGGTTGGTGCAGGCCATGCAAACACAGGCCCACACTCAGGCTGCACTCCAGGCTCAGTTGGAGGCTCAGGTTAGAATAATAAGATAAAGTAGTCTGTATTATTAAATGCATGATTGTTATGTTATATGTGTTAATTATGTTGCTTGTTGTAGCAGGCTCAGGTACCAGTTCCCCAGGCTGACCATGGTGGACCCTCCATCATGGAAAGGTTTAAGAGGATGTCGCCACCCTCTTTTAAGGGGGAGAGCGATCCATTATTAGCTGAGAACTGGATGAGGGAGATTGAGAAGATCTTCCGGGCCATTAGGTGCGCTGAGGACGACAAGGTCACTTTAGCCACCTATATGCTACAGTATGTGTAATCTAATCTATTGGTTATTACTTTAAGTACAAATTATGTTGGTTAGTTCTCATGGATGGTTTTGGCAGGAGCGAGCCGATGTATGGTGGTCCTCGTTGTTACGTACTCGGTTCGAGGATGGTGCCGTGGAAGTTGGATGGGATGAGTTCGTGAGGCTTTTCCGAGCCAAGTTTGTTCCGGAGCACATCCAGGACAAGATGGAGCAGGAGTTCCTCTCGTTAACTCAGGGCTCCATGACCGTGCTGGAGTACGAGGCCAGGTTTGCCGAGCTATCAAAGTACGCCCCTCATATTGTAGCTGATGAGCGCAGGAAGGCGAAGAAATTCGTGATGGGTCTGAAACCATCGCTGAGGACGAGGTTGGTGGCTTTCGACCATCGTACTCTCGAGCAGGCGCTCAGCGCGGCGTGTCGGCAGGAGGGGGAGATGGAGCAGTATCTGGAGGAGAAGAAGGCTTCTCAAAAGAGGCCAGCAGCTCCTTTCCAGAGACAGGAGAGGAAGAAGGCGACTTTCCAGTCACCGCAGCGTCCTGTGGCATCAGGCAGTGGTCAGGTATCTTCTCAACGTTCCCCTAGTGGTAAGAAGGAGTGTCCTCATTGCGGGAGGGCACATGGCGGTACGGAGTGTTGGCTGGTAGCAGGGAAGTGCTTGAAGTGTGGGAGCAGTGACCATAAGATCAAGGATGTCCGAGGCTTCAGCAGGGAGCCCAGCGTGGGCCAGCCCCAGTAGCAGCAGCAGCAGCGCCAGCGACAGGACGACCAGGGAGACCTCGAGCCCCAGCTCGAGTGTTTGCTTTAGCTCGTGAGGACGCCGAGCAGCGGATCATGTCACCGAAGGTACGGTTTTGTTCTTAGGTGTGCATGCTCGGGTTTTGTTCGATACGGTGCTACTCACTCGTTCATTTCCGAGCGTTTTGCTAGGCAGTTAGCTTTAGAGTCAGGATTAGAGTCTGAGGATTTAGAAGTCCCTTTGTCTGTGCATACACCTGCGGGTACGGTATCGACTAGGAAGTGTATTCCGTCTTTACCGGTGTGCATTGAGGATAGAGTCCTAGAAGGGTGTTTCTTCTTGCTTAAGATGAAGGACTATGATGCTATTCTTGGTCTGGATTGGCTAGAGGAGCACTATGCATTGGTAGATTGTCGTGGGAAGAAGATTGTTTTCCGCATTCCTGGTGAGGATGAATTTTCTCATCCTTTGCCGAGGAACTTAGCAGGAAAGTTTGTCATCTCGGCCATGAGGGCAATGAGAATGGTGAACAAGGGTTGTGACGCTTTTCTTGCCAGTGTGGTTTTAATACCCAAGGCTGATGAGTCACTTACTCTTGCCGAGATAGATGTAGTGCAGGATTTTCCAGATGTCTTTCCTGATGATTTATCTGGATTGCCACCGGCTAGAGAGATAGAGTTCACTCTAGAGTTGCTTCCAGGCATCTCTCCTATCTCGAAGGCACCTTATCGGATGGCACCTGCGGAATTAGCTGAGTTAAGGAAGCAGTTGCAGGATTTGTTAGATAAGGGATTTATTTCCCTAGCGTTTCCCCTTGGGGCGCGCCTGTCTTATTCGTGAAGAAGAAGGGGTCACTTCGGTTATGCATTGATTATAGAAAGCTAAACCAGGTGACGGTGAAGAACAGGTATCCCTTACCTCGGATTGATGATTTGTTTGACCAGCTACAGAATGCATCGGTCTTTTCTAAGATTGATTTGCGTTCTGGCTATCATCAGTTGAGGATTAGGAGTGAGGATGTGTCCAAGACGGCATTTAGAACCCGTTATGGACATTATGAGTTTTTGGTCCTTCCGTTTGGTCTAACCAACGCCCCTGCAGCGTTCATGGATCTCATGAACAGGGTGTTTAGACCCTATCTAGATAGTTTTGTTGTAGTCTTCATTGATGACGTGCTGGTCTACTCTCCAGATGAGGCCACACATCGTCAGCATTTGAGGATAGCGTTAGAGGTTCTCCGTGAGCACAAGCTGTATGCAAAATTCAGCAAGTGCGATTTTTGGATGCGCGAGTTCATTTCCTTGGGCATGTTATCTCCGGTGCTGTGTAGCAGTGGATCCAGCGAAAGTCCAAGCTGTTATGGATTGGGAGAGTCCCAAGACTCCTTCGGAGATTCGGAGTTTTCTTGGTTTGGCGGGTTATTATCGGCGTTTTATTGAGGGATTTTCATCCATCGCCGCTCCATTGACTCAGCTGACCAGGAAGGGAGTGAAGTTTGTCTGGTCCGAGGAGTGTGAGAGTAGTTTTCAATTATTGAAGACTAAACTCACATCGGCTCCTGTGTTAGTTCTACCGAGCGGTGTAGAGGATTTTGCTATCTACACGGATGCATCTCGGATTGGCCTTGGCTGTGTGTTGATGCAGCAAGGAAGGGTAGTAGCATATGCTTCGAGGCAATTGAAGGAGCATGAGCGAAACTATCCGACTCATGATCTTGAGCTTGCGGCAGTGGTTCATGCACTGAAAATCTGGAGGCACTATCTTTATGGTGTCAGATTTGAGGTGTTCACTGATCACAAGAGCCTAAAGTATCTTTTCTCCCAAAAAGAATTAAACTTAGGCAGAGAAGATGGATTGAGTTCCTGAAGGACTATGACTTCGACCTCCAGTATCATCCTGGAAAGGCGAATGTCGTAGCAGATGCCCTTAGTAGAAAGAGGTCGTCTCTCCAGCAGGACTGGAAGATGTTGGAGGATGCAGCGTGTACGATGACCGAGTTGGAGCCATCATTGTGGCTCTCAGCTGTCCATTAGGTCATCGTGTGTTGATGAGGTGATCGAGCATCAGAAAGCCGACCCTAGACTCCAAGAGTTAGTGGGCAAAGCGGGTATTGCTCGTGATGAGGATGGTGTGATTAGATTCCATCATCGTGTCTGTGTTCCAGACATTGTAGATATTCGTGAGCATGTTTTAGCAGAAGCTCATAGATCTAGGTTCTCTATTCATCCAGGTAACACTAAGATGTACCAGGATTAAAGAGATCGTTTTGGTGGTCTGGCATGAAGAAGGATGTAGCTGAGTTTGTGTCTAGATGTCTAGTATGCCAGCAAGTGAAGGCCGAGCGGCAGCGACCATCTGGTCTTATGCAGAAGATGGAGATCCCAGTTTGGAAGTGGGAAGCTGTCACTATGGATTTTGTTACGGGTTTGCCTCGATCTAGACGAGGTAATGACTCGATTTGGGTAGTGGTAGATCGATTCTCGAAGACTGCGCATTTCTTGCCTATGAAGAAGAAGCAGTCAGTAGAGAGTTTAGCTAGACTGTATGTTAGTAGTATTATTAGATTGCATGGGGTACCGAAGTCTATTATTTCGGATCGAGATCCGAGATTTACTTCGAGGCTATGGAAGGGTCTTCAGGATGCGTTAGGTTCGGAGCTGAAGCTCAGTTCGGCATTTCATCCCCAGACAGATGGACAGTCCGAGAGGACTATCCAGACGCTTGAGGATATGTTGAGGGCTTGTGTGCTGGATTGGAAGGATGATTGGGAGCGCCATTTACCTCTAGTGGAGTTTGCATATAACACAGTTTTCATGCGAGCATTGGCATGGCTCCATTTGAGGCTTTATATGGTAGGCCTTGCAGATCTCCTTTGTGTTGGGAGGAGACCGGTGATAGGCAGTTGATCGGTCCGGAGTTAGTTCAGGAGACTTCGGATAAGGTCCAGCTTATTAGGAAGAGACTTGTTGCGGCACAGGATAGGCAGAAGAGTTATGCCGACAACAGGAAAGGATCTAGAGTTCGAGGTAGGTGAGCATGTCTTTTTGAAGATTTCGCCTACGCGTGGTGTAGTTAGATTTGGCAGGCATAGTAAGTTGAGCCCTAGATTCATTGGCCCGTATGAGATTCTCCGACGATTGGGCACGTGGCATATGAGCTAGCTTTACCTCCAGCATTGGCTAGCGTTCATCCTGTTTTTCACGTATCTATGCTCAGGAAGTATGTCAGAGATCCGTCTCATGTTATTAGCCATGAGCCAGTGGAGATCCAGCCAGATCTTTCTTATGTAGAGCAACCAGTAGCTATTCTTGATCGGAAGGTTCAACATCTCCGAAACAAGAGCATTGCGTCAGTAAAGATCTTATGGCGTAACTTCTTCTCGCGAGAGGAGGCTACTTGGGAGCTTGAGGATGCAATGAGAAAGAAATATCCTCAGTTGTTTGAGTAGTGTCAGTCTAACTTCGAGGACGAAGTTTCTTTAAGGGGAGAGGGTGTAAGGCCCTTGATTTTCATCTTGCTTGCTTAAGTATATGATATGCGTATAAGTGTATACTATTGATGTATAGATTATTGTGTATAAGTATTTATTTATACAAATTGTATGAATTAGTATTATTGAATGTACATATTGTATTCAAGTATATATATATATATATATGTGTGTAGTATTATAAATTCTGCATATTTAAAGTGAATTTTGTCGGCCAGTCGGCGTCAACATCGGCTGACGTTGACTAGGAGTAGGCGGCAATATCGATGGACGCCCATTTGGGATAGGCGACCATAGATATGGACGCCAATATCCCAGACCAGTTACGTTTCCAGATCCGGAAACGCCTCCGGAAATTAGCCTCTTGTTTTAGAAACCCTTCCCAACGGCTCTGAGACTTACCCCTTTAGCATATCCGACCCCCAACCCTTTATAATACCCAGTTTTCGGCCAGATCCATCCCTTTTGACTCTTGGGTCAAAAACCTAGCTCTTCTATGCAAAAACCCTAACTTGAACCTGAGAGATCTGACTTCGGGAGGCTTCATCCGGTGATCTGCATCGACTGGTGTCAACTCTGAACATCCGGGAACGACTCCCCACGCTGGTGTGCAGTGAAGATCAACAAAGAACCCGAAGAAGGAGGGATTTGAAGACTCTTTGGCACAGGCCGAGGAGGGCTTCTCCGGCTTGAATCGTCGTTTGTGGATTTTACAAGAGGCAAGTACCCCACTCACATCAACCCTACATGTGTCTAGTATGTCCCAGGAATTTTTCGGATTTTTCTCGTGTCCTGAACCCCCCATTCAAGTGATTTGTTGGCTTTCAGTCTGTGTTTGTGCAGACAGGATATTAACGGCAGGATCCCTTGCCGCTAATATCATGTGTTGGCGGCATCATATACTGCCGTTAACCTATAGACGGCTACCCCATGCCGTCAAGTTCTTCAGACTGCAACAGTGTGCAAGTCTGCCCTTCTATAAGCTAATTTTCGAGTTTTTCCGCATGAGGATATACAGTAAAATTTCATATAATATGTAAATATACATGCTGGGTGTACTGTGAGTTATTGTGCATTTTTTGAATTTTTCCTAATTATTAGAATTCTTTGAATGTGCTACCGACAGAAATTTAATCTTGAAAATATCGTTTATGAAATATGTATAAATTTGACTGCCATGAAATTTCTGTACACTGGTTATGAGATCTGATGCATGATATAAAAATTTGAGTAATTTATAATATCTGTATAGTTTATTTAATTTTCTGAACCGAAAAATAGTTAATATGTCTACTCAATGTAGAAAAGTTAAGAATTCATGCGAAACTAGTTAATTTCTATAAATTGAGATAAAATTTGTACTATCAGTATTCATGTATGTAATAATTGTGAATCCGAATAATGAAAATTTATGTCAGTTTGGCTATTTTTACATTGATAACATCACTGTTAGAATTTTCAGAAATTATGTGTAATTCAGAAAATGTAAATTTTGGTATGCATGATGGTTAAACTGTGATGAATTTCTGGTTAAATTTCTGTACTGAACTGATGACAATAGCTATATAAAATTGTTTTATGTTAGATATTATAATTAATGCATGCTAATATGATTAGTGTTAATTCTGCAAAAATTTCAGCATGATTAGAATTGTTGTAAAATTTGATTAATACTGAAAACAGTAGTACCATGCTAGGTAATACTGAAGAATGTAAATGTGCGAACATGAGATGAATGCGTAAATATTTTGTATTTAGAAGTGTGTTGAAATTGAGAAAATGTATTAATGTGCCAATGGGTGACACTGCTACCTTAGAGGGCTGTGGAACTGTACTGTGGTAAAGTCCCCACGGGAAAGTTCAAAGTGTGTGATGTCCCATGGGCATTGGGATTAAATCCTGGAGGCGAACAAGTATCGCTGGTTAGGGTGGAGAGTGCTTCTCCCGGTTCTGCGCAGTAACTAAGATTAATCACTGGAATGCCTAGGTGATTGATATGTGATGTGATTAGTGTGTGTCCTTCTAAAGTGGTTTGGGCTATGTGTCACGGCATTAAGGAAAAGTGAAAATGTGTTTAAGTGAAAGAAAATGTGTAAATTGTGAACCTGTGTTCATGAAATTCTTATGAAAACATGCAAAAATGATAATTTCTTGTGAATGTGACATGATAGTAGTAAAACAGCGAGCTTTTCACTAATATAAATTGTTAACTATGTGAAAAATTATCTTAGAATTCATGTTAAATTAGTTGTTATGAAATGTGTAAATTTATGTGTAAAATGATCAACATGTGGCATATGAATGATTGAATGAAATCAGTTTAGCATATTGAAAAGTGTAGAAAGCATGTGATAGGATTAGTTTATTGTGTATAAAACTAAATCCCATGTGTAAAATGTGTAGAAATCATGAATAGGCTTCTATTTGAAAAACTGTCACTTCCATGCATTATGTGTAAATGATGTAGCATAAGGATATGGAGATTACTTGATGCATGTATGTTTAGTGTGCTTGGTGTTACTTGTTGAGTTCTTTTGAACTCATTCTTGCTTCGGCGTACAGGTGCAGACGTTTCTACTTCTTCCGAGGAGATCGTTAGGAGCGACTCGGAGCGAGAGTAGGAGAGATTGTTGTGGATTTAGCATTGTACTTTTCATTACTTCATAGTATGTAATAAAGACTCTGCGTAGTCTCATGTGGACAATGTATTTATTTTATTTCAGTTATGAACAGTTAGTCTCTTTTCTACTATACGGACTGTGAATAGAATGTGGATGATGGAATAAGACTTCTTTTCAGTTCTTTAATTCCGCTGTCATGAGATATATTATATTTGTGTATGTTTCAGCCTATTGTACTAGTGTTGGGTAAATGTCCCACTGTGGCGATGCTTTCTATATCGACGTGGGTTGGTGGAACCGTACCGATATAAAGAGGGTCGTTACAAAGTTGTGAACACACAGTCCAATCGAGACAGGTCTAACGGTCGCATTTAAAAGACGATTTAGACAGAAACACGACGCGTTGACTGCGGGTTTAGTTGTAACTAGAAGGGATGAATCGATTATGCATAGAAATGCGACGTACAAGTCCGACGCGTTCATGGCATCAGAACAGAATCGCGACGGTGATGTCTGCTGTGTTCATGCAAGGACTTAATTTGAAATAAATTCAATCCCAGATGCAGGAAATATTCTCACATATGTGACGACTGGTGTTAGTCGCGGTCAGACATTTCTGACAATCAAGATGAACATAGTTTTTGATGCAATACTTTCTTTCAGAACCCACTAAAACATGACGGCTTGATGGTCGCCTTAAGGTAATAGTGGACGTCTCCTCTGTCGTGATACAGTCAGAGAAAACAGAACGTATGTTTTGGTCGCAATTCAAAGTTCAAACCGAGAACGTTAAACATGATGCAGTCTTAAATGCATGGCTTATAACTTGAAATCTAGGGCTCTTGGGTCAAAGCTATGACAGAAAGTTGTAGAGGGCGTTGAATAGAAGGGAACTATGCTTTTGGATCGATCACTTTGGCCTCGATATGCGTACAAAATGATATGAATACAAAAAGCCCTAACTTGCATGATGTCTAGGAACGCTAATAACTCGAAGCATACTTGATGAATTTAGGCAAATCAAGTGTATAGAAACTAGACATGATGATCTTTAAGATAGTGTGCGAGTTGTTGATCTTTAGCTCGAGAACACCTACCTTTTGCTTGATGTAGACTCCTATAGTTTTCTGGATGCGAAGTGCAGGGTGTATAGCTTCAAGTTGCTATCTCCCCATGGTTCCCTCCCCACCTATGGCCTCCTCTCTTGTCCAAGAACTCCCCAGCAGAGGAATAGGGTTGGCCACGAAGGATTTGGGAGTGTTTTTATACATCTAGCCTTGTTATGTCCTAATACAACTCTAACTTATATTAACTCTGAATTTCCTTGTTTTCTCCAACCTTCCCACCATTGTTCCTCCTAATTGGGTTAGGTTGGAGTTCCAATTTCGTACCTAGCTAATTAGGGTAGATTTAGGAGTCCAATTTAGATGCATACTAGTTATATTATTGATTCCCTTGCCTTTTTTAATTTAGGAAACAACAGGGTTACGAATTTTAGAGTATTTTCTCTTATTCCATATTTCAAAACTCCTATTTTGGCCTAATAACTTTTATATGAACTATTTAACAAAGCCCATTACTTCTTTTTGTTTATTGGGTTTTAATTAAATCATTTTCCTTTAATATTTCTATTTATTTATCATTAAAAATCGGGTTGCTACACTCAGACATACTCGTGAAACTTAGGTCATGAAAATTACATATAGTACCTGGTGAGAATGGGTAGGGACTGGGAATAAGCTAGTTTTATGAACTAAGTACTTGTATCCATTAATATCATGATATAACTGAGAACATTGATTGGCTGCTATTCTTATCTCAAAACTTCATTATTCCTTAGCAATGGCTAGTAATTGTGCCAGTGGCGGCTATACAAGAAAAGTAGCTGATTTACTCAGTATTACAGAATGTTAGTGCAACCAGGAGCTCAAGCTAGTGCTAGGAATGTAGCTGGCGATTTGCATGATAGATTTAGAAGTCTTAATCTTCCTTGTTTTTCTTGATCCCAAGACCCAGACAATGCTGAGAACTGGCTTGAGGAGATGGAAAGATTTTTCCAAGTAATGTAGTGCACTGACCGAGAGAAGGTCCTATTGGCTACTTTTTCAACTGAATAAGGATGCCAGAGCTTGGTGGAAGGCAACATCGGCCCATCTACCCAATGTTAATGACCTTGAATTGGAAGAGTTCCTGGAGATATTTCAGGAAGTATTTCTCTAAGAGAGTACAAGAGAAGAAAACAGTGGAGTTTTCCGCACTAAGAAAGGGGAATGACTGTAGCTGAATACTAGGTCCAGTTTGCATGAATGGCTTAGTATTCCCCACATTTGTTGGGCATAGAGAAGTTGAAGGCTAACCGATTCATGGATGGACTGAGACTAGTGTTCATGAAAGCTGGGACCCATGAATATCCGTACTTACACGGAAATGGTCTAGCGAGCTTAGCTGGTGGAAGATACAATGGCAAAAGTGGAAGGTTTTGAAGGGAAGGAGGCAGCTAAGCCAGTCTTTGTGTAGAAAGGAGCGCCAATACAACTAGAACATTCTGCTATAACAAAATAAAAAACAACAACAACAACAACAACAACAACAACAACAACACAAACAGCCCAATGTGGGAAAGGACTATGGTCAAGACAAGAAAGTCAAGTAGAGGGAAGATAGTTAGGAGAGAACTATCATTTTTGTGACAAGCTAGGACACTGAACTGAAGAATTCTAGAAGAAGCTCGGAGCATGCCTGAGATGTGTAGTCGTGATCACTGTATTCCAGATTGCCCCATGTTGAAGGATCAACCTGGAAGAATTCAACATGTGCCCTGTGTTGAACCACTCCTATATTTTATCACTTTATTTTGGTGATAAAAAACCTAATGATTATCATAAATAACATGAATATATTTATTACCAATTTTAATATTATTTTTATAAGAAATATCATGATTTTCATCGCTTTAAAATGATTCCAGTCGAAGTGGCAGTCGAAGTCCCACTTCACATTTATCTGAAGTATTATATGAAGTTCCACTTCGATTGACAACGTTGTATCTTGACCAGTCGAAGTGGCAGTTGAAGTTTCACATTGATTCTATTAAACTTGAACATCGATTGCCTTTGAACATATCGATTAATGAATATTTCTATCGCCAGTTGAAGTGTCTATCGATTGCTGACCACTTAACATCGATTGCTATTATGTTTAAAATTAATTGCCTTAAACATCGATTGCCTTTGAACACATAGATTGTCTTAAACATCGGTGCCTTTAAAACATTCATTGCCTTTGAAAAAATCGATTATCTTTATCATATCGATTGTGTTAAACATCGATTGGCTTAAGAACATCAATTGCTCTTCATTCACATTGATTACTGATCAGTCTCACATCGATTACTATTTATTTAAACATTGATTGCTATTATGACTTGAATATTGATTGTCACATCAATTACTAACCAGTTTCACACCTTGCCTTAGATATCGATTGCCTTTAATCAAACATCGATTGTTTCTATATTTCATATCGATTACTATTGGCTTTCAAGTTCAAAATACCTTTGGCGCCTAATGAAAATTCAAATGCACTTCATATGCTAAGTTATTATTTCTCTAACAGAAGTTGCCTTTTTGCTGTCTCATAGGACTCCTCCTTCCTGTAAAGAAAGAAAGCATCTACCTACTATTTCTAGCTATTAGCAAGAAATATGGATAGAAGGCAAAGAGGTGAGGGCCATCTGACAAAGACTTCTCGAGTCTAAACATATACCTTGCATTAATGTCTGTAGGTCCAACTTCTATCATAGTCAACTCTGGACCTACTGCTAGCATCCTTGGAAGCATACACCAGCTGGATGATTTGCCTAAACTCCAAGGAGTCAGTAGGCACAAGAAAGAAGCCGTTAGACTGAAGAGAAGGAGAGTAGAGAAGAAAAGGACAAGAAACTTCAATAGCCATCTATCAATGGTACTCTTCAAGCTTCTTCATAAAAGGATGAGCAAAGGATGAAGAAATACAGAGAAAACCTGAAGATCTTTCTAAGAGTGTACATCCATTGAGCATTCACTCCATACACACTGAAAGCAAGAGAAGAGAGCTCGAGCCCATTCAAGCAGAAGCATTCAAGCCTTTATCTCTTTCTCATTCTTTATCTGTGCATCTTTGTGTATTTGTGAGAGAGTTGGGGGTAGCCTAAGAAGAGTTTTTTCTTGTATACTATTTCCTTCTTAGGTTAGTTTCAGATCAAATATTTCATTCTTTATCTTGAGCTTGATCTAGTGACTTGGTCCTAGCTTCTGTGTTCAGAAGTTTTCCTTTTCTGTTGAGAAGAGAAGACCAGCTGTGCTGGTGGTGTGTCCTCCTGTGGGACTGTACACAGTTTACCTCTTCAGGTGGAAGAGAAGGCTTGCTGTGCAAGCGTTCCCCTTGTGTTAAGGGAAGAACCACACTGTGGTTTGTACCAGAAGATTGGCTTCTTAATGATGAGTAAAATACACGAACGTAAGTGCGATGAACAACCAAGAGGGGAGGGGTGAATTGGTTATCGCCTATATAAATTTCTTTACATAGAATAGATTAGACTCAATTAAGACAATCTATAGAATGATGTGCATAGTGGAATATGACAATTAAAACAGTGAAACCAACTATCCTAACGTGTGTAGAATGGAGATAGAAAAGATGGAATCAAACCATAAGACATGCAAGATTTATAGTGGTTCAGCAAAACACCCCTGTGTGGTCTACGTCCACTACCTTACCCTCACACCCCGTGAAGATTTCCCCTAACTTATTCTAGGTACAAGCATAAGCCCCCCCCCCCCCCCCCCCCCCCAACACACACGGTTGTTTCGGGGACAACACAAACCCCACCTTGTTTCAGGGGACTAGACAACCCAGGGTGTATACGCGCATGCATTACACACGAACAACAACGACATGCTCACCAAATGAGCACACACATATAGATATGTCTGTGTAAGTAAGTGAAGTACATTCTCAACCCAAGAACAAGAGAAGAAAGATGAAGATTCGTAGTTTAGAATTCTCCTATTTTGGCGTGGTTGAGAAACGTCGGAGAAGAACACGGAAGCTTGTACAGGCCTTCTTGAATGAAGTACTATAGATGTACGATCTTCTAAACATCCCACACGTTGAACTCACACAACAACCCT
>CM024756.1:81295398-81323730 GCA_014218235.1 Colocasia esculenta | reverse complement strand
AACCCTTAAATTAAATAAACATAAATCAAATGCTTGGGTCATCCACATGAATTACACTCAGTGTTTTTGTGGTTTTCTCAATATGAGTTAAACTTAGTGCTTTTGTGATCATCAAAATCTACAGAGTACAACAATCTCCCCTTTTTGATGATGACAAAACACTTGTTGATTTTCACACAAAACACAACATTTGATTTCTAATCTCAATTTGTTGTTCCTGTGTTTTTGTTTTACACACAACACACATTTCAAGTAAGCATTCATGCAATTACTCCCCCTCTCAAAAGTACTTGTAACTCCCCTTTTCTTTTGAACACAATCTCTCCCCAAATCAAAATACAAAATCTACATATTCTCTCCCCCTTTTGATAGCATCAAAAAGTGGGTAGTAATAAGGATAAGAAAAGCAATAGGCTTAAGTACAGAAGTATGTGAAAGCATCATGTGGGAATAATGATGGGAGTGCATGCTCTAAACGATAGCCATTAAATTGTCCAGTGTTTAATCAAGTTCTCAACACATATTCAAAATTAAATACCATTTAAAGTGAAGTGTGAGACATGATTAGAGGCATCACAGATGATGATAAGCATAATTCTAATTAACACTAATAGATACTCTCAATCTTACCCATGCATGTTAGACCCTTGATTTTAGGTAGCTATCACTCTCGCGTTTTTTTTTTTCGTTCTGAAACAAATGATGTCATTTTTTGTTTCTTTCTTTCTTTCACTTTTGATGAAAGTATTAATGTTTGACGTGAGACTTTCACTTGTTCAGTGGAAAGACTCGATTACTAAGCTCAGTTCCTCTTTTCACTTTCAAAGTGGGACATGTAGCTTTTTCCTCACGAGTTACTACAAACTATGTGGATTTTAAGCATCACAAAAATATTAAGAAAAATTTTAACCCATCATTAAAGTGATATCCATTAATCATACTCATGTGCATTAGTGTGTTGGTTTCAATTTCAGATGAATTTTGGGAAGGAAGTTAAATACCGCTATTTGGCTTCCCCTTAATATATGCACACACTAAACACAAAAATCTCCCTTTAGTGGCTGAACTGATTCACACTAAGTCTTAAGCCAATGCAATAGAATATCAAGGGAGTATTAGGCCATAGAAAGAGTCAAGGAAGTGTCTTTACATATACGATACAAGCAAGCACACAAAGGATAGACATGCAAAAGACAATAAGACATAAGACTCTTTTTCTGTTTTCAAATTTCAATTTTTTTTTTCTAATAGAAAGAACATAAAAACATAGCCTATAATCAAAATCTAAAAGAGTAAACAATACAACATATAAAAGTATTCATATATTACCTTGAAAGTCTAAAATAGAAAAAACTGTTGCCCAGCTAGCAAGCCCAGAGGGGGGGATGAATGGGATTCTTAAATTTGATCACTTTAAAACCTGTTCAGAAAAACAATCACACAACACACTTCGATGACTGTTAATGTTAGTACAAAGAGGATAGCAAACACAAGGCAATCAAACGCACGACAAACGGAATTTATCCTGGTTCGGACCTCCTCTCCACAGGAGTCCTACGTTAGTCCCTGAGCAACAACTCAGGATTTCAATACCCAAGGGTACAGTCCCCCTCAAGGACACTTACACACCCAGCCGAAGCTTGTCTTCTCTTCACAATCCGAAGAGGATTACAACACCCTGGATCCCACCAAGTCTTCCTTCTACACGAAGGGAAACAAACACCCTGGAACCCACCAGGTCTTCCTTCAACACGAAGGGAAAGAACACATGATGTATTCAAGATATGATATGTTCCTAGATCAAGCTTAAGGACTAACGCTCGATCTGAAGCAATGACTGAGAGGGAAAGTTCTACGATGAGAAACACTCTCAGTTTACAGTCTCAAGACCAACACAATGAATGCAGAGAGCTAAGAGCTAGACAATCAAAGGAGTGAGTTGGCTGTCGATCTTTCGGATGCTCATAGAAAAGCTTGTAAAAGATTGTCGAAGGATGATTTTCTTTCTGGAGCTCAGTCTTCTATATATGACTTCCATTTGAAATTTGAACATTGAAGTGTCTGTTATCTCTAAGATTTGTTTACGTTAGATTGCATGTCACTGTAGAGCTTCTTGTTCAACAGTCTTTAGCTTTCCATGCACACAACAAGAGAGGGATCTTCTTTGATGTCCGTTATCTTTCATATTGTCCAACGTTGTATTGAGGTGCGCTGTAGGGACTGCATGCATAAATGCTAAAAACAGTAGACAGCTAGGCTGTCTCTTGTTGTCAGTCAATGTTAGAGTGATTTTATATCAAAATAGAAGTTCCATTTGTACTTCTAAAAAGATGTTTTCAGTATAAGCATGGAAATAGAAGATATTGATTACATGGAGTGCAGTGATATGATTAGTCATAATAAATGCATAGATGTGAGAGAAAAAGGGAAGACTTGACTTTTCAAACTATCTGAGAATAGGTTTGAATATCAAGTCGTTATAAACCATGAAATCGATATGATCATGACTTATGAAATCGATGTAATGATGAGTCGTTGTTCATGTGAATCGTTATACGTCATAAACAAGTCGATATACACACAAATCATTATGCATTAATAACCAAATCATTGTAGAGACAAATCGTTATGATACTATCAACAAATCGTTATGAGCAAATTGTTGTTTCACTTATCGAGTCGATATAGTAAACAAGTCGTTGTTTAATGTATCGAATCGTTACTGCGACTAAGTCGTTGTGTAACTTAATGAATCATTATGAAACGAAATCATTGTGAGAGCAAATCGTTGTTCTCACTTATCAAATCGATGCGATGACAAATCGTTGTGAGAGCAAATCGTTGTTCTCACTTATCAAATCGATGCGATGACCAAATCGTTATGAACAAAGTCGATGTGATCTCTTAGCGAATCGTTATGAGAGGCAAATCGTTACGATCTCTTAGAAAATCATTATGAGAGGCAAATCGTTGCGATCTCTTAGCGAATCCTTATGAGAGGCAAATCGTTGAGATCTCTTAGTGAATCTTTATGAGAGGCAAATCATTGCGATCTCTTAGCGAATCGTTATGAGAGGCAAATCGTTGCGATCTCTTAGCGAATCGTTATGAGATAGACTGCAATAGAATAGCGATGACTTGTGAAATTGTTATAGAACCAAAATCGATGTGAATGAGGAAATCGTTATGATTCTAAGGAAATCATTATAACAACTAGAGAGTCGATGTGTACTTAGAAATTGTATGCTTTGACTTTAAATGCTGGTATGAAGAATACTTACCAGATTAGTTTGTTTTTCTTTGTTAGATTTTCTGTGCTCAAATATTATAGAAGATATGTTAGAAATGCACACTGACTTAGTTTTGTTAATCACCAAAATAGATATTAATTATTTAAATTACATGGGGAAAATCTGATCATCAATCTCCCCTTTTGGTGATGACAAAACATAGCAACAATGAAAGATGTTCTGAAATAAATCTAAATAAGTTGCAAAATAAAATATAAGAGATGTGAAATAAAATATAAGAGATGTATTCAGAAATACTATATTTCTCCCCGTTTTGTCATTAAGTAAAAGGAATCATCGGAGACAAAGAAGAAAGAAAAGAGAGAGAAGAGCAAAGAACTTTTCTTTATCTTGAGGGGTTACATTAAGGTAGAAAGTAGGAGATAGAAGGGAGGCATGCCGCTAAATAATGCGCAAAGCCTTGCATTCTTGCTCCTCAAAATAGGTCTGGAAAACCCCAAAGCAATAGAGTAAGATGACCCCATGTCTGGAAGCATCCTCTTGATGTGAAGTTGGCGTTGATCTTCTAGAAAATAGCATATTCCTCTTTGCAAGAGATTCTTTGAAGGAGAAGAAAGATCCAAAGCTGGCAAACTGAAGAAATTGGTTGATCTTGACAGGGTAGTGAATCTGATGCTATAAGATCTTTCTTCAAGGCCAAAAAATAGCTTGTACCGCTCGACCCATTGAAGGTAAGGGTCCTAAACTAAATTGATAGAATTTAGGTCCAAGAAGGCTTCAGCTGTGAGAGTAAGCTTGCCGACCTTAAACAAGGAGCTGTTGAAGGCTTCCAATGAAGGACTGACTGGTTGTAGTGCTTTTCCCAGTCCGTGGGAGAAAGCCTTTCACATTCTGATAGCAGAGGGGCAAGAACTTCAAAGGAGATATGGCCTAGATGAAATTCTCTGAAGATAAATCTTTGGAAAAGGAAGTCGACCCTGTGAGCTGAGATCCTTCCCATGACATGAGCGAATCTCTCAAAAATGACAGGACCAACTGAGGAGTCCATGACCAAGGAGTGCAGCTTAGGAAGAAACACAGTGTTGGAATTTGCAGGGTGGCGAAATCCACTTTGAAAGAGCAATTGACTAGATTTTCAGTTTTTTTACGAAGCAAACGGCCCTGGAACTGACCCAAATACTTCAGGTAACTTGTGAAGATACCGATAATCATTGAAAACTAGAAGTACCTGATGAATTTCACTTCCTTTTGAATAAAAGGTGCCCAGATGGTTTATGACGAATGACAAACCACTCAGAGAGAGTGAGTGGAGAGTCCCTGGGTGGAAACCAAGCTAACTTTTCAAGACTATTTTCTGTAGAGAGCCGAGTGCCCTTTAGCCCACTGATCTTTAGATTCGCATTCAAGCATTTTGAAGATTTTGGATTGATCAACTTTGAGAAGTGGTGTAGGGAAGGACAACATTGAGGTGATCGGTTAGATTTAGAAAAGGACACCAAAAATGGTGGCAAGGATACATTTTGGAGATATTCACGATAGAGTGGTTTCCTTCGATTTTCAATAGTGAGAGAAAACCAAAGAGGAGGAAATTTAGGTTCGGTGGGAAGAGCAAGAGCAGTGGAGAGTTTCCTCTTTTTAGAGACAGGACTAGAAGAGTCAGTCCTGTGGACATGAGAGGCAACTGCCAGAACGAACGGATGGTAGTGATTTCCAACTATCCTCAAATTATTTAGAATGGACCTTCGAGTTGAGCACCTTCAGGTATAAAGGTGACAAAGGAAGGAGGAGTAGGAGTATGGATAAATGATGATTGTGTAGAAGAAGGTGTGTGATGGGTCCATCTAAAGAAGGACCAGAGGAAGAGGAGGCTCCAGCTGATGATGAGGTAGAGGGTCTTTAGGAACAGGAGGAGGTGGTGGAATGGATGTAGAGGTGGTAGGAGAAAGAGAGGATTAGATGGAAATGGAGTTGGGGAAGAAAAGGTGAGAGACAGGGGTTGTTTGAAGGTGATAGGTGCTAGAGGTGCTGTGGAGAAGATGGTGGTGAAGGAGGGGCTGGAGTTGCAAGAAGAGAAGGATCAAGGACATCTGGATCGACAACTAGCTCTTCCATTCTTGGAACCTGACCCTCGGAGACCATTGGCCCAGTTGGCCCAGAAACATCCTCTATTGGCCTGACGGCCCAGACTTCACAGCTTCAACCTGGTCTTGCATTGCAGTTGCTGCCTTGTCAACACCCTGGGCCCGAATGGCCCTAATGACTCTTCTGAAATTTCCCTGATGGCCCAACATCTTGTTGCCTGGCCTCAGAAGGCCCAGAACTTCGGACTGGTACTGCAGGAGAAGGAGCAGGAGGGGCATTTGATGACTGCGCCTGACTAAATATCCAAGTGCGGTTATAGATTCCTTGATACTTATGAGCTCACTTCGCACCATCTCACTGCATTTCTCACCATTCCAATTCCTTAGTGTGAAGTACTATGGCTTATGAAATTGACTGAATGTCTGATTGCACAGAGCATAGAATCTTCCTTGCTCATCTAGTCTTTTGATAACAGGCTTCATATTTATCTTTAGCTTTTCTTCTTCTGATGTGGCCGCCAGGTTAGGAGAGGAGTTCCCTGAGCCACTTCTTTTCCCTTGACTTCTCTTGCCCTTTTAACGGGATCCACAGAGTCATCACTGTCATCTGAGGCACTTTCCACAATGCCTTCTCTGAACTCATCAACATTGGGGATATTTGGCTGTGTGCTCCCCCTGAGAAGCTGCTTGTTCTTCAACAACTTGCTCTTCTCGAATAGGAGTGGTTGCTCCTTGCACAACTTCAATCACAATCTCCTGCTCCCCCTGAATGGGAGCATCCTCCATCACCACATCTGCAGTGTGGCTTGATGTCATAACTTCTTCTTCAAGAGCAACCTTTGGCACACTTTGAGTGCTTGGAATGGAGTCTAGCACTCTTCTGAGGACTGACCCTACCACAGTAGTTGGAGGGGCAATCACTTGCATTTGCTCGATAGGTTCAAGGTGCTCAGGAGGAATATCCTCTATTCTGCTGCCTGCTGCTTCTTCTGCTAGTGTTGCTGCTGGTGCTTCTACCCTGGTATCTATTTGTTCAATTGCCTCTTCCTGAACTACTGTGGCTGCTACTTCCTCCTGAATGACTGGTGCATGATCCTGCTGATCCTGACTGCTTGGCACTGCTGCCCTGGCAACTTCTTGTTCAAATGGAGCATCTGGTACTGTTGCTGCTGGAACTTCTAGAAATTCCTCTTCCTAGACTTCTTGGGCTTCGCCAATTATGGCCTCACCCTCAGCCACTGAGGTCTTAGTCCATAAACCTCCAACCAATGAGAATCCACTTTTCTTCAAGTTTCTACTGCGGATTGCTTGCCCCATCTTTTCTGATACTGCTCCAGATAAATTGACTCCAAAATGTTGAAATACTCTGGTTAGCAGGTGGGCATAAGGTAGAGAAACATTCAATTTGCTTTTCTTATCCCAGACTTGAGCATGGGCAAACTTCATTCGCTCCAAAATAACCTCTGCCATGTTTATATCCTGGTTCTGGATAGCCCAGAACATCATATCTGAATCTGCCTTTGTACAAGTTGAGAATGTAGCACTCTAGGGACCTGAATCTGAAAACTACAAAGTGCAGGAGGTGGTTGAAGGCGTTCATCTGGTTAATGTCCAACTTCCCATCCTTAGGCTTAAACTCGGGACCAATAATCCCTAACCCCTTCTCTGAATGTCCATAGTGTGAACCCCACTGTGACCAGTGGTGTAAACTCCAAATAGAGACTCCAAGAGAGCATATGTGATTCTAATCTGGGTTCCTTTGACAGATGATGTCAAGGACCCGTCTTCCTCAGTCTTCAGGCACACATAGAAAGCTTTGATGAGATCTGGGTAACTTACCTCTGATAGAGTTGCTAACTTGTCCATTTCATCCTTTCTATTGCTGCAATAACATGCCCATTCCATTCTTCTGCAAGTCTGCGACATCACTGCCTTGTTTCCACATAGCTTGATCTTCACGGAGGTAAATCTTTCTTGCTGCTCTGCAGTGAGAAACTCAGCTCCGTAGCCCCGACGCTGCCGGAAAACACCAGAATAGGCCATGGAATTGAATGGGGAAGTTTCTGGATGATTAGAAGGAGAAGTGAAGCAGAAACCCTCAAGAAATTTCTTACGGGAAGGGTTGGAAGCTTGAAATCTCAGAGAGTCGATGCCGGAGTCGATAGGGTATCGCCTCAGGCAAATAGAAGGAGATGAAGGCGGGATGTGAATCGTTGCCACACGATTTGGATATATAAATAAAGATAAGAGACTTTTCGAAAAAGGGTGACATGATGGCAGAAAATGACAAACTGACTAGTTGAGACAAATAAATCCTTATAAAATAACGAACCGGCAAGGATATTAACAAACAAGCAATATTTGTGGAATTTTGCTTAAATTCGAGGAGGAAAAATGATTGATATTCTGAAAATTAATATTTCAGTTTTATACAGATAATTCTTTCACAATTTACATATGCCTAATTCCCTTCTAAGAGAAGTAAATCTCTCTTCAGGTAAGGCCTTTGTGAAGATATCTACTAATGATTATTAGAATCAATGAAAGAAATATCTATGTTACCATTAGCTACATGATCACAAATAAAATGATATCTAACCTCATGTGCTTAGTCCTTGAATGTTGTACTGGATCTTCGTTAGATTTATTGCACTGGTGTTGTCGCATAATAGGGGAATTGTCTTGATCTGAAGTCCATAATCCTCAAGTTGTTGCTTAATTCATAGGAGTTGTGTACAACAACTTCCAGCAGCTACGTACTCAGCTTCTGCTGTAGATAATGCCACTGATTTTGTTCCTTTGAGGACCACGAGATCAAACATCCTGCAAGAAATTGACAACCACTACTGGTGCTCTTTCTATCTACTTGCATCCAGCGTAGTCAGCATCAGAATAGCCTACTAAGTTGATTTCACATGACTTTGGATACCATAAACCTAAATCATGGGTTTTAGCTAAATATCTAAAAATTCTTTTGACACTAATTAAATGAGATTCTTTAGGGTCTGCTGATACCTAGAACACATACATACGCTGAATAGTATATCAGGTTTACTGGCAGTTAAGTAAAGTAAGGATCCTATCATACCTATGTAAATCTTTTGGTCTACATTCTTACCTTCCTTGTCACTGTCTAACCTGTTGATGTGCTCATTGCGTTGACAGTGGCTTGGCACTGTCGAATCCGAACTTCTTTAGCAATTCTTGGTGTACTTGGCTTGACAGTGTGGGTGCCTTCCTTTTCTTGCTTGATTTGCAATCCAAGGAAGTAGTTAAGCTCCCCCATCATGCTCATTTCAAATTCTCCCTGCATTAGCTTCTCAAAATACTTGCAAAGAGATTCATCAGTAGATCCAAATATTATATCATCAACATATATTTGAACAAGTAGCACATTTTTGAGTTTAAACTTAATGAATAATGTGCTATCTACTTTTCCTCTTAATAAACCATGATTAATAGAAATGCACTTAATCGTTCATACCATGCTCTAGGTGCTTGTTTTAAACCATATAAAGCTTTATGCAATCTAAATACATGATTCTGAAAATCCATGTCATCAAAACTAGGCGGTTGTTCCACATACACTCTTCTTTTATAAAGCCATTTAAAAATGCTGATTTCACATCCATTTGAAAGAGTTTTAAATTAATGCTGATGCATAAGCAAGTAAAATTCTAATAGCCTCAAGTCTAGCTATGGTGCATAGGTTTCATCGAAATCTATGCCTTCCTCTTGGGAATAGCCTTGAGCTACCAATCTGGCCTTGTTTCTTATGATCACACCAGCTTCATCCAATTTGTTCCTGAACACCAGTTGGTGCCAATCACTGGATGATCTGATGGTCTAGGAATAAGTGACCACACATGGTTTCTCTTGAACTGATTCAGTTCATCTTGCATGGCTAAAATCCAAGATTCATCAGTAAGAGCTTCATTGACTGTCTTAGGCTCTATTTGTGAGACAAAAGCTAGATAGTCACAAGGAATTACATTACCTCTGGTTCTTACCCCAACTGACGGATCACCAATGATGTTTCTAGCAGGTTATCTTTCTTATATCTCCATTCCTTTGGAAGATTTTCATATGAGATGTCCTTTTGTTGTAGGTCTTCCAGAGGTGGATCTTCCTTATCCTCAAATGATGTGTTCTTTAGCTTCTTGGATAAATCATTGTATCATCAACATCACTGTCTACTTCCTTTCTCAAGGAAGGTTAGTTTCATCAAAGATAATATGCACTGATTGCTCAATTATAGGGTTCGTTTATTAAACACTCTATAACCTTTGGGTTTAGAAGCATACCCATGAATATACCTTCATCTGATTTGGAGTCTAGCTTACCAATGTCTCTTTTCTGTTGTTGTGGATGAAGCATGGACATCCAAATGTCCTTAAGTGGCTGATCTTCGGCTTCTTTTGCTTGTACAACTCATACGAAGTCTTCTTCAGAATCGGCCTGATCATCACCGGATTGATTATATAACATGCTGTGTTGACTGCTTCAGCCCAAAAATACCTTGGCAAATCATTTCTGATAGCATCATCCATGCCATGTCTAATAGGGTTCTATTCTTCCTCTCAGCAACTCCATTTTGCTGTGGTGTCCTTGGCACTGAGAAGTTGTGCTCTATCCTTGATCATCACAAAACTTGGCAAATCTTCATTTTGGAATTCTCCTCCATGATCTGATCGAATGCTGATAATGCTATACTTCTTATCTTTCTGAACCTTTTTACTGAAGCTTGCAAAACTTTCAAATGTATCATCTTTGTGCTCTAAGAAGGATACCCATGTGAATCTGGAGTACTCTACTTTAAACAAATCCAAAATTCTTTCCTCCAAGACTGGTGGTCCTCATTGGCCCAAATAAATCCATATGAAGAAGTTCTAAGGGTTTAGAGGTTGTACCACAGTCTTTGATTTGAAGGATGACTTGGTGTGCTTTCCTTTTGCACAAGGCCCACAAAGATTATCTACTCTTGTGCTGATTTTAGGTAGACCTTCCACCAAGTTTCTCTTGATCAACTTTCTCATGCCATCCAGACTGTAGTGGCCTAATCTTCTGTGCCATAAATCAGTTGACTGCTCTTTGCTTGCAGCTAGACAGATATCTGATCTTTTAGTTCTTCTAAGTAGAGTACGTACATGTTCTTTTCTCTGTTGGCTTCAAAGATGACTGCTCCATCCTTCATAATGCTGCACTTTGGCTCTTGAAATCTGATTTGATGTCCTTTCGCACAGCTGGCTGATAATGATAAGGTTGTGCTTCAATCCTTTGATGCATAATACTTCTTCAATAAATATTTTGCCTTTGCTGCCTACTGATCCACTGCCAATTACAGTTCCTTTTCCATTGTCTCCATAGGTGACTGTACCTTCTTCAGCTTCTAAATGGGAAAATAGCTTCATGTTCCCTGACATGTGCCTTGAGCACCCATGTCTAAATACCATTGGATACTCGAAGGTTTCCTACATTAAAATATTAAGCTTTAGGTACCCAAGTTCTTTTGGGTCCTGGTTGGTTAGTGTCATCAATTTTTCTTTAATTATCCATATTTTATGTTTAGTTGGACAATTACTTTATATGTCCCAACTTGTTGTAATGACTACAACAAGATATCTTAGTTACCTTTTTAGTCGGAATGAATTTGAAGTTTACCTTGTATGATGTGTCTTGTTCAGGTATAAATTTTGGTGTAGGATATATTTTAGGATAAACTTTAGTTTCTTCATTATCGGGGGGGGGGGGGGGGGGGGGGGGGAGAGGGTATAACCTAATCCATAATTTTTTACCTGACCGTCTAGCCAATTTCAATATTAATGGTGTTTTGCCATTAGTAAATTTTTCTAGTGTGCTTGATAATTTTTCATTTTCTATGCTTAACGTGTTGACTTCTTGTTTTAAATTATTGACAGTTTCTTGATTTTCCAAATTTGCTAATTGTTCTTTTTTTTTTTCAAGTCGTCACACAGTAATTCATTCTCCTTTTAGTTCTAATTTGTTTTTCCATTTGCTCATTTTCAGATTTTAAATATGAATTAGTATTTTCTAGGCATGCGAGATTCTTCTTACTGGCTCTTAGTGATTTACATACTTCTTTATATTTATTGTACAATTCATTAAAAGCTTCTTCCAAATTATCGGAATCTGATTCATTACAAGAAGAAAAAAATGAGTCTGATGTTACCTTGTCTTCGACGTGGGCCAGAATGCCAGGTTGGCTTCTTCTTCTTCTTCACTTGAGCTCGACTCACTATCAGAGTCGCTACTGTTATCCCATGCTGCTGCCATGGCTTTCTTTTTGTATCTTCTAGGTTTTCTTGAACTGTCCTTCTTTCTGAACTCAGATTTCTTGAGCTTCGGACACTCTGCCTTGATGTGTTTAGACTTCTTGCATTCATAACAAATTGGCTCATTTTCTTTGTATATTTGACTTCAGACCTTTTGAAGTCTTTCCCTTTCTTGAAGTATCTTCTTCCGGACTGATACTTCTTTTTCTGGCTAATATTCGTTGTAGTCTTCTGGACAGCATTGCTTCTTCATCTTCGCTATTGTTCATGCTTTCTTGGCTATATGAGCCTTCTTCTGATTCATCTTCTTCTACTTTGTGTACGTTGGAATGCTTATTTCTGCTAGAAGATTCTCCCAATCTTTCCATATTGATCTCATGAGCCATGAGTGACCAATGAGTTTCTCTAGTGACATTCTCTTCAAGTCATTTGCCTCTTCTATTGCTGTCACTTTAGAGTCCAAGAGGATGGTAGGGGTCTAAGGATTTTCCTTACCATGTCTCCCATCTCATAGCTTTTTCCTAATCCAGCTAACCCGTTGGTGATGTCTGTAAATCTGCTGAACATCTGTGTAATGGTTTCTCCCGACTGCATCTGGAACCTCTCGTACTGTGTCACCAGAATATCTATTCTGGTTCCTTTACTTGTATCAGTACCTTCGTATGTGATTCTTAGCTTCTCCCATATCTCCATTGTTGATTTGCAGGCTGAAACTCTATTAAATTCTTTCTTGCTAAGTGCACAACATAATATGCTCTTAGCTTTGCAGTTGAGAGAAATCTTCTTTCTATCATCTCCTGTCTAGTTGTCTCTATTGTTTAGAACAACTAGATCGCCTTCTTCTACTATGGACCATATTTGAAAATCGAATCCTTGTAGGAAGTACTCCATTCTTGTTTTCCAGTATGTATAATCTTCGCCATCGAACAGTGGTGGCCTGTTTACTGACTGACCTTCGAAGTGACTTTGGGCTGCCATTTGATCTTTTCTCTTCAGATCGTTAGATCTTCTTCTTTGTCGAAGAGACTAGCTCTGATACCACTTGTTGCCCAGCTAGCAAGCCCAGATGGGGGGGTGAATGGGATTCTTAAAATTTTGATCACTTTAAACCTGTTTAGAAAAACAATCACACAACACACTTCGATGACTTTTAATGTTAGTACAAAGAGGATAGCAAACGCAAGGCAATCAAACACACGACACACGGAATTTATCCTGGTTCGGACATCCGCTCCACAGGAGTCCTACGTCCAGTCCCTGAGCAACAACTCAGGATTTCACTACCCAAGGGTAGAGTCCCCCTCAAGGACACTTACCAACCGCAACTGCTTCTTCTCTTCACAACCGAAGAGGAATTACAACACCTTGGATCCCACCAGGTCTTCCTTCTACATGAAGGGAAACAAACACCCTGGAACCTACCAGGTCATCCTTCAACACGAAGGGAAAAACACAGGAATGTATTCAAGAGATGATACACCCCTAGATTAAGCTTAAGGACCAACTCTTGATCTGAAGCAATGACTGAGAGGGAAAGTTCTACGATGAGGAACACTCTCAGTTTACAGAAGCTCTCAAGACTAACACAATGAATGCAGAGAGCTAAGAGCTAGACAATCAAAGGAGTGAGGCTTCGCTCTTTCAGATGCTCGCAGAAAAGCTTGTAAAAGATTGTCGAAGGATGATTTTCTTTCTAGAGCTTCAGTCTTCTATATATGACTTCCATTTGAAAATTGAACGTTGCAGTGTCCGTTATCTCTAAGCTCTTGTTTACGTTAGACTGCATGTCACTATAGAGCTTCTTGTTCAACAGTCTTTAGCTTTCCATGCACGCAACAAGAGAGAGGATCTTCTTTGATGTCTGTTATCTTTCATATTGTCCTACGTTGAATTAAGGTGCATTGTCAGAGACCTGCACGTATTAAATGCTAAAACAGTAGACAGCTAGGCTGTCTCTTGTTGTCAGTCAACGTTAGAATGATTTATATCAAAATAGAAGTTCCATTCTGTTCTTCTAAAAAGATGTTTTCAGTATAAGCAAGGAAATAGAAGATATTGATTACATGTAGTGCAGTGATATGATCAGTCATAATAAATGCATGGATGTGAGAGAAAAGCGAGGGAAGACTTTGACTTTTCAACTATCTGAGAATAGGTTTGAATATCAAGTCGTTATAAACCATGAAATCGATATGATCATGACTTATGAAATCGATGTAAAGATGAGTCATTGTTCATGTGAATCGTTATACGTTCATAAACAAGTCGATGTACACATAAATCGTTATGCATTAATAACTGAATCGTTGTAGAGACAAATCGTTATGATACTATCAACAAATCGTTATGAGCAAATCGTTGTTTCACTTATCGAGTCGATATAGTGAACAAGTCGTTGTTTGTATGTATCGTATCGTTTACTGCGACCAAGTCGTTATGTAACTTAATGAATCGTTATGAAACTGAAATCCTTGGGAGAGCAAATCGTTGTTCTCACTTATCAAATTGATGCGATGACCAAATCATTGTGAGAGCAAATCGTTGTTCTCACTTATCAAATCGATGCGATGACCAAATCGTTATGACCAAGTCGATGTGATCTCTTAGCGAATGGTTATGAGAGACAAATCGTTGTGATCTCTTAGCGAATCGTTATGAGAGGCAAATCATTGCGATCTCTTAGCGAATCGTTATGAGAGGCAAATCGTTGCGATCTCTTAACGAATCGTTATGAGAGGCAAATCATTGCGATCTCTTAGCGAATCGTTATGAGATAGACTACAATAGAATAGCGATGACTTATGAAATTGTTATAGAACCAAAATCGATGTGAAAGAGGAAATCGTTATGATTCTAAGGAAATCGTTATAACAACTAGAGAGTCGATGTGTACTTAGAAATTATATGCTTTGGACTGCAAATGCTGGTATGAAGAATACTTACCAGATTAGGTTGTTTTTCTTTGTTAGATTTCTTGTGCTCAAATCTTATAGAAGATATGTTAGAAATGCACACTGACTTAGTTTTGTTAATCGCCAAAATATATTTTAATTCATTTAAATTACATGGGGAAAATCTGATCATCAAAAAACAAGATACTCACTGAACAATTTCGGCATCTTGAATGCAATTTGGCTCCCTTGGGCCTTGGCCCCATCCTCAGGGTCGCGGCGGACCTGCTGGTCATGATAGTGTCATAACAGCAAGGTCAGTCGCGGGGGGTCGCATTCTCGATGCGCCATAGGGAGGCGTCATGTTCTGGTCACGCCGTTTGGAGGTGACGCGGCTCTCGTTTCTGACCGTTCTGACACCATCCTTTCTTGTCAGAACGGTCTGGTCTTGTCGGGTGTCAGTGCGTGTACGACCGCTGACGCGACCTGGTCAGCTATCGTGTTCTGGGTTGCCTGGTCTTCAAGATTTGACCTGCTTTTGGGGTCGTGCCAGGGTTGGTGGTCGTGACTTGGTGTTCCGACCAGCCTGGGGCCGACCCATCGCGTTTCGGGGCCGTCGGTTCAAAACTGAGCAGGCACCCCATTTCCCCCTCTCCTTCCTCTTTCTTCTATGTCTCAGGGGAACCAGGATAGTTCACAAGGAGACTAGGTTGAGGAAGATCAGTTGCTATCGACGTTGCATGGGGTGCATGGAAAAAATATGAACGTCCGCCTGCATGTTTTGGAGTCTGATGAAGTTACTGTTGAAGTTCCTGACGTTAGGACGTCAGAAGTTAGGAATTCTCCAGTGATGGCTGCTACCTGGGAAGACGATGACTGTCGGAGTTTGGTCATTTCCAATATTAAGCCACCCGATTCCATTCTTAACAAAGCTGCTCTGTTGGCGGATGCGGAGAATATTTATATGTCGAAAACCGGCCAATATCTGCAAGGAGGGAAAGCAAAAGAATGAGGGAGACAGGACTCGTTCCAAGGCCAAAGCTGTTGGGGGATCTTCTTCGAGCCACCTGTCATCATGAATCCATCCATTTTATACTAAAACATTAGAGGGATTGCAAATGTTGCTACCCAGCGCTCCCTTAAAAGAATTGTTCGGAATAACAGGGTGGATTTTCTTGCTATTGCTGAACCTATGGTTTCCTTGGATAGGGCGATTTCTATGCGGTCTTACCTGGGTATGTATTCGGTTGTGGGAAACGGTGGTGACAGTTCCAAGTTATGGGTTTTTTGGAGGCATTTTTCTTTCCAACTAGTAAATAGTTCGGATCAACACATAACTTTGGCAGCTATTCAGGAAGACAAGGTCTGTCTTTTTATTACTGTGGTTTATGCGAGTTGCCATGCAGATACAAGACGTTCCTTATTTGATGATTTATTGAGTTTCTCAGCTACTGTTGATGTTCCCTGGTTAGTAGGAGGGGATTTTAACTGCATTTCCCTTCCTTTCGAGAAGAAAGGTGGCAACTTGTCTAACTTGCATGGCATGCTCGACTTTAATGCGTTTATTCTCAGGGGCTTCTCTTATGGATATGGGTTTCACAGGCTCCATGGTAACCTGGTCTAATAATCGCTTTGGGCAAGCTATGATTTCTGCCAGGTTGGACAGATTTCTTAGTAACTCGATTTTTGATGACATGTTTTCTGGCACGAATGTTAAGCACCTTCCTAGAGGTCCATCAGATCACGATCCTCTTATGGTTTCTTTCACTTCTTCAGCTAAGAATCTAGCTAGGTTTACTTTCCAATCAATGTGGACCTCCCATGAAACTTTTCATGATATTGTCAAGGCTGCTTGGGATGGCCCTATAGGGTGGCACTATAATCCTTTTGTGGTCTCCACTTAAAGTTGAAGGTAGTTAGAAGGGCTCTTCGCACCTGGAACAAGGTGACTTTTGGTAACATCAATGAAAATTTAATCAAATATGAAGAGGAGCAAGGAAGATGCAAGAGGTTTTTAATGTAATCCTTCTTCTGAGAACCGTATTGCTATGGGAGCTGCTAATGCAAATCTGAGAAGAGCTATGAATTGTGTGGAGCAGTTCTGGGCCCAAAAGGCTTGCATGTAATGGCTGGATAATGGGGACAAGAACACAACTTTTTATCATGTAGTTGCTCAAGGTAAAAGGAGGCGGAATACTATTTCTTATTTACAAGTGGATAGGACCAGGAGGCCCTTAAGCAGAGTGCAGTAAATTATTTTATGTCACTCCTTCAAACATTGGGTCATAATATGGATGCGTCTCTTCTGCAAGTCACCCCCACTATTTTTTAGAAGATCAGAACATGGAGCTGACGGCTATTCCTACTGAGGTGGAGATCAAGGCTACTGTGTGGAGTTTGAATCCTAATAGTACCCCAGACCCTGATGGTTTTACTGGCCATTTTTTTACCTCTTGTTGGGATATTATTCAACAGGATGTTGCTGCAGCAGTAGTGAGTTTCTTTCAGGGCTTTCCTCTTCTAAGGGGGGTAACTTCTTCTTTGATTTCCCTGGTTCCAAAGAATGAAAATCCAGCGTCCTATGGGGACTATAGACCGGTTAATTTGTGTAATTTTTGTTACAAAATTGTTTCTAAAATTCTGTGTGGTCGGTTGGAAAAAATTCTTCCTATGGTTATTTCTGAAAATCAAGGTACTTTTGTCAAAGGTAGATATATCCTTGATAATATCTCCCTTGCCAGACAACTTGTTAGAGATATTGGAAGAAAGGTTAGAGGTTTTAATGTTCTGTTCAAGCTTGATATTAAGAAAGCCTAAGATAGTGTGGACTGGGATTTCCTATTGGCGGTTCTGAAAAAGTTTGGTTTTTCGAGCAAATTCACTTCCTATATTGGCATGTTGATTACAAACTGTTGGTTTTCTATCTTATTAAATGGCACTGCTATAGGGTTTTTTTCACTCTTCAGGGGTATTAGACAAGGAGACCCCATAGCCCCTGCTCTTTTCATTTTAATGGAGGAAGCTCTTAGCAGAGGTATCTGAACTTGGTTCAAACTGGTTATTCAGCCTTATGCAGGGCTAAGAGGTTGCACTCCTATATCTCATCTGCTATATGCAGATGACACTCTCATTTTTCTCAATGGGGGAATTACAAATGTGAAGAGATTGATGGAGTTTCTCAATAAATATTCCAAGTCTTCTGGTCAACTCATCAATCCTTCTAAAAGTTGTGTCAGGATATCTCACAAGGCACCTCTTCAAACAGTTGCTAGAATTAAAAGGGTGACAGGTTTCAAGAGATAAGTGGTTCCATGCCTACTTGGGTGTCCCTTTAAGATCTGGCAGGGTTCTTGCCAGAGATTTTTCACCACTTATTGACAAGGTCAATAGCAAGCTAGCATCCTGGAAGCCTAAACTACTGTCGTAGGTAGGAAGAGTAACTCTAATAAATTATGTGCTGGCTTCTCTCCCGGTGTATTTGGCTGCTTCTTCTACCATTCCCAGTAGCATCATTTGTTATATTGACAAATGATGTGCATGTTTTTTCTAGAATCATCCGGATGGCATACGTCATCGCCAGTGGGTTGCCTGGTCTACCATTCAGCGTCCAATTGCTGAGGGTGGCCTGGGTCCCTAGCTTTAAGCATGTGCAGTTGGCGTTGGCTATAAAGTCTTTGTGGAACATTCGGCATGGTTCTTCTCTATGGGTGCAGTATGCAAGAAGCAGATATTTGTCTGTAGATATCCCATTCCAGGTATGTCCTCCAAAATTCAGGATGATGCTCTTCAGGTGATTCAGTCCAACACTAAGTGGATCCATGGGAAAGGTAATAAAATTGATTTTCTTTATGATAATTGGTTGGTGGAAGTCCTCTTCATGAGCTGCTCAGCACTCCCTATGATGGAGAGAGGATTGTGGTACCGGAGGTCATTGATAATAACCAACATCCAATAAGATCTCTTTTACCAAGTGGTATTCTTTAGGGGGTAGTTCTCAATGACATAGAGGATATGTGTATTTGGGGGGCTACTCAAGATGGCTGTTTTACCACCAAATCGGCTTATAATTTGGTTAGATCATCTGGTGTGAGGCGTCTAGTTCTATCTAAAATCTGGCAGCGTTACTTCTATGGAGAGCATCTTTGTTTTGCTGGAAACTATTGAATAGAGTAGTCCCTGTTGATCAGAGAGTTGCTAAAAGCAGCATTCACCTTGCTTCTATTTGCTCTTGCTGCATGTGTCCCAGCTATGAGGATTTTAATCACCTGTTCATACATGGTGATCTGGCTGCTCCCTTGTGGAACTAGTTTCTTCCTCTCATAGGTCCTAAGGTTCATTTGCATAGTCAAATTACTGCAAGAGTTTGGAGTTTCCTGTCCGTGAACAATGTTTCTTCTCCTTTTGGTTTTGTTTCTCTTCATTGCCTTATTCTTATTATCTGGGAGATATGGAAAGGGAGATGCATGGTCAGGTTTGATTCTAAGAGGCCTTTAGTGGGGTTGAGGATAAACAACATTAAGTTCATGGTATCTAACTCTCTTGCAAAAATTAAGTTCAAGGAAGCTCTTTTGGGTCACCAGTTGCAGGTTCTACACCAGTTGGGTTTTAGTCCTCATGTCTCCATTAAACAATTAAACTTATTTGTTGGAACCCTCCATTACAGATCTTTGTTTGAATGTGGATGGAGCAAGCAAAGGAAACCCATGAGACAGTGGGGGTGGTGGTTGTATTCGTTACATGCATGGAGCTGTTAGGGTGGCTTTTGCTCACTACTATGGTCATGGCAATGGCATCATCGCAAAAATAAGGGCTCTTTGTGATGGTATTCGTCTGGTTGAAAACCTTGGGCTTCGGCTTTCTATTGTGAACATGGATTCTAGTGCCTTGGTTAATTCTTTCAAGGTGGGCAGATGTCTTTCATGGCAAGCCTATCGCTGGGGTGGGAAGCTTATGCTATTATAACAGAAACTCTTATATGTTAGACATGTATTCAGGGAGACTAATCAAGTAGTTGATGCATTAGCGAATTATGGATGTAATACTAGGGAGAATAAAGTTTTTTGGGGTCTAGCAGCATTCCTTCTGGTTGTAAAGGTCCTTTGCTTTTAGATAAAATCGGCCTTTGTCATGTTAGATTACCATGACCGGTTTTTCCTTGATGTACGACATTTTTATTATATATATCCACGGCCCAGGAACTTTTCTGGTGGAGTGAGAACATTCTCCCCTTCTGGGGGGGGTGCACTCTCCTAGACTAAGCTCCTGACGACCGAGTTTAATTAAAAAAAGAAAAATAGTAACGCCATGTTAGATGAACTGAAGCATGTTTAATTGTCTAAAGTGAGTGTGAATGAGTTAAAGTGTATATAGATAATCGAGAACATGCGATAATGTGATAATGTGTAAATTGTGCCGAGATTGACACTGCTACCATAGAGGGCTGTGGAGTCGTACTGTAGTAAAGTCCCTATGGGAAGGCTCAATGTAGCACCCCGAAAAATAATAATTAAATATCTAAAATTTTGAAATATAATTTATTTAAATCAAAATAATAGAACATACATACCGATATTGTATGAGCAAGAACACATCTACAAATTTCGTAAAAATTATAAATCAACCCCCAATATTATCCCTAGGTGTTCCACAAAGAAATTCATGCAACGAAAAATCCGATTGGCCAAGCGTACGTCACAACGTGACTAATTATCCAATTAGGAAACTAAGTCGGAAAATCGTTAACTCGGAAAGATAACGCGGCCATAAATTAAATGAACCTGTCGAAGAGACTTCCAACGTCATGTAATTACGACCCATTAAGAAAATTGGGCTTAGAAAAATAATTCGGACCAAGTTTTAGAAGTTTAAGTGACTTATTATTGTAATTAAGGAATAATTCAGAAAACCCATTATCATATGAGCCAAGTAGATTAACAATTAAAAATAAAATGATGGGTAGAATCCAAACAATATGTAATGATAATCCATCATGAGAAATTTGATCAATGGACCTCCCATAGCCATGAATAAAATTCGAACTCTAATATTCTCTAATTTAAAAAGGGAATTTTATAAGTTAAAACACATTAAACAAAAGAAGTGGTGGGCTTTGTTAAATGGATCATATAAAAGTTATTGGGCCAAATAGGCATTTTTAAAAGAGAAATAATAGGAAAATACCCTAATCTCGTAACTAATTATTACTTAAATAGAAAAGGGTATTTAATGCATTAAATAGGAAGTTGAGTTAGAATTGGATTCCTAAACCTACCCTAGTTGCTTGCCACAAATTTAGCTCCCATCCTAACCCAAATAGAAGTTCTCATGCTTAGAAAGGGGAGAGGAATAGGAAATTCAGAATTAATGGGAATTAGAGTCCAAATAGGAAATGGAAAGAGAGAGAGCATAAATACTCTCTTAAAACCCCCATGGCCGGTCCTAGCTCGTACCCAAGGCTTGCTGGACCAGGAGGAGAGGCCAAGGAGGAGGAGATTTCGTGGGAAGAAGCCTCTCTCAAGATCTCTCTCTCGTTCTTCAAGTTCTAGCCCTAGAAGAGGAAAACAATTAAATGTAGGCATCTCGTAAGCTAAAATCATAAAACTTCATTATAGGTTGATCCAATCATCAGGATCAAAAGCCCTTTGATTTCATATTTTCCATCGAGCCTATATTTTCTTCTTGATTTTTCATGTTCTGCAACTAACATGAGCCCGACCCTTCATCTTAAATCTTGTTCTCCTTGTATACTCAACCCCATACCACGAGATTTTTACTGGAGGAACTGATGCATGTTAGGCATCTTTTGCCCCTGAAAGCCCTAATTTTCATCCACCCTACATCGTGAATTAATTCTTTTACCCTATCTATGTACTGTTCCATGTTCTTCATGAAGTATCATGATTAAACCATGCTGAAACCATGTTTGTTTTCAAATTCCTAATTACTGTAAGTGCCCATGTATGTTTAGGTCATTTTGCAACTAGTTTCATGATTTTTCATTGACTGTACAATTAGTTATGATTTTCTGAACGACCTTGTGTCAAAAGAGCCCGCAATCCGAGGCTCTGTCCTTTTCCCGCTTGAACTCAGGCTCAGAACCTGAGAACATGATGGCCCTAGGTCGCGTTCTCAAGGCCGTCGCGACATAGGAACCTGTCGCGAACTGATCGCGACAGGGTACCCTGTCGCGTTCTGGCCGCCGACTTGACCTACCTGTCGCGACCCTCTAGCGACCCCATCGCGATCTGCCTGCCTGAATTGACAAGCCTGTCGCGATCTTTACAAGACCCTGTCGCGTTCTCAGTTGAGCCCGTCACGACCCTTACTGTGGTACGTCGTGATCTGGGCTTTTTGCATGAAACCCACATCTTTGCAAGTCTTGTGGTGCTATAGTTACCACCATGTTTTGCTAACTGTCTGAAACACAGAAAACGAAGCTGTAATTATTAAAGGTATTCTAATTACTAAATTTAATCACATGACCTTTCATATCTATGATTTCATGACCCATGCACACACTTTGAACCATCCAAATAAGGCTTAACTTGGCATGTAAATATTTCATAATACATCTGGTAATTTATTTCAATTATCTATTTAAATTGTCATATTTTAAATGAACTTGTCTACGTTTTCTTGTGATGTTTTGGGAATACCGTTACCGACACTCCACTGTTCTAGAATTCCTCTAGAACGTCGAGCACTTGTTTCTATATACACACTCTCTCTTGACTTGAACGAACTCTCCGTTGGATACTCCTTCTGCGACTAGTGAGTCTTTGTTCAAGGCCTCGTAAGTAAATAAGTAAATATCATGAATGACCTATAGCATGCTTCCTACATATAACAGATCATTGGCTACTTTTTCTATATATTTGAAATCAGTTTTGTATGCTATATCTTGTTCAGGTACAAATATTGGTGTTGGATATGTTTTAGGATAAACTATGGTTTCTTTATTATCTGGGGGTGTATATCCTAATCCATTTTTCTTCTTACCTGATCTTCTAGCACCTTTTAATATGAGGGAGTTTTTACCATTGGTGAATTTTTCTAATGTGCTAGATAAATGTATATTTTCTTCTGTTAGTGTTTTGATTTCAGTTTTCAGTTCATCTAAACTTACTTGTTTCTCTAATTTAGTTATTTGTTCTTTCTTAGCTTTTAGGTCTTCACATAACATCAACCAGCTGAATGCATTCAACCGCCTCCTTCACTTCACAGTGTGTCAGATTTTGGTTCCAAGAAGCGCCACCTTCTCCACCTGTACCAAGGCAGACTCAGACATGATGTTCTGGGCCATACAGAACAAGGAAATCAACATGGCCGCAATGATGATGAAAGAATGTCTTTTGCCAGCGATCAGATTTGGGACACAAAAAGCAAGCTCAATGTTTCCTTGCTGTATGCACATCTGCTCACCAAAGTTTTCAAACACTTCGGTATTGATCTGATAGGAGCAGTTGTTGAGAAAATGGGCCAATCAATTAGGTCCAGAAATCTTAGGAAAAGTGGTTTTTTAGTTATAGATGGTGTTTGGTCTAAGACCACAGTGGCCGAGGGAGAGGCCATCATAGGTGATATTCCTGATATTCCTGATGTTCAGGAAGAAGAAGCAGAACCAGCAGCAGAGCAGCTAGCAGCAGTCCAAGCAGCAGTAGAACAGAGAATAGAGATTGAGCTAGCAGTACCTTCACTTCCAGCAGAATTAGCAGAAGCAACAGTTGAGGATGTAGGGTCACCCCTTGTCCAAATAATTTCACAATCTACAGAGGTCCTGTCGAAGAAGTAGTGGAAGGTGCAGCAGATAATCTGCCCACCTCCATTATTGCCTCCATTCTCAGAGATGTAGTAGATTTAGTTCTCTCCACTCCAGTCACCTCAAAGACTGGTGGATTTGCAGAACAAGTTGTGGCATCAGGACACATTGAGGAATCAGTGGCAGCAATAGTTCAAGAGGAGCAGTCCAGTGCTCCATCAAGTGTTGTTTTTGGAAGATGCTCCCATTCAGGGGGAGCAAGAATTCATGGAAAAATATGCTCCTGTTCAGGGGGAGCAATTCCAGGGAGGTCAAGAAATACAGCTCACTATGATGAGCCAATGGGTGATGTACCAGTTGATGAAGACCTACCTCATGATCAGGATGATGTCAGAGATGGGGAGAAACAAGCTCGTCTGATTTTGATGATGATCAGCCTCCTCCAGATTCAGAGGCTGGGCAGAAAGGGAAAGAAATAGAGTCCGAAGTCCCACTCTTATCAATACTCCATTTGAAAGGCAGATGAGGCAAAAAATTGTGATTAATTTGAAGCCTGTAATTGAAGACTTGATGCCCAAGGAACTATTCTATGTTCTCTTCAATCTGATGTATCCTCCATCTTCATGAGCCAAGCTTCAGCTTCAAAGGAAATTTCCAACATAAGAAATGCCATGAAGTGGTTCAACCAGGAGATGGGCACCATGAAAAATTTGCCGGGAGACATTCTGAAGGTGGTTGGAGCTCAAATTCCTCCTCCTCCACCTCCTGCAGCCCAGGTTCTGGAGTCAGGGCCTTCAAGGCCATCAGTTCAAGAGATAGGGCCAACAGGGCCAGAAGCTGCATCAGCACCAGCAGAGGCAGCAATAAATGTTGAACGGCCATCTGGGCCAGCTGATCAGGTTAAAGGGCCTCCAGGGCCAGCTGAGCAAGGGTCAGGGCCATCAGGGCCATTGGAGAGTGAATCTGTGCAAAAACAGCAAAAGAGTCCTTGGCACCCAAGCCCCCAGCTCCCTCTTCTCCCTCTCACACACCTATTCCTCCAACTCCACCCTCAGCTCCTCCAGCTCCTCCTGCTCCACAAACATTCAAGAAGCTTCAATCCAGACCAATTTCCTCTCCCACTCCATTTCCTCCTCACTCCACCTCATCTCCTGCCTCCTCTACTACAATTCCTTCTTCTTCTCCTATCCTTGAGGCCCCTCCAGCATCCTCAGCTGCAGCCTCCTCCTCCTCCTCTGGTCCCTCCCTTGGACCAGTTGATGATCTCCCAACTACTTTCATTCTTTTCTTCATCCTACTCCTCCACCCTCTTTCATCACAATCATACCTGAAAAAGCCCAACTTAATTCTCCCTTTATGGAAAGAAAAGGATGAGTTTGAGGAAGGGATCCTCAGGTCTGTGTTGAAGGTTGGTGAACATGTCCATAGGGCAGACTCTTCCAGTCCTGCCCCCAAGAAGAGGAAACTACATCTACTTCCTCCCTTTCCTCTGAACCCAAATACCCACCTTTGTTGTTTTCTCTCACAGTGGACAACACACATCAACCACTGTACAAAGAATATATCTCAAGTTGTTCTGGCAACTATCATTAACCTTCCCTTTCTTGATCTCACAGATCATTTGTACACCATTCTTCCCTACACTTCTCTTACAAAATCCGAAAAATCCAAAATTTTCTCTCTTGCCCACTCTAAATCAGAAGACCAATGGGGCAAAGGTCACAAGGATCTCTTCAAGAAATTTATTCTTGCCAAATCTGCTAGATTCCCTCCAAGGGACCACTCCCTGACCTTATCAGAATGGTTCAGGTTGTATCATAGAGAACATTGGGCACCCTTCATTCAAAAGGAAATCAAATGATCAGACATTTCATGCTATTCAACAATTCAGATATGTCATAGACTTCCAGAGGTTCAGCTTAGCCAATTCAGAAAGGCATTTCAGCTCTAACTCCGGATATCTCACATAGTTTCGATGTTCAGGTAGATTTTGCTACCCTCCAAGCGCCTGAAGAGATAGCCCTTCCTCAAATCCATTTTCTAGTTATGGAGTCCTCTGTAGGATCCATCATCTTTGAGCGTTTTTGCCAGAGTAATGGGCAGAATTAGAGTACAGAAAGGCTGCTGGTTGCTTTTCCTAGATTCCTATTTAGGGAATATCACCAGGGGCATGTAAGTGCTGAAGTTCTAGCCCCCATTCTGTCTGAATGTGAAAGGCTGACATGTAAGGCCCTCGAATTCCGTCGCATTATTTGTATTTGCGTGTTATATTTGTGCTTGTGTAGTATATACATATTTACGTAAGTATTGATTAGTTAATTACGTGTGCATATGTTTATATTAGATGAAAAATAATGCATGTATTGAATGGTGATAGTAGGATACTACCTTATACATATTGCATGTATATATGCATGGTGCATGTTTTTCTGCATATTTTAGACTTCTGTCCGAAGGCCACCTTGGCGTCAACCCCTAACCGTTGAGGTAGGTAGTGTCAGCGTCCAGACATGGACGCCAACACTAATCCTGGCGTCGAGCGATATGGACGCCTATTTCTCTGGCCTGCATGCGCAGCAGAGCCAGAAACTCTGAAATAAGAAAGCTCAGCCATTGGGGGGCTGTCCCCAACGGCTCTGAGAGCTGTCATGTCACCTTGTGAGTGGGAGAGAGGCCTCCCTTAAGTCTGAAACCCGGAGCTGCCTTCCCCACCCCTCTCTTCACCTTTGCAAGAGGAGAAAAGAGAGAAAGAAAAACCCTAGAAGAAAAACTGAGAAACCCACCCTTTTTCACCTAAGATCAGACATCCTAAAGCTAGATCCGGCCATCTTCCATGACAAGAGGATAGCTGGAGCAAAGGAGGAGGCTTCCCCGACATCCCCTTGGTGTGAAGATCATCCAGGAGCCGGAGGAAGAAGATCTAGGAGGCTTTCTGCACCTTCTTGGGAGTGCCAAGGAGGGCTTCACAAACACCCTAGACCATTGGAGCAATTTTTAAAAGGCAAGTGACCTAACCATAATGTCCCCGTATGTGTCTAGGTCGTTTCTACTATTTTATGAATTTTCCCTCGAGTCCTAGACCCTCACATTCACCCAAACTTGAGAGCTCGGGTCTGTGTTTCTGCACAGACCTGCATTGACAGCAAGGTCAATGGACGCTGAGATCATGCTGGCGTCCATCGACCATGCCGCTGACCCTGAGTCAGCGGCCAGAGACCGCCGCCAAGTTCTTCTGGACAGAACAGTGACCTGTTCTGCCCTTCCTATACACTATTTTCGGTATGGTTCCGTGATGAGGATATGGTAACCTATACACTATGTGTACTGTCAAATGTGGTGTGTGGATGAGTGTGATGTGTGGTGGTGAATGTTAGAATATTGTATCCCATGAAATTGTAAGCATGATTTGTAAATAATCTTGCCAATCTATGCTTATGATTTGACTAGTCTGAATGCCTCAGTTTTTTCAGATCATGAGGATTAGTGGGTCAGTGTATGTATACTCAATTTTGATAATTTGTCCATGCTTGCATGAGTTGCTAATAAATTCGTTCGCTAAATAAAAAGGCATGCAAGAAAGATTGTGATGATTGATCTATGGCTGTATAATTTACGGTAATTTTGTATTCTCAAATCATGCATATATAGTAATCTCTGTTCAAACAGTAGCTTTCTAGAATTTTGACTTTGTGTATGAGTCCATATCAACTTAAATTAGAATGGCGTGCAAAATAGGTGTTTTATTTACTGTAAATCCCAATTAGCTCAGAAAAATCTGAAACATTGAATGTATGATCTAGAACCCGAAAATAGCATGTGGTTAAAATTTCAGGTCATTGGGACCAGTACATAAGAAGTTATGTATTTTCCATGTGAATATAGTAATCTATGTATGTTATCGAATGTGATTAGATATTGCTTAAACCCAACTGATTGGTGAAATTGACTGTTGTTTAAACTCCGAAATCTGTAGTGCCATGTCAGGAAAAACAGAGAAATGCATATGAGTGAGAAAGTGAATGAGATGAAAAGTGCTATGTGTAAAACCATATGCAAACCGGTAAAATGTGTAAATGTGTAACTGTGCCAATGTGACACTGCTTCCGTAGAGGGCAGTGGAGCTGTATCAGGGAAAAGCCCCCTGAGAAAGTTCAGTGGTAAGTGACCCTAGGGCATTAGGGGGAAATCCTGGAGGTGGACAAGTACCACTGGTTAGGTGGAGACTTGTTCTCCCGGTTGCGCAGTCCAAGACTCGCCATTGGAATGCCTAGATGGCGTATGTGTAATGTGATGTGTATATGTCCTTCTTTGGTGGTTTGGACTATGTGTCACGGCACCTAAATGTGTAATGTGAAATGTGTAATGTGTATGTGTTCATGTGTAAGTGTAAGTGAACAATGTGAATGTGTATGTGCAAAGTGTAACCATGTGAAGAGGAAACTTGTGTAATGAAAATGTGAAATTTTAAATGTGAGGATATGATAGTGAAATCCATGTGAGACAAATCTGAAACCATGTGAAATCAGTGATCTTATGTTGTTATCATTATGTTTATATGTGGAAAATGTCTAGAATCCATGTTAGGGATAATTGTGATGAGAACGGGTACAAAGTAACATGATTGGTTGTTCACATGATATGTTTTAAGCAACATGGTAGCTCTCATGTGTAGGTTTACAGCCATTAAACCATGTGAAACCAGCAACTTAAAGCATGTGAAAATGTCTATGTATATGCTTAAGAACATGTAAAAACTCATGCTAGGTGTGTTTCCTTTCATATATGCACAGTGTTCATGTTGGTAGTTCTCATGTCTTGGGTTCCTTAAGGAAAATTTCATGAGTAAATTGAATAGAGAGCATGTGAGGCAAAGTTTATTCTTAGAAATCTGAAAGCATGATCCAATGTATTAAATTGTAAAACTTCATGATAGGTTGAAACTTTCAAATCTCTAGCATGCCATGTGTTGAAATTGTGAATGTGTATGTAGAAACCCCTATGACTTATACATGTATGTTATGGTAGTGTTGCTGCTGAGTATTTGGACTCACTCCTTGC
>CM024756.1:81209293-81295298 GCA_014218235.1 Colocasia esculenta | reverse complement strand
TTCTATCATTCATTTACTCTTACATTCACATTTATCACTTTACACTATATACACATTTAATCTCTAAGTTGCCATGACACATAGTCCTAACTACCAGATAGGGGAAAAACAATCACTTAGCACTTAGCACTTTTCACTTGCACTCTTAGCCCTTAGCACTCACCTTTCACATATTTGTCACTTAGGCAATGCGGTGACAAAATCTAGTAACTGCGCAGAACCGGGAGAAGCCCTCTCCACCTAACCAGCGGTACTTGTCCACCTCTAGAATTTTATAAGCCCTTAGGATTTATCTCATAACGTTGAGCCTTCCATAGGGACTTTTTCCATGGTACAGCTCTCAGACCCCCTGGTAGCTGTGTGTCATCCCTGGCTAAATATTACATTAACCCATTTATCATCCTTATCTCATTTTTTACTCATGCCCCACACCACATTTTCACTCCAGTTCATACACACTTTCCATAATATTAACATTTCTATTACAGACATTCCCCATTACTGTATAATTGTGATAAAACCACTCAAAATAAGGCATTAACATGCTGTAACCTTGATTTACACATGGTTAACTCTAACATGTTTAACATGGCTATTTTCACATTTAAAACTTAAAATTACTTACTGTTATCAAATTTTCATGAAATTTTAATCACATATTAAGAACAGCGAACAGAACACATGCTCAATTTTTATAGAATCTTCTGAACAGAAACATATTTATAACAATTAAATCATTGTACAGGTGCATTATCACTAATTTCTTAAAACAAATTTTTCAGAAAAAAAAATCTAATTTGACAGTATCAATGCATTTATACTATAATCATATCATTACAGAAAATTCACCATGGCCCGAAATCACAACTATCATAGTTATACAGATTAAAACCTGCGTCATCTTAGGGTCATATTCAATCACCAAAATTTAATAAATAACATAAATCATGAAAATTCATGAAAACCCATGACAGACCCTACTAATCACCCTTGACCCCTCATAAAAATTTCAGCATAAAACATACCCAAAATCATTTAAATGAATTAAATAGCATTTTTTAGAACTCTGACGAACTTAACTGCATGGTCTGGCCGCCAACTGGTTATCTGCGACATCTCTTGCCATCAACTGATGAACTTGACGGCAAGGATGTTGCCGTCAACTTCCAGACAGTAATTGCACAGACACATCATATGTACAGAGAATTTGAGGGTCAAGGACTTAAGGAAAAATCTGTAAAAATTCTAGGACCTAGGGTACATGTATAGGAAAGATGTACATAGGTTACTTGCCTCTAAAAAAATCCTAGAAGATCAGATCTTTGCCATTGAAGACCTCCTCGGCAAAGCAAGAGGGTGCTCAGAAACTCTTGAATCTTGTTCTCCCGTCGATGTAGATCGTTCCTCGGGGTGGGGATGCTTCTTGGATGGTTGGAGTATGTTCAGTCGTCGTAGATCTCCGAGAAAGTCCTCCAGTCACCGGATCAATGCTTGGGAAGATCAGTTTTTCTCACAGGGAAAACTAGGTTTCACAATGACCAAAAGGCTTTGTGCGGCCAGAAAATGGGTATTATAAGGATGGATGGGTTGGGTACGCACTAGAGTAGCTTACCAAAGGATTAGGAAGGGTTTCCTAAATTAGAACCGACCAAATGAGAGTATTAACAAAAGCTGGGACCATTACGTAGGATGTATTTGACGTCAACATCGGTGTAGTCAACTGGACTATTGACGTCAAGGGTCTGGACGCCAAATTGAGGTTGGCGTCCAGGGGGGTTGACGCCAACAGGGTATTGGCGTCCAGTGATGTGGACGCCAACCACCCAGCGTGCCATTTGGCCAAAACTCCGATAAACCTTGAAATAAATGCATACATACGTCCAAATAATTTAATATAGGTAAAAATAATTTCACATACCTTCACCGCATAAAACACATGCATTTCATAATATTAATTAAATAAAACTACACTAATCATTGTAAGAAACAACATGCATCAATAACATGCATATATGCACATACATATGTTGCCCAGTTGACAAGCCCAGAGGGGGGGGTGAATGGGTCTTTAAAAATTTATCGAGGTGACACCATACGTAAAAATTTACACAAAAACAATCTTCGATGTTGGTTAAACGGTTAGTGTGAACAACAAACCCACAAAGAATCAATCACACAATCCAAGGAATTATCCTGGTTCAGACCTCCTTTCCTTAGGAGTCCTACGTCCAGTCCCTGAGCAACAACTCAGGATTTCACTAACTAGGGTACAGTCCCCCTATGGACACTACAACACCCAGCTCAGCTGGTCTTCCTCCACCCCAGAAGGGAACAATAACACCCTGGATATCCCCACCAGGTCCTCCTTCACATCCGAAGGGAAAACGCACCGTGGATCCCACCAGGCCTTCTTCACACATGAAGGAAAAACAACAACGAGAATAGAATGAATTCAAGCCCCTAGATCAAGCTTTTACAAACCAAGATCTGAAGCAACAAGCACTGAGAGCAAGAGATCTAAACAAGGCACACTCTCAGAACTACACGGGCTCTCTTAGAATTCTCTATACAGTAAAGAGAGCGAAGAGCTAAAGATGATGAGGAATGAGATTCTTGGCTCTAGACTTCTTGCAGAAGAATTTGAATGCTTGTATATGTCTGATATTGTTTCTACTTCGTAACCCCTCATTCTTCTCTTCTGTCTTGTATTATATCTTCTTTTGAAATATGGCCGGAAGTAACCGTTGTCTCTTAGATTGGTAGACGTTAGACTGCTTGACATTTGGAAGCTCAAAACATCGTTATCCATTTGAGCACGCAAAGAGATAAGATCTTTTGGCGTCTATATGGTCCAATGTTGTATGACAGAATGTCTTTAGGACCCTGCACATATTAAATGCTAGACAGTAGACAACTAGGCTATCTCTTGGTGTCAGTAAACGTTGATATGAATATTCACCAAAATAGCAATGCCAAGTAGCTTGTTCTAAAAGATGTTGATATAATATGCTTGATAATGAAAAGATATCATCTGTATGCATGCAGAGATACATTCTGTCTTCATTAAATGCACAGCAGTCAGACAGATAACAAAAGACTTTGACTATCAACGCTTTAAAATAAATGTCAAGTTGATATAAACCATAAAGTCATTGTCTATATGACTTATGAAATCGTTATGATCAAGTCAGTTTGACCAAGTCGTTATGAGTCATAGCAAATCGTTACATTTACTGAAGGATTCAATATGAACACTTAACAAATCGTTATAGAAAGCAAGTCGTTGTGTTCACCGAAGAAATCGTTGTGAAACACTTAACAAATCGTTATAGAAAGCAAGTCGTGTTCACCGAAAGAAATCGTTGTGAAACACTTAACAAATCATTATGAGCTTAAAGAAATCGATGCGCGAAGCAAATCGTTATGAGCTCTAAAAATATCATTCAAAAGCAAGTCGTTGCAAATTCTAAAGAAATCGTTATGATGACTTAAGAAATCGTTACGGTGAGCAAGTCGTTGCGAATTCTAAAGAAATCGTTATGATGACTTAAGAAATCGTTACGGCGAGCAAGTCGTTGCGAATTCTAATGAAATCCTTATGATGACTTAAGAAATCATTACGGCGAGCAAGTTGTTGCGAATTCTAAAGAAATCGTTATGATAACTTAAGAAATCGTTGTGACGGGCAAGTCGTTATGAGTTCTAAAGAAATCGTTGCGATGACTTATAGAATCGTTGCGATGACGTATGGAATCGTTGTAAGATGATTGTGTTGTAATCAATCGATGTCACAGTAAAGAAGTCGTCAGACACATAAGAAATCGTTATGAATTCAAATCGTTATAGCACTAAAGGAAGCCGTTGTGACTTTCAACAGATGTCGATGTGGACTTAGAGAAATATGATCTTGACAAGATAAAAGCTTCAGAAAGGTAATACTTACCAATATGGCTTGTTTGACCTTGGTATATTTCTGTACTTAAGATTATGAAGAATGTGTTAGAACTTTTTGATAGGGTTTTGTTTGGTTTTGTTAATCACCAAAATAAATATGTAATTAATTAAAATTACATGGGGACAGACTGAGCATCAATCTCTCCCTTTTTGGTGATGAGAAAACTTAACAATAAGTATGAATAAAGAATCTGAATATTTACAGAATGTATTTCAGACATTGCTAAGTAGTTTTCTCCCCCTTTTTGTCATTAAGCAAAAAGATAATCTGAGAAAAGAATGAAGAGAAAAGATAAGTAGAGACAAGCAATGTAGTTTATTCATTCTGAGGAGGTACAGGTAAGTAGTAATAGCAGGAGATAAAAGAGAGGAAAAATGAGAAATAATCTCCCAGGCTGCTCTTCCTGCCTCTCAAAGTAAGTCTTGAAGGGTCCCAGGGCCAACATAATAATTTGGTCCCATAGAGGGAGCCATTCTTTTTAGGTGAAGACCAATTGAGCTTCAAGGAAATCATTGTACAGATCTCTGCCCAAGGATACCTTGTAGTAGGTGACTTTTCCAAAGCTAACACAAGCAAGAAACTGATTATGGAAACAGGATAGAAGATCTGCCTATACTTCAATTCCTGGCGCATGGTGACTTAGACTTTGTACCTTTCCACCCAATTTGAAGAGAATCATTTACAAGGTGGAGGGAATTCATGTCAAGAAATGTTGCAGCTGAGATTGGAGGGCGGCCTTCCCTGGCTAAGGTTACATTTGTATCCGACAATTGCTGAGCAGATAAGGGATAGAACTTGGCCCACCCTGCAGGTGTTAGTTTTTCACATTCTGACAAGGCAGGGGCTAGAAACTCAGCACGGATGTGGCCTAGGTGGTACTCCCTAAGTTAAATCTGGGGAAAGCTACCACACTGCCCTCTGAACTTTGATTCTGCCCATCACTCGCGCAAAACGATAAAAATAATGAGCCCACTGGTGTATCCATGAGCAAAGAGTGAAGGGGAGGAAGATATGTAGTCTCTGGCAGCTGAAGAGTAGCGAAGTCTACTGAATTGCTGCATGCCAAGCTCAGGTCCAAGATTTCGGATGGCTTGCCTGAACTGACTGAGCTGGACTTCAAGTAAACGATGAAGGTACCTATAATCATTAAACAGCTTGAATTGCTGATCATCTTGATCTCTTTCTAGATGAAGGGAGCCAGGAGTTGTTATGGTGGAGCAGAAACCATTCTGACAAGTGAGAGAGTGACCCGGGAGGGAACACTTCAGATCTGGCAGAGAGAAACTTGTTGTAGAGGACCTTATTTGAGCGTGCCCATTCTTCTTCAGATAGGGATTGAGCAGAAGAAGAAGATCTTGGCCTTGACAACCTTGGTAAGAGAGGTGTAAGGTAGGATGGTTTGAAGATGATCAGAAAGGTTTAGGAAAGGTAGATTGAGGAGGGTGGCAAAGACAACCTTGGTGAGGATTCCCTGTAGAGAGGCCTATTTTTAGTGACCTCTGTGAGAGAAAACCACAAGGGAGGATACAACGGATTAAAAGATGAGAGGTTTTTCTTTTCTTAGAGGGAGGACAGGAGGGATCAGAGACATGAATATGCTGGCCAACTTTGAGAACAGAGCCAAGAATAGTGTCCTCAAATTCATCTTTGATGGGGGCTCAGATAGGGACCATCAATTTGAGCTCCTTCTGGATTGATGGTGATGAAGGAGGGAGGAGGATGAGGATGAAGAAGGGATGGTGGAGGAGAAGAGGTGTGAGGAGGGTCCAGTTGATGATGAGGACCAGAGGAGGAGGCTCCAGCTGATGATGAGGCTGGAGGAACTTCAAAGATAGGAGGAGGTGGAGGAAAGGAGTTGAAGATGCAGGAGGTGAGGTGGATGAGAGGAAAAAGGTGCTGGTGAGGAGATGATTCTAGGGTGTGGTTGCTTAAAGGTTGGAGGTGCAGGTGGAGCAGTGGAGGCTGAAGGAGGAGATGGAGGAGCAGGGGTTTGAGAGGGAGAAGAAGTTGGGGGCACTGGATCTACAACAGGTTCTTCTGCTAGAATCTGCTTGCTCCCTGCCTGCTCGGATGGGTTCTGGACCCTTCAGTTGGAGGCCTGATGGCCCTTGCTCCTTAACTGAGGGCCCGGATGGCCCTGACTCCAAAGGAACTTCTTCACACACAGATGGCCCTTCCATTTGCTGGCTGATGTAGGAGGCTTAGAGGATGGAGGTGCTTGAGCTTTTATGGCTTGCAGAACGTCAGATAGCATAGACTTCATGCTGCCCATCTCTTTGTTGAACCATTTCATGGCATTTCTTATTTGAGAGATTTCCATAGTGGTGGATGCTTGGCTCATAAAAATGGAGTTCACATCACATTGAAAAGAGCACAAGATCTCACCTGAGCATCTAATCTTTCAATGACAGGTTTCAAATTTATGACAATTTTCTGTCTCACCTGCCTCTCGAAAGGAGTATCTGCTAGGAGAGGAACTTCGGATGCCACTTCCTTTCCATTCTTCCTAGCCTCTGTTGCTTGAGGCTGCTGACCTCCATCATTAGAATCTGAGGAGCTAGCAGTCTCCCCATCTCTAGCATCACAATCTGGGGGGTTGTCATGTCTCTCCCCCTGAGTACCATCATCCTGAAATCTGGCAAATCTTCATCAGCAGGCACACTGCCCATAGCCTCATCACATTGTGCTGCTTCTGCTGGTCACCCTTTAATTGCTCCCCAGTAGGAGGCATCTTCTTCCATTGACTCTTGCTCCCCTGAATGGGAGCATCTTCCATAACAATGACTTCAGGAGCAACTATTTGCTCCTCCTAGTGGCTTCTACTGCAACGGATTCCTCAATGTGGCCTGATGCCACAACTCTTCCTCTGGATTTCCACCAGCCTCTGGAGTGACTGGGGTGGAATGAATGGAATCCAACATCTCTCTAAGGATAGAGGCAACAATGGAGGTGGGCAAAGGATCTGCTGCACCTACCACTGCTTCTCCTACTATGCTTGGGAGGTTGAGATTCAACTGCCACTACCGGTGACTCTGCTAGCTCTGTTGTTCCTGCTACTTGAGCTGCCAGTTCAGATGGTCCTGCTGGCTCAGCTTCTACTGCTGAAGCTACTGCGGGGTTCTGCTAATTGCTTCTGGTACTTCTTCCTGATATCTGGAATATCCCCTATTATGGCCTCTCCCTCTGCCACAGAGGTCTTAGACAAACTCCACCAACAACTGAGAACCCACTCTTCCTCAGATTTCTGGACCTAATTGCTTGGCCATCGCTTCTCAACTACTGCCCCAGATAGATCAACACCAAAGTGTTTGAAGATCTTGGTAAGCAAATGGGCATAGGGAAATTAAGCTTGCTCTTTGTATCCCAGATCTGATCACGGGCAAACCTCATCCTTTCTATCATTACTTCGGCCATGTTGATCTCCTTGTTCTGTATGGCCCAGAACATCATATTCGAATCTGCCTTGGTACATGTTGAAAACGTTGCACTTCTAGGAACTAGAATTTGACAAACATTAAAGTGTAGAAGACGGTTGAATGCATTCAATTGATTGATATCTATTTTCCCATCTTTCAGTCTGAACCCTGGTCCTACAATGCCAAGACCTTTAGCTTGGGCGTCCACGGTGTCAAACCCCACTGTGCTCGGATGTCTTCACTCCAAACAACAAATGCAATAACTTATGATTTATTTTAATCTGGTTCCCTTGACAGATGAGAAACCAGAGACCTGTCTGCCTCTGATCTTAAGCATACATAAAAAGCCTTCACGAGGTCTGGATAGCTTACCTCGGAGAAGGTGGTGATTCCCATCCACTGCATCCTGCTCATTGCTGCTACTACACTGTGCATGCTGTTCTTCTCGAGATCAGCTACATCAACTGCCTTGTTCCCACAAACCTTGGTCTTCACAAACGTGAACCTCTCCTGCTGCTCAGGAGTAAGGAACTCAGCACCGTAGCCCCCAAGACTTCGGAGATGATGGATGTGGCCATGGAATCAAGTGAACAGGGTTTCTGGAGGGTGAGAAGGAAGAAGGAGTGAAAGCCCTCAAGAAATTTGTCGAGGGAAGGGAGAGAGGAGCTTCAAAACTGCAGAGAGTCGATGTCGACGATCGTTAGGGCATCGGCTTAGGCAACTAGATGAAAAGAGGAAAAAAGGTAGAAGATGGGAGATGAACCGTTCCCACATCGATTTTTGTAATTGAATAAATGCTTTGTGGAAAGTGAGGCACCCAAAAGGCGGCAGAAAGCGACAAAAGAGTTTGACTATTCAAACCGACTTTAATAAAGAAGCGGCCAGGAAAGATAATTTGAATTTCTTTTGCTTAAAACCATGGAGGGAAAAATTTACTTAATTCTGAAAATTATATGCCAATTTTAAACATAAATCTTTTCACAAATTACACATGCCCAATTCCCTTCTAAGAGATGTGAATCTCTCTTCAGGTAAGGCTTTTGTGAAAATGTCTGCTAACTGACCTGTATCAATAAAGGATATTTCAATATTACTATTTGCAACATGATCACAAATGAAATGATATCTAACCTCAATATGCTTGGTCATTGAATGTTGGACTGGATTTTTGGTGAGATTGATAGCACTGGTGTTGTCATACAATAGTGGAATCGATTTGATATTTAATCCAAAATCTTCAAGTTGTTGCTTTATCCATAGGAGTTGTGTACAGCAACTTCCAGCAGCCACGTACTCAGCTTCAGCTGTAGACAGTGCCACTGAATTTTGTTTCTTTGAGACCAGGATATCAACATCCTGCAAGAAATTCACAACCACCACTTGTGCTTTTTCTATCTACTTTGCATCCAGCATAGTCAGCATCAGAGTATCCTACTAAATAATTTCACAAGATTTTGGATACACAGACCTAAATCATGAGTTCTAGCTAAATATCTAAATATTCTTTTCACAGAGATTAAATGTGATTCTCTAGGATCTGCTTGATACCTAGCACACATTATACACTAAATAGAATATCGGGTCTACTAGCTGTTAATAAAGCAATGAACCTATCATACTCTGTAGATCTTTTGATCTACTTTCTTACCATCTTTGTCACTGTCCATCCTTGTTGATGTACTCATGGGTGTTGACAGTGGCTTGGTATTATCGAATCCAAATTTCTCAAGAGTTCTTTTGTGTACTTTGCTTGGCAGATGTGGGTGCCATCTTTTCCTTGCTTGATTTGCAATCCAAGGAAATAATTGAGCTCCCCCATCATGCTCATCTCAAATTCTCCCTGCATCAACTTTTCAAAGTACTTGCAAAGGGATTCATCAGTAGAACAAAAATAATATCATCTACATAAATTTGAACTAACAGTATGTGTTTGACCTTTGACTTTATAAAGAGAGTACTATCTACTTGACCTCTACTGAAACCCTGGTTTAAAGAAAAGAACTAAGCCTTTCATACGAGGCTCTAGGTGCTTGTTTTAAACCATATAAAGTCTTATGAAGTTTGAAAACATGATTAGGAAATTCTGTGTCATCAAAACCGGGGGTTGTTCCACATAAACCTCTTTTTATAAAATGAGCTATTAATACAAACATCCTTTAAGACTGCAATATTGACATAAGTATATTCTAATAGCTCAAGTCTAGGTACAAGTGCATAGGTTTCATCGAAATATGCCTTCTCTCTGGGAATAGCCTTGAGCTACCAGTCTGGCCTTGTTTCTTAAGATTACACCAGCCTCATCCAATTTATTTCTGAAAACCCATTTGGGCCAATAACTTGATGGTTGATGGTCTGGGAACAAGAGACCATACTTGGTTTCTATTGAACTGATTCAGTTCATCTTGCATGGCTATAATCCAAGATTCATTAGTGAGTGCTTCATTGACTATCCTAGGCTCTACTTTAGAAACAAATGCTAGGTAGTCACAAGGAATTACATTACCTCTTGCTCTTACCCCTACATATGGATCACCATAATATTTCGAGTAGGTGATCTTTCTTATATCTCTCCACTCCTTTGGAAGATTTTCATGAGTAATTCCTTTTGTTGCATGTCTTCTAGAGGTGGATCATCCTTGTCCTCAATTGATGTATTCTTTAGTTCTTGGACAGTTCATCTGCATCATCATTATCACTATCTTCTTCCTTTTTCAAGGAAGGTTAGTTTCATCAAAAATAATATGTACAGACTATTCAATTAATAAAGTACGTTATAAATACTCTATAGCTTTGGGTTTAGAGCTGTACCCCATGAAGATGCCTTCATCTGATTTGGTATCCAACTTACCGATATCTCGCTTGCCATTGTGTGTATAAAGCATGGGCATCCAAAGATTCTGAAATGACTGATCTTTCGTTTCTTTCCTTTGAACAGTTCATATGCAGTCTCTTAGGATTGGCCTGATCATTACTCATTGATAATGTAGCTTGCTGTGTTGACTGCTTCAGCCAAAAATATCTTGGCAGATCATATTCCGATAGCATTGTTCTTGCCATATCCAATAGAGTTCTGTTCTTTCTCTCAGCAATTCCATTTTGCTGTGGTGTCCTTGGTGCTGAGAAATTATGCTCAATTCCTTAATCATCACAGAACTTAGCAATTTTTCATTCTAAAATTCACCACCATGATCTGATCAGATAGAAACAATGTTGAAATTCTGATCCTTGGACTTTCTTGCTGAAACTGACAAAGTTTTCAAATGTGTCATCTTTATGCTCTAGAAATGATACCCATGTGAATCTTGAGTAATCATCGACTATGACAAATCCAAAGTTCTTTCCTCCAAGACTGGTAGTCCTCATGGCCTAAATAGATCCATATGAAGGAGTTCTAAGGGTTTGAGGTTGTTACCACATTCTTTGACTTGAAGGAACTCTTGACATGCTTTCCTTTTGCACAAGGTCTGCAGACACCATCCATTTTTGTGCTGACCTTTGGCAGACCTTCCACAAGATTCTTCTTTAACAATTTTCTCATGCCATCTATGCTGCAATGTCCTAGTCTTCTGTGCCATAATTCAGTAGATTGATCCTTGCTTGCTGTCAAACAGACGTCTTGATCCTTGAGTTCTTCAAGATGGAGTGCATACAGGTTCTTCTCACTATTGGCTTCGAAAATTACTGCTCCATCCTTCATATGCTGCACTTTGATTCTTGAAACTTAATCTGATGGCCTCTGTCGCAAAGCTGGTTGATTCTAATCAGATTGTGCTTTAGCCCTTTGACAAGCAGTACATCTTCATGACTATCTTTCCTTTGTTGCTCACAGAACCACTGCCAATTACTGTGCCTTTCCCATTGTCTCCATAGGTAATTGTTCCTCTTCAGCTTGGAGAGGGGTGAATAGCTTCCGATTCCCTGACATGTGCCTTGAGCACCCACTGTCCAAATACCATTTGGATGCTCGAGTGTTATCCTGAAATAAAATCATCAAGTTTTAGGTACCCAAATTCTTTTGGTCCTGATTTGTTAGTATCATTTAATTTACCTTTAATTATCCATTTCTTATGTCTTGTTGGGCATGTTGTTATGATATGTCCTAACTTGTTACAGTGATTGCAGCAGGACAATTTTGTTATTTTTTCTATATATTGAAATCTGCCTTGTATGCAATGTCTTGTCAGGTACAAATTTAGGCGTTGGATATATTTAGGATAAACTTGGTTTCTTCATTGTCTGGGGGTGTATATCCTAATCCATTTTCTTCTTACCTGATCTTCTGGCACCTTTTATATTCGGGAGTTTTTACCATTAGTGAATTTTTCAATGTGCTAGATAACTGTATATTTTCATCTGTTAATGATTTTATTTCTATTTTCAGTTCATCTGTGCCTGCCTGTTTTTCCAACTAATTATTTGTTCATTCTTATCCTTTAGATCTTCACATAATAAACTCATTTCTTCTTTTAAGTTCAGTTAACTATTTCTAGTTGCTCATTTTAGATTTTAGATCTGAGTTTGTATTTTCTAAACAAGTAATGTTTTTCTTACCAACTTTCAATAATTTAGATACATTATATTTTATCATATAGTTCATTGAATGCATCCTCTAAATTATCATAATCAGAATCATTGCAGAAATCAAAGGAGGAATCAGATGTTACCTTGTCATCTGTATTTGCCATGAAAGCCAAGTGTTGGCTTCTTCTTCATCACTGGTTGAGCTTGACCCACTGTCTGAGTCGCTGCTGTTTTCCCATGCTACTGCCATGTCTTAGTCCTGTATTCTTGAATCGTCTGAAGTTATCTTTCTTCTTGTGTCCATCTTTCTTGAGCTTTGGACACTCTGCCTTGATATGTCCAGGCTTCTTGCACTCATAACATGTAGTTCTTTCTTCAGATCTTTCCTTCTGGCTTCTTAAACTCTTTATTTTTCTTGAAGAATCTTCTGCCAAATTGAAACTTCTCTTTTTGGCTAGAATCGTTGTAGTTCTAGACAGCATAGCTTCTTCATCATCACTGTCCTTGCTGTTCTCACTGTTGTCCAGTGATTCTTCTGACAACTCTTCATCAGCCTTGAGCATATTTGACTGCTTCTTTCTGCTGGAGGATTCTCCTAATCTCTCCATGTTTATCTCATGGGCCATAAGGGACCCAATGAGCTTTTACAAGGACATTCTCTTTAGATCATTAGCTTCTTCAATGGCTGTAACTTTTGGAGTCCATGAAGATGGTAGGGATCTAAGAATTTTCCTCACCATGTCTCCAATCTTATAGGTTTTCCCAAGTCCAGCCAATCCATTTGTAATATCTATGAATCGACTGAACATTTGAGTTATGGACTCACCTGATTGCATCTAAAATTTTTCATATGAGTAACAAGAATATCAATTCTCGTCCCCCTCACCTTGTCTATGCCTTCATAGGTAATTCTAAGTTTTTCCCACATCTCCATTGCGGATTTGCAGGCTGAAACTCTGTTGAATTCCTTTTTGCTTAGTGCACAACACAGAATACTCTTAGCCTTACAGTTTAAGGAGATCTTTTCCTGTCATCATTTGTCCACTGAGCTTTCTCATTTGTGACCAGGAGATCACTTCTTCTACTATTGACCATATCTGATAGTCGTGACCTTGAAGAAGTCCTCCATTCTGGTTTTCCAATAAGCATAATCTTCACCATCAAAGAGAGGGGGTCGGTTGACAGACTGACCTTCATTGTTACCTTGGGCTGCCATGGATCTTTACTCTTTAGATCGTTGGATCTTTCTTCTTTGTCGAAGAGGACTCGCTCTAATACCACTTGTTGCCCAGTTGACAAGCCCAGAGGGGGGGGGGGTGAATGGGTCTTTAAAAATTTATCTAGGTGACACCTGTACGTAAAAATTACAAAAAAAAATCTTCGATGTTGGTTAGTAACAGTTAGTGTGAACAACAAACCCACAAAGAATCAATCACACAACGCAAGGAATTATCCTGGTTTAGGCTCCTTTCCTTAGGAGTCCTACGTCCAGTCCCTGAGCAACAACTCAAGATTTCACTAACTAGGGTGCAGTCCTCCTATGGACACTACAACACCCAGCTCAGCTGGTCTTTCTTCACCCCAGAAGGGAACAATAAACACCCTGGATACCCACCAGGTCCTCCTTCACATCCGAAGGAAAACAGCACCCTGGATCCCACCAGGTCTTCCTTCACACACGAAGGGAAACAAACAAAGAGAATAGAATGAATTCAAGCCCTAGATCAAGCTTTTACAAGCCAAGATCTGAAGCAACAAGCACTGAGAGCAGAGTTCTAAACAAGGCACACTCTCAGAATTACAGGCTCTCTTAGAAATTCTATTACAGTACAGAGAGCGAAGAGTAAAGATGATGAGGAATGAGATTCTTGGCTCTAAACTTCTTGCAGAAGAATTGAATGCTTGTATATGTCTGATACTTGTTCTCTATTTCGTAACCCCTCATTCTTTTCTTCTGTCTTGTATTTATATCTTCTTTTGAAATACGGCTGTTGAAGTAAACGTTGTCTCTTAGATTGGTAGCCATTAGACTGCTTGACATTTGGAAGCTTCAACAATCTTTTATCCATTTGAGCACACAAAGAGATAAGGTCTTCTGGCGTCTATATGGTCCAACGTTGTATGAAAGAATGTCTTTAGGACCCTGCACATATTAAATGCTAGAACAGTAGACAGCTAGGCTGTCTCTTGGTGTCAGTAAACGTTGATATGAATATTCACCAAATAGCAATGCCAAGTAGCTTGTTCTAAAAAATGTTGACAGAATATGCATGATAATGAAAAGATATCATTGTATGCATGCAGAGATACGTTCTATCTTCATTAAATGCACAACAGTCGGAAGATAACAAAAAGACTTTGACTATTCAACGCTTTAAAATAAATGTGTCAAGTCGATATAAACCAAAGTCATTGCCTATATGACTTATGAAATCGTTATGATCAAGTCAGTTTGACCAAGTCGTTATGAGTCATAGTAAATCATTACATTTACTGAAGGATTCAGTATGAACACTTAACAAATCATTATAGAAAGCAAGTCATTGTGTTCACCGAAGAAATCGTTGTGAAACACTTAACAAATCGTTATAGAAAGCAAGTCGTTGTGTTCACCGAAGAAATCGTGTGAAACACTTAACAAATCGTTATAGAAAGCAAGTCGTTGTGTTCACCGAAGAAATCGTTGTAAAACACTTAACAAATCGTTATGAGCTTTAAAGAAATCGATGCGCGAAGTAAATCGTTATGAGCTCTAAACAAATCGTTGCCAAAAGCAAGTCATTGCGAATTCTAAAGAAATCATTATGATGACTTAAGAAATCGTTACGGCGAGCAAGTCGTTGCGAATTCTAAAGAAATCGTTATGATGACTTAAGAAATCGTTACGGCGATCAAGTCATTGCGAATTCTAAAGAAATCGTTATGATGACTTAAGAAATCGTTACGGCGAGCAAGTTGTGCGAATTCTAAAGAAATTGTTCTGATAACTTAAGTAATCGTTGTGACGGGCAAGTCGTTATGAGTTCTGAAGAAATCGTTGCAATGACTTATAGAATCGTTGCGATGTCTTACAGAATTGTTGTGAGAACGATTTATTTGTAATCAAACGATGTCACAGTAAAGAAGTCGTTCAGACACTTAAGAAATCGTTATGAGTTCAAATCATTATAGCACTAACGGAAGTCGTTGTGACTTTCAACAGAAGTCGATGTGGACTTAGAGAAATATGATCTTGACAAGATAAAAGCTTCAGAAAGATAATACCTACCAATATTGGCTTGTTGACCTTGGTATATTTCCTGTACTTAAGACTTATGAAGAATGTGTTAGAACTTTTTGATAGGGTTTTGTTTGGTTTTGTTAATCACCAAAATAAATATGTAATTAATTAAAATTACATGGGGACAGACTGAGCATCAACACATTCACATTACATAGTCACATACATATGCATAAATTTATAATGAAATGTGTTCATTAATAGTTAAATTCTACCTGGACATTATCATTCAAGCACCTTACACGTCATAAATTATTTATCATGCTTAAAATAAATAAGTATCATTTAAACAAGATTAGCATATATAGTACACCTATATACACTATGGTGACATACAACAAGCATAAATTAACTAATTGCAATAGGCACATTAGTAATTAAATAATGCATGAAATTTATAGATTTATTGCATACATTGATAGGTAGATAATGCATGCACACTCATGTTTATATTTATACTTGTACAGAAATAGCTCTCATGATCCTACATGGCCTATATCATTATTTACTTATCACATGCACAATATTACTTAACTATTTTGTGCCTCAGATTTTTTGTATACACCTATACATAAATTTAACTAATTGCCTATTCTCACCTAACTATCCTGTATATACGTGCATGAACTAATGAGAAGTATAGAAATGATAATATGCACAATTGAAAAACACACGCTACTCACGCAACAAGTAAAGACATATGCACCATATAAAAGAAAGAAAATTTCCGAGTATCAATTATTGATACTGGAGCTGCATATTCATTTGTTTCCACCACATTTGTTGCAACTCTACATGTCAAACCTGTACCCTTGAAATCCAAGATCACTGTAGCCTCTCCACTAGGCTCAGAATCTGAACTCACTCACTACTTGCCGAAATGTGAAACTATAATTGGAGGACACAATCTCCCTGTCGACCTTATCTATTTAGACATGAAGGGTTATGATGCCCTTTTGGGTGTCGATTGGCTAATTGAATATGATGTCGATGTAAACTGTCGCCATAGGAGGGTCACTTTTAAAAGACCAAACTTTCCAACTCTATTGCTACTTGGCACTCGTTATCACAAACACCCTATCTTCATATCCTCCTTAAAGGCTTCTAAGCTGATCAACCAGGGTTGTGATGCTTTCCTAGTTTCCGTCTTGGCAACTGAAAAGATGAAACCAACCCTAGAAGACATCCAATAGCCAGGGACTATCCTGATGTATTTCCAGAGGAATTACCTGGTATACCACTTGAGCGGGAGGTAAACTTCACCATTGAGTTACCCTGGGGCAGCCCCTGTTTCAAAAGCTCTGTATCGCATGTCCCCTGTTGAATTGTAGGAGTTGAAAAGACAGATCCAAGAATTGATAGATCAGGGGTTTATCAGGCCTAGCACATCCCCGTGGGGAGCGCCGGTGCTATTTGTCAGAAAGAAGGACCGGACAATGAGGCTATGTATTGATTACCGTCAGTTAAACCAGTTGACAATAAAGAATAAGTATCCACTGCCCCGCATCGACGAGCTGTTTGACCTGATCTCCGTTGCACAATATTTCTCTAAGATAGATGTAAGGCCCTCGAATTTGAATTGCATGTAAATAATTCATGTGTGTATGTACGTATGTATGTATCTACGTATGTGTAATTAGTATACTTATGTGTGTATGTGTATAATTTAGGTATAAATAATGTATGTATTGTATGATGGTAGTGTGTACATGTTAATACATACATATGGCATGTATATATACATGATGTGCATGGTTTCTGCATGTTTTAGAGTTCTGGCGAAGGCCAGATTGGCGTCAATATCAGTAGACGTCGATGTTGTGTCGGCGTCAACCCCATGGACGCCAACACTAAGTCCAGCGTCCAGCGATGTGGACGCCAATTTCTCTGACCTGCATGCGTTGCAGACCCAAAATTCCGGAAGCAAGCCACCCCTACCATTGGGGAGCTGTCCCCAATGGTCTGAAAGGAGTATCACATCACCTCCTGCGTGGGTGAGGTTTTTGGCTATATACAAAGCCATTTTCACAACCCTAAGCCTTCTCTTTGCCCCTTTGCAAGAGAGGAAGAAGAGAAAGGAGTGAAACCCTATTTTCGGACTGTGAGAAACCCTCACCTTTGCAACCCGAAATCTGAAGTTCTGAAGCTTGATCCGGCCACCTGCTGCATCAAGGAGCTTGCTGGATCATCGAGGAAGGCATCCCCGACCTCGGATTGCACTGGAGCTTGCTCAAGAACCCGGAGGAAGGCCATCTTGGAGGCTGGTTGGGAACTTCTTGGGACAGCCCAAGGAGAGCTTCACCAAGCCTTTTGATCCCTTTGGAGTATACCTAAAAGGCAAGTACCCTACCCATAGTGTTCATGTATGTGTCTAGGATGGTTTTACCATTTTTATGTATTTTCCCTCGTGTCCTAGACCCCCAAATTCACCCCATCTTTGGAGCTCGGGTCTGTGTTTTGCACAGACCTGACCTTAACGGCAATATCCCTTGCCGCTAAGATCATGCTTAGCGTCCAGCGATTATGCCGTTAACATTAATTAGCGGCCATAGCTTGCCGCTAAGTTCATCTGAGCAGAACAGCAAGCTGTTCTGCCCTTCTATATGATTAATTTCGATATGTTTCACGATGAGGATATAATGTAATCTCTTATATGCTATGTATACTAGCTAATGTGATGGATGGAATGTGAATGTACACTTATTTTGTGGATGGTAGAGCTTATTTACATATTTGAAAGCATGTGGAAGAATGTTCATGTGTATGTTCTCACCATTATCCTGATAATCCGTGGTAAAATCATGTTGCCCTAATTTTGTTAGACCATGTATGTACAACCCTGTCTGTGCTCTGAATTTCTGGAATTTTCCATGCTTGTATGATTTATTGAATTTTCTGTTTTGGGAAATAGAAATCATGCGTAGGTCACGATAAATCTTCCGTAAATTTGTATTGCCCAATAAATTCGGGAATAAATCATGTGGCTCTATGCATGCTAGGGTTCAGACAGTGAGTTGTTAAATTGTGATTGGTGTTCAACTCCATGCTAACTTGAATTGTGGATAGCATGTGGAATTAATGTTAGATTTTCTGTAATTTCGTTTTAGCTTAGAAAAATCTGAAATTTTGCATGAAGAACCCTAAACCCGAAATTAGCCTGTGGTTAAAATTTCAGGTCATTTGGACCAGTATATGATGCAATATGAATTTTCCATGTAAAAATGTGAAACTAATGCATGCCGTTGTAAAAATGATTTGATTTTGTATATAGCAACCTGATTAGTGAAATTTCCTGAGCACTAAATTTCTGTAATTGTAGTGTCATGTCAGGAAAAATAGAGCACCATGTGTGTGAATGAGTGAGATGTGAGTGTCATGTGCTAAACTAAGTGCTTAAATCGGAAAACGTGTAATGTGTAAATTGTGCCAAGTGTGACATTGCTTCCACAGAGGGCAGTGGAACCGTATCAGGGAAAAGTCCCCCTGAGAAGGTTCAATGTGTTGTGACCCTAAGGGCATTAGGGGGAAATCCTGGAGGTGGACAAGTACCACTGGTTAGGGTGGAGACTTGTTCTCCCGGTCTGCGCAGTCCAAGAGTCGCCATTGTATTGCCTAGATGGCGTCTATGTGATGTGATGTGTTGTGTCCTTCTTTGGTGGTTTGGACTATGTGTCACGGCACTAAATGTGAATGTGTAAATGTGTATGTGTTCATGTGAAAAATGTGAATGTGAACAATGTGTAAAAGTGCATGTGTAAAGTGTGAAATATGCGAATTTGAAATTGTGTAAAAATGTGAAACCAAAATGTGAGGATGTGAGTTTGTAATCCATGTTATGACAATCTGAAATCATGCTTAACAGTAGCTTTACTATGTTATGATCATGTTTATGTATGCAAAATGCCTAGAATCCATGCTAGGGATAATTGTTAAGCATATATAAACAACTTCCATACTTGGTTGTTCACATGTTGTGATTTAATCGTTGTTGTAGCTCTCATGTGTTAGATTATGGTTGCTAAAGCATGTAAAACCAGCAAGCTTAAAGCATGTAAAATGGTTACGTATATGCGTAGGAATGTGTAGATTCCATGTTAGGTATGTTTCCTTTCATGCATGCTCGGAAATTCATGTTAATGGCTTTCATGTCTTAGTTGGTTGAAGGTAGATTTTTATGTGAGAAATGAATAGAAAGCATGTGATAGGTGATTCTATTTTGGAAATCTGAAAGCATAGTCCATGTGTTTAAATTGTAGATTCACCATGATAGGTTGTAAAATTAATGTCAAGCATGCTACATGTTGTGTCTTGTGAATGTGTATGTAGAACCTACTATGATATGTGCATGTACGGTATGTGTAGAATTACTTGCGGAGTCTTTTAGACTCACTACTTGCTTCGGCGTACAGGTGTAGTTGGTGACGAGACACTTGTGGAGGAGACGTTGGAGACCGACTCCGAGCGTGGAGATTAGAGTGTTGGAGTACTTGTGACATTTTGTGATTTTCATAGTATGTAAATTGAACATTGTACTAGCATTATCATGGAAGAATGTATAAGTATGGACATCTATGTATTTGATTTTCAGCAATTTAAATTATGTGGACTTTTAGTTCTCTAAATGTTATCGAATCATGTATGTTAAATGTGGATGATGAATGAAATGAAGACAGTGGTTCTTTTACTTCCGCTACTCTGTTCTTATATTCACGTGTATCTCAGCTGAATGTCATTGTTGGGTAAATGTCCCACTGTGATGACGCTCGCTATACCGACGTGGGTTGGTATAACCGTACCGGTATAATGAGGGTCGTCGCAGAGATTGGTATCAGAGAACCGGTTGAGATTGCACATGAATATACATAAGTCATCATCTTCATTACATGCTAAGTATGTCCACATGTGTAGAATTGATTAATAATGAATGAAAAGTAGATAAGAAAATGGTTAGAAAACTTAGTAACCTAGCTCTAATGGTGGCTGAAATTTATTACAGCCATGGCTTCGAGAGGTAGGCGTGGCGGAGCGCCGGCCCGTGAGGACGAGCCGCGACGTGACGAGCGGGCGGAGCAGCAGGCCCCGGCACCGCAAGGTCCTGTACTTCCCCCACCGCCACCTGTGGATTATGGAGTAATCATGCAAGGTCTGGTGCAAGCCATGCAGACGCAGGCTCATACCCAGGCAGCACTCCAGGCTCAGTTGGAGGCTCAGGTTAGACTAATAAAATGAATTATTAGCTGTTTTATTTGATTGTGATATTATGTTGATTGTGTATTGTTTGCTGTGATGTAGCAGGCTCAAGTACCAGCTCAGGACCATGGTGGACCTTCTACCATGGAAAGATTCAAGAGGATGCTGCCACCCTCTTTTAAGGGGGAGAGCGATCCGTTGTTGGCTGAAAGCTGGATGAGGGAGATAGAAAAGATCTTCCGAGCCATCAGGTGTGCAGATGAGGATAAGGTTACATTGGCCACCTACATGCTACAGGTATGCTTTAGTTTATATGCTTGTATGTTGGTTAAGCTAGATTTGTTTAGATGGTGCTTATGAGCGGTGTACTGCAGGAAAGAGCTGATGTATGGTGGGCTTCATTGCTGCGTACCCGGTTTGAGGACGGAGCTATCGATGTTGCTTGGGACGAGTTCGTGAGGCTCTTTCGGGCCAAGTTCGTCCCCGAGCATGTGCAAGATCGGATGGAGCAGGAATTCCTATCTTTGGCTCAAGGCTCCATGACTGTGCTGGAATATGAGGCAAGATTTTCTGAACTCTCTAAATATGCACCTCACATCGTGGCAGACGAGCGCAGGAAGACAAAGAAGTTCGTGATGGGACTCAAGCCATCACTGCGGACGAGACTCGTGGCATTTGACCACCGCACGTTGGACGAGGCCCTCAGTGCTGCTTGTAGGCAGGAGGGAGAGATGGAGCAATACCTGGAAGAAAAGAAAGCTTCGCAGAAGAGGCCAGCAGCGACATTCCAACGGCAAGACAAGAAGAAAGCGGTGTACCAGACACCGCAGCGATCCGTGGCAGTCGGCAGTTCTCAGGTACCCTCTGTACGTTCCCCTGGTGTGAAGAAAGAGTGTCCCCACTGTGGGAAGACACATGGTGGTACCGAATGTTGGATGATTACGGGCAAGTGCTTGAAGTGCGGAAGCAGCGACCACAAGATCAAGGATTGCCCAAGACTTCAGCAGGGAGTCCAGCGCGGAGCGCCAGCCCCAGCAGTAGCGGCAGCGGCGCCAGCTACAGGAAGACCAGGAAGGCCTCGAGCCCCAGCTCGAGTGTTTGCTTTAGCTCGCGAGGACGCCGAGCAGGCAGAGCATGTCACCGAAGGTACGGTTTTGCTTTTAGGTGTGCACGCTCGGGTTTTGTTTGATACGGGTGCTACTCACTCGTTCATTTCGAGCGGTTCGCTAGGCAGTTAGCCCTAGAGTCAGGCATAGAGTCTGAGGATTTAGAGGTCCCTTTGTCTGTGCACACCCCTGCGGGTACGGTATCGACTAGGAAGTGCATTCCGTCGTTACCTGTGTGCATTGAGGATAGAATCCTAGATGGGTGTTTCTTCTTGCTAAAGATGAAGGACTATGATGCTATTCTTGGTCTGGATTGGCTAGAGGAGCACTATGCGTTAGTGGATTGTCGCCGGAAGAGGATTGTTTTCCGCATTCCTGGTGAGGACGAGTTCTCTCATCCCTTGCCAAGGAACTTGGCGGGAAAGTTAGTCATCTCTGCCATGAAGGCGATGCGCATGGTGAACAAGGGTTGTGACGCTTTTCTTGCCAGCGTGGTATTAGTACCAGAGGCTGATGAGTCACCTACTCTTGCAGAGATTGAGGTAGTGCAGGATTTTCCAGACGTCTTTCCTGATGATTTGTCTGGTTTGCCACCGGATAGAGAGATAGAGTTTACCATAGAGTTGCTTCCGGGCACCTCTCCTATCTCGAAGGCTCCATATCGGATGGCACCTGCGGAGTTAGCCGAGTTGAGGAGGCAGTTGCAAGAGTTGCTTGATAAGGGATTTATTCGCCCTAGTGTTTCCCCTTGGGGCGCACCTGTATTGTTCGTCAAGAAGAAAGACGGGTCACTTAGGTTATGCATTGACTACAGAAGCTGAACCAAGTGACTGTGAAGAACAGGTATCCCTTACCTCGTATTGATGACTTGTTTGACCAGTTGCGAGATGCATCAGTCTTTTCTAAGATTGATTTGCGATCTGGTTATCATCAGTTGAGGATTCGGAGTGAGGATGTGTCCAAGACGGCGTTTAGAACCCGTTATGGACATTATGAGTTTTTGGTCCTTCCTTTCGGATTGACCAATGCCCCTGCAGCGTTCATGGATCTCATGAACAGGTGTTTAGGCCTTATTTAGATAGCTTTGTCGTAGTGTTTATCGATGATGTGTTGGTTTACTCTCCGGATGAGGCCACACACGTCAGCATTTGAGGTTAGTGTTAGAGGTTCTTCGTGAGCACAAGCTGTACGCTAAGTTCAGCAAGTGCGATTTTTGGTTGCGCGAGGTTCATTTCCTCGGGCATGTTATCTCCGGTGCTGGTGTTGCAGTGGATCCAGCAAAGGTCCAGGCAGTTATGGATTGGGAGGTTCCCAAGACCCCTTCGGAGATTCGTAGTTTTATTGGTTTAGCTGGTTACTATCGGCGATTTATTGAGGGATTTTCGTCCATCGCCGCCCCTTTGACTCAGCTTACCAGAAAGGGAGAGAAGTTTGTTTGGTCCGAGAAGTGTGAGAGTAGTTTTCAATTATTGAAGACTAAGCTCACGACAGCCCCGGTGTTAGTCTTACCGAGCGGTGTAGAGGGTTTTGCTATCTACACGGATGCGTCTCGGATTGGGTTAGGCTTTGTGCTCATGCAGCAGGAAAGGGTAGTGGCTTATGCTTCTCGTCAGTTGAAGGAGCATGAGAAGAACTATCCGACTCATGACTTGGAGCTCGCAGCAGTGGTTCATGCACTAAAGATCTGGAGGCACTATCTTTATGGTGTCAGATTTGAGGTGTTTACCGACCACAAGAGCTTAAAGTATCTTTTCTCCCAAAAGGAATTAAACCTGAGGCAGAGATGATGGATTGAGTTCTTGAAGGACTATGACTTCGACCTTCAGTATCACCCTGGAAAGGCGAATGTTGTAGCGGATGCTCTAGTAGAAAGAGGCCATCTCTCCAGCAGACTGGAAGATGTTGGAGGATGCGGCTTGCGCGTTGACTGAGTTAGAGCCATCGCTATGCCAGGCTTTTGTAGCTCAGTTATCTCTTAGGTCCTCGGTTTTGGATGAGGTGATCGAGCAACAAGGAGCCGACCCTAGACTCTTAGAGTTAGTGGGCAAGGCAGGCATTGCTCGTCATGAGGACGGTGTGATTAGATTTCAGCACCGTATTTGTGTCCCCGATTTAGTAGATGTCCATGAGCATGTGTTAGTGGAGGCTCATAGATCGCGATTCTCTATTTCATCTGGGTAACAAAAAGATGTACCAGGATTTGAAGAGATCTTTTTGTGGTCTGGCATGAAGAGGGATGTAGCGGATTATGTATCCCGGTGTTTAGTATGTCCAGTGAAGGCCGAGCGACAGCGACCATCCGGCCTTATGCAAAGGATGGACATCCCAGTGTGGAAGTGGGAAGCTGTCACTATGGACTTTGTTTCGGGTTTGCCTCGATCTAGAAGGGGCAATGACTCGATTTGGGTAGTTGTAGATAGATTCTCGAAGACTGCTCATTTCTTGCCTATGAAGAAGAAGTAGTCAGTAGAGAGTTTAGCTAGATTGTATGTTAGTAGTATCATTAGATTGCATGGTGTGCCGAAGTCGATCATTTCGGATCGAGATCTGAGATTTACTTTGAGGTTGTGGAAGGGTCTTCAGGATGCTTTAGGTTCGGAGCTGAAGCTCAGTTCGGCGTTTCATCCCCAGACTGATGGACAATCCGAAAGGACTATCCAGATGCTCGAGGATATGTTGAGAGCGTGTGTGCTGGATTGGAAGGATGATTGGGAGCGTCATCTACCTCTAGTGGAGTTCGCATACAACAACAGCTTTCATGAAAGTATTGGTATGGCTCCATTCGAGGCGTTGTATGGTAGGCCTGCAGATCTCCTTTATGTTGGGAGGAGACTGGTGATAGGCAGTTGATCGGTCCGGAGTTAGTTCAGGAGACTTCGGATAAGGTCCAGCTTATCAAGAAGAGGCTTGTTGTGGCACAGGATAGGCAGAAGAGCTATGCCGACAACAAGAGGAAGGATCTTGAGTTCGAGGTTGGCGATCATGTCTTCTTGAAGATATCGCCTACTCGAGGTGTTGTCAGATTTGGAAGGCATAGTAAGTTGAGCCCTAGGTTCATTGGCCCATATGAGATTCTCAGACGTTTGGGCAGCGTGGCATATGAGCTAGCCTTACCCCCAGCTTTGGCTAGTGTTCATCCTGTGTTCCACGTTTCGATGCTCAGAAGTATGTCCGAGATCCGTCTCATGTGATTAGTCATGAGCCAGTGGAGATTCAGCCAGATCTGTCGTATGTCGAGCAACCAGTAGCTATTCTTGACCGGAAGGTTCAGCATCTCCGGAACAAGAGTATTGCGTCGGTGAAATGTTCTCTGGCGGAACTTCTCGCGAGAGGAGGCTACTTGGGAGCTTGAGGATGCGATGAAGAAGAAGTATCCCCTTTTGTTTGAGTAGCGTCGTTCTAACTTCGAGGATGAAGTTTCTTTTAAGGGGGAGAGGGTGTAAGGCCCTCGAATTTTGTTACATTATGAATTTGCATGTAAATAATTCATGTTGTGTATGTACGTATGTATGTATCTACGTATGTGTTAATTAGTATACTTATGTGTGTATGTGTATAATTTAGGTATAAATAATGTATGTATTGTATGATGGTAGTGTGTACATATTAATACATACATATGGCATGTATATATACATGATGTGCATGGTTTCTGCATGTTTTAGAGTTCTAGCCGAAGGCCAGATTGGCGTCAATATACGTAGACGTCGATGTTGTGTCGGCGTCAACCCCATGGACGCCAACACTAAGTCCAGCGTCCAGCGATGTGGACGCCAATTTCTCTGACCTGCATGCGTTGCAGACCAAAATTCTGGAAGCAAGCCACCCCAACCATTGCGGAGCTGTCCCCAACGGTCTGAAAGGGGTATCACATCACCTCCTGCATGGGTGAGAGGTCTTTGGCTATATACAAAGCCATTTTCACAACCCTAAGCCTTCTCTTTGCCCCTTTGCAAGAGAGGAAGAAGAGAAAGGAGTGAAACCCTATTTTCGGACTGTGAGAAACCCTCACCTTTGCAACCCAAAATCTAAAGTTCTAAAGCTTGATCCAGCCACCTGCTGCATCGAGGAGCTTGCTAGATCATCGAGGAAGGCATCCCCGACCTCGGATTGCGCTGGAGCTTGCTCAAGAACCCGGAGGAAGGCCATCTTGGAGGCTGGTTGGGAACTTCTTGGGACAGCCCAAGGAGAGCTTCACCAAGCCTTTTGATCCCTTTGGAGTATACCTAAAAGGCAAGTACCCTACCCATAGTGTTCATGTATGTGTCTAGGATGGTTTTACCATTTTTATGTATTTTCCCTCGTGTCCTAGACCCCCAAATTCACCCCATCTTTGGAGCTCGGGTCTGTGTTTTGCACAGACCTGACCTTAACGGCAATATCCCCTGCTGCTAAGATCATGCTTAGCGTCCAGCGATTATGCTGTTAACACTAATTAGCGGCCATAGCTTGCCGCTAAGTTCATCTGAGCAGAACAGCAAGCTGTTCTGCCCTTCTATATGATTAATTTCGATATGTTTCACGATGAGGATATAATGTAATCTCTTATATGCTATGTATACTAGCTAAGGTGATGGATGGGAATGTGAATGTACACTTATTTGGTGGATGGTAGAGCTTATTTACATATTTGAAAGCATGTGGAAGAATGTTCTGTGTATGTTCTCACCATTATTCTGATAATCCGTGGTAAAATCATGTTGCCCTAATTCTGTTAGACCATGTATGTACAACCCTGTCTGTGCTCTGAATTTCTGGAATTTTCCATGCTTGTATGATTTATTGAATTTTCTATTTTGGGAAATAGAAATCATGCGTAGGTCACGATAAATCTTCCATAAATTGTATATTGCCCAATAAATTCGGGATTAAATCATGTGACTCTATGCATGCTAGGGTTCAGACAGTGAGTTGTTAAATTGGTGATTGGTGTTCAACTCCATGCTAACTTGAATTGTGGATAGCATGTGGAATTAATGTTAGATTTTTTGTAATTTCGTTTTAGCTTAGAAAAATCTAAAATTTTGCATGAAGAACCCTAAACCCGAAATTAGCCTGTGGTTAAAATTTCAGGTCATTTGGACCAGTATATGATGCAATATGTATTTTCCATGTAAAAATGTGAAACTAATGCATGTCGTTGTAAAAATGATTTGATTTTGTATATAGCAACCTGATTAGTGAAATTTCCTGAGCACTAAATTTCTGTAATTGTAGTGTCATGTCAGGAAAAATAGAGCACCATGTGTGTGAATGAGTGAGATGTGAGTGTCATGTGCTAAACTAAGTGCTTAAATCGGAAAAGCGTTTAATGTGTAAATTGTGCCAAGTGTGACATTGCTTCCACAGAGGGCAGTGGAACCGTATCAGGGAAAAGTCCCCCTGAGAAGATTCAATGTATTGTGACCCTAAGGGCATTAGGGGGAAATTCTGGAGGCGGACAAGTACTACTGGCTAGGGTGAAGACTTGTTCTCCCAGTATGCGCAGTCCAAGAGTCGCCATTGTATTGCCTAGATGGCGTCTATGTGATGTGATGTGTTGTGTCCTTCTTTGGTGGTTTGGACTATGTGTCACGGCACTAAATGTGAATGTGTAAATGTGTATGTGTTCATGTGAAAAATGTGAATGTGAACAATGTGTAAAAGTGCATGTGTAAAGTGTGAAATGTGCGAATTTGAAATTGTGTAAAAATGTGAAACCAAAATGTGAGGATGTGAGTTTGTAATCCATGTTATGACAATCTGAAATCATGCTTAAACAGTAGCTTTACTATGTTATGATCATGTTTATGTATGCAAAATGACTAGAATCCATGCTAGGGATAATTGTTAAGCATATATAAATAACTTCTATACTTGGTTGTTCACATGTTTTGATTTAGTCGTTGTTGTAGCTCTCATCTGTTAGATTATGGTTGCTAAAGTATGCAAAACCAGCAAGCTTAAAGCATGTAAAATGGTTACGTATATGCGTAGGAATGTGTAGATTCCATGTTAGGTATGTGTCCTTTCATGCATGCTCGGAAATTCATGATAATGGCTTTCATGTCTTAGTTGGTTGAAGGTAGATTTTTATGTGAGAAATGAATAGAAAGCATGTGATAGGTGATTCTATTTCTGGAAATTTGAAAGCATAGCCCATGTGTTTAAATTGTAGATTCACCATGATAGGTTGTAAAATTAAATGTCAAGCATGCTACATGTTGTGTCTTATGAATGTGTATGTAGAACCTACTATGATATGTGCATGTGCGGTATGTGTAGAATTACTTGCGGAGTCTTTTAGACTCACTACTTGCTTCGGTGTACAGGTGTAGTTGGTGACGAGACACTTGTGGAGGAGATGTTGGAGACCAACTCCGAGCATGGAGATTAGAGTGTTGGAGCACTAGTGACATTTGGTGATTTTCATAGTATGTAAATTGAACATTGTACTAGCATTATCATGGAAGAATGTATAAGTATGGACATCTATGTATTTGATTTTCGGCAATTTAAATTATGTGGACTTTTAGTTCTCTAAATGTTATCGAATCATGTATGTTAAATGTGGATGATGAATGAAATGAAGACAGTGGTTCTTTTACTTCCGCCACTCTGTTCTTATATTCACGTGTATCTCAGCTGAAAGTCATTGTTGGGTAAATGTCCCACTGTGATGACGCTCGCTATACCGACGTGGGTTGGTATAAACGTACTGGTATAATGAGGGTCGTCGCAATAGATCTAAGATCAGGCTACCATCAACTAAGAATAAAGGAGGAGGATATTCACAAGTCTGCATTCCGGAGTAGATATGGTCACTATGAGTTCGTGGTCATGCCGTTTGGTTTAACAAATGCTCCAGCGGGTTTCATGCAACTTATGAACAATATTTATAGACCATACTTGGACCAGTTTATAGTGGTGTTCATTGATGACATCCTTATTTACTCCAAATCTAAAGAAGAACATGAGGAACACTTGAAGGTTGCTCTGCAAGTGCTCAGAGATAATCAACTCTATGCTAAACTCTGTAAGTGTGAATTCTGGATGGAGGAAGTGTCTTTCCTTGGTCACATCATATCCAAGGAGGGAATCTCTGTGGACCCATCTAAGGTGGAGGCGGTAAAGAACCGGGAAAGGCTGACAACTGTGTTGGAGATTAGAAGCTTTATGGGTTTAGCTGGTTATTATCGTCTCTTCATTAAAGATTTCTCAAAGATAGTGGTACCATTGGCCAGGCTTACCAGGAAGGAGAATCCATTTGCATGGACTGATGAATGTGAAGAATGTTTCAGGGCATTGAAAGAGCACCTTACCTTAGCACCCGTACTGACATTGCCAGCTGCTGGGGTAGTTTTGAATACACCGATGCATCCGGGATCTGCCTAGGCTATGTGCTGATGCAAAATGGGAAAGTTATATGCTATGCGTTTAGAAATTTGAAGAAGCACGAGGATAATTATCCTGTACATGATCTGGAGCTAGCTGCTGTAGTCTTCGCCTTGAAGATATGGCGTCATTATCTATATGGTGAGAAATTCATTGTGTTTTCTGACCATAAAAGCTTGAAGTATCTGTTTTCTCAGCAGGACTTGAATATGAGACAGCGGAGGTGGTTGGAGTATCTCAAAGACTTCGACTTCACGATCCAATACCATCCAGGAAAAGCAAATACTGTGGTGGATGCTCTAAGTAGAAAGCCAATGATCACATTGTCAAGTTTAATGGTGGACGAATGGAAGTTATTAAAAGACTTCGCCAAGTTAAATATTGATGCTGACATCAAAGAGAAGGGATGCCTTGTTGCTAGTGTTAGAGCACAACCTACACTATTAGAGGACATCACAACACTCCAAGACAATGACCCTGTACTTGTGGAGATTAAGGCTAATCTAGATCAGAGGTCGGATTTCTCATTAATTGAAGATCGAAGACTATTATTCCGGGATCGAGTCTGTGTACCCGACCATGCGGAGACAAAAAAAATGATTATGGATGAGGCTCACAAGACCAGGTATACCATTCATCCTGGAACTACCAAAATGTATCATGATTTGAAAGAAGCTTTTGGTGGCCTAATATTAAGAGAGAGGTGGCGGAATATGTCGCCCGATGCTTAACATGTCAAAAGGTCAAGGCGGAACACTTGCGACCCGCAGGTAAACTCAAACCCCTAGAAATCCCAGCATGGAAATGGGAAGGGATAGGGATGGACTTTATTTTCGGACTACCCAGATCTAGAGGTGGATTCGATGGTATCTGGCTTATTGTCGACCGCTTAACTATGTCGGCTCACTTCTTGCCAGTGAAGAATAAGTGGTCAGTAGATGTTCTGGCTTCATTGTATGTGAAGGAAATAGTCCGATTACATGGTGTACCGGTGTCTATCATGTCTAATAGAGACCCTAGGCTTACATCCCACTTTTGGAAAGGACTGCACTACTCCTTGGGATCTAAACTAAACTTTAGCATGGCTTTCCATCCACAGACGGATGGTCAGACGGAGAGAACCAACCAGGTGATTGAAGATATGCTTAGAGCATGTGTCCTACATTTTGGAGGTAGGTGGCATGAACACATACCTCTCATGGAGTTCGCCTACAATAATAGCTATCAAGCTAGCATTCAAATGACACCATTTGAAGCACTCTATGGCAGTAGTTGCCGATCTCCAATATGCTGGTATGAAGTTGGCGAAAAACAAATGCTAGGACCAGAGATGATAAGGGAAACCACAAAGAAGATAAAGCTTATTAAAGAAAGAATGGCAGTGGCATAGCAAAGACAAAAGGCGTATGCAAATAATAGAAGAAGAGACCTGGAGTTTCAGGATGGGGAACATGTATTCTTAAAAGTGTCTCCAGGCCGTGGGATTAGGCGTTTTGGCATTAAAGGCAAGTTGTCACCAAGGTTTGTCAGGCCTTTAGAAAAACTTGAAAGAATCGGCAAGGTGGCATATCGTCTCGCTTTACCACCACAAATGGATGGAATACACAATGTGTTCCACATATCCATGTTGAAAAAGTACGTACAGGATCCGTGGCATGTCATAGAATATGAGCTCCTAGAATTCAACAAAGACAGAACATATCAAGAGAAGCCAATTAAGATCGTGGACAGGGAACTACACCGATTAAGGAACATGATCATCCCACTGGTAAGGGTTAGATGGAATCAATGCATAGATGAAGACGACACGTGGGAAACCGAGGAAGCAATGCGCAAAAGATACCCGGAGCTATTCACAAGCAAGTACACCTCACTGGTACAATAACTTTCTATACATGAATTTGGGGACCAAATTCTCTTGAGTGGGGGAGGGTGTAGCACCCCAAAAATTTTAACAATATAAAAATTCAAATAAATGGAAATAAATAATTTCCATAATATCAAAGTATTTAAAACATACGTATCATTAACGTATATGCTAAAACACATAGAAAAATTCTGTAAAAATTATAAATCAACCCTAAACATTATTACTAAATGTTTCACAAATAAATTTGTGCCATGAAAAATTAGATTAGCCAAGTTTAAAGTGTTTCGCGACTTATTATCGTAATTCATGAATAAGTCGAAAAATTATTATCACACGTACTTGGATGAGTCAGAAAATTAAATAAAAATCATATACGGACTTCAAATAATATCCTCTAATGACCCATCAAGAAATTTAGGTGGTCAATAAAAATCATTTGGACTACGTTTAAGAGTTATTATGACCGATTATCAAAATTAGGAAACAAGTTGAAAAACTGTTAACACGAAAATATGATGCAACCATAAATTAAATAAAATGTTGGAAATACTTCTAACATTATATATTAATGACCCAATATCATAATTAGGCCAATGCACCACATATGGCCCAAAAATCAATGGAAGTAAGAAAATGCATAGAAATTTGCAACTTTAATTAAGCTGAAATTAGAAAGAGGTAATTAGAGTTGAATTGGGAAGAGATCTTGCATTCTTGGCAACCCAATTCATGCTTAACTATGGTGGGAGGTTTCCTAAAACCTCACACACTCAAATGGAGGAAGAAATCCTCAAAATAGGAAACTAGAATGTCAAAACCGCAACTCTTCTTTCCTAGTTACAATAGGACTCCTAAATACCATGGATGCTTAAATACTCTTCACTAAACCCTTGGGGATGAGTTTACATCTTGTTGGGGTCGTGTGGAGGAGTTCTTGGCGGCTGGGGAGCAGGAGATAGTCCACACCAAGCCGTTCTTCTTCCCTCTCTCGTCTGCTGCGACTTGAGCAAACTATCCACTTGAAGTCGACCAAAGTTGAGTCAAAACATAACCAAACCTTTCAAGCCCTATACCCCTGGAAAGAGGGTCGAGTCTACATTCTAACCCAAGTGGAATGCCCAAATTCCATGCAGTATACACGAAGTATTAAGCATTTTCCTCCAAGTGGTCTGAACACAGGTTTTCTGGAAAAATAGGACTTCTTCAACCCAAAAGGTAGGTTTTATCGGGCCAAACCTTATCATATCCTATATCAATGTGTGGATAATCAAGTTACCGTTCATTTCCCACTGGTTTCATTGAATTTCAATGAGTAGATTTTGAATTATAAACATTTTCCCCAAGTCGCGCACTGTCAGGGCTTTTCCCGTTCTTTATATATTGCATGTGATTCGAGACCGAATTAGAGCAAACCCACAACATGAAAGTTTTTTTACTAGTTGTCCTCGTCATGATTTGTGTTGAATGTTTTGTCTAAATGTCATTAATTAGAGAGTTATAAGCATGGTATGAGGGTTACTGCATGATACTGCATTTTTGGGTTGCACTTGGTTTTTACGTTGTGTTGATTTATCACATATCTCTAGGTCATTTAAAATTATTTAAAAATCATAGTCCGCATCTATTTCATGTTCCCTACAACTTTCATGATGAGACTTTTGTCCTAAAATCCCTAATTATTCCGGCATCATACCTTGCAAAGTAATTCTTGCATTTAACTGTTCACAGTCTTCTATACCTCATGTTGGACTTGATTAAAGTCTATCGAGACCATCATTATTTTCTAATTCCGATTTACTGGAAGCACCCTTGCATGTCTAGGTTGGTTTAAAACTAGTTTTGTTATTTTTCATGCATTGTACAATTTGTTCTTAATTTTAGAACAACCCTATGTTAAAATAGGGAAAGTCTGGTCCGCAATCCCAAGCACTATCCTTTCTCTGTCAGATTCAGGCACAGACCCTGTGAACGCGACGTCCCGATAGGCCACGTTCTGAGGTGTTGTCGCTACAGCAAACCCATCGCATTCTGAAAGTGACGAGCGCCCCGTCGCTATCTCTCTACCTGTTCTGACTGCCTTGTTGCGTTCTTCACATCCGCTTGTCACGTTCTGTCCCGACCCCGTCGCGACCCTTACTGGGGTGCCTCGCGACGTCAGTATTTTGCCTGAAACCCCACTTATTTTTCTTACAAATATTACCGCTATACCTGAGGTCTGTTTAAATATGATATTTAGCGTGTAATTCACATGTCTTGGATTTGATCATTGCATGATGGTTATTTTAATGGCTTAAAAGTGGTAAACCCATTTAAAAAGCTTTAATTACACGAATACTATTCTAATTGCCTTCGTAATGACGTGATCATTCATGCTACTTATGATTTAATCTTCCTACTAGTCTACCATGTTTAAATGATAATTGTTATCTTAAAATCTTGCAAACCATGATTAGTTAAAGCACATAGTTTTATTCCATGTCATATTGTTAAGTTTTACGCGAGTTTAAAACCGATGGTTAGTGGATTGAGACATGCGTACATCACTACACACTTACACGTCTAGGCAGCCCTTTCTTGGCTATTTGGAAACTCTCTACCGGTCATTCCGAATCGGTAGACTATTGACTTTTTCTCCAAGGCCTCCGTAAATCTCCTCTGACTATGGATTCCCACATGGTCGATGAGTTGGTTGTACCATTGAAGTTCCCAGGAGATAGCATGCACTTCCTTTCTCTTCTTGTTCTCGTAAGTGTGACTTACCATCTAGACTAAAGCCATTAATGTAAAGATTGAACTAAAGTATAAATCGTACCGTTACGCTACCAAATTTATCTCTAGACCATTGTTCTCATGAAATCATGTTCAATTTACTTATTACTTGTTCTCATCATCATCATGAACATGACATTACTTATGCTTACTTATTGAAACTCTCATTGGCCATTATTAATGACTGTGGGTATCTACATTTAAAATTTAAGTGAGATGTTGATCGGGCACGATGAGTGTCCAAGGGCTCCAGTCTAGCCCCAATGACGGAGAGTCATAAATATACTGTTAACCATGGGGTATAATGATTAATGGTGTTGCATCTGCACTGGGATTCGTGCGTGCGTGTTGAATGATAGATACAATAACCACATACACGTGTCCTGGTGTACATTCTTGATGGATCTTTTCTTGGTGTACATTAGTGTCTACGTGCCTAATGAGTGTTACATGATCGTGCTCGTGCGTGCTTGCTTGCTTGCGTGATATGGCCATCCTGCATTTAATGCAATTATTGATATCTTGCGTTCTTGACATTAAGTGATATCTTGCGTGCTTGTACAAAGTGATCTATTTCTAGTTATATCTCGTTATATCATTCTAGATCTTGTTCTATCATGATCATTCTCTCTCTCTAGTTTGTTTCATGTATCATGTTTTAACAAACTTTATTCGTACATGCATATCATGACAACCATCGTGCTTACCTAGTTCTAAATTGCTAATCACTTATATCATTGTCCGCATATTGAGATATAAATCCTACTGCGCTAGTTTTCTCATCCCCTACTTTTACCCAATCTAGGTGGCTATGAAGTTCAAGAGGAAGATCTAGTCGAGGATGGGAATGCGTCCGAGTGATGAGCATTCCAAATATGAGTCTAGTTATAGTAGTTTGCTTTGAGTGATAGATTCATGTAGTAGGAAGTGAGGTGTTATGTACTTTTTCTTTTATTGAGTCTTAGTCCTGTATTAGTTTCTATTTTGAATACAATAAGTTGAGATTTGAATGCAATTTAAATTGAGTTCAACATTTGGGCCCTATGATGATGTTGTGTTGTTAAAGACTTAGTGTGTGCTAGCTAGAGACTTATTTGCCGACTGTTCACGTCTCGAGATATCATTTCGAATTAATTCCGAATTATTACTATCCGCTGTGCAATTCTCGTGACATGGCACCGCTGTTTCAGAGCAGCGAATTCTGTAGCCTTCCTTTATTGGACACGCTCCGAGAAGTATTTGGAATTAAAAGCTTCCTTGAACTAGGTCCAGGTGAACTGACCATTAGCTCTGGTCGCTTCAACAGACTCCCACCAAGCGCGGGCGTCCTTTTCAAGTTGGAATGTGGCCAGTAGCAGCTTATCCCCCACTGCGCATTGAATGACATGGAAGATTCTTTCCGTCTCTTTGAGCCAGTGCTCAGCTTCATTTGGATCTGTGGATCCACTAAACCTAAGTGGGTGCAGACTCCAGAAGTACGATGCAGGTCGCCTGCACCACAATTGCCACCCCCTTGAGTAGCTTGCACAATCGCGCGAGTAAGTTCTTGAATGGTCCGTTGCATGCCCCTCATTTGAGCACGTTCAGCCATCATCTTTGTTGCTTAGTTCCTACAAAATAACTTATGGCCATGACATTGATGTGAAATTTAATTTGTACGTGTGTGAGTTCATTTTAGCTATTTACCCATGGCTCTAACCATAACTCACATAGGTAGGATAATTGACTCTAGTTGAGGCTGGTCAACTTAGATCATCCTATACTTAAGAATAACCTAGGCTCTGATACCACAAAACTGTCACGCCCCGACGCGGAATATCGGAACGCGAGGCAGTTGCAAATAAACGGGTATAGAGCAAGTACTAGACATCAAACCATTGGACAAGAATAAATACTAAAGTAAATTCATTTCATAAATAATCTTTCAAATGTCTAGTTACAACAACTAATATCAGAGCCAGTCTATGGGCCCAATTACATTGAAATAAGCAAAAGACTAAACTACGACTCGAACATAATGCTAAGACGCTAGGGTACTCATGATATCACTCCTGGTCATTCCCGTCCTCTTGAGTGTATAGTTCATCCTCGGTCTCACTTGAGAACACAACGTCAAATAACGCAGGGTGAGTATAGCACTCAGTAGGACTTAAATCTTAATAGTCAAGTAGGCTTTAAATGATTAATGTATTAAAAGCCAGAGTAATTAATGATAGAGCGAGAGAGTCAAGTAAAAGATAGCAGGATTGTAAGGCCCTCGAATTTTATTGCATTATTGTATTGCATGTAAATAATTCATGTTGTGTATGTACGTATGTAACTATTTACGTAAGTACTAGTAGTATACTATTGCATGCATGTGTATAAACTAAATATAAATAGTGTATGAATGGTATGATGGTAGTGTGTACATGATAACGTATAGATATGGCATGTATATAGGTGTAAAAGGTGCATGGTTTCTGCATGTTTTAGAGTTCTGACCGAAGGCCAGATTGGCGTCAATATCAATGGACGCTTGAGTTGAGTAGGCGTCAACCCCATGGACGCCAATACTAAGTCCAGCGTCTAGCGATGTGGATGCCAACTTCTCTGACCTACATGCGTTGCAGAGCCCAGAATTCCGGGAGCAAGCTAGCTCACCCATTGGGGAGCTGTCTCCAATGGTCTGATGGCCATCTTGTCCGACCTGCGTGAGAGGAGAGCTCCTCTCCTCTATATACAAACCCCTTGCAACCAGAAAACCACTCTTGGCTCTTTGCAAAGAGAAGAAGAAGAAACCCTAGTTCTATGAGAAAGACCTGGTTTTGCAAGCTTAGATCCGAGGATTTGGAGCTACATCCAGCCATCTACAACGACTGGAAGACAGCTGGAGCATCAGGGAAGGCTTCCCCGACTTCTCCTTGATGACCAAACTGTCCCCATAATAAATATTTCCATTTATTTATATATTAATTTTGATGATTAACAAAATAACACTAATGGATTTCTTGAGCCTTAAGTACAGGAAATAAAAGAAAAATGAAAGTTCAAGACAATCTGGTAAGTCTCATCACTTCTATCCAAGTCTTTGTATCGACTTCTTTGATAAGCAGAACGATTTTCTCTTTGACCGGAAAACTCAAAGCAAATCGATATTATAACGACTCTGTAAGATATCATAACGACTTCTTCAGAAGTTATAACGACTTGCTCATTATAACGACTCTGTAAGATATCGTAACGACTTCTTCAGAAGTTATAACGACTTGCTCATTATAACGACTCTGTAAGATATCGTAACGACTTCTTCAGAAGTTATAACGACTTGCTCATTATAACGACTCTGTAAGATATCGTAACGACTTCTCAGAAGTTATAACGACTTGCTCATTATAACGACTCTGTAAGATATCGTAACGACTTCTTCAGAAGTTATAACGACTTGCTCATCATAACGACTCTGTAAGTTGTCATAACGATTTCTTTAGAAAATTACATCGACTTGCCATGTTTCATAACGACTTCTTTGAGAGTTACATCGACTTGCCATGTTTCATAACGACTTCTTTTGAGAGCTACAACGACTTGCCATGTTTCATAACGATTTCTTTTATCATCTGTTATAGAACGACTTGGTTGTGATAACGATTTCATAAGTTATCGTAACGACTTCTTATCAGTCTACAGCAACTTGATCATAACGATTCTATCAGATTTTCTCAACGACTGCATAAGTCATGTTTCCACTAATTAAACGTTTTTCCTTGATCTACGTTGAATAGTCAAAGTCGCATCTCGTCTGATTAACTGCCATGCATTTAATAAAGACTGAACGTATCTCTGCATGGACACAGAACATATCTTCCATTCTGGTGTATTCTCTGCATGCATCTTTTAGAACGATAAAGTGTTACTACTATATTTGTGTCTATCTGCTTTGACGTTGATTGACATCTGGAGATAGTATAGCTGTCTACCATTAAAGCTCAACCTTGCAGAACCTTAAGGATGTACTATCCTACAACAACGGACACAGAAGGAACTACAAGCAAACTCAGAAGATCTTATCTCTTTGCGTGCTCCAAAGAACAAAAGACTGTTGACAGGAAGCTTCCACAAAACCTTCCGTCTAACGTTCACCAAAGCTGTGAGACAACGGTCATCTCCTTGTCCTCATTCAAATCGGAGATACAAATACAAGATGAAGCTCGGAAGAAAAATGAATCGAGAAAATTCAATTCATATTGAAGAGCGGCTAGAACTCTGCAGCTTTCAAGTCTTCAAATTTTTCTCTAGAGCCAGAAATTCAGTCTTTTCGATCTTGGCTCTTAGCTCCCTGTGCTGTGAGAAGAAAAATTAAGGAAGAGCTAGTTTAGTTCTGAGAGAGTGCACTTTGTGTAGATTTTCGTCTCTCAGTGCTTGTAGCTTCAGATTGAGTTTTGTAAAAGCTTGATCTAGGGGCTAGCCTTTTTCTCTCAAGAATTTTCCCTTCGTGTGTGAAGGAAGACCTGGTGGTTTCCAGGGTGGTGTTGTGTTCCCTTCGTGTGTGAAGGAAGACCTGGTGGTTTCCAGGGTGGTGTTGTGTTCCCTTCAGAGGTGAAGGAAGACCAGCTAAGCTGGGTGGTTGTTTTTGTCCATAGGGGGACTGTACCCGAGTTAGTGAAATCCTGAGGGTTGCTCAGGGACTGGACGTAGGACTCCCAAGGAGAGGAGATCCGAACCAGGATAAATCTGTGTGTTGTGTGATTGTCTTCTTTGTGTGATTGTTGTTTTTACTAACCATTACTAATTCCTTTCAAGAACTCTTTATGTTTGTTTGAGTTCAGGTTTTTATCAGATAAATTTTTAAAGACCCATTCACCCCCCCTCTGGGTTAGCCAACCGGGCAACAAGTGGTATCAGAGCGAGTCTCTTCGACAAAGAACAAGATCCAACGATCTGAAGAGTAAAGATCCATGGCAGCCCAAGGTCACTTCGAAGGTCAGTCTGTCAACAGACCTCCTTTGTTCGATGGTGAAGATTATACGTATTGGAAGACCAGGATGGAATACTTTCTACAAGGCCACGATTATCAAATCTGGTCAATAGTGGAAGAAGGTGATCTGGTCGTCGCAAATGAGAAAGCACAATGGACAGATGAAGATAGAAAGAAAATCTCCTTGAACTGTAAAGCTAAGAGCATTCTATGTTGTGCTCTAAGCAAAAGGAGTTCAACAGAGTTTCAGCATGCAAATCCTCCATGGAAATGTGGGAAAAGTTAAGGATTACATATGAAGGTACAGACAAAGTAAAGGAGACAAGAATCGACATTCTTGTCACTCAGTATGAAAGATTTCAAATGCAAACAGGTGAGTCTATTACCCAAATGTTTAGTAGATTTACTGACATCACTAATGGCCTAGCAAGTCTAGGAAAGTCATATGAGAATGCAGATATGGTAAGGAAGATTCTCAGATCCTTGCCATCTTCATGGACGGCAAAGGTCACAGCTATCGAAGAAGCTAATGATCTTAAGAGAATGTCAGTAGAAAAACTCATCGGGTCTCTCATGGCCCATGAAATAAACATGGAAAGACTAGGAGAATCCTCCAGTAGAAAGAAGCAGTCAAATGCGCTTAAAGCTAATGGGGACTCATCAGAAGAATCCTTATATAACAGTGAAGATAGCAAAGATAGTGATGATGAAGAAGCCATGCTCTCAAGAAGATTGCAGAGAATCTTGGCAAAGAAGAAGAAGCTCCAGTCTGGTAGGAGGTACTTCAAGAAAAACAAAGATCTCAAGAGACCAGATGGAAAAGATCAGAAGAGGAATGAGCCACTTTGCTATGAATGCAAGAAACCTGGACATATCAAGGCAGACTGTCCAATGCTAAAGAAAAGTGATCACAAGAAGAAGGACAGCTCCAAGAAGTTCAGAAGATTCAAAAAGAAAGCCATGGCAGCTGCATGGGACAACAGCAGCGACTCAGACAGTGAGTCAAGCTCCAGCAGTGAAGAAGAAGAAGCCAACCTGGCTCTTATGGCAAATACCGAGGATAAGGTAACATCTGATTCCTCTTTCGATTCCTGTAATGACTCAGATTCGGATAATTTGGAAAGTGCATTTAATGAACTCTACGATAAGTATAAAGAAGTGTGTAAACTACTTAAGCTAAGCAAGAAAAATATCACATGTCTCGAAAATACCAACTCAGATTTAAAATCTGAAAATGAAGAACTAGAAAAACAAATAATTGAGCTTAAGAGAAGAAATGAACTATTATGTGAAAACTTAAAAGACAAGAACAGAAAAATCATTGACCTAGAAAAACAGGAAAGCTCAGATGATTTAAGAAAAACGATAAATGAATTAAATGAAGAAAACAATACTCTAGCAAGCACCTTAGAAAAGTTTACAAATGGAAAGAATTCCTTATTATTAAAAGGTGCTAGAAGATCTGGTAAGAATAAACGAGGTTTGGGTTACATACCGCCAGAAAATGAAGAAGAAATAATCTATCCAGAAAAATATCCAACTCCTAAGTTCACTCCAGAACAAGATGTGGCATATAAAGCGAATTTTAAATACATAGTAAGAGTGACAATAACATCATGTTGTAATCACTGTAATAAGCTAGGACATTTAAAATCCACCTGTCCAACAAGACATAAGAAGTGGATAATAAAAGGTAAAAATAATGATACTGACCCATCAGGACCCAAAGGAACTTGGGTACCTAAATCTTGATGTCTTTATTTCAGGCTAACCTTCGAGCATCCAAATGGTATTTGGATAGTGGGTGCTCAAGGCACATGACAGGAAACCTGAAGCTTTTCTCCCATCTTCAAATGAAGAAGGAACAGTCACTTATGGAGATAATGGAAAAGGAACTGTATTAGGCAGTGGATCAGTTAACAGCAAAGGAAAAACAGTCATAGAAGATGTACTGTTAGTCAAAGGTTTAAAGCACAACCTCATAAGTATTAGTCAGCTGTGCGATAGAGGACATCAAATCAAATTTCAAGAGTCAAAATGCAGCATACTAAAGGATGGAGCAGTCATCTTTGAAGCAAATAGAGAGAAGAATCTGTACGTGCTCTACCTTGAAGAACTCAAAGAGCAGAATGTGTGTCTGGCAGCCACAAAGACAAATCAACCGATCTGTGGCACAGAAGGTTAGGCCACTGCAGCTTGGATGGCATGAGCAAGCTCAGAAAGAGAAACCTTGTGGAAGGTCTACCAAAAATCAATGGTAAATTAGAAAGTGTTTGCAGACCTTGTGCTAAGGGAAAGCACACTAAAAGTTCCTTCAAGTCAAAGACGGTGGTGACCACCTCAAAACCCTTAGAGCTCCTACATATGGATCTATTTGGGCCAATGAGAACTACCAGTCTTGGAGGAAAGAATTTCGGATTTGTTATAGTAGATGACTACTCAAGATTCACATGGGTATCTTTCTTAGAACATAAAAATGACACTTTTGACAATTTTGTTAGTTTCAGCAGAAAAATCCAGAAAGATCAGAAGTTCAGCATAGTATCCATTCGATCTGATCATGGTGGTGAGTTCCAAAATGAAAAGTTTGCTAGATTCTGTGATGATCAAGGAATTCAGCACAATTTCTCAGCACCAAGGACACCGCAGCAAAATGGTATAGCCGAACGGAAGAACCGAACTCTCTTGGATATGGCAAGAACTATGCTTTGTGAATATGAGTTACCAAGATATTTCTGGGCAGAAGCAGTCAACACAGCCAGCTACATTGTCAACAGAGTCATGATCAGGCCAATCCTGAAGAAGACTGCATATGAGCTGTTTAAAGGGAAGAAACCAAAGATCAGCCATTCAGAACTTTTGGATGTCCTTGCTTTATTCACAACAACGGAAAAAGGGATATTGGTAAGTTGGATGCCAAATCAGATGAAGGCATCTTCATGGGGTACACCTCTAAACCCAAAGGCTATAGAGTATTTAATAAACGTACTTTATTGATTGAACAGTCTGTACACATTATTTTTGATGAAACTAATCCCTCCTTGAGAAAGGAAGTAGAGAGTGATATCGATGACGCAGATGAACTGTCCAATAAACTGAAAGTCACATCACTTGAAGATAAGGATGATCCGCCTCTGGAAGAATTGCAACAACAGAAACTTCTCATGAATCTCTTCCAAAGGAATGGAGATACAAGAAAGATCACCCACCTGAAAACATTATTGGTGATCCATCGGTAGGGGTAAGAACAAGAGGTAACTTGATTCCTTGTGATTACCTCGCATTTGTTTCTCAATTAGAGCCTAAGACAGTCAATGAAGCCCTAACTGACGAATCCTGGATAATAGCAATGCAAGATGAATTAAATCAATTCAAGAGAAACCAAGTATGGTCACTTGTTCCTAGACCATCAGACCATCCTGTGATCGGCACTAAATGGGTGTTCAGAAACAAATTGGATGAATCTGGTGTAATTCTAAGAAACAAGGCCAGACTGGTGGCTCAAGGCTATTGTCAAGAGGAAGGCATAGATTTTGATGAAACCTATGCACCAGTGGCTAGACTTGAGGCTATTAGAATGCTACTAGCTTATGCTTCTGCATTAGATTTAAAGTTATTTCAAATGGATGTTAAATCTGCATTTCTAAATGGTTTTATAAAAGAAGAAGTTTATGTGGAACAACCGCCGGGTTTTGATGATACAGACTTTCCGAATCATGTTTTTAAGTTGCATAAGGCTCTATATGGTTTAAAACAAGCACCTAGAGCCTGGTATGAAAGACTTAGTTCTTTTCTCACAAAACATGGTTTTAATAGAGGTCAAGTAGACAGCACTCTTTTTATAAAAACAAAAGCCAAAAACATACTGTTGGTTCAAATTTATGTGGATGACATCATTTTGGATCTACTGATGAATCCTTGTGCAAGTATTTTGAAAAGCTAATGCAGGGGGAATTTGAGATGAGTATGATGGGAGAGCTCAACTACTTCCTTGGACTTCAAATCAAACAAGGAAAGGAAGGAATTCACATCTGTCAAGCAAAGTACACCAGAGAACTGCTAAAGAAATTTGGATTTGAAAACACCAAGCCACTGTCAACACCAATGAGTACATCAACTAGGTTGGACAATGACAAGGATGGTAAGAAAGTAGACCAAAAGATCTACAGAGGTATGATAGGTTCATTACTTTATCTAACCGCAAGTAGACCTGATATATTATTTAGTGTATGCATGTGTGCTAGATATCAAGCCGACCCTAGAGAATCACATTTAATTTCTGTCAAAAGGATCTTCAGATACTTAGCCAGGACTCATGATCTAGGACTATGGTATCCAAACTCCTGTGATGTAAAATTAGTAGGATATTCTGATGCTGATTATGCTGGATGCAAGGTAGATAGAAAAAGCACCAGTGGTTGCTGTCAATTTCTTGCAGGGTGTTTAATCTCATGGTCCTCAAGGAAACAAAATTCAGTAGCACTATCTACAGCTGAAGCTGAGTACGTAGCTGCTGGAAGTTGCTGTACACAACTTTATGGATAAAGCAACAACTTGAGGATTTTGGACTCAAAGTCAAGAAAATTCCTCTGCTATGTGACAACACCAGCGCTATCAACCTCACCAAAAATCCAATTCAGCACTCCAGGACCAAACATATTGAGGTCAGATATCATTTTATTCGTGATCATGTAGCAAATGGCAATATTGAAATATCGTTTATTGATACAAATAATCAGCTAGCAGATATTTTCACAAAGGCCTTACCTGAAGAGAGATTTACATCTCTTAGAAGGGAGTTAGGCATGTGTATTTTGTGAAAAGATCTTCATTTAAAGCTGGTATAAAAATTCTCAGAATTTAAGAAGGTTCTCTCTCTCTCTCTCTTTCCGTGTCAAAATCAATTCAAAAGTCTCAGTTTAAGCGTTCCGTCCGATAAGTCATAATTTTTTTTGGGCGGTCAACCTCGCTTGTCGTTTTCTGACGCCTCACCTTTTGGAGCATTTATTTTCTTTAAATCGATGCGTTAACGATTCCTCTTCCTCATTCACTTTTTCCCCTCTTTCGTCCCGACGCATGAGCCGATGCCCTAGTGACTCTTGCCTCTACCCTCTGCAAATTTGAAGCTTCCATCTCCTTCCCGCGAAATCGTTTGAGGGTTTCCTCTCATCACCCTTCTCGTCACCCCTTCAAACCTTCTCCCACCTGAATCCATGGCCGCACCAGCTATTGCCGGAAGTGTGGGTGGCTACAGCGCCGAATACCTCTCCCCGCGCAGGAGGAGCGTTTCACCTTTGTGAAGACAAAGCTCTGTGGTCACAAGGAAGTAGATGTTTCAGATCTGCAGAAAAATGGAATGAGCAGCCTCATTGAGAAGATCGACCAGATGAAGTGGAAAGGGCTTACCACTTGCTCAGAGGTAAGTTATCCGGACCTGGTAAAGGCGTTCTTTGTATGCTTAAGAACAGAAGAAGATGGGGCCCTCGTTTCTTCAGTCAAGGGCACCGTAATCAGAATCGACCAGGAATGCTTAGGATGCTATTTGGAGTAAGCATATCGGGCTTCAGTGGAATTCATTCTGTAGATACCCAAGAAAAGGGTTTGGTGATTGTTGGGCCAGGGTTCAAGATGAGGGATGGCAAGCTAGATATCAATCAGTTAAGTGCCTTCAACCGCCTCCTTCACTTTATCGTTTGTCAGATTTTGGTTCCCCGAAGTGCAACCTTCTCTGCTTGCACTAAGGCTGACTCCGATCTGATGTACTGGGCCATTAAAAATGAGGAAATCAATATGGCCGCAGTGATGATGGAGAGAATGAAATTTGCCAGGGAGCAGATTTGGGACACTAAAAGCAAGTTGAATGTGTCCCTTCCCTATGCCCATTTACTCACCAGAATCTTCAGACACTTCGGTGTAGATGTCTCAGGGGCAGTTGTGGAGAAAATGGGCCAAGCTATCAGGTCCAGAAACTTAAAGAAGAGCGGTTTTTCAGTAGTCAATGGGTCTGGTTCAAGGCTTCAGTTGCAGAAGGTGAAGGTCTCATTGGTGAGCCTTCAGTTACTCAAACCCAGTCAGAGGCAGATTCTGTGATGCCTGAATTGCCACTGGAATCAGGTTCTGTTCCAGTCATTGTAGAAACAGAGCAGGAAGGGCCATCTATGGCCAGAAATCAGTCAGAGGCAGCAACAGCAGTGAGGGCAGAGGAAGACAGGCCAGCTACAGCAGATCCAGTTGTGCCTCCTGTTGAAAGGAGAATTGAGGACATTCTTCCTGAAGACATTCTGCCTGTTATGGAGCAGTCTGTGGCATCAGGCCACATCTTTGTAGACGGTCCAGCAGAAGAAGAGCAGCAAAATCCTGAGGACAATTCAATGGAAATGGATGTCCCTGTCAGGGGGAGACTGGTGAGTTGCAGAAGATGCTCCACTTGAGGGGGAGCAATCCCAAGAGGCACCAGATGTTGCACCTCCAGCCACTAGCGATCAGGAGGAAGACCAGAGAGAATCTGAAAATTTGGATGCAAGAGAAGGGGAGACAGCTAGTTCATCAAGCTCTGATGAGGACAATAATCCACCTCCTCCAGCTACAAAGGGCAAAGAGAAAGTTATAGCCCCTGAAGTACCCCTTTTAGCTGATGCACCTTTTGAAAGACAGGTCAAGCAAAAGATTATCATCAATTTAAAACCTGTGATTGAGAGGTTGGATGCTCAGGGTGAGCTGCTTTGCTCACTTCAGACTGATGTGAATTCCATCTTTCTAAGCCAAGCTTCAGCCCGCAAGGAATTGGTTCAGATTCGCTCTGCCATGACATGGTTTCATCAGGAAATGGGGACCATGAAGACTTTGCTATCTACATCCTTCAGGCAGTTGGAGCTCAAGCTTCTGCTCCTCCAGCAGCTCAGGAGCCTCTCTCAAGTGTACCTGAGCCCTCCGGGCAGTCAGCAGCAGCAGCAGAAGCCCCAGCTGAAGAGTCAGGGCCAGCAGGGCCAGCTGAAGAGTCAGGGCCATCAGGGCCAGCTGAAGAGTCAGGGCCATCAGGGCCAGTTGTGATGGAATCAGGGCCACCAGGGCCGGCAGTGTTGGATCCGATGCCTCCCTTGCCTGAAGAAGTGGTTTCAGATCCTCCACCCCTTGCTCCCTCTTCTACCAACACTCCCATTCCTCCTTCTCCACCCTCTAACTCCTCAGCTCCACCTGCTCCACCTCCCTTCAAAAAGCCCAGATCCAGGCCCATTTCCTCTCCCACACCTTTTCCTCCTCATCCCATCTCATCCTCTCCTGTTTCTTCTACTTCTCATCTTTCCTCTGCTCAAGAATTTGAGGCCCCTCCAGCATCCTCAGCTGGAGCCTCATCCTCTTCTGGTACATCTTCACTTCCAGAAGTAGGATCTCTCAATTCTGATGCATTTCTGAACCCCCCTGCACCTCCCTCCTTTATCACTATTATTCCTACAGATGTCCAAGTCGACTCACCCTTTCTTGATAAAATCAAGGATGAGTTTGAAGAGGTCATTCTTAAATCTGTGTTAAAGGTAGGTGACCACCTTTCCAAGACAGACTCTTCCAGTACTGTCTCCAAGAAGCGAAAGCTTTCTTCCTCCACATCTCCTCTTTACCCTCCCTTGTGGTTTTCTCTTACAGTCACCCACAAGCATACCTCTCTGTACAAAGAATACCTTCAAAAGGTTGTATTTGCCACTCTTCACAATCTTCCTTTTCTTAACCTCTCTGACCATTTAGATGTCATTCTTCCCTATACTCCTCTGTCTAAGGCCGACAAATCCAAAATCTTCTCCTCAGCCCACTCCAAAACTGAGGAGCAATGGGCTAAATCTCATAAAGATCTGTACAGTCGCTTCCTTCAGGCTAAGGCAGCAAGGTTTCCACCCAGGGATCACTCCTTGACCCTTTCTGAGTGGTTTCAGTTTCACCACCAGAACACCTGGGCTCCTGCCATTCAAAGCTCATCAAGCTGGTCAGGCACTTCCAAACATTCAACAACTACAGGTATCTCAACAATTTACCTGAAGTTCAGCTCAGCCAGTTCAAGAGAGCCATCAAGGTCCTAACCCACTCTGAGCAGTCTGAGGAAATCAGAGTAGATTTTGCCACTCTTAATGTACCTGAAGAGATTTTCCTGCCTCAGATTCATTTCCTGATTATGGAATCTTCGGTTGGTTCCGTCGTTTTTGAGCATTTTGCAAGGGTTATGGGCAGAATCAAGATTCAGAAAGGCCTTCAGGTTGGTTTTCCTAGATTTCTTTTCCGGGAATACCATAGGGGGTTTGTCAACTCTGCTGTCCTTGCCCCTCTACTCTCTGAATGTGAAAGGTTGAATGCCTCCGATTGGTCCAAGTTTTACTCTCTGTCTGCTCAGCAGCTAGCTCATCTGAATGCTGCTCAAGCCAGGGAAGGAAAAGCTCCCATCTCTCCTGCAACCTTCTTGGATATGAATTCAATCCAGCTGGTCTCTGATCCCTACCGCGTTTGGGCTGAAAGATACAAAGTGTTTTTAGCTCTTCGCCAGGAACTCAAGGACAAACAGATTTTCTACCCTGTCACCATGGACCAGTTTCTTGCCTGTGCAAGTTTTGGTAAAACAATCATCACCTGCACCTCCATGGATCCAGACGAGTATGACCTGTTTCTTACCAAGCAGCGCAGCCTCTATCTCTCCAAGATGGCTCCCATCATGGGACCATCCTTCTCCATTGAGAGCGGTGCCTTTAGGCAATTCTTCAAGCGTCAGGAAGAGCAAGCCTGGGAAACTATTTCTCATTATGCCTCCCTTCTCTCTCCTGCTTATTATTTGCCTGTACCTCCTCAATCTTAATTGAATGGATTGTGCTCCTTCTCCTCATTGTCTCTCATTCTTTGTCTCTTTCCTTTTGCTTTTTGCTTAATGACAAAATGGGGGAGAAAACTAACGTAAATCTGAAAAACATTTCATTTTTTGTATGATGTTTAGTATATTTTGTCATCATCAAAAAGGGGGAGATTGATGACCAAACTGTCCCCATAATAAATATTTCCATTTATTTATATATTAATTTTGATGATTAACAAAATAACACTAATGGATTTCTTGAGCCTTAAGTACAGGAAATAAAAGAAAAATGAAAGTTCAAGACAATCTGGTAAGTCTCATCACTTCTATCCAAGTCTTTGTATCGACTTCTTTGATAAGCAGAACGATTTTCTCTTTGACCGGAAAACTCAAAGCAAATCGATATTATAACGACTCTGTAAGATATCATAACGACTTCTTCAGAAGTTATAACGACTTGCTCATTATAACGACTCTGTAAGATATCGTAACGACTTCTTCAGAAGTTATAACGACTTGCTCATTATAACGACTCTGTAAGATATCGTAACGACTTCCTCAGAAGTTATAACGACTTGCTCATTATAACGACTCTGTAAGATATCGTAACGACTTCCTCAGAAGTTATAACGACTTGCTCATTATAACGACTCTGTAAGATATCGTAACGACTTCTTCAGAAGTTATAACGACTTGCTCATCATAACGACTCTGTAAGTTGTCATAACGATTTCTTTAGAAAATTACATCGACTTGCCATGTTTCATAACGACTTCTTTTGAGAGTTACATCGACTTGCCATGTTTCATAACGACTTCTTTTGAGAGCTACAACGACTTGCCATGTTTCATAACGATTTCTTTTATCATCTGTTATAGAACGACTTGGTTGTGATAATGATTTCATAAGTTATCATAACAACTTCTTATCAGTCTACAGCAACTTGATCATAACGATTCTATCAGATTTTCTCAACGACTGCATAAGTCATGTTTCCACTAATTAAACGTTTTTCCTTGATCTACGTTGAATAGTCAAAGTCGCATCTCGTCTGATTGACTGCCATGCATTTAATAAAGACTGAACGTATCTCTGCATGGACACAGAACATATCTTCCATTCTGGTGTATTCTCTGCATGCATCTTTTAGAACGATAAAGTGTTACTACTATATTTGTGTCTATCTGCTTTGACGTTGATTGACATCTGGAGATAGTATAGCTGTCTACCATTAAAGCTCAACCTTGCAGAACCTTAAGGATGTACTATCCTACAACAACGGACACAGAAGGAACTACAAGCAAACTCAGAAGATCTTATCTCTTTGCGTGCTCCAAAGAACAAAAGACTGTTGACAGGAAGCTTCCACAAAACCTTCCGTCTAACGTTCACCAAAGCTGTGAGACAACGGTCATCTCCTTGTCCTCATTCAAATCGGAGATACAAATACAAGATGAAGCTCGGAAGAAAAATGAATCGAGAAAATTCAATTCATATTGAAGAGCGGCTAGAACTCTGCAGCTTTCAAGTCTTCAAATTTTTCTCTAGAGCCAGAAATTCAGTCTTTTCGATCTTGGCTCTTAGCTCCCTGTGCTGTGAGAAGAAAAATTAAGGAAGAGCTAGTTTAGTTCTGAGAGAGTGCACTTTGTGTAGATTTTCGTCTCTCAGTGCTTGTAGCTTCAGATTGAGTTTTGTAAAAGCTTGATCTAGGGGCTAGCCTTTTTCTCTCAAGAATTTTCCCTTCGTGTGTGAAGGAAGACCTGGTGGTTTCCAGGGTGGTGTTGTGTTCCCTTCGTGTGTGAAGGAAGACCTGGTGGTTTCCAGGGTGGTGTTGTGTTCCCTTCAGAGGTGAAGGAAGACCAGCTAAGCTGGGTGGTTGTTTTTGTCCATAGGGGGACTGTACCCGAGTTAGTGAAATCCTGAGGGTTGCTCAGGGACTGGACGTAGGACTCCCAAGGAGAGGAGATCCGAACCAGGATAAATCTGTGTGTTGTGTGATTGTCTTCTTTGTGTGATTGTTGTTTTTACTAACCATTACTAATTCCTTTCAAGAACTCTTTATGTTTGTTTGGGTTCAGGTTTTTATCAGATAAATTTTTAAAGACCCATTCACCCCCCCTCTGGGTTAGCCAACCGGGCAACACTCCTGGTGTCTACATCAGTCAAGAACCCGGAGGAAGGTGTATTGGAGGCTTCTTGGGACTGCCCAAGGAGAGCTTCACCGCCACCTTTGATCCCTTTGGAGTTTTTACAAGAGGCAAGTACCCTACCCATAACGTCTCTGTATGTGTCTAGGTTGGTTTTACTATTTTTATGTATTTTCCCTCGTGTCCTAGACCCCCAAATTCACCCCATCTTTAGAGCTCGGGTCTGTGTTCTGCACAGACCTGACATTAACGGCAATATCCCTTGCCGCTAAGATCATGCTTAGCGTTCAGCAATTATGCCGTTGACATTGAATTAGCGGCCAGAGACCGCCGCCAAGTTCATGTAAGCAGAACAACAAGCTGTTCCGCCCTTCTATATGATTAATTTCGACGTGTTTTACGATGAGGATATAATGTATTCTTATATACTATGTACACTAGCTAATGTGATGAATGGGAGAATGAATGTACATCTATTTGTGGGTGGTTGAGTTTAATTGTTTATCTAATGTGTATGCGAAAAGAATGGCCATGTGTGTTCACCATGATCTTAATGACCAGTGGCAAAGTTTTGTTGCCCAAATTTGTTAGACCATGTATGCATGTTACTATCTGTGCTCTGAGTTTCTGACATTTTTCCCATGCTTGTATGATTATTTAAAATTCTATTTTGGGAAAAGAAATCATGCGTAGGTCATGTTAAATTCCAGTAAATTGCGAGTTGCTCGATAAATTTGGGAACAAATTCTGTGACCCTGTGCATGCTAGGGTGCAAACAGTGAGCTGTTAAAATTTGTGATTTTGCTTAACTCCATGTTAAATTGCATTATGAATATTAGTGTAGAATGGATGGTTAATTTTCTGAAATTTTATTTTGAGTCAGAAAAATCTGAAAATTTTCATGTGGAATCATGAACCTGAGATCAGCATGTGGTTAAATTTCCAAGTCGTTTGGACAATTATATAGTGAATTATGAATTTTCCATGCGAGAAATGTGAAAGAAAATGCATGCTAATGTGGGAATAATGTGATATGTGTGTGTGATCTGATTTGTGCAAATTATGAACATGTAATCCTGTTAACTGTAGAATCATGTTAGGAAATAGAGCCCTTGTGTGAGTGAGAAATGAATGAAATGAGAGTGACATGTGTAAACCTATGTGTTAAAATCGGTAAAAATGTGTAATGTGTAACTTGTGCCAAATGTGACACTGCTTGCGCAGAGGGCAGTGGAACCGTATCAGGGAAAAGTCCCCTGAGAAGGTTCAATGTGTAGTGACCCTAAGGGCATTAGGGGGAAATCCTGGAGGTGGACAAGTACCACTGGTTAGGGTGGAGACTTGTTCTCCCGGTCTGCGCAGTCCAAGAGTCACCATTGTATTGCCTAGATGGTGTCTATGTGATGTGATGTGTTGTGTCCTTCTTTGGTGGTTTGGACTATGTGTCACGGCACTAAATCGAATGTGTAAATGTGTATGTGTCCATGTGAAAACAAATGTGAATGTGTTGTGATCATGTGCAATTGTGTAGTGAAATAATGTTAAATGCGCAATATGTAATGTGTTAAAGATGTGAACAAGAATTGTGTAAAAATGTGAAACCAAATGTGAGGATGTGAGATTTAAGTCCATGATATGAGGATCTGAAATCATGTTAGAACAGCAATATAGATGTGGTTAGATCATGTCTTATATGTGTACAATGCGTAGAATCCATGCTAGGGACAATCCTTACTTATTGTAAATCATTCGATGTATGTTTACTTTCACATTGTGTTTGAATGAGAATGTAGCTTTCATGTGTTAGATTGTAAGTGTTAACCAACATCAAAACAGCAAGCTTAAAGTATGAAAAATGGTCATGTATATGTGTAGGAATGTGTAGATTCCATGTTAGGTATGTGTCCTTCCATGCATGTTCGGAAGTTTATGTTAATGGCTTTCATGTCTTAGTTGGTTGAAGGTAGATTTTTATGTGAGAAATGATAGAAAACATGTGATAGGTGATTCTATTTCTGCAAATCTGAAAGCATATCTATGTATTTAAATTGTAGATTCACCATGATAGGTTGAAAATTAATGTCAAGCATGCTACATGTTGTGTTTATGAATGTATATGTAAAACCTACATGATATGTGCATGTGCGGTATGTGTAAATACTTGCGGAGTCTTTTAGACTCACTACTTGCTTCGGCGTACAGGTGTAGTTGGTGACGAGACACTTGTGGAGGAGACATTGGAGACCGACTCCGAGCGCGGAGATTAGAGCGTTGCTGGAGTACTTGTGACTTTTGTGATTTTCATAGTATGTAATTGAACATTGTATTATCTTTATCATGGAAGAATGTATAAGTGTGGACATTTATGAGTTTGATTTCAGCAATTTAAATTATGTGGACTTTTAGTTCTTTAAACGTTATCAATCATCTATGTTAAATGTGGATGATGAATGAATGAAGACAGTGGTTCTTTTACTTCCGCTACTCTGTTCTTATATTCACGTGTATCTCAGCTGAATGTCATTGTTGGGTAAATGTCCCACTGTGATGACGCTCGCTATACCGACGTGGGTTGTTATAACCGTACCGGTATAAAGAGGGTCGTCGCAGAGATTGGTATCAGAGCAACCGGTTGAGATTGCACATGAATATACACAAGTCATCATCATCATTACATGCTAAGTCTACCTAGGAATGTCCACATGTGTAGAATTGATTAATAATGAATGAAAAGTAATAAGAAAATGGTTAGAAAACTTAGTAACCTAGCTCTAATGGTGGCTGAAATTTATTACAGCCATGGCTTCGAGAGGTAGGCGTGGCGGAGCGCGGCCCATGAGGACGAGCCGCGACGTGACGAGCGGGCGGAGCAGCAGGCCCCGGCACCGCAAGGTCCTGTACTTCCCCCACCGCCACCTGTGGATTATGAGTTTTCATGCTCTGGTGCAAGCCATGCAGACGCAGGCGCATACCCAGGCAGCACTCCAGGCTCAGTTGGAGGCTCAGGTTAGACTAATAAATGAATTATTAGCTGTTTTATTTGATTGTGCGATATTATGTTGATTGTGTATTGTTTGCTGTGATGTAGCAGGCTCAAGTACCAGCTCAGGACTATGGTTGACCTTCTACCATGGAGAGATTCAAGAGGATGCTACCACCCTCTTTTAAGGGGGAGAGAGATCCTTTGTTGGTTGAAAGCTGGATGAGGGAGATAGAAAAGATCTTCCGAGCCATCAGGTGTGCAGATGAGGATAATGTTACATTGGCCACCTACATGCTACAGGTATGCTTTAGTTATATGCTTGTATGTTTGTTAAGCTAGATTTGTTTAGATGGTGCTTATGAGCGGTGTACTGCAGGAAAGAGCTGATGTATGGTGGGCTTCATTGCTGCGTACCCGATTTGAGGACGGAGCTATCGACGTTGCTTCGGACGAGTTCGTGAGGCTCTTTCGGGCCAAGTTCGTCCCCGAGCATGTGCAAGATCGGATGGAGCAGGAATTCCTATCTTTGGCTCAAGGCTCTATGACTGTGCTGGAATGTGAGGCAAGATTTTCTGAACTCTCTAAGTATGCACCTCATATCGTCGTAGACGAGCGCAGGAAGACAAAGAAGTTCGTGATGGGACTCAAGCCATCACTGCGGACGAGGCTTGTGGCATTTGACCACCGCACGTTGGACGAGGCCCTCAGTGCTGCTTGTAGGCAGGAGGGAGAGATGGAGCAATACCTGGAAGAAAAGAAAGCTTCGCAGAAGAGGCCAGCAACGACATTCCAACGGCAAGACAAGAAGAAAGTAGTGTACCAGACACCGCAGCGATCCGTGGCAGTCGGCAGTTCTCAGGTACCTTCTGTACGTTCTCCTGGTGTGAAGAAAGAGTGTCCCCACTGTAGGAAGACACATGGTGGTACCGAATGTTGGATGATTACGGGCAAGTGCTTGAAATGCGGAAGCAGCGACCACAAAATCAAGGATTGCCCAAGACTTCAGCAGGGAGTCCAGCGTGGAGCGCCAGCCCCAGCAGTAGCGGCAGCGGCCAGCTACAGGAAGACCAGGAAGGCCTCGAGCCCCAGCTCGAGTGTTTTCTTTAGCTCGTGAGGACGCCGAGCAGGCGGAGCATGTCACCGAAGGTACGGTTTTGCTTTTAGGTGTGCACGCTCGGGTTTTGTTTGATACGGGTGCTACTCACTCGTTCATTTCCGAGCGTTCGCTAGGCAGTTAGCCCTAGAGTCAGGTATAGAGTCTGAGGATTTAGAGGTCCCTTTGTCTGTGCACACCCCTGCGGGTACGGTATCGACTAGGAAGTGCATTCCGTCGTTACCTGTGTGCATTGAGGATAGAATCCTAGATGGGTGTTTCTTCTTGCTAAAGATGAAGGACTATGATGCTATTCTTGGTCTGGATTGGCTAGAGGAGCACTATGCGTTAGTGGATTGTCGCCGGAAGAGGATTGTTTTCCGCATTCCTGGTGAGGACGAGTTCTCTCATCCCTTGCCAAGGAACTTGGCTGGAAAGTTAGTCATCTCTGCCATGAAGGCGATGCGCATGGTGAACAAGGGTTGTGATGCTTTTCTTGCCAGCGTGGTACTAGTGCCAGAGGCTGATGAGTCACCTACTCTTGCAGAGATTGAGGTAGTGCAGATTTTCCAGACGTCTTTCCTGATGATTTGTCTTGTTTGCCACCGGATAGAGAGATAGAGTTTACCATAGAGTTGCTATCCGGGCACCTCTCCTATCTCGAAGGCTCCATATCGGATGGCACCTGCGGAGTTAGCCGAGTTGAGGAGGCAGTTGCAAGAGTTGCTTGATAAGGGATTTATTCGCCCTAGTGTTTCCCATTGGGGCGCACCTGTATTGTTCGTCAAGAAGAAAGACGGGTCACTTAGGTTATGCATTGACTACAGAAAGCTGAACCAAGTGAATGTGAAGAACGGGTATCCCTGACCTCGTATTGATGACTTGTTTGACCAGTTGCGGGAGGCATCAGTCTTTTCTAAGATTGATTTGCGATCTGGTTATCATCAGTTGAGGATTCGGAGTGAGGATGTGTCCAAGACGGCGTTTAGAACCCGTTATGGACATTATGAGTTTTTGGTCCTTCCTTTCGGATTGACCAATCCCCTGCAGCGTTCATGGATCTCATGAACAGGGTGTTTAGGCCTTATTTAGATAGCTTTGTCGTGGTGTTTATTGATGATGTGCTGGTTACTCTCCGGATGAGGCCACACACCGTCAGCATTTGAGGTTAGTGTTAGAGGTTCTTCGTGAGCACAAGCTGTACGCTAAGTTCAGCAAGTGCGATTTTTGGTTGCGCGAGGTTCATTTCCTCGGGCATGTTATCTCCGGTGCTGGTGTTGCAGTGGATCCAGCAAAGGTCCAGGCAGTTATGGATTGGGAGGTTCCCAAGACCCCTTCGGAGATTCGTAGTTTTATTGGTTTAGCTGGTTACTATCGGCGATTTATTGAGGGATTTTCATCCATCGCCGCCCCTTTGACTCAGCTTACCAGAAGGGGTGAAGTTTGTTTGGTCTGAGAAGTGTGAGAGTAGTTTTCAATTATTGAAGACTAAGCTCACGACAGCCCCGGTGTTAGTCTTACCGAGCGGTGTAGAGGGTTTTGCTATCTACACGGATGCGTCTCGGATTGGGTTAGGCTGTGTGCTAATGCAGCAGGAAAGGGTAGTGGCTTATGCTTCTCGTCAGTTGAAGGAGCATGAGAGGAACTATCCGACTCATGACTTGGAGCTCGCAGCAGTGGTTCATGCACTAAAGATCTGGAGGCACTATCTTTATGGTGTCAGATTTGAGGTGTTTACCGACCACAAGAGCTTAAGTATCTTTTCTCCCAAAAGGAATTAAACCTGAGGCAGAGGAGATGGATTGAGTTCTTGAAGGACTATGACTTCGACCTTCAGTATCACCCTGGAAGGCGAATGTTGTAGCGGATGCGCTGAGTAGAAAGAGGCCATCTCTCCAGCAGGATTGGAAGATGTTGGAAGATGCGGCTTGCGCGTTGACTGAGTTAGAGCCATCGCTATGTCAGGCTTTTGTAGCTCAGTTATCTCTTAGGTCCTCGTTTTGGATGAGGTGATCGAGCAACAGGGAGCCGACCCTAGACTCTTAGAGTTAGTGGTAAGGCAGGCATTGCTCGTGATGAGGACGGTGTGATTAGATTTCAGCACCGTGTTTGTGTCCCCGATTTAGTAGATGTCCGTGAGCATGTGTTAGCGGAGGCTCACAGATCGCGATTCTCTATTCATCCGGGTAACACAAAGATGTATCAGGATTTGAAGAGATCATTTTGGTGGTCCGGCATGAAGAAGGATGTAGCGGATTATGTATCCCGGTGTTTAGTATGCCAGCAAGTGAAGGCCGAGCGACAGCGACCATCCGGCCTTATGCAAATGATGGACATCCCAGTGTGGAAGTGGGAAGCTGTCACTATGGACTTTGTTTCGGGTTTGTCTCGATCTAGAAGGGGCAATGACTCGATTTGGGTAGTTATAGATAGATTCTCGAAGACTGCTCATTTCTTCCCTATGAAGAAGAAGCAGTCAGTAGAGAGTTTAGCTAGATTGTATGTTAGTAGTATCATTAGATTGCATGGTGTGCCGAAGTCGATCATTTCGGATCGAGATCCGAGATTTACTTCGAGGTTGTGGAAGGGTCTTCAGGATGCTTTAGGTTCGGAGCTGAAGCTCAGTTCGGCGTTTCATCCCCAGACTGATGGACAGTCCGAAGGACCATCCAGACGCTCGAGGATATGTTGAGAGCGTGTGTTTTGGATTGGAAGGATGATTGGGAGCGTCATTTACCTCTAGTGGAGTTCGCATACAACAACAGCTTTCATGCGAGTATTGGTATGGCTCCATTTGAGGCGTTGTATGGTAGGCCCTGCAGATCTCCATTATGTTGGGAGGAGACTGGTGATAGGCAGCTGATCGGTCCGGAGTTAGTTCAGGAGACTTCGGATAAGGTCCATCTTATCAGGAAGAGGCTTGTTGCGGCTCAGGATAGGCAGAAAGTTATGCCGACAACAGGAGGAAGGATCTTGAGTTCGAGGTTGGCGATCATGTCTTCTTGAAGATATCGCCTACTCGAGGTGTTGTTAGTTTGGCAGGCATAGTAAGTTGAGCCCTAGGTTCATTGGCCATATGAGATTCTCAGACGTTTGGGCAGCGTGGCATATGAGCAAGCCTTACCCCCAGCTTTGGCTAGTGTTCATCCTGTATTTCACGTTTCGATGCTCAGGAAGTATGTCCGAGATCCGTCTCATGTGATTAGTCATGAGCCAGTGGAGATTCAGCAAGATCTGTCGTATGTCGAGCAACCAGTAGCTATTCTTGACCAGAAGGTTCAGCATCTCCGGAACAAGAGTATTGCGTCGGTGAAAGTTCTATGGCGGAACTTCTCACGAGAGGAGGCTACTTGGAGCTTGAGGATGCGATGAAGAAGAAGTATCCCCTTTTGTTTGAGTAGCGTCGTTCTAACTTCGAGGACGAAGTTTCTTTTAAGGGGGAGAGGGTGTAAGGCCCTCGAATTTTATTGCATTATTGTATTGCATGTAAATAATTCATGTTGTGTATGTACGTATGTAATTTACGTAAGTACTAGTAGCATACTATTGCATGCATTGTATAAACTAAATGTAAATAGTGTATGAATGGTATGATGGTAGTGTGTACATGATAACATATACATATGGCATGTATATAGGTGTAAAATGTGCATGGTTTCTGCATGTTTTAGAGTTCTGGACGAAGGCCAGATTGGCGTCAATATCAATGACGCTTGAGTTGAGTAGGCGTCAACCCATGGACGCCAATACTAAGTCCAGCATCCAGCGATGTGGACGCCAATTCTCTGACCTGCATGCGTTGCAGAGCCCAGAATTCTGGGAGCAAGCTAGCTCACCCATTGGGGAGCTGTCTCCAACGGTCTGATGGCCCTCTTGTCCGACCTGCGTGAGAGGAGAGCTCCTCTCCTCTATATACAAACCCTTTGCAACCAGAAACCCTCTCTTGGCTCTTTGCAAAGAGAAGAAGAAGAAACCCTAGTTCTGTGAGAAAGACCTGGTTTTGCAAGCTTAGATCCGGGGATTTGGAGCTACATCCGGCCATCTACAACGACTGGAAGACAACTGGAGCATCAGGGAAGGCTTCCCCGACATCTCCTTGGTGTCTACATCAGTCAAGAACCCGGAGGAAGGTGTCATTGGAGGCTTCTTGGGACTGCCCAAGCAGAGCTTCACCGCCACCTTTGATCCCTTTGGAGTTTTTACAAGAGGCAAGTACCCTACCCATATGTCCCTGTATGTGTCTAGGTTGGTTTTACTACTTTTATGTATTTTCCCTCGTGTCCTAGACCCCCAAATTCACCCCATCTTTAGAGCTCGGGTCTGTGTTCTGCACAGACCTGACATTAACGGCAATATCCCTTGCCGCTAAGATCATGCTTAGCGTCCAGCGATTATGCCGTTGACATTGAATTAGCGGCCAAAGACGCCGCCAAGTTCATCTGAGCAGAACAACAAGCTGTTCTGCCCTTCTATATGATTAATTTCGACGTGTTTTGCGATGAGGATATAATGTAACTCTTAATACTATGTACACTAGCTAATGTGATGAATGGGAGAATGAATGTATATCTATTTTGTGGGGGTTGAGTTTAATTGTTTATCTAATGTGTATGCGAAAAGAATGGCCATGTGTATTCACCATGATCCTAATGACCAGTGGCAAAGTTTTGTTGCCCAAATTTGTTAGACCATGTATGCATGTTACTATCTGTGCTCTGAGTTTCTGACATTTTTCCCATGCTTGTATGATTATTTAAAAATTCTGTTTTGGGAAAATAGAAATCATGCGTAGGTCATGTTAAATTCCAGTAAATTGCGAGTTGCTCGATAAATTCGGGAACAAATTTGTGACCCTGTGCATGCTAGGGTGCAGACAGTGAGCTATTAAAATTTGTGATTTGTTTAACTCCATGTTAAATTGCATTATGAATATTAGTGTGGAATGGATGGTTAATTTTCTGAAATTTTATTTTGAGTCAGAAAAATCTGAAATTTTCATGTGGAATCATGAACCTGAGATCAGCATGTGGTTAAATTTCCAAGTCGTTTGGACAATTATATAGTGAATTATGAATTTTCCATGCGAGAAATGTGAAAAGAAATGCATGCTAATGTGGGAATAATGTGATATGTGTGGTGATCTGATTTGTGCAAATTATGAACATGTAATCCCTGTTAACTGTAGAATCATGTTAGGAAATAGAGCCCTTGTGTGAGTGAGAAAATGAATGAAATGAGAGTGACATGTGTAAACCTATGTGTTAAAATCGGTAAAATGTGTAATGTGTAACTTGTGCCAAATGTGACACTGCTTCCGCAGAGGGCAGTGGAACCGTATCAGGAAAAAGTCCCCCTGAGAAGGTTCAATGTGTAGTGACCCTAAGGGCATTAGGGGAAATCCTGGAGGTGGACAAGTACCACTGGTTAGGGTGGAGACTTGTTCTCCCGGTCTGCGCAGTCCAAGAGTTGCCATTGTATTGCCTAGATGGTGTCTATGTGATGTGATGTGTTGTGTCCTTCTTTGGTGGTTTGGACTATGTGTCACGGCACTAAATGTGAATGTGTAAATGTGTATGTGTCCATGTGAAAACAAAATGTGAATGTGGTTGTGATCATGTGCAAATTGTGTAGTGTGAACAATGTGTAAACGCGCATGTGTAATGTGTTAAAGATGTGAACAAGAAATTGTGTAAAATGTGAAACCGAAATGTGAGGATGTGAGATTTAAATCCATGATATGAGGATCTGAAATCATGTTAGAACAGCAATATAGATGTGGTTACGATCATGTCTTATATGTGTACAATGCGTAGAATCCATGCTAGGGACAATCCTTACTTATGTGTAAATCATTCCAGTATGTTTACTTTCACATTGTGGTTTGAATGAGAATGTAGCTTTCATGTGTTAGATTGTAAAGTGTTAACCCCATCAAAACAGCAAGCTTAAAGTATGAAAAATGGTCATGTATATGCGTAGGAATGTGTAGATTCCATGTTAGGTATGTGTCCTTCCATGCATGTTCGGAAGTTTATGTTAATGGCTTTCATGTCTTAGTTGGTTGAAGGTAGATTTTTATGTGAGAAATGAATAAAAAATTGATAGGTGATTCTATTTCTGCAAATCTGAAAGCATAGTCCATGTATTTAAATTGTAGATTCACCATGATAGGTTGAAAAATTAAATGTCAAGCATGCTACATGTTGTGTTTTATGAATGTGTATGTAAAACCTACCATGATATGTGCATGTGCGGTATGTGTAGAATACTTGCGGAGTCTTTTAGACTCACTACTTGCTTCGGCGTACAGGTGTAGTTGGTGACGAGACACTTGTGGAGGAGACGTTGGAGACCGACTCCGAGCGCGGAGATTAGAGCGTTGCTGGAGTACTTGTGACTTTTGTGATTTTCATAGTATATAAATTGAACATTGTATTATCTTTATCATGGAAGAATGTTTAAGTGTGGACATTTATGAATTTGATTTCAGCAATTTAAATTATGTGGACTTTTAGTTCTTTAAACGTTATCAAATCATGTATGTTAAATGTGGATGATGAATGAATGAAGACAATGGTTCTTTTACTTCCGCTACTCTGTTCTTATATTCACGTGTATCTCAGCTGAATGTCATTGTTGGGTAAATGTCCACTGTGATGACGCTCGCTATACCGACGTGGGTTGGTATAACCGTACCGGTATAAAGAGGGTCGTCGCAAGGATAGCACATGAACGAAATAACACAACTTTCCAAATATAGCAGAGTGTCGAGTATAGCACAAATAGCAAGATGGCCATAGCCCAAATAGCACAAAGTATAGAAATAACACCACGAGTATAGTATAGCACTTTTGTCAATAGACAACGAGAGAATATAGCACTTTTGTCAATAGACAACGAGAGAACTTAGCACTTTTGATTGTCATTTAGATAGTCGAGATAGATATCACTCGAGTGTAATGCCAAACACTCTAATCATTTAACTCCCATGGGCACTAGCACTTTCGGACGCACATCCCAGGACCAGATCAGGCCCTTTATATATTGCCAGGCTTTGGTTATAGTGCTTATCTTTAGACAATCAGTCAATGGCCAATAGAGTACCAAGAAATAGATGAGAGCACTAGATGAATAGACGAGATAATAGAGACGTGAATAGATGAGCGAATAGAGTAAAGATGAGAGCCAGTGGACATTGCACGTATCACATCGAGTAAACAGGCGATAGTAACAGTTGCACACACGTGCACATGGTGTTGGCAGTCGGGTGGAACTCATGACCCTTCCACTGACCATGTTATGCACAGGTTCAGAGGTTCGACGTGATTCAAGGTAAGAGCGAACTTCTAATAGCCGTTTGGATCATGCTGATCCCTAAAGGGTGTAATAGGTGTTAGGGTACAACTGGCTCGTCGACCATGTGGGAATCCATGGACAAAGGAGACTTACGGAGGCCTTGAACAAAGACTCACTAGTCTGGCAGAAGGAGTATCCGACGGAGAGTTCATCCAAGTCAGAGAGAGTGTGTAAATAGAAACAAGTGGTCGACATTCTAGAGGAATTCTATAACAGTGGAGCATCGGTATCGGTGTTTCAAACATCGCGAGAAATATACACAAGTATATTTAAGAACGAGGCAATTTAATGACATAAATTACTGAAAAATTAAGTAACATGTTCATGCTAATTAAGCCATATTTGGATGGCTTAAGTGTGTGTAAGTGTCGTGAAATTGTAGGTAGAAAAGATCATGTGCATGTAATTTATTACACATAAATGTTTAATTTATAACAAGTGTAATCTTCTGTGTCTATGCTGTTAAACAAGAGTACAAGCACTTTGGAGAGTCAAAGCATAAAAATTTTGGGGTTTTTATGCAGAAAGCCAGAACCGACGCACCCTTGTAAGGGTCGCGACGGGGTTGACGGGGTTCAGGCAGATCATGATAGGCTCTTGTACAGGTTGCGACGGACTTGTCAGTTCCAGCAGGTAGGTCGCGACGGGGTCATGTGAGGGTCGAGACGGGCTCAGGCAAACCGGGCAGTAGATCACGATAATAGTCCCTGTCGCGATCAAATCACGACAGAGGGCACTGTCGCGACGGCCCTTGTGAACGCGGTCTATCGGGCCGTCGTGTTCACAGGGTTAGTGCCTGAGTCCGACAGGGAGAGTACAGTGCATTGGACTGCGGACATGACTTACCTTATTTTGACACAGAGTGATTCAAAAAACATATCTAATTGTACAGGTGATGAAAAATCATGAAAACCAATTGTGAATTATTCTAGACATGCATGGGTACTTAACAAATAGGAATTTGAAAACAAACTTTCGACATGCTTTAGTCATGGTATTCATGAAGAACTTAGAATAGTACACAGATGAGATCAACGAATTAATTTGCATGATAGGATGGATGGAAATTAGGGCTTTCAGGGGCAAAAGAAGCCTAACGACCATCAGAATCTCTACTCAAAATTGCGTGGCATGAGATCAAGTGTTCAAGGAGAACATGATTTAACAAGGGGGTTCGGGGTCAGTATGAGTGCAGAACTTCGAAAAGTAAGAAGTAATTATTGACTTGATGATAAATCATGAAACTTGAGGTTATTGTTCCTGGTACATGGAATGATCTACAGTCAAATCTCATTAGTTTTGCTCGTGAGAATGCCTACCTTTAATGGTTTTTCTCTTCTAGGATTTGAACTTGAAGAACTCAAGGAAGAACAGGAGGGATCCTTCTTCTCCACGAATTCTCCTTCCCTTTGGCTCCCTCCCACGCCCAGCAAACCCTTGGCATGAGCTAGGGCAGGCCATGAGGGTTTTAGAGGAGTATTTAAGCATCTCCTTATTCTATTTCCTATTATGACTCAAATTCCGATTTATTCAGAATTTCCTATTTCCCTCTCCCCTTTTTAGGCATGAGATCTCCTAATTGGGTTAGGATGGGAGTTAATTTTGTGGGCAACCTTTTGGGTAGGTTTGGGATTCCAAATATAACTCAAATTGCTAATTTAATGCATTAAATACCTCTTTTATAATTAAGTATTATTTTAGTTACGAATTTAGGGTATTTTTCCATTATTCCCCCTTTAAAAATTCCTATATTTGGCCCACTAAATTCTATTGGGTCAATTTAATAAAGGCCACACTTCTTTTCTTTTAATGGGTTTTAGTAAATTCTTTTTCCATTAATTTCCTATGTAATTATTTTCTTTTATTTGATTTTCTAATAAATCAAAATTTAAGATTATGTAAATTTTTATTTTTTTCAAAGATTCAGGTTGCTACAAAACCCCCGCGAGTTATAGCCTTTTGGGCGCACCCCCAGGACCAGATCGGGCCCTTATAATGTTGCCTGGCATAGTCATGTTTTTATCTTAGACAATCAAGCGGATGGCCAAATAGAGTACTAAGAATAGATGAGAGTAATAGACGAGAGTGTAGAGAGAGAATGTGAACAAATGAGGGTATAAAGATAGTAGATAAGATAGGGACATATTCGTAAAAGAACGATAAACAGGTGATAGTAACAGTGCACAACACTAGGTCGTGTGTCGGCAGTCCGGTAGAAGTCACATCCGCCCACTACTCGTGTCATGACACGAGCTAGATGGTCCGACGTGATCCCAAGGTGAGAGAGAACACACTGAGGACGTTGGATCGTGTTGATCCTTAAAAGTATAAAGGGTTTTAAGGGTACAACCAGCTCGTTGGCAATGGACGTCCGCCAAAGCTAAAAAGACTTATGGAGACCTTGATCTTGTTAGGAGTATTCCAATGGAGAGGTGGTCCAAGTCAAGAAGGAAGGGTATAAAAATAAGTGTCCGTCTTGCCTCGAGTGCTCGAACGAAGAGGAACGCGATAACGATGTACAAAGCACACGAATAAAATGAAGACAAGTGTTATTAAAATAATAGAAAAATTAAGTGAAATAATACACTTAATTACCAGATAGATTATTGAGTAATTTAATAGGGTCACTTGGCAAATATTAATGTTTAGTGTGTGCAAGTGTAAAGAAATCATGATTATGATTAATCGTGCACAAGCCTTTTAATTAATGGAATTTATGTAAATATTGCCCATTATTAATTAACAGGTCATAAATGTTCATAACAGTGCACAATTAAGGTTAAACAAGGATTATATGGCTTAAACAACAGGGGTATAAGAGAAATTCAAGGTTCTGGTTGCAATATGGAAATCGCGACGGGGGTCCCGTCGTGTTTCATGTCGCGACAGAGGGTCCGGGCGCGTTCTGCTGAACTAGGCCGGGCTGGTGTGAGCCGGGGGAAACCGCAACGGCTCGGGTCGTCACATTCATGACGAGGCAGTCCGGGCGGTCGCGACCTTCTGAGATCGCGACAGGTCGGGCCTTCGGGATTTCAAAAGGCGGGCCGAGCACACATGGGGAAAACAGCCCCATTTATGCTTCAGTCCATCCCTCCATGGCATGATACAGGGTTATTTAAAAATCCATATAAAATCGTAGGGTTGTCTAAAAACTATGAAACCAATTTTAAATGAAACTAGATATGTAGGGGTAACTACAGACATGAGTAATTAGAAAATGGACAAGTAATGGTCATGCTTTAATTAGGTTACATTTTGGTGACCTAAAACATGTACAGTCATGGAATCCGAATTAATTCGCATAGGATGCATAATGAAAATGGGGAAATAGGATCATTCGAAGCCTAGCATCATGTAGTATTTATGATAATATTTGCAAGGCATGAGATCAAGTATACACATGGATTGATGGCCAACAAGTAGGTTCGGGTACATGATGATGACAGAGATTGGAGCATTAAATTCTCATCTATGGAGCAACGAAAATTGGGGCAAGCATGGGGCTTTGATAGAGGGGATCAAGGTCTACCTAGGGTCGAGTTTAATTGGATTTGGCTTGAGAGATTGCCTACCTTTCATGCTTTTAAGATCCAAGGGTTGAAAGACAAAGAAGATGATGAAGTCCCTTGCTCCAAGCTCCTTCCTCCTTGCTCCTCTCGTCCACAGCTCCTCTCCTCGTCCTCCAAGCTCCAACAACAAACTATGGGTTGGTAGGTGCGCATTGAAGGTCTATTAGGTTGTTTAAGAGTCCAACCATTCTCCAACTCTTCCTTCTCCTCTTAGATACGAATTTCCTTGTATATCTTCTATTTTTCTAGGATTTATCCACCTAATAGGATTGGGGAGAGGTCTAATTTCATGGGCAATGAGTTAGGATGGGATGAGGACTCCTTTTAGGATAATTATGCACAATTTAATGATTATCCTATCCTTTTCCATTTATTATTAATTTAGGTGCGAATTAGCTTAATTAACTCCCATCCAAAGATAGGCACTTCACAATTGGGCCCATTCATTCATGTTTGGATCACTTGTACAACCCATTTTCTAATTAGCTTAATGGGTTTTAGTTTAGTTCCCTTTAATTCAATTTATTCACCCTTTATTCTAATTTAATTCTATTTATCACATTTATTCAATTAAATTCTCATTTTTCTCAATTTAATATCATTTATCGATATATTGAAATTTAGAGTTGCTACAGTTAAGACATGTTTCTACCATATTAATGAGATTGTAAGTCCTGTGTATAAACGCACTTTTATCTGTGCATGCGTCTCTAACGCACCTGTCATCATGATCACGTTACGATTGTGGATTCTCTAACTAGCGCATCTCTCATCTAAATGCGCTAGTTACCCTGACCACCTCAGACTTCCTCTGGAGTCACTATACTCTGACTATGCAAACCTTATCTATGTTTTCAGTCAGAATTGATCATTTATGTGACTACTATACTCAAAACTTCTTCTCTATTGCTATTCCCTGAACATTGTGTATGTCGTATTTGTCATAACTTAAATCCTTGGAACTCGTTTGCCACTAAATGATTATCTAGAAATTACATGGGATCTTGTATCCACAATCAATGCTTGGCAATATAAGGGCTCGGTCTAGCCCGGTCTGGCCTTAGGGGGAGTGTCGAAATGTTCATGTGCCTATAGGAGTTTATTGACCAAAGTATTTGACATTACACCTGAATACTTGACTTACTTGATTGATCTATAACAATTATCTCATAAATAATTGTTTGGCATGTTAAATAATTGTACTTGTTTCTCTTGTGGGTATTTTCTATTGATATGGCAAAACTGATACTTGTTTCATGAATAATGCACCTGATAATTATTTTGTTCTAGAAGTTGTCACCATTTTCACTTTGCTTATTAGTCATCCTACTACTGTTCTATGATTCTTATCTTGACGTTAGTTATTCTACTTGATAATACGTTAATCATTTAAAGATCGTCTGACAATGAGATATAATCCTACTGAGCATCTTTCTCACTCAGATTATACATGTATTTTTAGGATACTCTAATGAGGATGAACACACAGATGGGGATGGACAAGAGCACAGACTGATCCAGACTGTCATAGAGAAGCTTTATCTTAGAGTCATTGTAAAGTCTAGTAGAGTTTATGTTTTATTTCCAGCAAATTCCTATGTAATTATCTTGATGGGGCCTTGTGTTGATGTAATGAACGTTAGTGAAATGTTATCAATAAAAGCAATTTTAGTAGCTAATTGCATTTATTCAGATTATTGTACCTATTTGTTTATTATTCTATCTAATTCTTGTTTTGATCAGTATGCATGAAATACAACTGCACATTTCAATATTGTATGTCAAAGCATGACAATGTTCTATCATATGCCTCATGTTGGGCATCTCGAGCATGCCTAGGTTCGAAGCCTACTGAATGTCCTCGGTGAAGGGTGATCGTATTTAAGCTAGTGCATGCTAGAGCCGGGAGCTGGCCTACTAGCCTCTGGACCTCCTTCTAAACTTCTTCAAGCTTATTCTTTATTCCATGTGACCCGATAGTGTTTGAAGTAAGTTGGTGAGTAGTGGATGTCGATTGGTTCAGGTCCACTGTCGATGGGGAAAAGAGCTATTCGACTCAGTTTCAAACGCTACCGTGAGTGGGGGAGATACTATGGCGGCAGTCCTGGCCTAAGGTGGATCCTGAATGACCCCAAAAGGGGTTCTGATGGCCTGCTAGGAGGAGGCTAATTGCAGGACAGAGCTCCTATGCACTTGAGGAGCACAGCGAGTGGTCTCATGGTCTTGCTCAAGTCTGCTACCTGCAAGGACAAGGCTTGGAATGGTCGACCGAGAATGAGGTGGCCTGAGCAATTGTCTGGTGGTAGCTCCCATTCAGGCTCTCGGGCATACGGAGAGGGCGACCACAACTAGATCAAGTTTGGACTCAAGCGACGAGAAAGGGACTAGGAAACAAGCACTCAGCTCGTGTCGGTGCTTCCTCAATCTGCAAAAGTAGTCGATTCTAGGGATATTGGCTCCAGAGATGACCCTTCGACGGTCAAGTTAGTGAGAGGATGACTTCAATCCGAACAAAGAGTTAAAATGTTTGAGTGGAGAGAAGGACGGAGTATATTATGCCTTGAGGTGACACTTGTCCTATTGTCTACCTGTAGCCATTGGCCTGTTCTTGAAGGTGGCTCTTGGGTGGGGGAAAGCTACAAGATCCAATATGAGAATAATTCCCCCTGGGGGCGTCCCTACTTTATCCTTCTCTATATCCTTAGTGAGCCAGTTTGGGCCGAGCTGAGTGGGTGGCCCAGCGGCCCTGTCAATTTCTATTGTAATTATCCTCCGTGTGAGACGAGTTTGGCGTCGCACATACAATCTAATTGTAGGAAGAATAATACTACTCACGTATATAGGTATGGAATAAGTGATTAAGGGATGCGTAATTCTAAAATGTTACAAAATATGAGATAAGGATTAAAGCTACTGGACAATGTCTAAATTTGCATCTTTTCTGGTATACCACCATCTATATGTAGGTAGACCAATCATGCGTCTGGTGATGTGTATGACATTTAAACACTTCATTTGTTAAGGACATTTAAACAACCGTTGTATCTCCAATTAACTATGTAATAAGTATTAGCGACGAAAGGAAAGTGCGACATGCATGTTGATGGCCGAGGTCGCCATGCCACAGAGAAGCTTTGTTTTTTTTTTTCATTTATTTTTTTTTGTGGTACTCGGAATGCCGCAGAGAAGCTTGCCTCCCCGGAGAAAGGTTAATTGATCTGGAGAACAAATAATGAGCACCTTTTCTTGGCAAGAAAGAAAACAAAAAAGTGGAAACTCTTTTGAGGGACAAATTAAGGGGATCACCGAACCACACATGCGCTCTCCTCCATTGAATAGTCAGTGCCAGTTAGATTTCTCTAACTCCTCAATCATGTGGAATTCATATATAAGTAAGTTGTCGATTTGCTGTCAAGGAAGGGGCTAGTAGAACCGGTTCACATGTCTGTCTAGCTCAGAGACGAGCAAGCTTGGACGGGGGCCTGTTATGTTGTGATGCAGTCTCCATGACCAGGCCGCGTTCCATCCATGCACGGTGTCACCAGCTTGGCAGATATATATGTTTTAGAGAAAAGTTTAATTGATGTACGACTCATCGTACTTGATCCTCCAATTAGTCAGTGCGCATTATACCTGTCTCTGCACTAGCTAATAGAAGGTCACCTTTAGTTGCATGACTAGTAGTGCACTAAGCATTTTCTAAGTTTTGTCCATGATATGTCCTCTCTTATCAATCTTCCCATCATTCAAAGAGTTCCAAATCTAGTGCTTGAAAGATTTGCAAAACATATTCGGATTATCTTTAAAAATAACATAGTTTGAAATTTTAATTCGGTAACTAACAACTAAAAAAATTAAATTCGTAAAATAACATATTGTTTGACCGTCCAACGCCACGTCTGCCTGTTAAAAAAAAAAAGGGTAAACAAATCGATTATTGAAGAACCAGTTAACTATAATCAATCCTGTCATAACAGATTTTACATCCCCTGCCCCGCGTTTGAGAATCACCGGGACTGTGAAGGCGTAAGAAATTAAATGCTCATCTGATGATATGAGCCATGCACTTTGATCGCCCTTGCTACCTTTCGTCCTTTCCATTAACAGTAACACAGCAGCTTAATTATAAAAGAGAAGCTCTGTGGAGACACATCAACACTGTTGAAGGGCCTGACGACACGAGATGCTGAATCTCCCAACATGATCCACAGAACCTTCGACTGTGACATCAATCGCCTGTTTAATTGATTTCCAATCCGCCATCGTCGCGGGGTTTACCGTCGCCTGTGAATGATGATCAATGAGGCGACAAGAAGCCTAAACCGTGAAAAACCTCGCTGATCAGTACTCTTTGTGCGTGCATTGAGGGTCCGCAGACAGCAGTGACATGCATGCATGCAAGGAGCTAACTGTGTGCAGGGGAATGCGTGGTGAGGAACATCGATCACTTGAAGGTTCGGAGGTGTATAGTGGTAGCTCACACGGCGTACGTATACAGCGGTAATCACACTGTATATAATTCACTACGTACGGACCACAAGGATTCGGATAAATAAAGAAAGTGGGGGACGGGAATGTTGTCCAATACGTGTCGGTCTAGTTAGTTCTAAAACGGCGTATTAATTGTGGGGAAGAGGAGCAAAGTCTGGACGGAGGAGTAACGACATATATACACCTTCCATGCAGTCATTTCCTGGAGCTACCAAATTAATAATTGTGTCAAGAAACATTTGTTGGGAAGTAATTGAACGTAAAGGGACGGGAAGGAAAAGTAAATTGAAGTTATATTCGTCAAAACTATATATTTTCTAAAATTGGAAATTTTAAGTTGATGCTGGGTACGTACTTAAGCACCCCTTTTGAACGTGGCATTACTTCTAATAAGTACATACATCTCTTGGAAGAGCCCGACAGATCAACAGCTTTAACCCGTCAAATCAGATATAGATACATCCGCATGCAATCAGCTGTCTGGGTCTACGCCAAGCTAATGCCACGTTTAACACATTAAAGCATCACATATCTTCCATGAGGAACGTATGAACAACATTGAAAAGAACAATGCATGCATGAACGAATTTATAAATATGTTGTAAAACAAATTCTTTCCAACTGCTAGTTGGCTACAAATAAGAGATGCGCCATATGAAGATCACCCATCAAAAAATTACATCTTATATATGTGTCTGGAGCATAATTCGTATGAATCAATGAATTTAGGAGCGACTTCGGGCTCCATTATTCCAGTGAAACCTTAATTAACATGGGTGAATACTTTTATGTATCTCCATAATTGAAGCATGTCAACCAAAAAAAAAAAAAGAATAAATAGAAGTAATTGGAACCTTTAATACCCTGTTATCGTATGGCAGTGTCGTGTCCCTCCAAATTCCATGCATCAAGCAAGAGCCTTGCAATGGTGTTGAGAGTGGTAATGCTATGCTTCTTACCATGTGGAGATCAATAAATATATGTGGTCACTGCCGGTCACAGAATGTAACTGGGAACTTGGTTATAGGCCAACTCATTTAGGCTTGGGAGGTCCCAATAAAATCGAACCCTGTGACCAAGAACGCAAGAGCTTTTTCCGAAACTAGTCGAAACTAGGACCCCACAAAGTAGGAGGATGAATCCAAAAGTGAGCTCCACCGCATGGAACCTTCATAAAAGAAAGCACGAACGAACAGCCGTCATAATTCGGATTGGAAACCCAGAAGAGAAGAAATTGTATGTTGGGTTAGATATATACATAGACATGTGGATACCACATGCCCAGCTGGTTGCTACGTATACTGCATATATATCTAGAGTTTAGCAAACTAGTGCCAGAAATATTCATTGATTTTGAATTCAATATAGAATATTAATGTCAGGAAAAGGTTAATAACTTGGGCAGAAATGAGAGGCCAAATCTTCATTAATGTATGCCTGTTGCATATAGTACTACTCTTTACCTCTGCCAGAGCTTGCTTGTATGTTTCTTCCTGTTCTGGTTGATGCATGGAGTACTAGAAGTCACAACAATGCCGATATTGTTCTCTATTGATGGCTTTGGCTTGTTAGAATCCCCCGATTTCTCAGTGACGATCCACTCATTCGCCCTCCTGGCCTCTAACAGGCCGGTCATGGCTGCTTTCAGCCTATGCAACGACATGGCATTCTCGAAGAGAACCCAAAACACCAGCAGATGAAGAGAACTGCAAGACGAAAGTACATGTACATATTTCAACTAACATATAAAAGTTGATGATCAACGATATATACTGCTAATGTTATTAATTACTACTATACATACATATATATATATATAAAACCTTAAAAATTTAAACTCGTGCACAGGAGGAAGGTTGGGATGGCCTACCGTGGAGTCTCAACAGCTTACAGACTGTTATAACCAGAGGAACATAGACAATACCCCAATATGGGATGCTAGCTTCTGGGACGAAGATGGAGAGAGGAATGATGACGCAGAAGAAGATGAAGGTGAGCATGTGAGCTACAATCTTCCCCACAAAGAAGAAGCTATAGAGGACGTAGAATTTCTTCCACAGTGACACCTTCTGTACATGTGAAAGGCCAAGAGTGCATATATATGTAAATAAAAGAAATGGCATTCACGTGACAGAAGATCACAAAAAGGCAAGAGATAATACTGGCCTTGCTGGTCATGAACTCGAGAGCTATTTTCTGAAAAGGTTGGCTGGTCCGCAAGACCATCTATGCTGCTGATAACGGTAGGCTTTGAAGGAACTTGGTAGCTCGCTTTTAACCTGTTTTTGCACATCATAGTTGGTAAGATTAAGAAAATAGAAGCAAGCACAGTTACAAAGAACATTCTCTCAATGGATCTGATCTGATCATTGGTTTGGATTGTAAGCCTAAAATCTTCTCTCTATGGATCTCATAATTGGTTAGCACAAGCACGTAATGCATGGATACATTATCTTTACACATTTTATCATGATATACGAATATTAGTTTTAGAGGGTATGTGAATGCACTGTGCAAGAATGGACATGAATAAATGGTAGTCGATGAACAATCCTGCGCCTAGCTACTTCCGTAAATGGTAATCAAGACCTATATATATAGACATACTTTGATATCTCCATCATATATGAACTTCCATCCTTTAAGGCATGCTCTGACCGATAGATCCATGTCTTCTACTGTTGTCCGATCATTCCATCCACCAGCATCGTCAATTGCAGAAATACGCCACACGCCAGCAGTGCCTACGCAAATAAAACAATGAAGATGAGTAATAATCTTACATATGCATACCAAATTTTTGTGCATGCTTTATTCAGAAGGGAACTAAATCTTTTCAAGTAAACGGTAAATTACCAATTTTCAAAGGTCTAGTCAGTTAGAAGGATTATTGGGAAATAATGCCGTGAGATCATCGGATGTATAGATGATTGTATATATTATCTCTTAGGTACAGTGGCGGACCCTCTTTATAGTGAGTGGGGTCACGTCACCCCACTGACTTGGAAGAGGGTCTTAAAGAGTTCTTTTTTTTTTATTTAAGTAAGTCAAATTTTTATGTAATCTTATGTAAGGTAACCCCACTGATTTTAAGGTGACCCCCTACACTCAAGTGACCCTACTGAATTAAGTTGAGGATCCGCCATTGCTTAGGTACATATAGGAATTGAAGACGTTGCTAACATGACTAGTGATATATATTACCATTGTAACCAAAGAAGGCAAATGTGGACGACCCTCCCTGTTGCTCCACCTTAAAGTGATAATTTAGGGATATCTCCTGCATTCTTGTCATGAGGCACTCATCTGCATTCACTGGATCAAGTAAAATGACATGATGTCAATAAAAAAGGAAATTCATGAAAAAAAAGATGGTGTCCACATAGGTTAATTAAAGCCCCAATACGAGCAAGTACTTTACTAGATATATAAATCAAGCTTAAGTACTAGCCTCAAAACAGTTAACATGTTGTGAAGCTTTCCTTTGGGTGCACTTGTTGTGTTTGTGATAATCACTTAACCAGGTGCATAAAATGATACCAAATTTCCAACGTGATTGGACGAGAGCAATCTCCGGGTTGTGCACGAGGAAAGGAATAGTCTGCAATAAGAAGTCTGGCTCAGGCTGGAAATCAGCATCGAACATTGCGATGTACTCGCATTCTTGCACATAAGGCAGAAGCATCCCTTCCTGTAGAGCACCAGCTTTGTACCCTCTTCTGTTGTCCCTAACAATATATTCTATGTTCATGCCCTTGTTTGCCCACTTTTGGCATTCTGTCCTCACAGAATTCTACACATGAAAGCAAACAGTCACAAGGTTGATAGACCGTGCTCGAACCGGTGTAACATGTATGTATGTTTAGTTGATTTAATGATCTCATCCCTTCATGGTTCTCAAATAACAATAAATCTAATATATCCAAGGAAATTAACCATACTTGGTCACCAGTGAAATTAAGGTCATACAATAAAGTAAATGAAAAACAGGAAAATCAACAACAAAACTGAATTGCAATTTGGGATGTTTCGGCATTTTAGTATTCATTTTTATCCTATGTAGCTTCATATTTGTCCCCAAATAAAAGAATGTTTTCATAGTTTTTGTTCCTATAACATTTAAATTATCCTTTACTCCCTGCAGCTGACTATTATCCCAATCCACACAATTTAACTTTTATTAATAGCCTTGACTCAAAGGTTATCGAAAAAGTTATCAAAACAACCTATTTCTAAGGTTAAGTTTAGTGGATGTGAGGTGACTAAAATATAATTGTAAACGTTAGAGAGTCTAAAACATATATATCAAAAACATATGTTGCCATGAAAGGTTAAATCTCTCGGGATATGACTAAGTAATCAAATTTGAGTATTTAGAAATAACTGTAACAGATTATAGGGACTACAAACTTGTAAAATTACAAAAATTTATTATTCAAAATCAAAAGTAACTTGTTCCTGCATTTTTCGTATTACTTGACTATACATTTTTGTTAAGTAAACAAGAAAACTAGGCCACACGTATGTGGCCAAGAATGATGGACACTGGGCGTACGATCTGCATGATATTTTATCCCCTTCCCCACTTTGTGAATAACCCTAAAAGGATCTACTAGAATATTCCAACTTTTCTTGTGGGAAATAATGGATGCCAAGTATTCCATTAACATTATGGCCTTTGAGTAAAAGTTTACGGTTCAAATGTTCTCTGGAAGCGGTCTATGCATTAAATGAAGAGGCTAATAGGAAAATTTACTGAAACGTGCAGAGCAATCAAGAATACTGCAAGTTATAACAACCCTAATGTTGTGGTCTGTAGAATCATCTAGAACTTGGACTATCAACCGTTCTCTTGGCCATGTTAGACCACAGACTGCTCCAATTGAGAGCTGATAGACCTGCATATTGTTCATGGAAACAATCAAACTACAATTGACAAATCACATTTTCCAATATATAAACAAATTATGAAAGGATTAAATTGTTGGTAACATACCTCCCCCTCATTAAACATTGGTATTTGGACGAGCACAATTGGGAAAACTTAATTCCCAATCTCTTCATCAGTCAGTATGGGTTCCCACTTGTATAACTTTTTAGGTTTTCGACGGAGAAGCTTTACATAGACAATCACAGCACCCATGAAAAGCTTCTCTATCATATGCATTACTAGCAAAACCAAGCACAAAGCAACGACCACCCTCAGTATGGGAGCAATCACTATTCTTCTTATTTGCCTCCATGCCAAGCTGATTTGTTCTGGTTTAAAAGCTGCAACTGTGGCGAAGACCAATTCGTGGGCTTGAACAATTGAATACGCTAGGAACTGCGGTAGTTCAGCTGAGAGTCAAGGAGAAAGAACAGTTCCATTAAATGTACATGAGGTACTACTTAGGATTACTTATAATAAGTAACCAAGTAAAAACGAATGTCTATAAATAATGACCACTATACTGAGAAAAAAAAGTTAGCTAGCTAATTCATCAGATGAAGTAATGCATCTTACCCTTTATCATCTCCTCCATCTATATATTCTGCAAGCTTATACAATAAGTGAAAAGAGATGATAAAACAATGTACCCCCACAAGAGTGGGAGGTGTCAAATTTAGAAGAAGCACTCAGTTGCAATGTTGAGCTTCCGATTTCTTGATTGCTTGCCTTTTATATGCTATGAGCAAGCTTGGAGAGAAAAACATGGGTGGGATGTTAAGGTCATGGAAGCATGTTCCTTGCACTATTTTCAACCTACATTGATTGAAGTACTCTTGTCTCATCTATAAAAAACAATCAATGGAAAAGAAAAGGAGGACAAAACTTGCATCCTCATAATTCTTCATGCAAATCGTTGCCTATCACAACTAATTTCTATATTTTGTCATATTGGTTTTTTCGTTGAATATCACATCAAGTGCATAATAAAAAACTTTTGCCAATGTGTAATGATTAACAGGCAATACAATCCTTGATACAACTCATATATAACATGTGTAGAGTTCATAATTAAGGGGTCCACGGATCTGATCGTTGTGCACATCGATAGCCTGATAATATGCAAAACCAGCATTCTACTAACATTCTTTTCGAGCGACAACCTGGCGAAAGATGCCTTCCGAGATGGCTTCATTGTGGTATTTGGGATCCTACCTTCACTGCAAAGTTTCTTATTTATGTTTTCCTTACATTTGTTTCCCAGGATTCCTATTCTAGCTCGAGAAGATTCTTCCCAACCCTTCTATATATTATGGTTGGGGATCTACACTTCATTTCTCTCTTCCTTTCTAAGTAAATATCACGCTCGAACTAAATGATGCATATATCAATGATTTTTGAGGAAATAATATTTAAGAAATTAAGAATAAGAGATCGATGTGATTTGACTTTTAATGTTCATCATTCAAAATAGAATTTCTGGGATGTACTGAAGAATCATTCCATGTGTGGACTTGTTATGGTTGATACAAGAAGGTCAAAATACAGTCGTCAATGCATGTCAGAAAATGCAAATTTCTATTGCAATTTGATTATACAAGTTTGAAAAGCGAAGCCCAATTTTTCTGTTGCAATTTGGAGGACTATACATTCTAGCAAGGTTGGTCATACTGAGTCTCGTGGCACTGTCCGGATCAATCTGCATTGTACCAATCGATTGATCGAAAATTCTAAGTCGATCGACCCATTTTCATCTCTTTGGAAACAAAATAGATCATGGGATCTAGATGCCACCTTGACAAAAATTGATCGACCAATCAAAAGAAATTGATCGTCTGATTTGGACTTTGGCCTATTGAATAAGTGGCGGTGCTCAATAGATGAATCGGTCGACCGATCAGAAGAAATCGGTCGACCAATTTTGAGCCCAACGGATTGACCGTGCCAGGACTCATAAATGCCCTAATATGGCACGGTACACCAGTGCCGCCATGGTACATAGTGGCACGCCGAACCTTTCTTTATATTCAATATCCATTGGTAAATAATCCAAGAAGTATAATATTTTAAGAGGATCTTTTAGTTGCCATAATTTGAATACTTAGTCCAAGATCAAAGGGACATAACTTTCCTTGGGAAGTAGTAATTTATGTAACATTTATAACTATCATTTTAGTTAAGTTTCTTATGTTCAAGACTAAGTCGGAGAGACTCAAAGTCAATTGTGAAAGGTTAGACGGACTAAAACCATAACCCACAGTACAAAATATTAGAGACTCCATGTAGCCTTTTCCTTCACATGCTTCAAGATCATGCCAGTTGATGCTCATCAAAAATAAAAATTCTCATGTTGTATAATTGTCCTTTTTTTTTCTTGGCATGTAGTTAGTTGCATTAGAGATGTAAAGAAATTGTGGGATGGGATAAATAGTACGGGGTTTACTAGCTAGCAAAAGTGAGTTCAAATGAGATCATGGGTCCAACATGCTTAAAAGCACTAAGTGTTTAAGCAAAGTACCACACTAATGCGTAAGAAATTTCACCTTGATTTGAATAGTTTGGGTGACACGTATGCTGATTAATTTATATTATTTGGGCATATAATGCCTAAGATTCATGAAAGGATCAAGACTATGACTAGCCTTAGAGGGGGGTAAATAGGGCTATAAAAACTTGTCAAGAGAGGTCAATAGAAACTAATGAAGAAACAAAACACTGTGTAAAACAGAGAGAGGTGAGAGGGAAGAAAGAAACAATCGCACAAAGAAGCATGGATTTTATCCTGGTTCAGTAAGACCCCCTTTGGTCTGCCTAAGTCCAATCCCCACCATCAAGATGAGATTTACCCTCACAAAGAGTGAAACTACACCAACTGGTTAATGTGGTGCCCAGCTCACCAAACAAACCTGTTGGTTGATGCGATGCCCAACTCACCAAACAAATCTGCTAGTTGACATGGTGTCCAGCTCACCAAACTAATCTACTGGTTGAAATGGTGTCCAGCTCACACAATAAATCCGCTTGCTGATGTGATGCCTAGCTAGGTCACCAAAAAACACACTAGGTTGGGTATGTCAACCTAAATCAACCTTCAACTAAGAAGGCAAAAGCACAAAGCAAGAATCACAATATGAAGAATGATAGATCAAAGAATAGCAGATGAAAAGCTAATGGGGATGATCTCCAAATGTTGATGAAGCTTGAGAGTAGAAGAGAACTCCTCCAAAATCTCATTTCTTCAAAGAATTAGCAGGTTGGAAGCTCAAAAATGAAAGAAAGCTTGAAAAGAAAGAGCTATAGATGAATCATTGAGGGTGGCTCTCTTTTCCACGAAATTCTCTATGTAGGGTTTCCCCCAAGTGACCTTTTTTCTAGCCTCTTCAAAGAAATATCCATTGGGAGTAGGTGATAAGCAAACTTGGCCAAAAAGGTGTTTAAAGAATGCTTTTTGAACAGATCTGGAAGTGAGGGTCGACTCTCCTTTTTAATGAGGTTGACCTCACTCTAAACTTAGGTCGACTCCTTCATAAGTCGAGGTCGACTCCGCTTAAGCATGTTAGTTGAACTTCTTGAAGAGGTTGACCCTATTTCTTAGAACATAAGTGGGCTTGACTCCTTCATAAGTTGAGGTTGACTCTGCTACTGTAGAACTTGCAGAGCATTTGTATGGGGGTTGACTCCTTTAGAAATATGAGGTCGACTCTGCTACTGTAGCACTTGCATAGAATTTGTATGAAGGTCGACTCCTTTAGAAACTTGAGGTCGACTCCACTACTGTAGCACTTGTAGAACATTTGTATGGAGATCGACTCCATTAAAAATCTAAGGTCGACTCTGCTAATGTAACTTGCAGAACATTTCGCAGAGCAAAATTGTGGTCTACTCATTCACAAGAGTGAGGTCAACTCCTCATCTGTTTGCTCTTCCAATTTCTGAAGTGGTCGACTCAAAAACAAGTCTGAGGTCGACTCCTCCTCCCAGAGCACAAATTACCACTTTTAGAGTCGACTCGTTGAGTCCAGAATTGTTAAAAACTCTTTTGGAGGTCCATTTTCTCTTGGAAAAAGTTCTGCTTGCTGCACACAACTCAAGAACTTGTTAGCCAACATAATGAGTGTTTTGTGATTACCAAAACTCTAAGGGATCAAACAATCTCCCTCTTTTTGATGATGACAAAACACCTATATTGAAGGATTAACATTTTCCTTAACAAATCATCCATTTGCACTAATAACCTTAAATACATCAAGGCAACACAAACATAAACAGATATCTATTCATTCACAATATGCAATCACAAAGTTTTGTTCAAATAGTTTGTCACCACATATATCTATTCATCAAAATGTTGTTTGCTTCTCCCCCTAAGTGTAAGCTTCCCTTGAATACATGCACATAAAGCATAGCATAGAGCATCGGCAAGCACATGTAACAAAAATCAAATGTACTATCACCTCACATGTATATTCTCCCCCTTTTTGTCATCTTCAATAAGGAAGGAAGGTGGAAACATATTAATATGTGTTGCTTATGTAGAAAATGAACACATTCCTAATTCACGATGCATCGAAGTAAACTAGTCTTCACAAAAAGGTTGAATGAAAATATTAGCCAATTGATGTGTGGTGTCAATAAAATTTAATTCAATGTCATCCCTAGATACATGATCTCTAATAAAATGATGGCGTACTTCAATGTGTTTAGTGCATGAGTGTTGAATAGGATTCTTAGTTAAATTTATGGCACTAGTGTTATCGCAAAGTAATGGAATTTTAGACAAGCAAATCCCATAGCCTTCTACTTGGTGCTTAATCCAAAGTGTATGTGTGCAACAACTCCTAACTGCGATATACTCGACTTTAGCTATCGAGAGAGTAACAAAATTTTATTTCTTGGAGGACCACGAAATGAGGCAACCTCTTAAGAAATGAAAAGTTTCGCTCATACTCTTTCGATCAACTTTACAACCAACATAGTTTTCATCGGTGTAACCTATTGACTAGGTTGCAAGCCCAAAGGGGGGGGGGTGAATGGGTTGCTTCAAGAATATCTTAAAATTTTCCTACTTAAAATAACTTCAGACAAAAACACACTAAGTGTAGGTGTTAGAGTTAGTGAACAATGGAAGTAAGATAGAAATAATCACACAAAAATACACAATGACTTTTATCCTGGTTCGGACCTCCTATCACTAGGAGTCCTACATCCAGTCCCCAAGAAACTACTTGGGATTTCACTAACCGTGGTTACAGTCCCCCTCAAGGACACTTACACATCCAGCTCCTGCTGGCCTTCTCTTCAACCCACAAAGAGGCAATACAACCACCTGTAGCAACAAGTCTTCCCTTCAGCAAGGGGAACAAAACCACCTACTCACAATAGGTCTTCTCTTTTCACACGAAGGGGAATACTCTTAAAGAAGAGTTGAAGGGATGGCCCCTAGATCAAGCATATACAACAAGCTTTGCTTGATTTAAGGCACGAATTGAGAGAAGAAGAATATAGACTATGATGCTATCATCTCAGAACAACTGGCTTTCAAAGAAAAGAAGTGAGGGCTTCAGAAGAGCTGGGAGCAGATGGACTTGGAGTGAAGGTGCAATGCTCTCAATGGTGGTTGTGAAGGCTTGTGTGAATCCACGTGTATTGCTTGTGTATGCTTGGTTTGTTCTTCACAACCATCGTCTTCTTATCAGCATTTCAGCTTTCTTCATATGTGTTTGTTGAAGTGTCCATTGAAGTGTATGTTGTCTCTTATTCCTTGGTGCTCATTTCCATGCAGTCGCAACAAGTTTTATGTTGTAGAAACATGTGACTACTGGAAACTTGCAGGCATTAAATGCTAAGAGAGAGATCTTTAGTCAACGAACAAAAATGTGTTATACAGAAATAGATATCTCCATTGTGTCACCATGGAAATCATAAAAAGTTAAGGCACTTTCTGCAGGAGAGCTGTGTCCCATGACTAAGTAAGCCACAGACAGATATGTTCCTTTCTGTCGACACGTAAAGTATTAGAACACTTACCATGAAAACAGTAGTTAGTCAAAACGTCATAATGTAAGAAGATATTTTTGAAAGCTTTTCTAAGAAGGATATGTAACAAATAGCGGGAAATTTGAAATGCACATCTTTAAAAATGGTTTAAAAAAATATCGCGTGCCAAGATTTGATCATAACATAAATATAATTAAATTTCAATCACAATCGGTATGATTACTGCAAAGATACTTGTTTTGATAAAGATAATCATGGTATTTGACAATAATTTATCTTAAATGGAGATACATGCTAATCAGTGCTTAAGTCACAGTTGATGTTCAAAGAGTAATCGATATTTAAGCAAGATAATTAGTGTTTATGAACACAATCTATGTTTTATAAAGGCAATAGATATATAAATAGATAATCCATGTTTGAGGGCAATCGATGTTTAAGTGCAATCGATGTTTACGTGAGAAGCAATCGATGTTTAAGACAATCGATGTAGAGCTTCGACTGAAATCAAAATACAACACAATCGATCAAAGTGGAACTTCGGATGTGACGGAGTGTAACTTCGTATATGACAAAGTGGAGTTTTGTATAGAACAATTCATAACGCTGTCGGTCGAAGTGAAACTTCAGATATCACTTCGGATATGACAAAGTAGAGTTTCGACTGATCACGACCAAAAACATACATGACGAAGTGCCAGCTTCGAATATGACAAAGCTAAAGTAAGCTTCATATATGATGAAGTAAGCTTCGACTAAACATGATAAAAACATACATGACTTCGGATGATGTAGTTTAAAAGCAATAGCGGATGAAACTTGACTTCGATTACTTATGAATAAAATTATGAATGACTGTTGAACCACTCTCTATTTGTTCTTGTATTTTGGTGATAATAAAATTTATGATGTAACTTAAATTGAATATTTTGTTTCATCTGTGTCGCATCAATCTCATAGCAAAAGCTAAGTCTTTCATTGATGCAATATTTGGCGCACTAAAATGATAAAATCGATGTTTAATCAATATACATCGATTTCTATTTAAAGTGCCAAAGTATCAAGCGCCGCAACGATTTGTTAAGAAATCGATGCCATAACGATTTCTTCTGTAAGCGCAACGATTTGCTAAGAAGTCGATGCCATAACGATTTGATAAGTGGCCATAACGATTTCTTCTTTGAGCGTATTGATTTGATAAGAAGTCGTTCCCATAACGATTCCTTAAGTGACCGAAATGATTTTCTAAGAAATCGATCTCATAACGATTCTATAAGTGAGCGCAACGACTTGCTAAGTGAGCACAATGATTTGTTCTCACAACGATTTCTTTAGACCGTAACGATTTCTTAAGTGAAGGCATCGACTTGCCTTCACAACGATTTGTTAAGAAATCGTTCCCATAACGATTTCATAAGTCATGCTCATAACGATTTCTTCGTGAATTCTGATCAAACACAGATTGCCTTTATATTTCAAATATGCTTGGCGCTTAAATAAAAAGTCAAATATCTTCTGACAAAAAGCTGCATGCATATTTCAGAATCTTGTCAAAAAGATATGACCTACTATTTTCAGTATGTCAGCAGAAGCACAGTACCATGCATCATTTATCATAAACACTCGTTTATGCTAAACACTCTCTTCTATGCTGACAGATCTCGAAGACCACCAGAGTCTGATTAAGACAAATGAAGAGAAAGATCAGCAACGACTAGAAGAGCTCCAACGGATCTCTTCAACGGATCTATTCTAAAGCTGCTCAATATAAAAGATGGAGCATTGCTGAAGAACAGATGAGCCTTTTCTTGAATATCTTTGAAGGAGTGTACATCTGTGAGAAGCACCTTCACGCCACATACACTCAAGGAAAGAGAGAAAGAGCCCGAGCCAAGAAGAAGCAATCAAGCGTCTCAAGCATTCAAGCTTCCGAGCTTTCTGTCTTCTTTTCTCTCTTCTGTTTCTCTCCGAGCTTATTGTACATCTGGAGGAGAGTTTGGGACTGTGAGCTTTACATGAGTGTTCATCTTGTAAGGTCTCTCAGTCTGATCTTTCTAAGAAAGATCTGTGTCCAGCTGTAGGACTGTATACAGTTGATAACCCAGCTAGGGGTTTGTGTCTAGCTGAACCAAACTGGGGTTTGTACCAGTTGATAACCCAGCTAGGGGTTTGTGTCTAGCAGAACCGCACTGGGGTTTGTTCCAGGAGGTTGGCTTCTTGACCTGTAAGAGAAGTGGGCTGCCTCCTTGCCCGGGAAAGAGAAGAAGACCTGGTGGGGGATCCAGGGTGTTGTAAGGTCCACAAGGGGGACTGTACCCTTGGTTAGTGAAATCCCAAGAGTTTGCTTGGGGACTGGACGTAGGACTTCCATGTGGGAAGGGCCGAACCAGGATAAATCTCCTGTGTCCTTGTGTGATTGTTTATTTGCTTCCGCACTGCACTCTCTATCACACTGAACTAACCAAGCTTTCAAGTGTTATTTTCTGTGTTTAAGATTCTATTTCAGATTTCAGAAAAACCTATTCACCCCCCTCTAGGTTTGCTTGCTGACGTACCAAAAGGGCCAACAAGTGGTATCAGAGCGAGTCTCTGAACTTTCAAAGAAGATCCAACGATCTTAGAGTAAAGATCCATGGCAGCTCAAGGATATGCTGAAGGACAATCAGTCACCAGACCTCCATTCTTTGATGGAGAAGATTATCAACACTGGAAGATAAGGATGGAATGCTTCATTCGAGGCACAGACTTTGATCTGTGGCAGGTAATTGAGGTAGGTGATTTTGTTTTTATCCCTGCTGAAAACACTACTACTATCACAGCAGCGGATAAGATAAAGTTATCACTAAACTTTAAAGCTAAAAATTATTTATGTTGTGCTTCATCTAAAAAGGAATTTAGTAAAATATCTGCATGTATATCTGCTAAAGATATGTGGGAAAAATTGAAGCTCACATATGAAGAAATACCCACCACGGACGAAATACCTACTGATGCTCAAATGTTTAAAAAACCAAGACAGGAAGCTATAACTCCATCATCTTCAACTGTCGCCATTCAAAAGGAGCAACAGGAAGGACCTCATGATGTCATGCTTCCACCTGAAGAAGAAGAGTTAAAGGAGGAACCTCAGAGTGAGGGGGAGCCTCATATCCTTTTCAAAAAGGACATCTCTGAGGAAATAAGCACTGAAGAAGCTTCTGACAATGAAAAAGCTGAGGATAAAGCTCATAAAATCCAAGTAACTCCTCAGGAGACAACTTCTGTAAATAACTCCTCAGGTAGCTTCAACATTAGAAAAGAAAATGCCTATCTACTCTTGATGAACAAAAGAAAAAGGCATTCAAATGGGTATGGTTAGAGGATGTTTAAAAAAAAAACATCCAATTGGTGACTACCAACTCTTCACTTCATTCTAATCTGAAGAGGAAGTAGTCATCCTTTAGTTTTAGTTTTGTATTTTTAATGTACATTTATGTTTGTCATATTCATTAAGCTACAATGCTACTAACAGTGTTTGCAAGTTTTCTGTTAAGATGTATGCAGATAAAAATCTTGAAGACTTGACAAACAACATGTCAAAGGTCAAGAGCAACAAGATCAGACTTGCCTCACATTAAGAGGGAGTCTCATGCTCAGGGGGAGCACAGATTAAGGGGGAGTTATTCATTTATGTCAATCATTGTTGAACCCCTCTATGGTAAGAAATTCTCTCAAAAAGGGGGAGAGAAAATCCTGGTAAGATCCATCCTTTTGGTTAGTGACAAAAAGGGGGAGAGTTTGTATGAATTTTCTGAAACCTCTTGCTATATATTTTTATCAGAAAATTCACATAAATTTTGTCATCACCAAAAAGGGGGAGATTGTTGAACCACTCTCTATTTGTTCTTGTATTTTGGTGATAATAAAATTTATGATTGAACTTAAATTGAATATTTTGTTTCATCTGTGTCGCATCAATCTCATAGCAAAAGCTAAGTCTTTCATTGATGCAATATTTGGCGCACTAAAATGATAAAATCGATGTTTAATCAATATACATCGATTTCTGTTTAAAGTGCCAAAGTATCAAGCGCCGCAACGATTTGTTAAGAAATCGATGCCATAACGATTTCTTCTGTAAGCGCAACGATTTGCTAAGAAGTCGATGCCATAACGATTTGATAAGTGGCCATAACGATTTCTTCTTTGAGCGTATTGATTTGATAAGAAGTCGTTCCCATAACGATTCCTTAAGTGACCGAAATGATTTTCTAAGAAATCGATCTCATAACGATTCTATAAGTGAGCGCAACGACTTGCTAAGTGAGCACAATGATTTGTTCTCACAACGATTTCTTTAGACCGTAACGATTTCTTAAGTGAAGGCATCGACTTGCCTTCACAACGATTTGTTAAGAAATCGTTCCCATAACGATTTCATAAGTCATGCTCATAACGATTTCTTCGTGAATTCTGATCAAACACAGATTGCCTTTATATTTCAAATATGCTTGGCGCTTAAATAAAAAGTCAAATATCTTCTGACAAAAAGCTGCATGCATATTTCAGAATCTTGTCAAAAAGATATGACCTACTATTTTCAGTATGTCAGCAGAAGCACAGTACCATGCATCATTTATCATAAACACTCGTTTATGCTAAACACTCTCTTCTATGCTGACAGATCTCGAAGACCACCAGAGTCTGATTAAGACAAATGAAGAGAAAGATCAGCAACGACTAGAAGAGCTCCAACGGATCTCTTCAACGGATCTATTCTAAAGCTGCTCAATATAAAAGATGGAGCATTGCTGAAGAACAGATGAGCCTTTTCTTGAATATCTTTGAAGGAGTGTACATCTGTGAGAAGCACCTTCACGCCACATACACTCAAGGAAAGAGAGAAAGAGCCCGAGCCAAGAAGAAGCAATCAAGCGTCTCAAGCATTCAAGCTTCCGAGCTTTCTGTCTTCTTTTCTCTCTTCTGTTTCTCTCCGAGCTTATTGTACATCTGGAGGAGAGTTTGGGACTGTGAGCTTTACATGAGTGTTCATCTTGTAAGGTCTCTCAGTCTGATCTTTCTAAGAAAGATCTGTGTCCAGCTGTAGGACTGTATACAGTTGATAACCCAGCTAGGGGTTTGTGTCTAGCTGAACCAAACTGGGGTTTGTACCAGTTGATAACCCAGCTAGGGGTTTGTGTCTAGCAGAACCGCACTGGGGTTTGTTCCAGGAGGTTGGCTTCTTGACCTGTAAGAGAAGTGGGCTGCCTCCTTGCCCGGGAAAGAGAAGAAGACCTGGTGGGGGATCCAGGGTGTTGTAAGGTCCACAAGGGGGACTGTACCCTTGGTTAGTGAAATCCCAAGAGTTTGCTTGGGGACTGGACGTAGGACTTCCATGTGGGAAGGGCCGAACCAGGATAAATCTCCTGTGTCCTTGTGTGATTGTTTATTTGCTTCCGCACTGCACTCTCTATCACACTGAACTAACCAAGCTTTCAAGTGTTATTTTCTGTGTTTAAGATTCTATTTCAGATTTCAGAAAAACTTATTCACCCCCCCTCTAGGTTTGCTTGCTGCCGTACCAAAAGGGCCAACAATGACAACAAAGACTAACAAGCAATTTGAAACTTAGAAATACTTGGAATACTTAAATGATGATCCTGGAAGTAATTTATTTTTATTGAGTCTCATGTTGATAGACTTTAACCAAAATGATGTTAAGGTAAATATATTCTGATAAGTTTTGTTATCATCAAAACGTATAATCATGGAGATAAAGGAGTCAACAATCTCCCCCTTTTGATGATGACAAAACTAACTGAAATCATAATACTTCAAAAATGATATGATGAGATTTAAGAGTATTTCTCCCCCTTTTTGTCAAAGACCAAAAAAGAAGGTCTAAGGAATAGGAATGATGAAGCCAAAAGAAAAGTATGAAGAGAGAGGTATATGAAGTCTCCCCTTAGGCCAAGGCTCCCCCTCAGTTCAAGGATCCCCCTTAGCTTAAACTAATTGAAAGAGATAAAGGAGTTAAAAGTAGGGAACTTGGTCAGAAGGAGTAGACGATGAAAATGACCAAAAAGAAATGAGAGTGGTAGTTAAATATTGGATCAAAATAGAGTGAGTAGGTGTCGCAATAGTATAATAATACAGGTCAGTCTATATGAAGGATGTGTCGACCTCATGTAAGGA
>CM024756.1:81099283-81209193 GCA_014218235.1 Colocasia esculenta | reverse complement strand
GAGAGCTGGGGGTTTAGCCTAAGAAAAGTCTGTTACTGTAAAGTCTTTCTTCTTAGGCTCAGTCTCAGATCAAGCATTTCATTGTGTATCTTGAGATTGATCTAGGGGCTTCAGGTCCTTGCTTCTATGTTCAGAAGTGTTCCTCTTCAGTTGGAAGAGAAGGTGTGTTGTGCAAGCGTTCCCCTTGATTAGAAGGGAAGACCAGCTTGCGCCTGGTGGTGACCATCTAGGGTCTATACCAGTGTTCCCCTTGTTTGAAGGGAAGACCTACTGGGGTGTGTACCAATAAGGTGCTTCTTTAAGTTGCTTCTAGCTCGTAAAAGAAGCACCTGGATAAGGTGAAACAGTGGGTTGCCTTCTTACCCGGAAAGAGAAGAAGACCAGCTGGGGTGTTGGGTGTTGTATGACCCTTGTTTAAGGGAAGACCAAGGTTACTTGGTGGTTAGTGAAATCCCAAGAGTTTGCTTGGGGAATGGACATAGGACTTCCATTTGGAAGGGCCAAACCAGGATAAATCTTTGTGTCCCTTGTGTGCTTGCTTCCGCGCTCTTAGCTTCCTTGCACATGTTTATTTATACTAACCAAACATTTTCAAGTGGTGATTTTTTTTTTTCAATTTTCAGATTTCCTATTCACCCCCCCCCCCCCCTCTAGGTTAGTCTTGCTGCCAACCGTAAGTGGACCAACATCCCTTTGGAGGGCCTGCAGCTTGTGCTTCTACTCATTGACACGTCGCACGAACTTTTAGAGATGAAGGTGGGTACATTGAGGGGCCAGAGGCACATACTCCCTTGTAGGGGAGGCCCATGGTTCTCCCTCTCCCATGATTGATGTGCCAGGAGTGACTAGCAGTGGAGTTCAACTCTAGATGTTGTTTCCCTTCTCATGCGAGTGGGAGGAGGCTTCTTGATCTTTAGCAAGGGGAGGAGGATGGGATAATCCCCCTTCTTTGTTGCGGAGGATACGACCCTTATTAATGATGAAACAACCATTTGCAGTTTGCTCGGATGACTCTCCTCAATGTTAAATAGACTGAGAACAGCACAAGCACTCCTTCCTTACATAAGGAGTCATCGTTATGGTGATGAGCATGTTCAACTGCGCGTGGAGGTGTGCGTCACTAGCTGACTCCTTATGTGGGTGGCATTACCTAAGTCACTGAGGAAGGGGTCACTAATCCCAACATTTAGGATGGCCCAGGCATTGTGGGTGACACCAGTCATAGAGTGAGAGATTGGTGAGGTCTCGTTTTGTTATGTGTCAAGCACTAGAGCCTTCTCTTTATCAATGTTTTCCCTCTTGCTGTTGTTGTTGCACTTACGCACCATATTGGCTTCTCGTTCAATTTCCTATAGAAGGCGCCAATAAAGATGTGTGAAGTTTCAGTGTACTTCCCCCCAAGAGGTATTGTCCCTATTTGGGGTTTTGTTCTTTTCTAAGGAAAATGGCCCTCTTAGGAGAAGGGAAATGCGTCTTGCTTCTAAACACACACTTATTTTCACTACTTTTAATATGTGACTAAACTATGCCTCTACACAGCCTCCCCTTTAGTGAGGATAAAGATGTGTCACATGGATGCCTCTACACAACCCCTTTTTAGTGAGGATAAGGGTGTGTCACATGGCCTCTTGTTTACTTTCCCACAGACGGCACTAGATGGAGAAGCACGATGTCGTATTCCTAGTGCAAACTGCCATATATTGATGTGGGGAATCTGATGATAAGGGCGCCTAGAATCCAAGAGAGAATCTATATGGAAAGACAAAGATTATGGGTCCTAGGAGCGGGTCCCAAGAAAAACTCTATGATGTTTAAGTTAGAATAGTTCTTAGAGCAATAAGCAAGAGAGCTAAGCATGGCTAAATGATATGGAATCGCTCCTCACCAGAAAGAACTAAAATTGAAGTTACATGTCACTAGAGGGGGTGCTAGAGAATATATAGCTATGGGCTCCCTTATCAGTTCTGCAAAAGTCGGGGTCAAAGGAGGAGTGGATTGGGAGTTGTATACCTAGGATTAGAGTCGGGGGGTGTGCTAGGGAGTCTATTACAGACTCTGCCACAGGGGGACTCCTAATCCTCATCTTTATGCCTCCTTACCCCTGGGTTTAGCCATAATCCTATTAGGAGTCCTCTAACTTAAGCATTGGGCAAGAGCCCTACGGGACTAGGTCTCCTTGATGCCTGAGTGTGAGGTCCCTCAATGGGGTTTATCTCCTCTTCTCGATAAGGATTATCTCATATGGCGTTGTTCCGAGTAGTTCTCTCGTCGGCTTTCGGACCACCCAAGCTTCCTTTGAAGTTCTTCCCGAGCTTGGAGATCCCTCCACATGAGTCGCTGACTGAGCCTCATAACGCCTTAAGTACCCGAGCCTTCTTGGGCCATAGGTACTTTTTCCTATGTGCGCTTTTGGACACTTATTGGACTGCCACCATTTGGGCTGAAACTTGGCTTTTTGGGCTTTGAGATTTCTCCCTCTCCATTGTTTATGCTTAAAGGGCATTTGATGAGGGTTTCAAATAATCAGATATACCAGTAAACATTGTTCTTCATCATGTAATGAGATTGATTGATCGCACGGTCGTCTATGTGGGGATATTAAGGACAATATGCAAGTGCTCTTGCATAATGATTTTGTTAAAATAACTTGTTGTGAAGTCTTTGAATAGTTATGACATCTGACTGACTATCAATGAGAGAACTCCAAGGCAATAGTACTATTGTTGATCTTTAGACCTATGACACTAAGGCAGTGTTTGGGAGTGAATTAGAAAAGATTTTGAATTTTAAAATCCCTGATAGAATCACCACATTTTCCAAATGTCCCTGGCCGCCCTCGGTGTTTACGCGGGCCAGCTTTTCAGCAGAAGAGGGAGGTGGACACAACGTGTGACGGCCCTGGATATTTATGCCCAATAAGGCTCCATATCCAGATCCGCCTCCCGTGAACGGACCGAAGTCTCGCAAGGGATAGCTCACACACGTGTCCAGTAAGAATATAAAAGACAACCACAACAGTATAAGACACAAGAAAGTACATGTGCTCATATCTGCATATAACAATTTACAACTGTCCCAATACATTATTACATGTCCAATTAAAAAGTACAACTACCTCGGGCATACCCCGAGGGAGCACAAGCTCACACAACACTAACTACTACACTACTTCTGGTGGTACAAGTCTGCCACAATGCCGCTGCAAGCCAAACACACGGCAAGCCCTGAAAGGAACTATAGGGGATTGAGCCTCAACAAGTCACAGGCTCAGTAGGGACCACCCAAACACCTCAACAACTAAACAGAAGAGACCTCAACCTCAAAGGGTCTTACTGGCCACATAAATAGCCAAACCACATCCTACTTACTTAAACCATGGTTAATCAACAATTAACATAAACATATCAATTAACGTAAACCTCGGAAGGTATAAGGGAACAACAGGACTAGCACAACATTACTAGTCTGCCCAACCACTAGGAATACCTCAACCTCAAGCCTCACTGGCAGACCATTGCCTAGGCTTCAAGTCTCACAAGCAAACCATTGCCTCGGCTACAAGCTTCACGGGCAAACTACCCACGTAGGGTAACCGAACTGGCATCAACGTTCCAAGTCCACCACACATTGGAACCACAATCGAAAACGTACCCTAAACAGGGTACACAGCACGTGTGAAAGGTCACACCTCACAACTTCCACAAAAACACCGGTTCATCGCAACATTGAAAGGTTGGTACACAACATACCACAATACAAAGCCAACCCCCAAGGGGTACAGGTACCTACCTCCACGAGGTACCACCATGAAAATCACAACCACACAGGTGCCACCACACGGCACACCACAACTAAGCATGTGCCACCACAAGGGCACACCACGGCAAGAACCAAGCCCCTACCAGGGCACACCTCAACCAGTCAAAACCATAGCGGTGAGTCAACACTCACAATCCTAAACCACAAGTAAAGTTCGAGTCGGAAGGAACGACGCCACCATACGGGAACGGACTACTGGTTCATGACGCCAGTATCCAACCCGGACAACACAACACAAGAACCGCCTCTCAGTCTCGCAGTGAAGGACGAAAGGTCCAACTGGCACTCCACAACCACAGTAAAGCCAAGAATAGTGGAGACCAACCAACACTACAACCTACAGGTCACACACTCTGCAGGCCAATGCATGGCACCCTTAGGGACTTCGGCTCGAGCTCCCTAAGGTGAGGCACTGAAAACACAGGACTAGCTGGGGACTAGTACGTCTACTAGTGTCCGTACCTCCAACCACGAGCGCGCTACAAGCGACCGCACACCCACAAACACAAGTCACTGCCCTCTGTCGTCTTTCCCTCAGTCGGATGTACAACTTAAACACAGGGGTGAGGGTGTCCAGGACAGACGACACAGACCTCGACGGTACACACAGTACTAGGACAAACCCCGAGCACAACAAACACACGTGCTTGCTCACAGAACCTGGGGTACCTCACTAGAGGGGTTCCGGAATAGGCGCCGGACCACCACAGTCGGCAACGCACAAACCACGATACTACACATATTATCTTTATTACAAACCACGATACAAATGTGAGGAATAGCTTGTCCTGGTCACCCTGTGACCCACAAGCTAACCTACACAGACACATTCACGAACCATGTTAAACTATAGTAACCAGGCCTGTCATTGGTCATATCATGACCTCCATTTCCACTTTAAACCTAATACACAGCAACCAATAACTGCACACACCTTATACTAATTAAACCACCCTAAATAACTTATAAAAGACATTAAGGAACTGCGGCTTGGTTCACACCGGAACTTCACTACCAAACCAACACAAACTAGTTATAGAAGTTATACCACGATAGAGTCTGAGCCCTACTCACACTCAAACTACACAAACACCATGTTCACTATGTAAACGACACGCTCCTCAAGTGCTACATGTGCCCATGCACCACCCATGCACAACAAACCACGATAATCGAATAATTATGCCAACATGCACAACATAAAGCCTCTCGGACCTGTTATCATGACAGGGTCCTTGGTCGCCATTAGAAAGCAACCATTCGACATGTCGCGTTCAAAAGCTGAATGCGACGGGTCAGACTGTCGCGTTCAGAATGCGACACCTTGGGCTGTCGCCTTCACAGGCAAAAACCCTAATCCGGAAACCTTCTCCGGAACTTCCATGCAAACCACCTAAGCGATAATCTAACCCAGTTTTCATGCTCATTTCATTACCTAAACATGGTATCTACTGTTTATAAAGCATTAAACAAACTAAACATGCACCACACGTAATCCACACAATAAAACATGGTGGAATCTCCCTACCTTCCTGAAGAATGTGAAAACCGGTAATCACTCGGCGTTTCCCCCGCTCCATGCAACGTCCCCGCGACAAGAACACGCCAAAAGCACCGCCAAGCCGTCGAATCGCCTAGCAAAACCCCGCAGCAAGCTCCCCTGGCCGAGCAGACTGCACTGCAGATCTGTTTGGCCAAACTTGCTTAAAAATGCACAGTGGTTAAGAACGCGACGTATCACTCTGTCGCGATCTGAACACGACGGAGTAGGGCGTCGCCTTCACATGGTCGACATCAGCATGCCGCCCTAGCGTGCGATACGCGGCGCGCATGCAGACGACAACCCAAAACAACGGCAACAGGAATGCGACCACTAGGGCCGTCGCGTTCAGAACGCGACGTAGACCCTTGTCACGTTCACAGGCAGAAAACTTGTGAGTACTTTGGGCCCAATCTGCCGGCCCACAAAGCCTCACAACCTACAAAAACACCTGAAACACAGGCTAATGGGCCACACACTAGCCACCAAACCCACTAAACAAGGACCGCGAAGATCCGAAAAATGTGCAACGTTACATTATTATCACCTAAAAGGAATGTCGTCCTCGACATTCAACACGAACCATGGTAAATCGGATTATCACCTAAAAAGAAACAAAGTCATGCATATAACAAGTAGGATACTTTTCTACTGCACTTGCCTTTTCATACCATCTTGCACTGACTGAAAAACTGATTCAATCTATTCATTTCTGTACTTGCTTTGCTTTCCCTTTTCTTTAATCCATTTCATAGATGCACTGTCCGATTATTACATTCTGCTCTTTCTTACCTTTCAGCTATAAGCAATTCTACCTTGCTGTTGGCGCTTTATCTTTTTGGACTCAACCTGCTTCCACAATTTTCCGGTTGTGTTTGCAACATTTCTTTTGGGACCGCTTCACCTTTCTCGAATATCTTACACTGTAATACTTTACCATGCCATAATCGTTCTAAATTCTTGGATTTTTTGATGCCATTTTCTTTTTTCTATTTATCACTACTTGCTGTTATCCTGCCCCATCTGCATTTACATTCGTAACTGCCAACGTTTCAAAGAAAATCAATCACCATCTTTAAATTTCCTACCTTTCCACATTATTCTGCTCATACCGCTTTAAGTCATCTCTAATTAAAAACCACAATAACCTCTGTTCCTTTATTCCACTGCACAAAACTTTACATTTTTCCTTATCCAAGCAAACCTTGAACAATCTGTGAATATTAAATCTTCCTTGCTTCCGCTGCGCTACTCTGATCACACTGGACACTTTGCAAAATATTACATAATTTATGTTCGCATTATTGCTTTCAATTACTTTTTATGACTTCAACTGAATTCATTTCTAACTTTAACTGCTTCTCAAATCATCTTACTCAATTAATTTGTGCTGAAGAAATTACTATAATTTCTGATCTGCTAAACTGCTATTGACATGTTGTGCTCTTTATATACCTTCTTGCTTTACTAACATTCTCTGGCTAATCTCATAATTTTGTTACCTAACCTTCCAAATATGTCTTTAATTGGTCTACTCCTGCTCCTGCATCAAACTCTGGAATATCTTAATAACAGTCCATTTCTGTTCAATTGAATCACTTCTTATTTTTTTGCACCGATATGCAAATTCTGGCTGAATATTTCCTAATTCATCTGATCTTATTCATTTTATCATTTACTACATTCTTCCTTTCTCTAATTCACACCTTTTCTTTATCTAAATTGCCAATCATTTTAATCATAACATCTTTTCTGCAAAATATTTCTCTTATTCATTCTACTGTCTGACTAATCTTACTGTACCATTCATTAGTCATCTTTCATTAGAATACTACAAAAACTCAATTTGAATACCAAACTCTTTAAATATAATAACTTGCTCTGATTGCTTCCCTTGTTCCACTAACTGCTCTTTTCTCAAATATCATAAATATCACAATTTGTCTTACTATTTCTCTCAACTCAATATTTCTTAACTGCTTCTCCATTAATACACCTCTTTCCATTCTATTTCACTTAGCTTAAACTCATTTCAACATACTTAACTTTGACTTTGATTTTTCTCAAACTGTTCATAATTACTAACTTTTCCTGATTTTATTATTAGCACTACCACTTTTAATAACTCATTCTAAAAAATCTTCATAATCTGCTATTCATCAACTGAATATCTTTCTTGTGCAATTCTCAGAAAATCCAATTGCACACTGATTCTTCTTTTCTCTTTCTCTATTCAACTAAACTTTTCTGTACTTATTTATACGAATCCTCATATCAAACTTCATATTACCATCACTATTCATAACAACACCTTTCTCAAATACCTTTCTCAAATTTCTAATCTCAGGCACACTTAATCTATCTGCCATAAATCACTGCTCTTCTATGTACCAGTACCTCTTTTAAAGCTGATCTGTCTTACTTAATCATGTCAAGCTCTTCATAACACTAATCACATTATCATTCATATGTTTCTTGATATCATCTGACTCAGATCTCTAATGCCACAAACCTCTACTGAGGTTCTCAACTATAATCTGCACATTTAATCATTTTTGACACACACTGATCTGTTCCTCATCACCTTATTACCATATACCTGCCTCTGCTAATTCTGTATCTCACTATAACTCACTTACTGAATTCCATATCTAAACTTATTAATCTCCTCAATTTCTTTAACTGTGAATCTTTAACAACCATACATTTCTACCACAAACTAGTACACTGGTATAATCACACAGATTATACCACCTCTAATCACATCAACTTTTAACAACTGCTAACAGCTACCAAATTCTCAACACATAAATACATTTTAATATAAAAATTCAGATAATACCACTTTAACCAAACAAAACTGCAGACTTACTACCAGCAGTGAACATTAATCCATGTATTGATACATTGTACTCTCAATGTCTTTTCATATTCTAACTGGACCATTGCTCTGATACCAACTGTGACGGCCCTGGATATTTATGCCCAATAAGACTCCATATCCAGATCCGTCTCCCGCGAGTGGACCGAAGTCTCGCAGGGATAGCTCACACACGTGTCCAGTAGAATATAAAAGACAACCACAACAGTATAAGATACAAGAAGTACATGTGCTCATATCTGTATATAACATTTACAACTGTCTCAATACATTATTACATGTCTAATTAAAAAGTACAACTACCTGGGGCATACCCCGAGGAGCACAAGCTCACACAACACTAACTACTACAGTACTACTGGTGGTACAAGTCTGCCACACGCCGCTGCAAGCCTAACACACGGCAAGCCCTGAAAAGAACTGTATGGGTGAGCCTCAACAAGTCACAGGCTCAGTAGGGACCCCAAACACCTCAACAACTAAACAGAAGAGACCTCAACCTCAAAGGGTCTCACTGGCCACACAAATAGCCAAACTGCATCCTACTTACTTAAACCATGGTTAATCAACAACTAACATAAGCATATCAATTAACGTAAACATCGGAAGGTTAAAGGGAACAACAGGACTAGCACAACTTACTAGTCCGCCCAACCATTGGGAATACCTCAACCTCAAGCCTCACTGGCAGACCACTACCCAGGCTTCATGTCTCACAAGCAAACCACTGCCTCGGCTACAAGCTTCACGGGCAAACTACCCACGTAGGGTAACCGAACTGGCATCAACGTGCCAAGTCCAGCGCACATTGGAACCACAATCGGAAACGTACCCAAAATAGGGTACACAGCATGTGTGGAAGGTCACACCTCACGACCTCCGCAAAAACATCGGTTCATCGCAACATTGAAAGGTTGGTACACAACGTACCACAAACAAAGCCAACCCCCAAGGGGTACAAGTACCTACCTCCACGAGGTACCACCATGGAAACCTCAACCACATAGGTGCCACCACACGGCACACCACAACTAAGCTTGTGCCAACACAAGGGCACACCACAGCAAGAACTAAGCCCCTACCAAGGCACACCTCAACCAGTCAAAACCACAGCGGTGAGTCAACACTCACAAGCCTAAACCACAAGTAAAGTTTGAGTCGGAAGGAACGATGCCACCACATGGGAACGGACTACTAACTCATGACGCTAGTATCCAACCCAGACAACACAACACAAGAACCACCTCTCAGTCTCGCAGTCAAGGACGAAAGGTCCAACTGCCGCTCCACAACCACAGTAAAGCCAAGAATAGTGGAGACCAACTAACACCACAACCTACAGGTCACACACCCTGCAGGCCCATGCCTGGCACCCTTAGGGACTTCGGCCCGAGCTCCCTAAGCTGAGGCACTGGAAACACAGGACTAGCTGGGGACCAGTATGTCTATTGGTGTCCGTACCCTCAACCACGAGTGCGCTACAAGTGACCGCACACCCACAAACACAAGTCGCTGCCCTCTGTCGTCTTTCCCTCAGCTGGACGTACAACTCAAACACAGGAGTGAGGGTGTCCAGGATAGACGACACAGACCTCGACGGTACACACAATACCGAGACAAACCCCGAGCACAACAAACACACATGCCTGGCTTACACAGAACCTAGGGTACCTCACTAGAGAGGTATTCCGACATAGGCGTCGGACCACCACACTCGGCAACGCACAAACCACGATACTTACACATATTATCTTTATTACAAACCACGAAACAAATGTGAGGAATAGCTTGTCCTGGTCACCTTGTGACCCACAAGCTAACCTACACAGACACATTCATGAACCACATTAAACTATAGTAACCAGGCCTGTCATTGGTCATATCATGACCTCAATTGCCACCTTAAACCCAATACACAGCAACCAATAACCGCACACACCTTATACTAATTAAACCACCCTAAATAACTTATAAAAGACATTAAGGAACCGCGGCTAGGTTCACACCGGAACTTCACTGCCAAACCATCACAAACTAATTGTAGAAGTTAAACCACGATAGAGTCTGAGCCCTGCTCACACTCAAACTACACAAACACCATGTTCACTATGTAAACGACACGCTCCTCAAGCGCTACATGTGCCCATGCACCGCCCATGCACAACAAACCACGATAACAACAGGGTCCTTGGTCGCCATCAGAACGCAGGCCTTCGACATGTCGCGTTCAAAAGCTGAACGCGATGGGTCGGGCTGTCGCGTTCAGAACGTGACACCCTGGGCCGTCGCCTTCATAGGCAAAAACCCTAATCAGAAACCCTTCTCCGGAACTTCCATGCAAACCACCCTAAACGATAAAACATGGTATCTACTGTTTATAAAGCATTAAACAAACTAAACATGCACCACACGCGATCCACACAACAAAACGTAGTGGAATCTCCCTACCTTCCCGAAGAATGCAAAAATCGGTAATCACTCGGCGTTTCCCCTGCTCCACGCAACGTCCCCACGGAGAGAACAAGCCAAAAGCACCGCCAAGCCGTCGAATCACCTAGCAAAACCCCACAGCAAGCTCCCCTGGCCGAGCAGAGCGCATTGCAGCTCTATTTGGCCAAACTTGCTTAAAAATGCACAGTGGTTAAGAACGCGACGTATCACTCTGTCGCGACCTGAACACGACGGAGTAGGGTGTCGCCTTCACAAGGTCGACGTCAGCATGCCGCCCCAGCATGCGACATGCGGCGCGCATGCAGACGACAACCCAAAATAGTGGCAACAGGAACGCGACCACCAGGGCCGTCGCGTTCAGAACGCGACGCAGACCCTTGTCGCATTCACAGGCAGAAAACCTGTGAGTACTTTGGGCCCAATCTGCCGGCCCACAAAACCTCACAACCTACAAAAACGCCTGAAACACAGGCTAATGGGCCACACACTGGCCACCAAACCCACTAAACAAGGACCGCGAAGATCCGAAAAATGCGCGACGTTACACAACGCCACCACGATCTCCATTTTTTCAAAAGCGACATCTGCAGTGTTTTTTTTTTCAAATCCTTCATGTGTCAGCATGGACGATGATGCCAGAATTGCATCCGTACTGACACGAACGAGTGAAATCAGCTTTTACCGATTTTCGCTTCTTCCGCAGTATTCCCAAATGCTGCCTAAGAAGATCTTACACAAGTATTGATGTGCTTCAACATTTACCTTAGAGATATCGTAAACTGGGTATTGTACAACAGACATTTGGGTATATTGCAGTGCTTCAATACTCATTGTCGCTATTTAGAGAGAGAATTCTTTATATGATCATACTCCAAAAAAATCTCTGCCCAAGGACGAGTAGTAAAATGGAAAAGAGTTTTCAATTTAACTGGTGAGGATGGATCTATCCGATTAAATACTTAAAAGTTTGGCAACATGATCGTACTCTAAGATGAGATTGAAGGGTATTGCATGAACAAAAGATCATTATCTATATGGTAAACATGTACCATAAGGTAATGATGGATTATGAATCCCCTTTATCATCTAGTAGTCAAGGCATATTATTGGATACAAAATATGATCTATGACTTAAATAGAGTTAATTTAATTATAGTGAATTATATTATAATTTATTCAAATAGTATTAAAAAGTTAATTAAATAATATTAGAGTGAGACCTAAAATTATTAAGCTCACTACCATCTTCATATTGGGCCTAGAGGGTCACAAACATAAAGGGTCTAATTTTAATGACAGGGAAATCAATTATCAATTAAACATGAGAGAGGATCTTGGTGTTGAGAATAGGATTAAGACGAAGTCCAATTGGGAACTGGAGTTATGGACCTTTTAAGTTCAATCCAATTCGGAACTGGATTGGGCCAAAATCAAATTTGGAACTGTACTGGATCTCGAGAATAACTTCGAATTGAACAAAACATTAGATTGGAGAGGAACCCCAAGCCCATGATAGTAGGTGGGTGACAATTACAAGCAAAGCTATAATTACATGAGGATCTCTGATAGTTTATCCGGAGATAAGCCATCTAAACTATCCTTATACATCCCATTCTTAAATTTGATGGGTTGAAGTTATGAAAAGTGGGATAAAATTATCACCTTTTATCTAGATTAACCCAAGATAAGTTCCGATTAACTTGTCTTAGTTATCAAACTATCATTTTATTTGTCAGAGATGATAAGCTGGGGATAATTCCCCTTAACAAATTGGTCGACTTGCACTGAAAGAGACAGTTGAAACTATCAACTTAAAGATAACATTGCCTGAAGGATCTCGATTGGAGAGGGCAGGTAAAGGCCTTGGCGCAGAGCGAAAGTGATTAATACACCGTGGTTGAGAGGATCAGTTTTGACGACAGCCCCCAATCCCCAAGCTGCTGGGTGGGAAGCCAGAAGAGTGGTATGTGTGGCCGGATGTCATCACCGAAACATATAGCTGAATCGACCGAGTTTTGAATAAGTTCCAAGGAAATATTTCCATTTCAATGAGATACTTTTTGACCTGTAAAGAACCGAGAGTTTGAAATTATGTGCATATCAGACTCACCCTGACCACCAGTCCACTCTTATGAGCAGAAGATTTCTCAAAGACGACGTGCCAAAAATCAGAACCAAAAAAAAAAAAAAAAACCAAGAATCCCACAAAAAGAAGCTTCATCTGATGCATTTTTTATATGGAACGCTAGATACCATGGTCTGAAAATTGATGCTTTGGAGCCCAAACAGAACTCCATGCCCAATTAATTATACAGAGGGCTGCCGAAGCAGTTGTGAAAGCGAAGGTCATACATCCAGAAAATATATAAACCTTGTGAATCTAAGGCTGGATTCCTACGTACACGAGACTTCTTTTTCTTAGGCCAAATGGATAACGACCAAGAGCCAAGAAACCCAAGCTACCACCCCCAGCAAACACCATTTTTTCTGATTCTCTCTGTAAATGTGTTTCTATCACATGGGCAATGAAACAAGACAGAGAAATTCAGCTATCATCCTCTTCATCCTCCTCTTGCTCACCATCCTCATCTTCATCTGTGCCCTTTTCCTGACAAAAGTACAGATTTTAGGGTAAGTGTCGTGCAGAATATCTCATCGTAAAGTAAAACATGTAGAAACCAAGTAGGCAGCTGCTGGGCCACACAATTTTCTTTCTTTCCCTTTTTTTGGGGGGAAGGGGCGGGTGTAGAGAGAGAGAACCTCATCATCATCTTCATCTCCCTCAAAATCCTCCTCATCTGCTTCCTGAAATATAGGATCATATCTTTCAGCAAAACCCTTAGTTGGCACGTCACCATATTAATAGAAGATGCACGACAGCATGAACAAAAACACAGTGCATGACTTACGTTATTGAAATATTTCAAGGGATTAGGCCACAAATCTTCTTTGATTATCTCAGCAACCTACAACAAAATATGATGGTTAAAATGAACGTACAAGACATTAAAGAAACAAGCTATTTACTTCAATATTAATGATGCAGAAAACAGTTCCAATCTCAGTTTTTTATAAAAACAACAATATGTGGTATTTTGCCTCTTGATCTGAAACCAGTCACAAGTTGTTCTGGGGCCAACCTAGGGAGTAGAACCCTAGCTGCCTGCCCTCTCTTTCTCAAAGATGACATCTTGTCCTCTACTTCTTGAAGGCTAGATTCACTTTGAAGCTCCCAATACCAAAAGCCAGGAAATCTACCATCCTTCAATTCTCTTTCTTAAAGACTAAATTTCTCTCAGGGGAGCCTTGACATGACGATCAACTGGTGGTTTGGTATTAGATAGGCCATCAATTGAATCTAAATTGCCTCTTCTATCAAGTAAACCTATGTAACATTAGGAGGAAGAATTGTATAGAATTTCTAATGCTGTTCCATAATTTAACCTTTATGTATCCATTTCTGATAATTTTGAAGGATGAGGATAACAATGTAGACAGACATGGATAAGAGTAAGTTTTAAGGACATTTTTTAACAAAAATATTGGGGATTAGGTTAAGAATAGAGCTATTATCCTCACTGTTAAGTAGCCTCTTTTTATCCCTACATGGAAGGACCAAACAAGCAAAATAAATGAAAATTAAAATGGGTTACAAAATGGAGTCACTTTTGAGTTTTGCCCTAACAATGTGAGGTCAGACATGATTATAAAAACCTGATTTAATTATGACTAAAAGAATAAACTCTGTATGTAATATCCACCCCAAATAAACATATTTGAGAAATGTAGCTGACTCGAGGTGAAATTCACCCACTTACGAGAAGAAGTGAATGAAATAATTGAGATGCATCGGGCAATGTACAGTTAATTTAAGAACAAACCGACAAATTCTACCTCATCTTGGAATCCATCAGAAAAACTCTTCTGTTGAGTTTCAGCGAACCATGAAAAGAAGCTGCATTTATAAAGACAAATGATCAATAACAGAAGGATATGTGCAACAAGTAAAACAGGATGGAAGAACAATCAACTAGATTACTCATCAGGTTAAACCAAGACAAATTAAAAAATATCTACAGTTAAGATTTTATGTCTGCGGATCTCTGCTCATCCTTTATTGATGTATCTCATTTCTTTCTTGGCAGATGGGAATAATGTGTGGCATTTAAGATGTGGGTGGAAATAAAACTAAATAGAATGTTATATAAAAGGTTGACAGTGATAAGTAGACAACTTTTCCACCTCTGAAATTGGTTTTCAGAAGGGTGCTAAATCAAAATGACCTACAGAAGGAACAAACAGCATCTGAAGAGATAAGACTGATGACTCCTATAGAAAAGGTAGAGGTATGTTCACCAAATCAGTTGCCTCTCATATTGAGATCTATAATCCAACATTCTAAACACTTAATCTGTAAAGAATCAATAGTGGTTAAAAATTAACGGTCATTGAACTACCTCATGAATGCAGGAAGAAGATTTGGAACATGGGTGATATAAAGTAATCTGCTTAGTTCACTGTCAGGTGGAATCTTATGCTATATTTTTTTCCAATATGCTTGTCTTAATGGTAAAATCAAAGGTCAGGGAGCATGACACTAAAGGAATGTTCCTTAACAGGTCATCCACCAAGAGAAATTGTAAATTGGTTTCAGACCAGATGCTTAAGAATACAGGCGGTTTGATACCACTGCAGTTCTCTATTGTGATCAAGAAACTGAGGTTTCTTTCATAAACGTACAAAGAGGGGTATGCCCCGGTGCTGGTATATATGTTTTTCATTCAATAAAATTGAAAACCACTGGTAGTGCCCAGTGGAGTGGGAACATGCTTCCTCTCTGAGGAGGGGTGCGCTCTCCTTGGCACTTCCTTTGGTATCTTATAAAAGAAAAAGTCAAGAAACTGAGGTCTATTATGAGGGTTTACAGCTGTTCCAATAATACTTTTTGTTTCCCCTCTTAGTTGGTTCACTGTTTCTTTTTGTTTGATTCTAGCATGAATATATATTTTTTCTTTGGCCATGACTAAGTTGGAATCTGGAACTTCCTCATTTTTCTTTGGAAGTGTATTGTCTGTCATTTTGATGAAGTAATATTGTAACTTGCTTTCTCCATTGATGGTGACTAATAACTAAGGAAGCCCATGCTTCAAATTTAATAAGGGGAAGCACACATAGAATATCACTGACCAAATATATGAAGAAGTTGATACATCACCACCATTACAACAATGATAACTACTGTTTTCTCTGTTCATTAGTCACTACAGGGATCCAAGAAGTGCCTTGATAAATAGCAAACAGTACAAAATGGGATGGTTGAAGGAAACATAAAAGAAACAGTTTCTTACCTTTCATCGTGAAAGGCTCGCTTCCCATCTTTTCTTCCAGGAGCAGAACCATTTGCAATATCCTAGCAGTATTTTTAACATACTCAATATCGACACAAGAAGAAAGTAAAACATAACTACAAGATGTTTGCATGGGGATCAGAGAGCTTACCATACCCTCCTTCCATCTTATATTTGTACCAGTTATATTAGCTGTTCCATCATCAAAAAAATTGAATGTCTTTGTAAGCCTTGTATCTTCAAAGTAAGGATTCGGAGAAAAGGTCTGAACAAGAAGACAAGCATGTCAGACTAAGGTACTTGCTACAATGGGACTACACATTGTATAACTAAAAGCTCAGCCTAATGCCAATGAAGAATAGACTTACAAAGGTAATTGAGTATCCTGATTTTACATCTTTAGATTCTTCCACATCTAAAGCAACCAGATGCTTAAAGATCTAAAAGAAGACAGGAAAAAGGAATCCCATAATTGGGTATCAAGGTAAAACTTAGTTTTACATAATGATGTGGAAAGTTTACTGTGAATGAAGAGATTAAGATGGTTATCAAGTTGCAGTCTGAAACATGAATGCATCAAGCTCATGTTTATCACAAATCCACCATGACTATGTAGGCTTACTATTATGACATCAACAGACCTTTTGATCCTCCTCACTCAGAAGATCACCCAGTGCAGGATGACTCAAAAACTGCATAGTTAAAAGTTCACAAAAAATTAGCATTTCAATATAAACTGGAGCAATCCAATAAAAGCAAATCAAAGCCAAGTAAATTACATTGCATAAAATAAGAGAAAGTAATTAAGTACAAACCGCAGTCAACCAAAAATCAGGTATTGTTTGAATGATATCATTCCTCTTCGTATATACAGGCCTACGTATCTCATTGTATTTCTGCTCAACCTCTAAAACTTTATCACTTGCTTCCTCATTGATCTACAAAGCATCAGTACCCTGTTATTAAACAACTCAAAATGACAACTAAAGTTAAAAGTAAAATATCATGAAATGCACTGGTGCTCACAATACCATGACAAAAGGATGCTAAATAACAATTATATGTTTCCTGGACATGCTAACTATCCACAGTTTGAATTATCAGATAAACAAGGTTAAGGTTTACAACGACAGTCAATGGAAATACTTAAAGGGAATGCAAAAACAAATTAAATGAAGATAAACATTGAGGAAGGAGACCACTGCATAAAGGCGTTGCCATTAAACATCAGCTCTCGTTTACTATTTGAGCTTCAGTTCCAATAGAAGGGTCAACGTTGGTTAACAATGTGACACCAATCAGATACCGATCAAACTCACACTACGATAAGATGCAGACATGCAGTTGTATCAAAACAATAAAGTACATCCATAAAACTGAGGCACCTCAAAACTAATAAGACAACGAACCTCATATAATGCAACAACGCAAAACTATCATAGATAGAAAAAAAAAACCCAATGCATAACACTAAAACCATTTTCAAGTGGGGGACCGTTACAGAGAGAGGAAGAAAATTTAAAGAGAGAAATTTACGATGCATGCATACAATCAACAAATGTCACAAATCCCTGTAATCAACTGCATCCAGTAAGAACCACAATAACAAATGAAATCAACAATCAAACCTTCATCAACAGGCTGGAGTAAAAGATAAGTTCCAATACACGAAATCACCACTGGCCTGGCTGGAGAACTAATCAAAGATGCACGTATGGATAAAGGGTAACTCGCATTCGACAGAAATAAGAAAATGCCTACAAATAACTGAAGAAAGGAATCTGTTTTATCAGAGCACTCATGGAGATGAATCTACTGAACAGACATTGCAAACGGAACACTTGCAAAAACACGGAAAAAGGAAACGAAATGACTCACAAGATCACCAAGACGACGGCGAGAGAAGAAGCAGGGGGCAAAAGGAAAAACAGTGAGATGAGCATAGGAAAGCGGCGGTTGGAGCAATTGCACACCTTCTCGAGCTCGTCCTGTATCTCCTGCAACTTCTCGATGGAGAGCACGAGCTCCCCATCGACGTGGTCATTCTCCTCTCCACCAGCCCCCTCTGCCACCTTGGGCTTCTTCCCCTTGTTCGCCACCATCCTCGCCCCCACAGACCACACGCCCGGTCGAAAAACCCTAACCCTAACTGGCCCCCACTCAACAAGAGATACGAGAAAGAAAAGGAAAGGAAAAAGAGGGAGAGAAGGAAGAAGAGATAGAGAAGGTTTTAGCGCCACCCTGGCGGAAACCCCGTGTCCTGGGAGTAGAGAGACAGAGAGGCATTGGCCCATCAGCGATCACAGTGCGTGTGCAAGATCTTGGGGTCGGAAATGGGACTGTTTTGGTGTGTGCGAGAGAGCAGTGTGGATTTTGGAGATCCACAATGTGCGGTCGGATTAGGCCGTACCCTTCTATGTGAGGATCCGAAAGTACTTCTTATATTACCTGGACAAGGAGTTTGGATTAGGACTGTAAATGGATCTAGATAATATCTAGATCTGATTATTCGGATATTATCCGTTTAACAAATATCTGGCAGAGCGAATTTCGGATACGGATATTATCCGAATAATAAATAGAGCGGATACGGAAACAGATGATCCGCTCCGTTTAAGATCCGCTCCGAAATAAAGTTATTTTTTACCATCAGATCTTAAATTTAATGATCTATATATAATTATAAATATATAATTTATCTAATGTTAATCTTTTATTTAGAGAATATTTTTGATAATTGTATTTTTTTTAAAAAAATTACAGATTTTTTTTATTTTCTATGATTTTTAGATCACTTATTATATTTTATTAAGCTTACATTTCCGAAGCGGATAATATCTGTATCCGCTCCAAATCTGAAAAGTATCCGATTAAATTATCCGCTCCGTATTCGAATTGTATTCGAAGCGGATACGAATTATTCGATTAACTATTCGGATCGAAATCGAAAAACCCATATTCGCTCCGTATCCGCTCCGTTTACAACCCTAGTTTGGACAGCTTGAGCTATCTTTGGCCTCACACCCTACAATTTGAAGGGGGATTGATGTCCGCTATTTTTTTTTGTCTCGAGAAATGCTTGTTGTAAGGTTTCTTCCAATTCATATACGAGAAATGCTAGGTATTTTAATAGTTGGGTATAAATGCCACGTTGGTATTGTCGAAGCACATGTGATTGGGCCTGCCTGAAAAGCGATCACGTCAGAAGTTCAATGAATGTAGCTACTTGCGCACGCGACTTCTCGAGATTCACCATCATGAAATCCCTATTGTCACGCAAAAACTACTTTCTATATTCTCCAACTTTACCCTTCTCCCCATAGCTCCGTGAAACATCTATTCAAAATTAATTTTTTATTTTCTCTCCACATACTCGGTAGCTAGTATTTCTCTTCTCTTCTGACATATCTAACTTGCCTATGAAAAACACCTGGAGCTCTATGTGTTCTCGCCGTCTGCACTGCCCGTTGTCTTACTCGTTGCTCTACGGCAGAAGTTGAACACCATCTAGAAGTCTACATCTAAGTCTGACGACATAGAGAATGTGGCGATATAGTGTAGGTCTTCAAGTACTGTGCCAACATGAGTGATATTTCAGATGCCGCCACCCAAATATACACCACTATTTTTTCCACCTTATCAGATAAGTAGGTCATTTTTGTACCCCTTCATCAGTCCATGCACATTGTCATTCGTGCTTTACATCCCAACGACATATATTCAGCTGCATGCAAATAATGATAAGAAGATAGCAGAATATTAGAACCCAAAAGTACTCCCCAAAGAAAATGTAGGTACACAACAGACCCTTGAAGTACCTTCTGAAGGAGCAATCAAATCTATTGTACATGAGAGTAATGACGACATTAACGAAAAAATAATTATGCCACAGAGCCCTAATTTAGAGATCAGGGATGTTGTACTTATATGCAACTGTAAGTGGACACGTAGCTATTTGTCACTGCTATTTGTCTCCTGCTTCCAACATATTTGTCATCATTTATAGTCCATTTGTCACCATTTGTACCCTATTCTCTTAGTTTATCACTGTAGCAACCCGTTATTTTTTTATATGATTTAATTAAAACTCAATAAGTAAAACTAAGTGATTGGCTTTAATAAATGGTTCATATAAAAGTTATTGGGCCAAAATAGGAGTTTTAAAAGATAGAATAAAAAATACTATAAAATTTGTAGCTCTATTATTTTTTAATTTTGAAAGGGCAAGTAAATCATTAATATTACTCATATATATCTAAAATGAACTCCTAGCCCTACCCTAACTTGTTAGCCATTAAATTAGAGTCCCATCCTAACCCAATTAGAAGGATTAATGCTAGGAAGGCTAGATAAATATAGAAAATTTGTAGTTAAAGAGAAGTTAGAGTTGTGTTAGGAATTAATATAGTCAGATACAGAAATACACCCCCAAACTCTTCATTGCCAACCCTATTGCTTTGCTGTGACTTCTTGGATGTGGAGAAGAGGCCATAGGGGGAGGGAATCATGGGGAGAAGGCTGCTAGAAGTTCTACAAGCCTGTTCTTCGTGTTCATAACCATAGGAGTTTACATCATCCAAAGATAGGTGTTCTCGAGCTAAAGATAGACAAATCCTATACCATGTTAAAGCTCTTCATGTCTAGTTTCATATGCATCTATTTTGCCTAATTTTCATCAAGCATGCTTCGAGTATTAAGCATTTTTTAAACATCATGCAAGATTAGAGCTTTTAGTGTTCATATCATATTTCACGCATCCCAAGACCAAATTGAGTCAACCCAAAAGCATAGTTCTCTTCTACTCATTGTCCTATACAACTTTCATGTTCAAAGTTTTTCCCAAAGAGCCTTAGATCTCGAGTTATAGGCCTTACAAACATAGTTGCGTCGATTTTCACTGTTCTCGATTTGAACCCTAAACCGCGACCACTTCAGACGTCGTGATTTAGACATTGGTATCACGACAGACTAGACCGTCGCGATTACCTTAAAGACGACAACATAAACAGTCGCGATTTATATTTGTTCTAACAGGATCCGATTTCATCAAACTGTGTGCCACGTAGTTTTTAGTGCATGTCTGATACGCGACCTATCGTAGCGTCACGATTTGACCTGTTACCCGTGCAGCAACCCGATATTTTAATAAATAAATAAATCAAAAAATCAAAGAAAAGAGAATTAATTAAAACCCATTAAATAAAAAGAAGTGATGGACTTTATTAAATGGATCATATAAAATTTATTGGGCCAAAATAGAGAATTTTAAAATAAGAATAATAGGAAAATATCCTAAATTCGTATCTTTAATATTTTCTAAAAAGAAAAGAGCTATTAAATCATTAAAATAGCTAATATGTGTCTGAATTGGACTCCTAACCCTACCTAAATTGGCTAGGCACGAAATTGTAACCCAACCTAAACCAATTAGGAGATGGCAAGCTTGGAAGGTTAAAAGAAATAAGAAAAACTCAGAATTAAATAGGAATTAGAGTCATAATAGGAAATAGAAACAAGGGAAGCTTAAATATCCCCCAACCTCTCCATGGCCAGCCCTAATGCGTTGCTGAGGCTTGCTGGATGTGGAGGAGAGGCCAAAGGAAGGGAGAATTTGTGGGGAGAAGGCTTGCTCAAGATCTATAACCAACACTTCGAGTTCTAAGCCCTAAGAGACAAAACGACCCAAATGTAGGCATTCTCACCAGCTAAACCTAATTAATTTCGTTTGTAGGATGTTCCAAACATCAAGAACAAAAGCCCTCTCGTTGCTCTATTTTTCATCGACCCTATCTTTTGATTTTTATTTTTAAAGTTTTGCTCTCATCTTGACCCCGAACCCTCATATTTAATTTAGATCTCCATATACACTTGATCACATGCCACGAAAATTTTACTGGACATACTGCTCATGGTCAAGAATATTTTTCCTCTGATTTCCCCAATTTTCATTCAGTATACTACTCAAATTAATTCTTTTACCTTCACTGTATACTGTTCTGTGTTCTACGTGCATGAACTTGTTTAAAACCTGTCAAACTATGACTATTTTCAAATTCCTATTTACTGTGTATACCCACGCATGTCTAGATTAGTTTGCAACTAGTTTCGGGATTTTTCATCAACTGTACACCGAGATCTTTATTTTTGAAAGACCCTATATCAAAAAATGGAAAAGCCTAGACCGCAGTCCAAGGCAAACCTTTTCCTGTTCGAACTCAGGCGCAGAACCTGAGAACACGACGGCCCGATAGGTCGCATGTCAGGGGCTGATCGCGACCAGGACCCTGTCACGTTCTGAACGCGACAAGACCTGGAGTCTCGTTCTGGCCGCCTGTCCTGACCGACCCGTCGCAACCTTTAAAAGACCCTGTCGCGTTTTGGAGGTACCCTGTCGCGATCCTTGTAGGGGTACGTCACCTTCTAGATTTTTGCACATAAACCCTATATTTTTTCTAATCATGACTTTCTACAGTAACCACATACCTTGTTAACTATCTTAAATACAGTAAACAATGTTGTTAAACTTGGATATGTAATAGTTAATTAAAAGACATACACACGATCTTTTCATATCCATGATTCTCTTTATCATATGCACATACTTGTAACCATCCAATATGATTTGACTTGACATGAAAATATCTCATAATATACCTGGTAATTTACTTCAATATGTATATCACATTGCCCTATTTTTAATGGACTTGTCTTCGTTTCTCGTGATGTTTTGGGAATACCGTTACCGACACTCCACTGTTCTAAAATTCCTCTGGAACGTCGAGCACTTGTTTCTATATACACATTATCTTGACTTGGACAAACTCTCCATTGGATATTCCTTCTGCCGGACTAGTGAATCCTTGCTCAAGGCCTCCGTAAGACTTCTCTGTCCATGGATTCCCACATGGTCGACAAGCTAGTTGTACCTCAATACATATGATACCCTTTAGGGATCAGTAAGATCCAAACGACTTTTAGAAGTTCTCTCTTACCTTGAATCACGCCGGACCTCTGGCCTTGTGCATAACATGGCCAGTGGAAGGGTAGTGAATTCCACCTGACTGCCGACACCAATTGCACGTGTTGTGCAACTGTTACTATCGCCTGTTCACTCGACGTTTCATGTGCTATGACCTGTAGTTCTCATCTATACTCTACTCGCTTGTCTATTCACACTCTCTCTACTATCTCGTCTATTCATCTAGTACTCTCATCTATTTCTTGGTACTCTCTATTGGTCATTGACTGATTGTCTAAAGATAAACAATATAATTAATGCCTGGCAATATATAAAGGGCCCGGTCTGGTCCTGGGAGGTACGCCAAAAGTGCTATTGCTCGCGGGAGTTAATTGACCAGAGTGTTTGGCATTACACTCAAGTGCACTATCATATGACAATCAAAGTGCTATACTATACTTGTTGTGCTATTGTTATACTTTGTGCTATTTGTGCTATGGCCATCTTGCTCTTTGTGCTATGCTCGACACTTGTGCTATTTCATTCACATGTTATTGTGCTATCTTGGTTCATGTCATCGTGCTATCTCTCACACTACTTGACTCTTGCTCTCTATCGTTAGTTACTCTGCTCTTTAATACATTAATCATTTAAAGCATGCTTGATCATGAGATTTAAGTCCTACTGGGCGTTATCGCTCACCCTGCGTTATTGTTATGTGTTCTCATGTGAGACCGAGGGTGACACTTACACTCAAGAGGACGGGAATGACCAAGAGTGAAGTCAAGAGTACCCTGGCATCTAAGTAATATGTTAGAGTCTTAGTTAGTCTTACTTTTATGCAATGTAATTGGGCCCCTATAGATCGGCTTTGATATTAGTGATTGTAATAGACATTTAAGGAATTATTAATGAGATGCTTCTGATTTAGTATTTTATTCTTCATCCATTTTTGGTGTCTATTATACGCTCTGTACCCGTTTACTTGCAACTGTCTCACATTCTGATATTCCGCGTCGGGGCATGACAGTTTTGTGGTATCAAAGCCTAGGTGTGTTCTTAAGTATAGAATGATCTAGGTTGACCAGCCTCGACTAGAGTTATAGGGTGTTTGGTTACAGTTTTTTACCTCTCTTTTCTCTAAATTTTAAAAAAAAAGAGATCAAATACAAAGACATGTTTGGTAAGCAAATTTTTTTTTTAGGGAAGAACTTTATCCTTTGTAAATCTCTTTAAAAAAAAACAAGTGCCACTTGTTTTTATTTTAAAAACACAAAAGTCTCTCCCACAACCCCCCCCCTCCCCCCAAACCCAGCCTACCCGTCACCCCCCCTGCGGCCTCCCCTCCCCTCCCCGCCGGCCACCCCCACCCCACCCGGCGACCACACCCCCACCCCCGGCAACCACCCCACCCCCCCTTGCGGCCTCCCCCCCTCCCCCCCCACCCGCTCTGCGCCTCCCCCCCCTCCCTGCCCTGCTCTGCCCCCCTCCCGCGTCCCCGCACTCGCCCTGCGCCCCCCCCCCTCTCCGCCCTGCTCCCCCCCCTCCCCTCCGGCCGCCCCCACCCGCCCTGCGCCCCCCCCCCTCCCCCCCCTGCTCCCCCCCCTCCCCCTCCGGCCGCCCCCACCCGCCCTGCCCCCACCCCTCCCCCCTCCCCCCCCTCCGGCGCCCCCCTCCCTCCCCCTCGGGATCCCCCCCCTCCCAACAACCCCCTCCCTCTCCCCCGAGATCACCCCCCCCTGCCACCCTGCGCCCTCCCCCCCCTACGGCGACCCACCACCCCCCCTGCGCCCCCTCCCCCCCCCCTACGGCGACCCACCAACCCCGCCCTGCGCCCCCTCCCCTCCCGGCCCGGTCAGCTCCCACTCCCGTTCCAAACACATCGATAAAAATTTAAAATTTTTGATATTTTTACCAAACACATAACGTCATATTTTCATAACTTTAAATTTAAAGTTAAAGAGAACTCAACTTTATTTTTAGGTAGAAATAGTTTCTTTTTTTAAATTGCTCCCCAAACACCCCATTAGTTACCCTACCTACGTGACCTATGTTAAAACTAAGGGTAACTAGTTAAAATGTACCCACGCACGCAAAAATTAAATTCACATTAATTCATATTAAACAAGTTACTTTTGTAGGAACTTAAGCAACTAAGATAACTGCTGAACATGTTCAGATGAGGGGCATGCAACAAACTATCCAAGAACTCACCCGTGCGCTTCCGCAAGTTGCAAAAAGTGGAGGGAATCGTGGCGGTGCAGGCAAGATGCGTCGTAACTTCAGGAGTTTGAACCCGCCTAGGTTCAGTGGTTCCACGGATCCAGACAAGACCGAGCACTGGCTGAAGGAGACGGAAAGTATTTTCCGTGTTATGCAATGTCCAGCTGGGGACAAGCTGCTACTAGAAGATGCTACAGATTTCACCGATCGTATCAAGGGGAAGTTCATGAGGAAAGAACTAACACCTAGTCTGACATCTGCCAAGCCAACTAACGGAAAAAGCGCCCTTTCAGCATCACATAAGGACCTAGCCAGGAAAGGAAACTATAATACCGGAACAATTCAGATCAAGTTTATCAGGTTTGGAGGCTGGTGTGTGGCCATTGTTAGACCATGGAGGTCTATATGTGTTTCTACCAGGGTTTGCCCGTGCCGCCCGCGCCCAGGCAAGGTGCGGTTCGCCCGGGATGGGCGTCCCGGCATACCGTTGCGGTACGCGGCCGGGCCGGGCCGATGCGGACCGGTCCGGTGCGGTTTTGCACAGTCCAACCGGACCGCACCGATTTTTTTTTTTTACTTACTCTCTCACACGTTGTGTATCTAAGGAGTTTAAATGGTGTTTAATTGAGATGAAATTTAAACATAGACTAATTCAGAGATGATAAAAATATAGTAATTTTAGTTTAATTTTTTAAGTCATTTTTCGTCAAGTAAAATTGTCCCAAAAATCATTAGATCAACTTAATCTCAACATCTAAAGATCTAAATGGTGTCTAATTGAGATAAAATTTTAAACATAAGCTAATTAATGGACGATACAAATAATAATAATTTTAGTTTAATTTTTTAAATTAATTTTTTGTTAAGTAAAAATTGTCTTAAAAATCATTAGGTCGACTTAATCTCAACATCTATGCATCAATAACTCATAATATTTATATGTTTAAAATCAGTATATTTTTTTAGTAATTATGATGACTTTAGATTTGACTTTATTTTCGGAACCAAATATCGTCCTGCTGAAGTGCATATAGGGTTCGCCGTACCGCGACAAACTTTGTATGCACTTAAGTAGTCTAAATGATGTTTAATTAAAATGAAATTTTAAACATAAATTAATTAAGAGATGATACAAACTATAGGAATTTTAGTTTAATTTTTTGTCAAGTAAATATGTCTCAAAAATTATTAGATCGACTTAATCTCTATATTTAGGGATCTAAATGGTGTCTAATTGAGATGAAATTTCAAACATAAACTAATTAAGAGATGATACAAATTATAGTAATTTAATTTAATTTTTATCAATTAAAATTGTCCCAAAATCATTAGGTCGACTTAATCTCAACATCTATGCATCAATAATTTTTTATATTTATATTTCTAAAATCAATATATTTTTTCTGGTAATTATGATGACTTTATATTTGACTTTACTTTCGGAACCGAATATCGTCCCGTCGAAGTGCGCACGATTAAAGATAGTCACATGGTTCCGCCGTACCGTAGCAAACCACCGCGGTACGTGCGAACCATACTGCAAGCTCAGTCACATCGGGTCACCCCAATGGGGTGACCCAAGCATGCCACGACACGTTGATGACCGATACGGTCTGGTCCGCTAAATCTGTTTATTCTTTCTTTCATGAAGAGTCCAAGATTAGATCATCTTCATTAGGTGTAGAGAGGCCGCACTCATTACTAGTTTTTTGATCGTGATATGAGAGAGAAGGTCAAAAATAATCCACTGTATCTTTAAGCACAAATATTTATTTGATGTGATTCTAGTTGGAACTCATAGACAAAATCGTGGGGAACACCTTTCATGAAAAAGTCTCGAAGAGATACCTTCATTTGATATGTGGAAGGCATGATAATCATGTATTTGTAAATCATGATATGAAGAGAATGTGAAGAATAATCTACTATAATTTTGGACATAGATCATCAATTGAGGTGATTCCACTTTGAAGACGAAGCTGAAAAAGAATAGAACAACTTTGATGAAGACCTCATGAGCATATCAGCCCCTTTTAAGTTGTAGAAGACGTGATATTCGATAGTTCTAGAGGATATGAGAGAGAAGGGTGCATGTATGAGCAATGATGGAAAGTCTATCTTGAGTTGGATGAAGATTCTCTGTTAAAATTTGCTCATTTTAAATATTAACCAAGTCACAAAATAAAAAAATAAATCAAACAAGTCATTTTTTCAACCGTACCTCAGCGGTACGGTACGGTATACCTTCCCACAGGAATGCGGTACGGTTGATCTGGACGGTACGAAGAACCTTGGTTTCTACAGTTTTTCTGGTCAGGTGGGAGGCAAAGGGCTGGGCATCCAGCCCAGTAGGGCTCTGTCGGGCTCTTTGAGAACGGGTCGCATATAGATGACGCGATTCTCATGGGTTATCGCATCTGGTTTTCCCGACACGATTAGGACCCTAATTGTGGTCACTTTAAAGAACGTGATTTTGCACTGCCGTACGTGGCCGTCGCTGCATGCACGCCATGTGGTGCATGCAGGACGTCACGGGTTTAGTCGTGTCGGAAATGTCAGATGCGTTGCTTAACGCTCGGGTATATGTGACGCGATTTGATTATGTTATGTTAAGTGTATCTCTGTGACGGCCCTCTTTATACCGGTACGTTTATACAACCCACGTCGTATAGCGAGTGCTGCCAGCCACAGTGGGACATTTACCCAACGATACAACAGCTGAGATACACGCGAATATATATAACAGAGTAGCGGAAGTAAAAGAGAACTATCTCCATTCATTCATCATCCACATTAAACATACATGCAGCTTACAATTTGCAAAAAGGAACTAAAGTTCACATGATTTAATTTGCTGAAATAGAAATACAAATGTCCACATATTACATTCTTTTAATGATAGTTCTAATACAATGTCCAAGTACATACTAAGAAGTACACAATCACAAGATCTCAAAACTGGCTAGTCTCCACGCTCGGAGTCCGTCTCCGCTGCCTCCTCCGAGGGTACTGTGTCACCAACTATACCTGTACGCCGAAGCAAGGAGTGAGTCCAGGGACTCAGCAAGTAACACTATGCATGATATACACGTACAAGTCCTAGCGGTTTCTACACGCACATTACATTTGCAACACCATAGCATGCTAGTCCATTTAGTTTTCAACCTATCATGAAGGTTCTACAATATATACATAACGCATGCTTTCAGATTTCAAAAAAACATTCACCTATCACATGGTTTCTATTCAATTCACTCATGAGACTTAATCAAAATGAGAGCTATTGACATGAACATTTACTACATGAACGGGGACATAATTAGCATGGATTCCACATGTTCTCAAGTACATACATGACTTTTTATCATACTTTAGGTTACTGGTCTCACATGGTCCAATGACTATAAACCTACACATGAAAGCTACAACGTTGCTTGAACATAACACATGAACGATCCATCATGCCATTTTACTCACATACTCATTTGTTGTTCCTAACATGGATTCTAAACACTTTTGCACACATAAACATGAGAATAATAACATGTATTTCTGAATTCACTTGGTTTCAGATTTAGTTTCACATGGTTTCTATAACACATTTACCTATCTAAGATTTCACATTTTTCTTTACACTAGGTTCCTCTTTTCACATGTTTACACTTTACACATACAACATTCACATATCACTTACACATTTACACATGGTCACTTACACTTTACACATTACACTTTACACATAATTTAGTGCCGTGGCACATAGTCCAAACCACCAAAGAAGGACACAAACACATCACATCACATAGACGCCATCTAGGCAATACAATGGCGACTCTTGGACTGCGCAGACCGGGAGAACAAGTCTCCACCCTAACCAGTGGTACTTGTCCCCTCCAGGATTTCCCCCTAATGCCCTTAGGGTCACTTAACACAATGAACTTTCTCAGGGGGACTTTTCCCTGATACGGCTTCACTGCCTTCTCGGAAGCAGTATCACATTGGCACAGTTTACACTTTACACATTTACCGTTTTACACATGGTTTTACACTTGACACTCTTCATCACATTTACACTTTCTTACTCACATGAACACCTCTATTTTTCCTAACATGGTACTACAGAGTTTTCAAGGTTCAACACACAGTAAACACACCAATCATGCTGGGTTTTAACAAAATCAAATCACATTTCGATCATATGTACGAATTATCACATTTCACATGAAAGCACATAACTTTTTATTTACTATTCCAATTGACCTGAAATTTAACCACATGTTTTTTCGGTTCCAAATCATACCCTCAATTTTCAGATTTTTCTGAGCTAAATAGGATTTACAGAAAATCAAACACCTAATTAGCATATTATTCACAACTTAAGCTAACATGGGTCTAAACATTTTGAATTCATCCACTTACTGTTTTGCACAGAGAACACTAATGCTGATTTCAGAATACAACATCATCCTAATTCATACATCTATAAATCCGTTACCACAAACCATTTTTTACATGCTTTCATTTTACCGAACCGAACTTACTAGCAATTCCACAAGTATGCATGAATTACCAAAAATTCAGAACATACATACATGTCCCACAATTCTTCATGAATAGATGAAAACAAGACATTCAACTAATCCTAATCATGGAACATTAATTTGCAAAATTATCTACAAGTTATTCTCACAATTTTACAAGATGTCATTACCCCACATTCACCATCACATCACATTCATCCACAAACCACAATGCACAATATACATAGAGTATAAGGTGTACCATATATCCTCATCGCATAAAACATACCGAAATTAATATACAAGAGGGACATAACAGCTCACTGTTCTGTTCAGAAGAACTAGACGACGGTCTCTGGCCGCTGACTCAGAGTCAGCGGCATGGTCGATGGACGCCAAGGATGAACTGGGCGTCCAGAGACCTTGCCGTCTACTCAGGTCTGTGCAGAAACACAGACCCGAGCTCTAAATCTTGGGTGAATTGGAGGGTCTAGGACTCGAGGAAAATTCCATAAAATGTCAAAAACCACCTAGACTCATACGGGGACACCATAGATAGGTCACTTGCCTCTCTAAAATCCTCCAAGAGATTTATGGCTCGAAGAAGACCTCCTTGGGCAGTTCCAAGAAGTTGCAGAAGTGCCTCCAAGATTGCCTTCCTCCGAGCTCCTGGTTGATCTCCACGCCGAGGGATGATGGGGAGGCCTTCCCCTATGCTTCAGCTTCCTCCTTGATGCAGAAGATCTTCAAATGAACTCCAAGGGGTCGGATTTGGGGGTTCAAAAATGGGGGTTTTCTCACAGAATGCTCTAGGGTTTTTCTTTCTCACTTCTCTCCTCTTGCAAGGGTGAAGGGAAAGAGTGGGGAGAGCCATTTCGGGTTCAGACCTAAGAGGGTCTTTCTCCCACTCACTAGGGTGATGGACACCCTCAGAGCGTTGGGGGACATCCCCCCAATGGTTGCCATGCCTTGGTTCAGAAGACAGCAGCTCTACTGCGCATGCAGGCCAGAGAGAAGTCGACGTCCAGATCGCTAAACGCCGGAATTAGGGTTGGCGTCCAGGGCTGGACGCTAACACCACCTCAACGGCCTGGGGATTGACGCCAAAAGGGCCTTCGGCCAGAACCCTAATTATGCAGAAAACCATGCATACCAGCTTCTATACATGCAATAAGTACATGTTATTATATTCACACTATCATCATGCAATACACACACTATTTACGTTTAATATAACACATGTACACGTAATTATGCTATTATAATATCTACTTAAATACGTACATACATACTCAACACAATATACACACATAAATATGAAAAAAATACGACGAAAAATTCGAGGGTCTTACAATCTTCCTCTGGCCGAACAGTGCAATTGCACTGCTCAACTGGGGAAGATGTTGTTGCGGCTGCAAAGGAGAACTGGGGTGATTAGGGTGCAATTGGAGTCTGTTCGACGTGATTTCGGCGTGAGGACGAGCATTGGAGCACGAGGAATCCTTTGGTGGCATTGGAATTGTGTCTCCTTTGTGGGTAGGGAACTCTACCTTTTTTCCTACCCTGTTTGCATGTGGATAGCTTGTGTGAGCATGATTGGTGTTCTTCATGTGGGAATTATATAGGCATGTAGTAACATGAGTAGGGACTCTTTTGCATGGTTATTTTCATATTATCATGGTTGTGGGACTAGTGGTATGATTTTCCGGAACGAGTTTATATAGTGTGTTCCTGAACCCTAAAAGGCATCCAATACAGTTGTCACCCCCGCCAATTTAGCAACGAAATAAATCGGGGACGTGAGCAAAGTACATAGTAGAGCAAAATGTACAACAGTTGAATGATTCAGAGCATCTAATGAACAATAATTGGAATAAACTCTTCATTTCATTATAAAATCACTAAGACTATTACAACTACTAATTTGGAGCCACTACACTAAGCTCATTGACATTATTACATTGAAAGAAATCTAAAGTAATAACTACTAGACTCCATTGTACTAGGGCAACTTCATCAACTGACTCCAGGTTGCTCATCACTCTGGTCCCGTCCCATTAGTGTGTGTGACGTCATTGTCTGACTTACCTGAGACACAATACAAATAACGAAGGGTGAGCGATAACGTCCAGTAAGACTTAAATCTCGTGAATCAAGCAAGCTTTAAATAATTAGTACTTTAAAAGGCAGAGTAATTAATGATAGAGCGAGTCATATAGAGTCGAGAAAGTAATAGCACAAGTAACATGGTTCATAGCACAAGTAACATGGTTCAGATAGCAGATGAATCAGGTATAGCACGATGATTAAAGTCAAGTCATGATAGAATGATAACACACGATGGCAAATAACGTCAACGTCAAGCATAGCAATAAAATGTATAGCAAGGAGAGAAAAAGTAGTTGACCATATAGAGAGTAAATTGCACTTTGATTGATTTTCTTATCAATCGAAATAGCATGGCACTTTTGATTAACTTTCGTCAATCGAGATAGTAATGGCACTTTGGTTATCCATAGATAGCCGAAGAGATATAGCACTTTTTCGTCATAGACAATGAGAGAATATAGCACTTAGTTTTATCAAAGACATCGAGATATATTCAGTTTGTGTTGATTGTCTTAGATTAATATTGATAGTATGGCACTTGGATGTAATGCCGACATCCTGATCATTTATCTCTCACAGGCAAATGGCACTTTCGGGCGCTCTCCCCAGGACCAGATTGGGCCCTATTGCACTGGCATTGGTTATGTTGTTTATCTTTAGACATCAATTAATGACCAATAGAAGAACCAAGAAATAGATAAGAGCACTAGATGAATAGACGAGATAGTAGAGTGAACGTGAATATATGAACGAGTAGAGTATAGATGAGAGCTAAGAGACAATGCACGTAACACTTCGAGTAACAGGCGATAGTAATAGTTGCACAACACACACTATTAGTGTTGGCAGTCAGGTGGAAATTTTTTTTCAATTGATACAGCAAAGGAGTGAACCTCCTATGTCGTTATCAGGTAGATTTTTTTATATATATGAAAAGCATAAAAGGAATGAGTACATAAACCACGGGGGCACCAGCTAAAGACTCCATACATAGAGGGTTAGAGTACATGGCGAATCAGATCAAGAACAAACATCAATCCTTAAAATACTCAAATCCTCATCGGAGTCTACACTTCGGAGTGAGGTGCTACGAGTGCGGCCAACCTAATTATTGTGTAGAGTTAGCAGATCCGCTTCCTCAGCCTAATGCCTAGGATACTTCTGATGTTGTACTACATGGGGAGGCTATCACGTGGCCAACGGTGGTCCCCTCCGCTCTCGGTTGGGGGGGGGGCTGCGGATGGGAAAGGCGGGGACATCGGTTTAGTTGTAATCATACAAATGTCTCCTTTCTTGGTTTTCTTGCATAGTGCTTCAGCAAAAGACATCCAAGGAGGTGATGGAGACGTCGAGGCTGCCATCGCGGATGGGGTTCCAAGTGGTGCAGCGCCCTTGACATTAGGTGTGGATGGTGTGGCTTCAGCTGAAGAAGTTTGCTGAGCAGAAAATTCAGGAGCAATCCACGGGGGAGCTGCGGCGTTCAAAACTGAATGCGGTATACCCTTGAGTTTAGTAGCAGTAGGGGCTTCTTGCTGCTGGGTAGTTGCAGTGGGGGCAACATGCACAGGTGGCAGTGGTGTCTCTTGCACTGCAACTCTGCTTGACTCGTTGAGAAGGGCAGTTGGCGGACCTGATGTACCTGCTATATTCTTCTGAGGTGGCAGAGGTAGTCCATAAACCATCTGATGTGCAGCAGTTGAAGAGGAAGAGAGGGTAGCGCAGTCAGCACTTCCAATAGTAGGGACGGTTGCAGTTTGTTCAGTTAGAAGATGAGGCAGCATTTCATCAAGCACTTGCACTGCACAGATTCCTGGCTGTTGCTCTTGCTGGGATGGGCCAGCTAAGAGGGCTTCAGTTTTTGTGTTGGCATCATTGGGTGCTGCAGGGGAAAAAGGTGCATCCGAGTTTGCATGTGGTCCTTCAAAGGGACGGGTGTGGGCATCAGTCCATGGTCTTCTTGCTTAGAAGGAGTATCATAGAACACCTTCTGGGAAGTGGTAGGCATTGAATGTTGCTCATGAGAAGTAGCATGGGTAGGGCCCGGGAGCAGCACAGGGAGCATTTGACACAGCTGCATGATTAGGGGAGGGGCTAGCCAAGTGCACTTGTGCTAGAGTAGCTTTCTCAACCAGGCGCCAAAGTGGTTTGACAGTAGCCCGAGTGGTAGCAGTCCGACCAGGCTGAGGGGCGGGCTGAGCACCCTTTGTTTTGCTGATAACAGGGCCATTAGATGCTAGTTGTTGGGGACTTCCATCGAGCACCACAGGGCCGTGGGTTGTAGCTTCAACTTGACGAGGTGCCAGACCCGTGGGCTGTTGGTCTGCTGGTGGATACCGTTTACATTTAGACTGTTGGTGACCAAGTCTTTTTCACGAGAGGCAGAAAATAGGGGGATCCGGGTAGACCACAGGCTGCCAAAAACCATCAGCTCCAGTTCCGACCCACACTCTGGCAGGGAGTTGCTTGGAGATGTCCAGTTGGACATTAACTCGAGCAGCTTGTAAGCGAGTTAGAGAACTGGTATTCTTGTCCACCTGGAGAAAATCCGATGCTCCCCGCAATGGAGCGGATCATACACTCGTGAAAGAAGTTGACTGGGAGCCCTGGGAGTTCCAACCAAACCGGGACAATGGGGGAATCTTCGTGGGGGGAAAAGGCGATGGACCATCTAAAAAATCTAAAGGGGCGCCCCTGAACTTGCAGTGTCTCCTTGAGCAGGACTTGAAGGTAATCGCTCTTGTTCTGAAATCTGATAAGGAGATGCTTGTTGTCAAGAGCACTCATGATGAAATCTTGAGAGAAGTCAAAGCGCTGCATCAGGTGAGCTCTGATCTCTGGAGATGTCCAGCAGGTGGAATTCACTACCTTTCCGCTGGCCATGTTTACACACAGGTCCAGAGGTCCGGCGTGATTCTAGATAAGAGTGAACTTCTGATAGCTGTTTGGATCATGTTGATCCCTAAAGGGTATCATAGGTGTTAGGGTCCAACCGGCTCGTCGACCATGTGGAATCCATGCAGAGGAGACTTACGGAGGCCTTGAACAAGGATTCACTAGTCTGGCAGAAGGAGTATCCGACGGAGAGTTTTGTCCAAGTCAAGAAGTGTGTGTATATAGAAACAAGTGCTCGACATTCTAGAGGAATTCTAGAACAGTGGAGCGTCGGTATTGGTATCCCAAAACATCACAAGAAAACGTAGACAAGTCTATTAAAAATATGGCAATTTAATTACATAAATTACCAGATGTATTACGTTAATTACATGCCAAGTTAAGCCATATTTAGATGGTTCAAGGTGTGTGCACATGTGACAAGAAATCATAGATATGACTTGATCAAGTGTATGCCTTTTAAGCAATTAAACCATGATGACTTATATCAGTTTTATTTACTGCGTTGGTTACTGTTAACAGGAAGTATATGCACTGTGGATAGTTAGAATATCACTAATTATGGGTTTTTATACAAAAACCTGAGATTACGATGGACCCTTGTAAGGGTCGCGACAGGGTCAGAAAAGATCGCGATGGGGTCTTGTACAGAACGCGATGGCCTTGTCAGTTCGGGCAGGCAGATCGCGATCGGGTCGCTTGAGGTCAGGACGGGCTCGTCAAATCGGGCAGGCAGACGCGACGGGGTTCCCTGTCGCGATCAGATCGCGACGGAAGATGCTGTCGCGATAGCCCTGAGAACGTGGCCTATCGGGCCATCGTGTTCTCAGGTCTGCACCTGAGTCCGACAGGGAAAAGACAGCCTTGGATTGCAGACCAAACTTAACCCTATTTGACACAGGATCGTTCAGCAAGTCATAAATAATCGTGTAGTCGATGAAAAATCCTGAAACTAGTTGAAAATTGATCTAGACTTACATGGGTACTTACAGTAATTAGGAATTGAAAACAAACATGGTATCGACAGGGTTTAATCAAGTCAAACATGGAGAATAGAATACTGTGAATAGTTGAGATGCAAGAATTAATTCGCAAGACATGGTGGATGAAATTTAGGGCTTTTAGGGGCAAAAGACGCCTAACATGCATCATTATTCCCAACAAAAATTTCATGCATGGTTGAGCGTACATGAAGATTAAGAATTTAGAAGAAGGTTCGGGTCAGAAGTTCACAGAACTTCGAAAATTAAGAACACAAGATTGAGTGAATGGAAATTATGAAACAAAGGAGTTTGTTCCTGATGCGTCGAACAACCTACAGTCGAAATTCATTAATTTGGCTCGTGAGAATGCTACCTTTAGTCATTTTCCTCTTCTAGGGCTAGAACTTGAAGACCTCGGGTTGAAGCTTTGATGAAGCCTCCTTCCCAGATTCCCCCCTCCTTGGCCTCTCCTCCTGGTCCAGCAAATCTTGGCAACGAGCTAGGGCCGGCCATGGGGGTTTAGGAGATTTATGTCTCTTATGTTTCTAATTCCTAAGGACTCTAATTCCTATTTAATTTCCGAGATTTCCTATTTAATTCCACCATCCAAGCTTGCCATGTCCAATTGGGTTATGTTGGGATCCAAATTTCGTGGCCAACCTATTAGGGTAGTTTAGGAATCCAAATTCACCCAAACTTCCTATTTAATGCATTAAATATCTCTTTTCTATTTAGGTAAATTTTAAGTTACGATTTAGGGTATTTTCCTATTATTCCCCTTTTAAAATCCCTATTTTGGCCTAATAAATTTTTATATGGTCTATTTAACAGAGTCCATTATTTATTGAAATTTATCTTATGGGATTTCCCTTTTCAATTAGGGTATAATAGAGTTACGGATTTTTTTTATATTTTTCTTACTTGATTTATTCATGGACTATGAGAGGTCCATTGGTCCAATTTCGATAATGGGTCATCAATACCCGATGTTGGAGGTCTCTCTGACATGTTCATTTAATTTATGAGCCCGTTATATTTTCGTGTTAATAGTTTTTCCGACTTAGTTCCTAATTTGGATAATTAGTCACGTTGCGACATATACTTGCAATTTACGTGTGTTCGACTTAGTTTCCTAATGGGAACACACGTAAGAGTGTACAAGCTAAAGGAAGGGTACGCCTAACATGAGTCACAAGCACTGGTTCGCGACACCAGCTGTCACGCCCCGACGCAGAATATCGGAACGCAAGGCAGTTGTAAATAAACGGGTACCGCGTGTACTAGACATCACACCATTGAACAAGAAATAAACACTAAAGTAAATTCTTCTCATTAATAACTTTCAATGTCTAGTTACAACCACTAATATCAGAGCCATTCTGTAGGGCCCAATTACATTGAATAAAAGCAAAAGACTAAACTAAGACTCTATCATAGTACTAAGACACTAGGGTACTCTTGACTTCACTCCTGGTCGTTCCCGTCCTCTTGAGTGTAAGGTCCATCCTCGGTCTCACCTGAGAACACAACGACAAATAACGCAGGGTGAGCGATAACGCCCAGTAGGACTTAAATCTCAATAGTTAAGCAGACTTTAAATGATTAATGTATTAAAAGGCAGAGTAACTAATGATAGAGCGAGAGAGTCAAGTAGTGTGAGAGATAGCATAATAGCACATGATTAAAACAATAAGTTTCTAAATATAGCACAAGCGTCGAGTATAGCACAATAGCAGGTGGCCATAGCACAAATAGCACAAGTATATCAATAGCACAATGAGTATAGATAGCACTTTTGTTTGTCATGTAGACAACAAGAAATATAACACTTTGATTGTCATTTAGATAGTCGAGATAGATAGCACTCGAGTGTAATGCCAAACACTCTAGTCATTTAACTCCCATGGGCAAATAGCACTTTCGGGCGCACATCCCAGGACCAGACCGGGCCCTTTATATATTGCCAGTCATTGGTTATATTGTTTATCTTTAGACAATCAGTCAATGGCTAATATAGAGTACCAAGGAGTAGACGAGAGCACTAGATGAATAGACGAGATAGTAGAGTGAACGTGGATAGACGAGTGAGTAGAATATAGATGAGAACTAAGGGACATTGCATGTAACACGTCGAGTAAACAAGCGATAGTAACAGTTGCACAACAAGCGCACTTGGTGTTGGCAGTCAGGTGGAATTCACTACCCTTCCGCTGGCCATGTTACGCACAGGTCCAGAGGTCCGACATGATTCAAGATAAGAGCGAACTTCCATAGCTGTTTGGATCATGTTGATCCCTAAAGGGTATCATAGGTATTAGGGTAAAATCAGCTCATCGACCATGTGGGAATCCATGGACAGAGGAGACTTATGGAGGCCTTGAACAGGGATTCACTAGTCCTGCAGAAGAAGTATCCGACAGAGAGTTCGTCCAAGTCAAGCGGAGTGTGTATATAGAAACAAGTGCCCGACGTTGTAGAGGAATTCTAGAACAATGGAGCGGCGATAACATATCCCAAAACATCGCGAGAAACGAAGACAAGTTCATTTTAAAATAGGGCAATGTAATTACATGATTGACATAATTTACCAGATGTATTATGAGATATGTTCATGCCAAGTTGAGCCATATTTGGATGGTTCAAGTGTGTGCATGTGTGAGAGAAATTATAGATAGAAAGAGATCATGTGCTTGTATTTTAAATTACACAATATATGTTCAGTATAACAAGTGTGTATTACTGCATGTAGGACTGCTAACAAAGGGTATAATCACTGTATAAATTATAGCATCACAATTTATGGGTTTTTATTCAAAAGTCCCAGTCGCGACGTACCCCAGTAAGGGTCGCGACGGGGGCCGATCAGAACGCGACAGGGGTTTACACAGAACGCGATGGGTCGGGCAGTGCAATTGCCAGAATGAACGGTGTAGCCTATCACGATCAGATCGTGACAGGTACTGTGTCGCGACGGCCCTGAGAACACGGCCTATCGGGCTATCACATTCTCAGGTTTTGCGCCTCAGTCCGACAGGGAAAGGACATGTTCTTGGATTTCGGTCTAGAACTTCCTTATATTGACATAGGGTTGTTCAAAATTAAGAACAAATAGTACAGATGATGAAAATTCATGAAACCAATTTTAAACGACTCTAGACATGCAAGAGTACTTACAGTAAATAGGAATTTGAAAACAAACATGGTTTCAGCATTATTCAATTAAGTGTATTCATGAAGAACATAGAATAGTGTATAGTTGAGATGAAAGATTTAATTCTAGCAACATGGTGGATGATAATTAGGGCTTTCAGAGGCAAACGAAGCCTAACTATCATTAGTATCTCCAGTTAAAATTGAGAGCATGGATCGAGTATACTTGGAGAACAAGAATTAAGAAGAGGGTTCGGGGTCTTGCTAGTTGTAGAACTCTTCAAAAATAAAAAAGAAAAGATTGGCTCGATGGAAAAATATGAAACAAGAGGGCTTTTGTTCCTGATGCTTAGAACAACCTATAGAAGAAGTTTTATGATTTTTGCTCGTGAGAATGCCCACCTTTAGTCATTTTACTCTTCTAGGGCTGGAACTTGATGAACTCGGTTGAAGCTTGAGAGATCCTTCTCTCCACATCTCCCCTCCTCCTTGGCTTCCTCTCCACACCCAGCAAGCCTTTGCTACGAGCTAGGGCCGGCCTTGGGGTGATTAGAGAGTATTTATCCTCTTCTCTTTCTATTTCCTATATGACTCTAACCCCTTTTAATTTGGGATTCCTAATTCCTTTCACCCTTCTAAGCATGCAAACCTCCCAATTGGTTAGGGGAGAGGTAATTCGTGGCCAATCTAATTGGGTAGGGTTAGGAATCCAATTCCAACCCAAACTTCTTATTTATGTATTAAATTCTCTTTTCTAATTAGTAATATTAAGTTACGAATTTAGGTTATTTTCCTATTATTCCCCTTTAAAATCCCTGTTTTGGTCCACTAATTTCTAATGGGTCCTTTAGCAAAGCCCTTACTTACTTCTTTCATTTAATGGGTTTTGTTTAATTCTCTTATTTGATTTTTTAATTGCTTTTATTTTTATTATAATTATTTTTATTTTTTGAAAATCCATGTTTGCTACATCCTCCCCCTTTAAAAGAATTTAGTCCTCAAATTTATGAATCATAACGGAGAGAATGCCTTACCGAAAAGATCGGGGTAGTTGTTCTGTCTGATGGTTCCTTCCGGTTCTCTGTCACGCCCCGACGCGGAATATCGGAATGCGAGGCAGTTGCAAGAAAAGGGTATAGAGCGAGTACTAGACATCAACCATTGCACATGAATAATACTAAAGTGAATTCATTTCATTAATACTTTTCAATGTCTAGTTACAACCACTAATATCAGAGCCAATCTATGGGGCCCGATTACATTGAATAAAGGCAAAAGACTAAACTTCAACTTAACTACTACAACGCTAAACATAGCAATAGGACACTAGGGTACTCATGACATCACTCCAGGTCGTTCCCGTCCTCGTGAGTGTATGGTTCATCATCGGTCTCACCTGAGAACACAACGACAAAAACGCAGGGTGAGCGAACATCGCCCAGTAGGACTTCAATCTCAGGCTCAAGCAGGCTTTAAGTATTAATGCATTAAAGGCAGAGTAATAATGATAGAGCGAGAGAGAGTGTCAAGTAAAATATAGCAGGACAGTACATGAACGAAATAGCGCAAGACTTTCCAAATATAGACTTTCCAAGAACAGCACAAGTGTCGGGAATAGCACAATAATAGCAAGATAGCACATGTCAAGTATAGCAAGATGGCCATGGTACAAATAGCACAACGAGTATAGCATAGCACAACGAGTATAGTATAGCACTTGTGTGTCAATGGACAACGAGAGAACATAGCACTTTTGATTGTCATATAGAGTCACGATAGATAGCACTTGAGTGTAATGCCAAACACTATGATCATTTAACTCCCATGGGCACTAGCACTTTCGGCGCACATTCCAGGACCAGATCGGGCCCTCTATATATGCCAGGCATTTGTTATATTGTTTATCTTTAGACAATCAGTCAATGGCCAATACAGAGTACTAAGAAGTAGACGAGAGCACTAGATGAATAGACGAGATAGTAGAGTGAACGTGAATAGACGAGCGAGTAGAGTACAGATGAGAGCTAGTGGACATTGCACGTAACGCGTCGAGTAAACAGGCGATAGTAATAGTTGCACAACACGCGCACTTGGTGTTGGTAGTCAGGTGGAACTCACGACCTTACCACTGGCCATGTTAAGCCCAGGTCCAGAGGTCCGGCGTGATTCAAGATGAGAGTGATTTTCTAATAGCCGTTAGGACCATATTGATCCATAATGGGTGTAACAGGTGTCAGGGTACAACCGGCTCGTCAAACATGTGGGAATCCATAGACAGAGGAGACTTACGGAGGCCTTGAACAAAGACTTACTAGTCCGGAAGAAGGAGTTTCCGACAGAGAGTTCGTCCAAGTCAAGAGAGAGTGTATAGAAACAAGTGCTCGACGTTCTAGAGAAGTTCTAGAACAGTGGAGCGGCGATATCGATATTCCCAAAACATCGTGAGAAACGATAGACAAGTATAGGGTAATTTAATTACATAAATTACCAGATGTATATGAAATAGTTCATGCCAAATTATGCCATAATGGATGGTTCAAAGTGTGTGTATGTGTCATGAAATGTATATAGAAAAGGTCATGTGCATGTATTTTAATCATACAAAAATATTCAATTTATAACAAGGTTATATTCTGTGTGTATGACTGTTAAACAGAGTACAATCACTGTAGATAATCAAGCATTGTTGAGACACGGGTTATTGCAAAAGAACCAGATCGCGACGTACCCTGATGAGGGTCGCGACGGGGTCAACCGAGATTGCGACGGGTACTTGTACGGGTCGCGACAGGCTTAGTCTGGTAGGGCAGCAGATCGCGACGACAGGTCCTGTCGCGATCAAATCGTGACAGAGGGTGCTATCGTGATGACCCTTGTGAATGCGACCTATCGGGCCGTCGCGTTCACAGGGTCTGCGCCGGGTCCGACAGGGAAAGGACATACATTGGATTGCGGGCCAGAACTTGCCCTATTTGACACAGGGTGGTTCAAAAAATCACAACTAATTGTATAGTCAATGAAAAATCGTGAAACCAATTACAAACGACCTAGAAATGCATGAGTACTACAATAAATAGGAATTGGAAAACAATCAGGTTTGGACATGTTTTAAAACGGGTATTCATGATGAACATGGAACCGTACATAGTTGAGATCAACGATTAAATTCGCAAGATAGGATGAATCAAATTTAGGGCTTTTAGGGGCAAAAGATGCCTAACATGCATCAGTTTCTACAGTAAAAATCTCGTGGCATGGGGGTGGAGTATACAAGGAGATCAAGAGTTAAGAAGAGGGTTCGATGTCATGTAAGTTGCAGAACTTGAAAAATCAAGAACGAAAGATATGCTCGATGGAAAATTATGAAACCAAAGGGCTTTTGTTCCTGATAGATGAGACATCCTACAAAAAAAGTTTCATGGTTTATGCTCGTGATAATGCCTACCTTTGATCATTTTCTCTTCTAGAGTAAGACTTGAAGAACTCAGGGAAGAAGCTTTGAGGGATCTTCCTCTCCATGATTTCTCCCCCTCTGGCCTCTCCTCTGGTCCAAGAACCTCTGGCACGAGCTAGGGCGGCCATGAGGGTTTAAGAGAAGTATTAAGCTTCTCCTATTCCCTTTCCTAGTTAAGTCTAATTCCTATTAAATTTCGAATTTCTTATTTCCTCTCCTCTTTTTAAGCAAGAGATCCTCTATTTGGGTTGGGAGAGAGTGGATTTCGTGGCCAACCCATTAGGGTAGGTTTAGGAATCCAATCCTAATTCAAACTAGCTATTTATGCATTAAATATCTCTTTTCTATTTTAGTAATATTTTAGTTACGAATTTTGGGTATTTCTCTATTATTCCCCTTTTTAAAATCTCTATTTTGCTCACTAATTTCTATTGGGTCATTTAATAAAGCCCATTACTTAATTCATTTGATGGGTTTTATTTAATTCTCTTTTTTTGATTTTCTAATTAAATAATATAAATATTTAATTTCCCCCCCCCCATAAATTTACGGTTGCTACATTCCCCCTCTTAAATAGAATTGGTCCCCAAATTCATGTGATCATTCAGGAGAGAATGTCTTACCAAAAAGAGCGGGGTAGTTCTGTCTGATGATTCCTTCCGGTTCCCAGGTTGCCTCTTCCACTCCACGATTATTCCATAGGACTTTAACCACATGGATGGGACGATTCCTGAGCTGTTGTACCTTCCGTTCCAGTATCTTGACTGGCTTCTCTTCGTACGTCACATCTTTGTTCAATATCAACTTCTCGTGGCGAATGATGTGCGTGGGGTCGTACACATATTTCCTAAGCATGGAAACATGGAACACATTGGGTACACATGACAAATCCTGTGGCAACGCCAGCGGTATGCAACCTCACCAACCCTTTCGAGTACTTCAAAAGGACCGATGAATCTAGGGTGAGCTTTCCCTTTACACCAAATCTTTGGATGCCACGAGTAGGTGACACTTTCAGAAATACATGATCACCCACTTGGAATTCCAGATCTCGCCTTCTTTTGTTGGCGTAGCTCTTCTGTCTGGATTAGGCAATTTTGAGCCAGTCTCTGATTACCTGAATGTCCTTCGTGGTACGTTGCACCATGTATGGGCCTAGCCATTGCTGTTCTCCAACCTCATTCCAGCATGCAGGAGATCTACAGTTCCTTCTGTAGAGTGCCTCGAATGGTGCCATCTTAATGCTTGCCTGATAACTGTTGTTATAGGCGAACTCGGTCAGTGGTAGGTGCTCATTCCAATAACCTTGAAAATCTATAGTGCAAGCTCTCAACATGTCTTCCACTGTTTGGTTGGTTCTTTCAGTTTGCCCATCGGTTTTTGGATGGAATGCGGTAATAAAGTTGAGTTTAGTACCCAGTGCACCTTGCAGTCCTTTCCAAAAATGAGATGTGAATCTCGGATCTCGATCCGAAACATAGATGATGGAATGCCATGTAGTCTTACAATCTCCTTGACGTATAAGGCAGCTAGTACCTCTACTGACCACTTACTCTTTATAGGCAGAAAGTGGGCAGATTTGGTTAGTCGGTCCACAATGACCCATATGGCATCGAGTCCACCACGAGTCTTGGGTAAACCCATGATGAAGTCCATGCCAATGCTTTCCCATTTCCATTCCGAATATCTAGCGGTTTGAGTACACCAACAGGGCGCAGGTGTTCCGCTTTTACTGTTGGCAAGTAAGGCAGTGAGCGCGGCATGTTCAGCTACCTCTCTTTTCATGTTGGCCACCAAAACGTTCTTTTCATATCTTGATACATTTTGGTACCTCCTAGATGAATAGTATACTTTGTCTTGTGAGCTTCATCCATTAGTCTTCTCTTTAGTTCTTCATTGTCGGGAACACATGTCCTTCCTTGAAAGACAAGCCTTCCATCTTCAGTCATTGCAAAGTCTGGTCTTTCAGTTAGAGTTTCTTTGACGTGGACTAAGAATGGATCATTGTCTGGTTGAGCTTTGATCTCCTCTAGCAGATCAGATTGAATCTTGATATTGGCAACCAAGACTCGATCATCTCTATGTTCGATTTTAAGTCTAACCTTGTGATTGTTCTAGTAGTTGCATCTCGCCAAGGACTAGACTTGAGACAAATGCCATTGGTTTCCTACTAAGAGCATCAGCCACGACATTTCCCTTGCCTGAGTGGTATGGATGGTGGAAGTCGAAATCTTTCAAGTATTCCAGCCATCTCCTTTGTCTCATGTTGAGTTCCTTCTGAGAGAATAAATACTTCAGACTTTTATGGTTGAGTAGACAGTGAATTGCTCACCATATAGATAGTGTCTCCAAATCTTCAAGGTGAAGACCACGATAGTCAGCTCGAGATCATGTACAGGGTAGTTGACTTCATGTGTCTTCAGTTGTCTTGAATAATAGGCAATGACCTTCTCCTTTTACATGAGTACACATCCTAGCCCGATTTCTGAGGTATCGGTGTAGACAGAGAAACCTTCTCCCTCAATTAGCAGAGCGAGAACAGGTGCTGAGGTAAGACAGTCCTTGAGGTTTGGAAACTTTTCTCACACTCTTTACTCAGGAGTATGGATTCTCCTTTCGTGTCAGACGCGTGAGAGGAAAAGAGATCCTGAGAAGTCCTTGATGAACCGCCTATAGTAGCCATCCAGTCCTAGGAAGCTTCTTATCTCGGTGACATTAGTTGGTCTCTCCCAGTGAGTACAACTTCGACTTTGGAGGATCAACAGAGATGTCGTCCTTTGAGATGACATGGCCCAAGAAGGATACTTCTTCGAGCCAGAATTCACACTGCTAAGCTTGCGTACAACTAGTTGTCTCATAAAACTTGTAGTGTTGTCTTTATGTGTTTTTCATGCTCTTCTTGGTCTTGGAGTCTATGAGGATGTCGTCGATAAAGACGACCACGAACTTGTCGAGGTATGGCCGATATATGTTGTTCATGAGTTGCATAAGGCTGTAGAGGCTTGGTTAGACCAAAAGGCATAACGACAAATTCATAATGTCCATACCTGCTCCTGAAAGCCATTTTGAAAATATTATCATCCTTGATCCTCATTTGGAGATAGCCAGATCGAAGATCGATCTTGGAGAAATATTGCGCTCCAGAAATTTGGTTGAATAGTTCATCGACCCTAGGCAATGGGTATTTGTTCTTGATGGTAAGCTGATTGAGTTGTCAATAGTCGATGCAAAACCTCATCGATCCATCTTTCTTCTTTACGAATAGCACAGGTGCTCCCCATGGGGAAGTACTTGGTCCGATGAATTCCTTTTCTAGTAGCTCCATCAGTTGCGCCTTCAATTCCTTAGCTCGGCAGGTGACATCCGGTACGGTTGACGCGATACCAGTGTGGCTCCAGGAATCAACTCAATGGAAAGTTGGCATCTTGTTCAGGGGGAATCCCTGGAGGTCTTCGGGGAATACATCTGGGTAGTCCTGTACTATATGTATGTCTTCTATCTTGGAACCCTTCTTTTCCACTACTACGGCTGCTAGGAAAGCAATATAGCCTTTCCTCATCATGTTGTGGGCTTTTATGGCAGAGACTAGAGACATCCGTCTCTTATGTCGATCCGGAGAATGCCAGTTTAGGAAAGTCACTAAAGGTAACCTTCCCTTCTTACAGTCGACACTTGCCCCATATGTGGACAACCAGTCGGCTCCCAAAATTACATCATAGCTTCCAGGACATACACACCAGGTCGGCTTTTAGGTTATGGTCTCCGATCATTACATCGGCAGAGGGAAAGTATTTATTCAATTTCTCCTTTTCCCTAGTGGCGTTGTGACAGAGAACTCACAACCCATGGATATAGGTTTAGCATTCACAGTATCAGCAAAGTCTTGAGATATAAATGAATGAGTGGCTCCAGTATCAAATAAAACGAATGCTAATAATGAGAAAATTGAAGGGTACCTTCTACCACACCACCCTCTATAGCAGGTTCCTCATCATGTAGGGCTTACAGTCGGCCTTGTTTCTTAGGCGCATTAGGGCTCCTTTCATTCTCTTTCAGTAGCAGGCACTCAGGGATACGGTGCTCGCGACTTCTGCAGTGCAGACATGCGCCGGCTTTCCTCCAACATTCATCAACCGTGTGACCAGGCTTGTCACAGTGTTTGCAGTGGCTCTTTGTTGGAGTGTTGGGTACGAAAACCTTGGGTTTCCTCTCTTGGCTAGATCCCTCCGTGATGTTGAAGGGACGCTTCTTGCCGTTGGTAGGCTTAGCAGATGCCTGACCTGAGGTCACTTCCTTCTTGACGAACTTCCCTTTGATACAGTCAGTGAAGTCCGTAGCATCTTCTAGCAGCTGAGCCTCTTCACCATCTTAGCGTAGGTCGGGATGTCGAAAGGTGCGAGTTGAGTGATGTAGTGGGGCTTAAGGCCGTTTAGGAAGCGCTTAGCCTTCATCCTTTCGGTGTTCACCAGATGTACAACATAGCATGTCAGTCTAGAGAAATGGGCTTCATATTCGGCCACAGTCATGCTCCGCTGTAAGAGCAGCGAATTCCGCAGCCTTCCTTTCTTGAACACGCTCGGAGAAGTATTTGGAGTTGAATGCTTCTTTAAACTCGTTCCAGATGAATTGCCCATTCTCTCTAGTAGCTTCCACTGACTCCCACCAGGCGCGGGCATCCTTCTCCAATGGAACGTGGCAAGTAGAAACATGTCACCCGCTGCACATTACATGACACGGAAAATTCTTTCCGTCTCTTGGAGCCAGTGCTCAGCTTCATCCGGATCCATGGATCCGCTGAACCTAGGTGGGTTCAGACTTCTGAAGTTGCAATGCAAGTCGCCTGCACCACGATTGCCACCTCCTTGAGTGGCTTGCACAATGGCGCGTGTCAGTTCTTGGATGGTTTATTGCATGCCCCTCATTTGAGCACATTCGGCAGTCATCTTGATTGCTTGGTTCCTACAAAAATAACTTACTGTTATGATACTGATGTGAAATTTAATTTGTGCGTGTGTGAGTTTATTTTTTTGCTAGTTACCCTTGGCTCTAACCACAACTCACATAGGTAGGATAATTGACTCTAGTCGAGGTAGGTTAACCTAGATCATCCTGTACTAAAATAACCTAGGCTCTGATACCACAAAACTGTCATGCCCCGACGCGGAATATCTGAATGCGAGGCAGTTGCAAGAAAAGGGTATAGAGCGAGTACTAGACATCAACCATTGCACAGTGAATAATACTAAAGCGAATTCATTTCATTAATACTTTTCAATGTCTAGTTACAACCACTAATATCAAAGCCAATCTATGGGGCCCGATTACATTGAAAGAAGGCAAAAGACTAAACTTCAACTTAACTACTACAACGCTAAACATAGCAATAGGACACTAGGGTACTCATGACATCACTCCAGGTCATTCCCGTCCTCGTGAGTGTATGATTCATCCTCGGTCTCATCTGAGAACACAACGACAAATAACACAGGGTGAGCGAACATCGCCCAGTAGGACTTCAATCTCAGGCTCAAGCAGGCTTTAAGTAATTAAGCAAAAGGCAGAGTAACTAATGATAGAGCGAGAGAGAGTGTCAAGTAAAATATAGCAGGACAGTACGTGAACGAAATAGCAAGACTTTCCAAATATAGACTTTCCAAGAACAGCACAAGTATCGAGAATAGCACAATAATAGCAAGATAGCACAATGTCAAGTATAGAAAGATGGCCATGGTACAAATAGCACAACGAGTATAGCATAGCACAATGAGTATAGTATAGCACTTTGTTGTTTCAAATGGAGAGAGAGAACATAGCACTTTTGATTGTCATATAGATAGTCACGATAGATAGAACTTGAGTGTAATGCCAAACACTCTGATCATTTAACTCCCATGGGCACTAGCACTTTCGGGCGCACATCCCAGGACCAGATCGGGCCCTTTATATATTGCCAGGCATTAGTTATAATGTTTATCTTTAGACAATCAGTCAATGGCCAATACAGAGTACCAAGAAGTAGACGAGAGCACTAGATGAATAGACGAGATAGTAGAGTGAATGTGAATAGACGAGTGAGTAGAGTACAGATGAGAGCTAGTGGACATTGCACGTAACGTGTCGAGTAAACAGGCGATAGTAACAGTTGCACAACACGCGCACTTGGTGTTGGCAGTCAGGTGGAACTCACGACCTTACCACTGGCCATGTTAAGCCCAGGTCCAGAGGTCCAGCGTGATTCAAGACGAGAGTGATTTTCTAATAGCCGTTAGGACCATATTGATCCTTAATGGGTGTAATAGGTGTTAGGGTACAACCGGCTCGTCGACCATGTGGGAATCCATGGACAGAGGAGACTTACAGAGGCCTTGAACAAAGATACTAGTCCGGCAGAAGGAGTTTCCGACAGAGAGTTGTCCAAGTCAAGAGAGAGTGTATATAGAAACAAGTGCTCGACGTTCTAGAGGAGTTCTAGAACAGTGGAGCGTCGATATCGATATTCCCAAAACATCACGAGAAACGATAGACAAGTATAGGGTAATTTAATTACATAAATTACCAGATGTATTACGAAATAGTTCATGCCAAATTATGCCATAATTGGATGGTTCAAAGTGTGTGTATGTGTCATGAAATTGTAGATAGAAAAGGTCATGTGCATGTATTTTAACAATACAAAAATATTCAATTTATAACAAGTATTATATTCTGTGTGTATGACTGTTAAAGAAGAGTACAAATCACTGTAGATAATCAAGCATTGTTGAGACACGGGTTTATTGCAAAAAGAACCCAGATCGCGACGTACCCTGATGAGGGTCGCGACGGGGTCAACTAGATTGCGACGGGTACTTGTACGGGTCGCGACAGGCTTAGTCTGGTCGGGCAGCAGATCGCGACGACAGGTCCTGTCGCGATCAGATCACGACAGAGGCGCTGTCGCGACAAACCTTATGAATGCGGCCTATCGGGCTATCGCGTTCACAGGGTCTGCGGCCGGGCGACAGGGAAAGGACATACATTGGATTGCGGGCCAGAACTTACCCTTTTTGACATAGGGTGGTTCAGAAAATCACAACTAATTGTATAGTCAACGAAAAATTGTGAAACTAGTTGAAAAACAACCTAGACATGCATGGGCACTTACAATAAATAGAAATTGGAAAACAATCACGGTTTGGACATGTTTTAAACACGGGTATTCATGATGAACATGGAACAGTACATAGTTGAGATCAACGATTAAATTTGCAAGATAGGATGAATCAATTTAGGGCTTTTAGGGGCAAAAGATGCCTAACATGCATTAGTTCTACAGTAAAAATCTCGTGGCATGGGGTGGAGTAAGAGGGTTCGGGGTCATGTAAGTTGTAGAACTTGAAAAATCAATAACGAAAGATATGCTCGATAGAAAATTATGAATCCAAAGGGCTTTTGTTCTGATAGATGAGACATCCTACAGAAAAAGTTTCATGGTTTATGCTCATGAGAATGCCTACCTTTGATCGTTTTCCTCTTCTAGGGTTAAGACTTGAAGAACTCGGGGAAGAAGCTTTGATGGATCTTCCTCTCCACGATTTCTCCCCCTCTTGGCCTCTCCTCCTGGTCCAGGAGCCTCTTGGCACGAGCTAGGGCCGGCCATGAGGGTTTAAGAGAAGTATTTAAACTTCTCCCTATTCCCTTTCCTAGTTTAAGTCTAATTCCTATTAAATTCTGAATTTTCTATTTCCTCTCCTCTTTTTAAGCAAGAGATCCTCCTATTTGGGTTGGGAAAGAGAGGATTTCGTGGTCAACCCATTAGGGTAGGTTTAGGAATCCAATCCTAATTCAAACTAGCTATTTAATGCATTAAATATCTCTTTTCTACTTTAGTAATATTTTAGTTATGAATTTTGGGTATTTCTATATTATTCTCCTTTTTAAAATCTCTATTTTTGCCCACTAATTTCTAATGGGTCTATTTAATAAAGCCCATTACTTATTTTCGTTTGATGGGTTTTATTTAATTCTCTTTTCTTTGATTTTCTAATTAAATAATATAAATATTTAATTTTTCCCATTCACGTGATTAAAGTCTTATGGAATAATCGCGGAGTGGAAGAAGCTACATGGGACCTGTAGCAACCCTAAATTATAGGACGGTTCCTGAGCTGTTGCACCTTCCATTCCAGTATCTTGACTGGCTTCTCTCATAGGTCATGTCCTTGTTTAACACCAACTTCTCGTGGTGAATGATATGCGTAGGATCATAGACATATTTCCTAAGCATGGAAACATGGAACACATTATGTACGCATGCCAGGTCTGGTGGCAATGCCAGTCGGTATGCAACCTCACCAATCCATTCGAGTACTTCAAAAGGACCGATGAATCTAGGACTGTGCTTTCCTTTGTTGAGCAACTACCCCTAAGAAAATCTAAAATATTGAAGATATAGTATATATCATGTTTTTGATATAACAAAATCTTTAAATAGACTATCTACAAAACAAATGAATATCAAAATATATATGCATACAACTGTGTGATAAACCTCAACCTCCAAAATTTTCTAAGTCCACATCTTTATATGTAATTCGACTGATGACTCCGACTGTTACAGTCGAATGCCTTACAAAACCCAACTCTTGATTCGACTGTCATCTCCGACTTCCACAGTCGAATGCTTCAGAAATTAATCTCAGTAATTCGACTGCTGGAGTCGAATTGCCTTGTCTTCTTAGAAGTCGAATTACATTGCTATTTTCTTGTTAGAGTCGAATGCCTTGTCTTCTTAGAATCGAATTACCTTATCATTTCTTTACTTCAGTCGAATCACTCCTATTTCTTCAGTCGAATCATTCTTCAACTTCTACAATCGAATTGCAGGATATTATGAATTCATCTCTGTCAGTTCTGTGCTTAATACTTTTCTGATCTTTTAAAGCTTAAACACTTATGTAAGATTATCTCCTAATCTTTCTTACAACATTCCAATTAACTTTTAATTTCTTATTAGTTCATCAAAAATATTATTATTTTATTATTTTCTCTGACAAGACAAGTCATATTAAACTTAAAATATTCATCTAAATCCTGTGCAAACTATTTCTGAAATATTTTTGATCTAAGCCTCATGGTCTTCACATCTTTGCTCCGGATCCTCATGGATACAATAGATACAGTGCATTTATGCATTTTCAGGCGCATGGCATCTAACATGTCTCACCTACCACTGACAGACCCATACTTTACCTTTTAGCCTAACTGTTGTCTACTCCTTCTATCTGAAAGCTTCTGCATCCGAGCTTTCCATACCTTTCTTTGTACTTCTATGACTTACCTACCTCAAAGGTATGGAGATACTCTTCTCTCTTGTCTTGTCTTTGTGCAGGCATTTATTGGAGTACGCTTTTAGAATGCTCCTTTCACAGTCTATTCGAAGAGAAAGAGCTTATCTTCTAGCTGTGAAAATTGCACCTCCTTCTGAAGATCTTGGAAAGAAGCAAAACTGAAAGACTTCTGGATAACAAACGCTTCAAGACCCAAAGGATGCTAGAGATCTCTTCAAACGGACATATTGGAAATGGCCACAAGCTCCAACGACTATATATCAAATGGCTATATTCTGAAGTGTATAAAAGGAGCTCAAGTTTGAAGAAGGGACACACACAGACAACACAACAAGCGCATACAAGCCTTTTCTCTTCTTAAAAGCATCATTCGAATCCTTCAGTTTTCTCAAGCTTCCTGCAAGCAAAAGTCTGAGAGCTGCTCCTCTTAAGAAGCCATTCTTTGAAGCTCTCCTAGAAGAAGTCTAGTGTTGGGTGGGAACTGTAATTGCCTATTTTCTTCAAGTCCACCCTTGCATTTCAGATAGGATTCAGTCTCATTTCTGATCTCTTAATCCTTTTGAAGTCTGTGTGTGTTGTGCTCAGATCTGAGGCAAACACACAAGTGTTTCTTTATTATTCCTGTGTAATTTCTGTAGAAGTCTGGTTCTACATTACCCCTTCTGTGAAGGGAAGACCTTGTGAAAGGTAGTTGTTGTACCCCTGTTTAGGGAGACTTGCTTGGGAGCAAGTGGGTTTGTAATTCTCTCAAGGGTGAGAGAGGCCATTTATTGGAAGATAGTGGAAATCTCAAGTGGTTGGCTTGAGGACTGGATGTAGAACTTCCATGTGGGAAGGGCCGAACCAGGATAAATCCCTGTGCATTCATTGTGTGATTGTTTCCGCCTTGTCTACACTTGAATCACACACACCACACTAAACTCTAACAATTTATTTAGTGTTGTGCAATTTAGATGCAAATTTTTTTTAGAAGGGAAGAAGTCCTTTTCACCCCCTCTAGGACATTCTTAGTACTATTTCAATCCAACAAGTGGTATCAGAGCGAGGTCTTCTCATAAGAATCAAGAGATTTGAGAAGAAATGGCATCCGAAGCTCACAACTATGAAGGCCAATAGTTACAAGGCCACCATTCTTTGATGGTGAAGATTACCAATACTGGAAGATGTGAATGGAATGCTTCATCAGAGGTACTGACTTCGACTTATGGCAGGTAATAGAACAAGGTGACTATCAAATCCTTGGAGAATCTTCTTCCTCTGGTCTTTCCATAGTAGATTAGAGAAACATGTCTTTAAATTACAAAGCAAAAGATTATCTTTACTGTGCTTTGTCTAAAAGAGAATTTAACAACTTTTAGCATGTAAAACAACTAAGGAAATATGGGATAAACTTCAAGTAACCTATGAAGGTACAGATAGGGTTAAACGAACTAGGATGGATATACTTGTATCCCAATATGAACAGTTTAAAATGCTCACTAATGAAAATAACTCAAATGTATAACAGATTTTCAAACATAATTGTCAGACTAAGTTCTTTAGGAAAAGTCCTAACTAATGAAGAAACAATTAGAAAAATATTAAGATATCTAACTAATGTCTGGACTCAAAAGTTACAGCCATAGAGGAAGCTCATGACTTAACACAATTGTTATTGATAAATTAATAGGATCCCTTAGGCTCATGAAATTAACATGGAAAGGTTTTCTGAAAATTCATCGAAAAAGAAATTTTCAAATGCTTTGAAGATTGTAGATTCCTCTTCATCTGAAGACTCAAAGGAAAAGTCAGATGACAGTGATGATGAGGCTATGCTCTCAAGAAAGTTGCAGAGAATTCTAGCAAAGAAAAAGAAATTTGGTTCCAAAAGATTTTTCAAGAAGGATAAGAAAAAGGAGCCAACTTGCTATGAATGTAATCAACTAGGACATTACAAATCTAAATGTCCCAAGCTCAAGAAAAAGGATCAAACAGAGAAATCCGACAGGAAGAAAGGCAAAGAGAAAAGTTTAGAAAATTCAAGAAAAAGGCAATGGCAGTAACATGAGGACAATGAAGAAGCAACAAGTTCAGAGTCATCAAGTTCAGAATCTGAAGAAGAGAGAAGGCAAATCTAGCCCTCATGGCAGGACTAGAACAGGTAAACCCAGAAACCTCATTCACTTCCTATTCTGAATCCGATTCTGATAGCCTTGAAGATGCTTTCAATGAACTTTATGAAAAATATAAACAGTAGTAAAACAAATGAAAATAGTTAAACTAAATTTACTGAACCAAGAAAAGGCTAACACCTTTCTTAAAAATGAAACAGAAAGGTTAAACAAAAGTTTAAGTGAAACTAAAAGAACTAATGAACTATATGCGAAGATTTGAAAAATAAAAATAGCAAAATTTGAAATTGAATCAAATCTTAAGGAACTCAAAAATGAAGAAAATTTGTTGGAGGAAAACAATTATTAAAAGCCACCATAGAAAAGATCTCTAACTGCAAAACTTCTTTATTTGTCAACATAAAAGGTTCTAGAATAGGAAAGAAGAAATATTGATTAGGATACACTCCTCCACAAAATGAAGGAAACATTATTCATCCTCAAGTGTATCCAACCCCTAAATTTGTAGCAGAAAAATAAATCAAAAATACTAAGAAGGTAAATCAGCATATGTACAAACAAAAATAGAAATCTAACAATTTTGCATATATGAAGAATGCTTTTGATTTATACTGTAGTCACTGTAATCATTAGGACAGACAGTTAGCACATGCACTACTAGACACTTGAGATGGATTCCTAAAACTAACCATCAAGGACCCAAGAAAATTTGGGTACCAAAAGTTACAACCTGATTTTGTTTGCAGGGTCGGCTGAGGCATCCAAATGGTATTTGGATAGTGGATGCTCAAGGCATATGACAGGGGATAGGAAGCTATTCACAAGTTTTAGAGAAGAAAGTGGTCAAGTCACATATGGTGATAATGGAAAAGGAAAAGTGCTAGGATGTGGAACAGTTGGTACTAAAGAAAAGAACCTAATTGAAGATGTCATGTATGTAGAAGGATTGAAGCATAATCGATAAGTATCAGTCAGCTATGTGATAAAGGGCATACAGTAAGTTCAGAATGATAAGTGTATCATCTAGAAAGATAACAAGATAGTTTTTGAAGCTCAAAGGGTAAAAAACCTGTATACTTTGCAGTTGACAGAATAAGAGAAGTAAACTTGTGCCTTGCAATCACCAAAAGTGAAGAGTCTGATTTGTGGCATAGAAGACTTAGTCATGCAAGCACCTCAGTGATCAAGAAGTTAATGAAGCATGATCTGGTTGAAGGTCTTCCCAAAATAAGAATCATGAAATCTGAATCTGTTCAGCTTGTGCAAAAGGAAAATAGACCAAGACCTCATTTCAGTCCAAAACAATTGTTACAACTTCCAAGCCTTTGGAATTAATTCACATGGATTTATTGGACCTATGAGGACATTCAGTCTGGAGGAAAAGTCTATGGCTGTATTAGTTGATGACTACTCAAGATATACTTGGGGTCTTTTCTGGAAGCCAAATCTGAAGCCTTTCAAGCATTCTGAAGTTCAGCAAAATAGTTCAGAAAAGTCAGAAATGTCAAATTACAAGCATTAGATCTGATTATGGAGGTGAATTCAAGAATGAAGAATTCATGAAGTTCTGTGAAGAAAATGGGGTGAGCATAACTTCTCAGCACCAAGAACACCTCAACAAAATGGAGTAGCAGAGAGAAAGAACAGAGCACTACTAGATATGACTAGAATAATGCTTAATGAGTATAATTTACCAAAATATTTCTGGGCAGAGGCAGTCAATACACCTGCTACATCATCAACAGGTGCATGATCAGACCCATTCTAAAGAAGACTCCATATGAACTCTACAAGGGAAAGAAGCCCAACATCAGTCATCTTCGACCTTTTGGCTGTAAGTGATTTATCTTAAATAATGGTAAGGATAATCTAGGAAAATTAGATGCTAAGAGTGATGAAGGTTTCCTGTTAGGATGCATTTTAAAACCTAGAGGTTATAAGGTATTCAATAGAAGAACATTAACCATAGAACAATATGTACATATATTATTTGATGAAACTAACCCTTCTATCAAAAGGATAGAAGAAGATGAAGAATGTGTTGATGATCTTTATAGGGATTTAGAAAAGACTTCCCTTGAACAAAGAAAGAAGATAGAGAAATGGAAGATCCTCCATTAGAAGATCTTCAACAACAAGAAGAACCACAAGAAGATCTACCTAGGGAATTGAGGTACCACCGGGATCATCCTAGAGAAAATATAGGTAATCCTCAAGATAGGGTAAGAACAAGAGGTATGCAATTCCTTGTGATTTTTCTACTTTAGTTTCTCAAATTGAGCCTAAGACAATCAATGATGCACTGGGTGATGAATCTTGGATCCTTGCTATGCAAGAGGAACTTAATCAGTTCCAACGCAGTGAGGTTTGGACTCTTGTACCTAGACCTACTGACCATCCAGTTATTGGAACCAGATGGGTTTTCAGAAACAAGATGGATGAATCAGGGGTAATCACTAGGAACAAAGCCAGACTTGTAGCTCAAGGATATCCCAAGAGGAAGGCATATATTTGATGAAACCTATGCTCTAGTAGCTAGATTAGAGGCAATCAGAATTTTATTAGCATATGCTTGTTCTCTTAATATCAATTTATTTCAGATGGATGTAAAAGTGCATTTCTGAATGGTTTTATTAAAGAAGAAGTGTATGTTGAGCAACCACCTGGTTTTGAAGATACTACTTATCCTAATTATGTTTTTCGTTTAAAGAAAGCACTGTATGGTCTGAAACAAGCTCCAAGAGCTTGGTATGAAAGATTAAATGCTTATCTTATATCACATGATTTTATAAGAGGTAAAGTAGATAGCACATTATTTATAAAGAAATTTTCAGATGGAATCTTAATTGTGCAGATCTTTTGTTGATGACATTATCTTTGGTTCTACTAATGAATCACTTTGCAAGTTCTTTGAAAATTTGATGCAAAGTGAATTTGAAATGAGCATGATAGGTGAGCTAAATTATTTTTGGGTTGCAAATCAAGCAGACCAAGGAAGGGACTCACATTTGTCAAACCAAGTATATTTCAGACTTACTTTCTAAGTATGATTTGACAAGTGTAAGCCATTAGGAACACCCATGAGCTCAGGCATTAAGTTAGATGGTGATCCTCTTGGTAAAAAGGTAGATCAAAAGATCTTAGAGGAATGATAGGATCACTGCTCTATCTTACTACTAGTAGACCGGATATAATGTTTAGTGTTTGTCTATGTGCAAGATTCCAAGCTGATTCAAAAGAATCTCATGTTCATGCTGTTAAAAGAATTTAGATATCTTATAAATACCACTAAATTAGGACTTTAGTATCCCAGATGTTCTGAATTCAAGTTAATTGGATATAGTGATGCTGACTATGCTGGATGCAAAATAGATAGGAAAAGCACTAGTGGCACTTGTCAAATTCTTGCAGGGTGCTTGATATCTTGGTCATCCAGAAAGCAGAACTCAGTAGCTTTGTCAACCACAGAAGCTGAATACATTGCAGCTGGGAGTTGCTGTACTCAACTCTTGTGGATCAAACACCATTGGAAGATTATGGTCATCAGCTCCAAGAAATTCCTATGCTGTGTGACAATACAAGTGCAATAAATTTGACCAAGAATCCTATCCAGTACTCAAGAACCAAGCATATTGAGGTTAGACATCACTTCATCAAGATCATGTAAGTAATGACAATATTTCACTTGAATTTTTTTCTATAGAAAATCAACTTGATGATATTTTTACAAAACCTCTTCCTGAGGATAGATTCACATCTATTAGAAGAGAAATAGGTATGTGTAATCCTGATTAATTACCAAAGTAAAATAATACTTGAATTGTATGCTAAGATAGTGCTGTATGTGAAAACCATCCTGAAAAATTCCAAGTCCCAGCCATTCGACTTATGCATTCGAATCATGTTAAAATCTTGCATTCGACTGATGCAGTCGAATACATAATTCGACTTATTATGAAATCGTGAAAAGGCACTTGTAATTTAAAATTATATAACTGACACTCTCTTAAGACGCATCCCTTCATGTCTTAATGGTCAAATCATTTAATCCCGACCGTTCACCTGAAATCTAGGGGAAGTTATCTTCTCTTTCCTTATAAAAGAAACCCCATCTCCATTAGAAGACACCCTTTCGAAATCCATCTTCGACTTCGTTGTCTTCTTCTGCCCTTGGCGCCCTCATTGTTCTCCGACGAAGGACTTCCGAAGAACCTTGAAATCTCCATCCTCCTCGAAGAAAGGTAGGATCTTGGAACTCTCTTCAGCATTTCTATCACCTTTACTGGTCCCCTGAGCCATCTCCATTCTCTTTCTTTAGATGGACTCATCTAGGGCTCTGGAATCCACCCAGATGACCCCTGATCAACTCGTGAGACTTGCTAAGATTCCCATCTGCCCAGGGAAGGTTGTAGATTTCTCCCATCTTACTGGAAGTCTAGCGTGGGTAGAGGACACCCTCAATGCCATGGGTTGGACCAAGTTGTGCCAGATATCAGAACCCACTGTTGAGAATGCCGTTAGAACTTTTTATGTCACCATGGAAATCATCTGGAAATACAGTGTTTGGTTATGTCAAGGAACCAAGATCTCTATTTCTGAGGATCCTCTGTGGTGAGATGTGCTGAATGTTGAGTGGAGTCCAAACTCAGAGCATAAGCTTAATGAAGTAATACCTTTGGAAAGCGAGAAATTGGCATTATTGGGAGTCTGGCCTCTATTAGCAAGAAAGGTCTATATGTAAATGAGCTGTCAGCCGAAAAGAGACTGATTCATTCAGTGATTACAAACATTGTGACCCCTAGAACAAGAACTCACTCATCTATCACCTCTAGAGATGGGAACTTGTTGTTTTGGGCTATTCAAAGGCACAAAGTGAATTTGGTTGGAATCATTTTGGATAGAATGAAAGCTGCTAAGAATCTTCAAATATCTTTTCCCTATGGACCTTTGCTCTCCCTGATCTTTAAGAGATACTCAGTAGATCTGTTAGGAGAAATATCTATTGGAATTAAAGAAAGATGGGATCTCTACCTTAAGAAGAAGCCATTATTCCTTGGTCAACAAGAAGCAAAATCTTTGGCTAAAAGACTTAGTGCCTGAATGTGATCATGAAGTTTTTCCTGATGAACCTCTTGTTCCTTCTGTTCCTCAAATGATTCAACAAGAGACAGAGCCTCAAGAACAAGTTAGATCTGAAGTCCCAGTTGTCACGTCCCGAGAATTACGCAGCGGATATTAATTTGAAGAATTCGAGTCAATAATTCGAGACGTGAACAGTCGACAAATAAGCCTCTAGCTAGCACGCACTAAATGTATGATAACATACATTATCATAGGGCCCAAATATTGAACTCAATTAATCTTTTATTCAAATCTCAACTCATTGTATTTCAAATGGAAACTATTACAGGACTAAGACTCAATAAAAGCGAAAGTACATAATACCTCACTTCCTACTACATTGTTCTAACACTCAAAATAACTAACTATAGATAGACTCATAATTGGAACGCTCATCACTCGGACGCATTCCCATCCTCGACTTGCTCTTCCTCTTGAACTTCATAGTCACCTAGATGGGTAAAAGTAGGGAATGAGCAAACTAGCCCAGTAGGATTTATATCTCAATGTGCGGGCAATGATATAAGTGATTAACATTTTAGAACTAGGAAAGTACGATGAATGATATGCAAGTACGAATAAAACACGTTAAAACATGATATATAAAACAAATTAGAGAGAGTGATTACGATAGAACAAGATTTGTGAACGAGATAGAACTAGCAATAGATCACTTTGCACAAGCACGCAAGATTTCAATTGATGTCAAGAACGCAAGATATCATTAATTGCATTAACTGCAGGATGGCCATATCACGCAAGCAAGCAAGCAAGCAAGATTTCACAAGCACGATCAAGTAACACTAATCCGGTACGTAGACACCAATGTACACCAAGAAAAGATCCATCAAGAATGTACACCAGGACACGTGTATGTGGTATGTATCTATCATTCAACACGCACGCACGATTTTCCCAGCGCAGATGCAATGCCAGTAATCATTATACCCCATGGTTAACAGTATATCTATGACTCGCCGTCATTGGGGCTAGATTGGAGCCCTTGGACACACGCCGTGCCCTATCATCATCTCACTTAAATTTTAAATGTAGATACCCACAGTCATTTATAATGGCCAATGAGAGTTTCAATAAGTAAGCATGTGTAATGTCATGTTCATGATGATGAGGAGAACAAGTAATAAGTAATGGAACATGATTTCACGAGTACAATGGTCAAGAGATAAATTCGGCAGCATAACGGTACGATTTATACTTTCGTTCAATCTTACATTAATGGCTTTAGTCCAGTTGTAAGTCTCACTCACGAGAACAAGAAGAGAAAGGAAGTGCGTGCTATCTCCAGGGAACTTCAATGGTACAACCAACTCGTCGGCCATGTGGGAATCCATGGTCAGAGGAGATTTACGAAGGTCTTGGTGAAAAGGTCGCTAGTCTACCGATTCGGAATGACCGGTAGAGAGTTTCCAATTTCCCAAGAAAAGGCTGCCTAACAGTGCTAGTGTGTAGTGCGGTACGCGTGTCTCAATTCTCAAACCATCGGTCTCAAACTCGCAGGAAGCACTTGACCATATAACATGGAATAAAACTATGCACTTTAACTAATCATGGATTGCAAGATTTTATGATACAAAATTATCATTTTAGTCAAGTAGAGTAGTAAGAAGAGTAAATCATAAGTTGCCTGAATGAATCATAACAGTTAAAGAACACTTAGAATAGCATTCATGTAATTAAAGCTTTTTAAATGGTTAATCAATTTTAAGCCATTAAATAACAATCATGTAATGATCAGACCCAAGACAGGTAACTTACACAGCAAATATCACATTTATACAGACCTCGGGTATATACGGAAAACTTTGTAAGAAAACACATGGTTTCCGGTAAAAATCCTGAGATCGCGACATAGCCATATAAGGAAGGCGACAGGTCGGGCCCAGAAGGCGACACAGGGGTGTGAGCATCGCGACAGGGTCGTCAGATCAGGTAGCCGGAAAACGACGGAACGCATGTCGCCTTGAGAAGGCGACAAGGGGTATGTCACAATCAACCCTCTGAAAGCGACATATCGGGCCGTCGCATTCACAGGGTCTGTGCCTGGCTCGGACAGAGCAAGGACAGTGCCTTGGATTGCGGACCTATCTTTCCTTCTTTTGACATAGGGTGTTCTAAAATAGAGAAAAATTCACGGTGTTTGAAAAATAACGAAACCAGTTTTAAAATAACCTAGACATACTAGGGTACTTCCAGTAAATAGAAATTGAACAATAAAGATGGTTTCGATAGGTTTTGATCACGGGGAACACAAGGTCAGACCAAGGGTAACTTGAAGACGTAGTTTTATGCAGCAACCCTATTACCACGCTTATAACTCTCTAAATAATAAGATTTAGACAAAACGTTCAACATAAAACCTGACGAGGACAACTAGTAGAATAACTTTTATGTTATGAGTTTTCTCTAATTCGTTCTTGAAACACATGCAACATATTAAGAACGGGAAAAGCTCTAACATGGCGCGACTTTGGCAAAACGCTTATAAATCAAGATCTACTAAATGTAATCGATGAAACCAGTGGGAAATGAAATTTAACTTGATGCTCTACACATTGGTATAGGATATGTTAAGGTTTGGCCTGAGAAAACCTACCTTTTGGGTTGAAGAAGTCCCGTTATTCCAGAAAACCAGTGTTCAGACCACTTGGAGGGAAACGCTTACTACTCCGTGTATACTGCATGGAATTTGGGCATTCCACTTGGGTTAGAACATAGACTTGACCCTCTTTCCAGGGGTATAGGCCTTGCAAGGTTTGGTTTAGGTTTGACTCACCTTTGGTCGACTTCAAGAGAGTGGTTTGTGCAGGTCGCAGCAGACGAGAAGGGGAAGAAGAACGGCTTCTTGTGGTCGTTCCACAGCTCCTCAGCCACCAAGAGCTCCTCCACACGACACTAGCAAGTTCTAAATTCGTTCCTAGGGTTTGGGTGAAGAGTATTTAAGTAACCATGGGGTTTAGGAGTCCTATTATAACTAGGAAAGGAGGATTTCGGGATTGGCATGTTTGGTTTCCTATTTTTGATGATTTCCTCCTCCTTTGAGTGTGTGAGGCATTAGGAAACCTCCCCTCATAGTTAGGCACGAATTTGGGTTGCCATGAATGCATGATTGCATCCCAATTCAACTCTAATTGCCTCTTTTTAATTTCAGCTTATTTATGGTTACGAATTTCTATGTATTTTCTAGCTTTATTGATTTTTGGCCAAATGTTGCCCATTGGCCCAATTATGATAATGGGTCATCAATATATAATGTTGGAAGTCTCCCCAACACTTTTATTTATTTTTGATTGCGTCGTATTTCCGTGTTAACGGTTTTCCGACTTGTTTCCTTATTTAGATAATCGGTCACAATAACTCTCAAACCTAGTCCAAATGATTTTTATTGAACCAAATTTTTTGAGGGGTCATTAGAGGATATTATTTGAAGTCCATATATGATTTTATTTAATTTTCTGACTCATCCACGTACGTGTGATAATGATTTTACGACTTATTCATGAATTACGATAATAAGTCGCGAAACACTTTAAACTTGGATGATCTGATTTTTCTTGCACAAATTTCTTTGTGAAACATTAGTAATAATGTTTAGGGTTGATTTATAATTTTTACGAAATTTTCCGAAGTGTTTTAGCACATACGATAATGATACGTGTTTTAAATACTCCGATATTATGAAAATTATTTATTTCCATTTATTTGAGTTTTTATGTAGTTAAAATTTTTGGGGTGCTACACCAATCAGACCCAAGCAAGTAGATCAAGTTCCTATTTCCTCCTCATTTCTTGAACTTGAGGCACCTGAGGAAATATTAATGAAGTATTAAGAGATATTAGAGGCAAAGGTATTGCATCTGATGACATTCCTGCAGAAACAGTCTTTGAAGAAAGAGAGCACCACTTCTCCCCTTCACATTTTGAGACCCGGCCAAGGTCTTAGGGGGAGAGTAGCAACAGCCATCATACCATTTTGGACTTATTGGGCAGGCAACAAGAAAACCTGTCAGTCCTTCAAATTCAAATAGAGTTTATTGATGTCAAGTTTGATAGTCTATCTGATGAGGTTAAGCAAATGAAAGATTTGCTGCTTCAGTTAGTGTGCCAGCAGGGCACTTCTCGGCCATCAGGGCCTACTTTCCATCAGCAGCAAGAAGAACCTGTTCAAGTACAAGAATCTCAAGCACCAACCTGAAGTACCAGCTCAGGAACAGCAGTCAACACAAGACCAATCCCAGCAGGTTGAGCAGCAACCTGAGCAGCAGCAAGACCAGGAGCCAGAATCCCAAGTAGAAGAACATGTTGAACCAGTTCCTGATCAGCAGAGTGTGGAGAAGCAGCCTCCTGAGCAGCAGAAGGATTTAGAGCACAAGGCTCAATTAGCTATGGTAGTGTTTCAACCTCAAGTGGAGCAACAACAACAGTCTGTGTTAGAGAAGCAGTCAGTGGCAGTGGCAGCAGTAGAGGCTTCCCAGCCCAGGTAGGTTTCCCAGATGGAATCTATGGCTAAGAGACCCCTGGAGTCCACTTCTAATTTGCAAACCTTCAAGAGGAAAGTGAAGCGTAGACTGGTAAAAAAATGGTGACCAGTCTTCCCTCCTCCTCCATCTTGACCAATTCATCCTACTCCAGCTCCATCTGTTAAGCCTCCTCCAGAGCCTAAAAAGCCAACTCCAGCTGAGCCTCAACCCACTGCACCCTCTGCACCTACTCCTTTCACCACTGAAATTCCCTCACAATCACTTTTTCTGATCCTCCTCCCCTTGCATCCATTCTAGGGGATCCATTCCACCAGGACATCAAATTCAAAATCTACCCAATGAAATACCAGTTCAAACCTCCCAAACCTCTCACTCTCACTCTTTCACTCAACCTCCTCAGTATTTTCTTGTCTTCCCACTGCCCTAAGAACAGACTCCAAGAAGAAAACACTTCTCCATCTAGCTGAAATACTTCCCAGTATTCAGCTTTCCTCATCTAGTGGACCCAAACTTGGAGACAATCTTTCTAAACTCCTTCCACCCTTTTGGTATGCCTTCATCTACCACTCTAAACATCACATGAATCTGTTCAGAGAATATCTATCTATTCGTGCTTTCCTTGAAGCTCATGAGATGCCAGAGTTCACCTTCGAACATTGGCTTCCTATTCTTCTCAGAACTTCACATATTTCAGTTGAGGAACTTGAATTCATCTCTCAGAAAAGTCATAGCTTGACTCCTAAGGAGTTCCTTGATCTCTATCCAGGAGAAGCAATCAATATATCAGCAACCCAATCTAGAAACCAATTTTTAACTATCCAACATCACCTATCCTTGAGGTTTCATGATATGTTTGGACATTTTATCCAGGACTCTCAGGCCAAGTACACCAGAATGAAGACTTTCAATTCGACAGATTCAAATTGGGATTGCCTGATGTTTCTAAAGGCCAATGGGACAATCTGCTAAGAGGTCAAAGAGAAATCATTCCCTCCATGACTGTGGCCTTACCCTCTGGATTGCATCCATCTTTATAGGAGCAGTTTCCTTCAGAAGGGATTTTGCTGAAGTAGTATTCAACAGATTCATCTGCATTGCCACTAGGTTCAAAATTAAATACAAGCTCAATTGTCTTTCCAAATATTTGTGTTCCTCCATGAAGGGATTTCTAGTTATGTTTTGCTGAATCTAAGAGACTCAATGAAGATCAGTGAGCAGCTGCCAATCCCTCTTACCACTCTGACTGTGAAAAGATGAAGCTCTCTCTTTATGAATTCCAGTCCAAGAGTCTTAAGGATCTGAGGAAGAACATTAGTATCAAAATGGGCTCAAAGGTACTTAGTGTATTATCAAGCCAAAGATGCAGCTATGTGCTAGGATCGGATGGGTGGATGGATCAGATCTAGAAGGGGGGTTGAATAGATCTAACACCAATTAAGCAGAAGCTTAAGCAATTAAAAAATTACTTCGAATCAGAGATCAATTCACCCAAACAATTTAGTGATCTGAAGTGAAATTAGTGTGTGTGAGCAAATCAATTAGTAGTGTGAACGAAATCCCTATGCATGCATCTAGCGAGATACAAGGCAAACCACAATTCAAACCACTGCACATAGGATTTTTAGGTGGTTCGGAAATCACCTCCAGTGACTCCTACGTCCACCCCTGACATAGTGAGACCACACTACTCAAAACTTGAGTACAACTCACACAGGAGCACGACGACTCCAAACACTTTGAGCACGACGACTCAGAAACACTGGAGCATGACGACTCTAAACTGAGCACGACGGCTCAAACAACAACCGGAGTACGACGACTTCAAATGAGCACGACGGTTCAAACTACACAGTGAGTGCGATGACTCACAAACTACTGAGCACAAAGGCTCACAAACAACTTGCTAGAAAAACACACAAGACTCAGATCCTCTAGCAATAGATTTAGTCTAACAAGAGTTCATTCATGAGACTTATGCAACAACTCTTGCACAATCTCACAATGACTCAGAAGAACAAAGGTACATGAAGAATTGTATAAAGAAATCCTTGCTCTTCAATTATACTCCCTTGTAGAAGATCAAATTGGGAAGTGAATGAGTTCTTGAAATCCCTGGCCGATGCTCTGCACTCTGACTTTGGGATCTTCCTTGTGGTCTTCTCAATCGATTGCTTCCACTTGATCTGCTTCCTTGAAGTGATCCAATTGCATCTTCAATGATCAAACTCCACTTTCATGCTTGGACAGATGAGAATTGGCTTGAGGAATCACCAGGAGAGCAGGAGCAGGGAGATGAACTCTTCTTGCCGCCAAAATAGTTTCTGGGAGGCTCTGAAGGGTTCTGATCGATGGATGGCCAATAGGAGGGTATTTATACCCTAAATAGTCCAAAGATACCCTTGGGGTACGTGGGCACACGATCCAAGGTTGGTCCATCATTTCCCTAGGGTGCCACGTATCCAGGAGAGACTTTAAGTCAAAAATTTTCCGGAGTGTGTCGACCTGCCCATAGGGTGTGTCGACACACTGTCCCAGACTGGGCAAAACAGTTCCCTGGGAGAGGCATCTAGTGTCGACCTGAGATTGAGTAGTGTCGACCTGCCGTAGTCAGCTGAAAAATAGGCCTTCTGGGAAGGCTCTCTAGTGTCGACCTGACTGCATTTAGTGTCGACCTGAGATAGAAGCCTGTTGATTGTTTTCTGGGATCTGTCTCTAGTGTCGACCTGCCCTGGTTTAGTGTCGACACTAGTTGACCATTTCTTCATATTTTGGCTTAGGGCTTTGAGCATTGTGTCGACACCAGTGTGGGGGTGTCGACACTACCCTTGCAATAAATGTTTGTCCCTGAGAAATAAACACATAAATCATTAGTCAAATGTATTATCATGAATATAAATGATAAATGTTTGGAAACATGCTTTTTGAATATTGTTATTTCAGGTGTGATGTATTCACATGTTCCAATTGTTATGCATTAAAATCACAACTTGTCATCATCAAAATGTGAGGAGAAATGAATTATATTCACACTCAACCCAACAATCTCCCCCTTTTTGATGATGACAACATTAAGTCCATAAAAATGAGTTCGATGAAATGTGATTTTAAGCATTTTCATTTCCTTTATTCATACTTGTCAAGGACCTTTGAACATTTTTTAGTGACATTTGAAAGTTGCACACATGAAAGACACAATGTTACTAAAAATAAGCTATTTTCACACAAAGGTCAAGTAGCTGACAAGCATTCATGCATTCACATATTGACATTCATTCAAAGAATTTTCAATCACATTGAAGACACAAAAGTTCTATTCATTTCATTCAATGATATGAACATTACAATCTTCAAAAAACCCATTAAAAAAGATATTACAATCTTTCTTTCTTGCTATCTTCTCCCCCTTTGACATCATCAAAAGAAATGACATTAGGTGGAAGGAGGAGGAGGAGGAGGAATGGGTAGCAAGATGGTCTCAATATCTGTCAATCTCTTTCCATTGAAGTCAAACTGAACTTCATTTGAGCTTGGATAGTTGAGAGTCTTGTATGTAAGATTTTCCATTCTTTCTGAATTCTCTGACATGGTTGCTTGAAGTCCACTGAAGTCAGCTGAGATGGGCTGAGAAGATGAAGAAGAACCAGCTGACCAACCATGTCTATGCAATGATTTGAATTCCTTTTTCAGATCAGACATTTCTTCATCAATATGAGCAGATAAGTTCTTCATGCTCTCCAAGTCATCTACCAGATGAGCAAAAGACAGTCTTGTCTTAGTTATCTGAGAGAGGTTTCTTTGCTGTTGAAGACATCAGCTGGGAATTTGCCAAAAGTCCCTGAAGAACTATTTCTAACTTCTCTTGATGTCTTTTAGCTCAATTGAAGCATCTGCTAATGTGCAATCAGTCTGTTGAATCTTTGCACTGCATGGTCAGAAGCTGCTTTTTGCTCAATAAATTTACAGACATAGTGTTCTCTAACCTCTGTACCTTCAACTCAAAATTTTCTGTCATTGTCTGAATGGAGGTGTTCAAGGCATCAAATTTGTCATTTAGAAAGGTGTACAACTCTGGTGGAACAGAAGGTCCACCAAAGGATGTGGAGGCTTGAACTTGAGGTTGTGGAGAAAAAGATGGAATTTCTATCTCAGGGTTCAGGGAGGAGGAATGTTGAAGTTGAGGTGAAAGTGGGGCATTGAGGGGTACATCAACTTCATCTGCAACAGGAGGCTGATCCTCATTCACTGGAGGCTAGTCCTATTTGCTGGAGGCTGGTCCTCTTAAACTGCAGGGGCCTCTACTACAACTGGCCCTCTCCTAACTGGTCACCCACAATCCTGAAGCCCATAAACTTTTGAACATGCTTGAAACAATAAATGTTCGACTTCTTGGAATTTTCTGGGACTTCTCATTCTCAAGTGGCACATCAAAGTGCTTAAAGACTTGAGTCAAATGGGCTGCATAAGGAAGTGATCTATGTAAATCTGCCCTAGTTGTCTCAGAGATGATCTGGTACATTATGACATGGAGGTTGATCTTTATGTCCTTTTTCATGCAGTATATCACAAATCTTTGAATGTCTGTGAGTCTATCTCTCCCACCACCTTGGGGTGTTATGATAGTGGTTGAGTATGATGTAAGTCTCAACACAGGTGGAAAAGTGTTTGTGTGAACTTGGTGACATGTGTTTGCTTGGGATCAGACACATCTGCTTGCAACCCAGTTAAGATTGTATAGGCTTCATGAAGGTCAAACTCAAAGTTATGGTAATCAGCTCCTTCATCTGGAATTTTAAAAAGAGTGGCTGCTAGGTCTAAAGGCAAATCAATCTAATTCCTTTGACCTCTGACTTGTAACCATCATCAGTGCATTCCAATGCATATAGAATTCCTGGACAAGTCTGGGGTATATTATGCGAAACTCAGAGATGAAGGATTGCCAAGACTGAAACTTGAAGAAGTTGATGACTTCAGGAAAAGCAACATTCAATGCACTGTCCTCTAAATCCACTGCTCTAGGTTTCAGAATGATCTTCCCTTCACTAAGTGGTTTGGAAGGAGTTGCCTTAGAAGGCTGGGAAGACTCAGAGGATGAAGAGGATGACTGCTCAAAGACTTCAGGAGAAGAAACCAAAATCTTCCTCCTAGGGTATGCAGACCCTCTACCTTGACTAGAAGAGGATGCCCTACCTCTCTTAGCAGACGACGGGGATACAGAGGAAGGCCCTGGCTGCTCCGCAGGGTCATGGCGCCTCTTGGTTCTCCTTTCAGTGGGAGGAGCATCGTCTGCCGGAATGGGCCTTGCCGTAGCCCTGGACCTTGCTCCACGGCGAGGTGCTTGCTTGGGGGCCATGGAAACAAGATGGAGTGGAATAGGAGAGGATGGAGAGGAAGGAATGAGAGAAGAATGACAGGGATGGATTGGAGGAGGGAAGACGGTGGAGTGCTTACCGGATTCAAAGGTAGAGAGACAGCCATCGGGTCGATTGCAGAAGAAAAGAGGTTTTTCAGAGGTACAATACCCGCAGGACAATCAGACCCTAAACGGCGCCACAGCTTAAAGCACTCTGGCAGGGGGTCAGTGTCGACACTAGAGGAGGTGAGTGTCGACCGAGCTAAAGGTGTCGACATTAGATGAAGGTAGTGTCGACCTGGCCTGATGAAAAAATTGAGATTTGAGTATGGAAAAATTTTGTGAGCTTTGGGACATCTTTATAATGATAAGCAATGGGTGAATAATCATTCAAGGATTTTTAAGAGGCTAAAAAATTCATTTGTTATATTTTGCAAAAATGCAACACAGTTTAAGTTTTACACAATATCCAACAGGATATGAGCATTCAGTGACTTGAGTCATTAAAATGATGATTTGAGGGATATAATACATTTAACAATCAACTACACGCTACCATATTCTTCAAGTCCAAAGAAATAAAAAAAATCTTTTAGACTGAAATCAAGTGTGTTGAAAGTAAACAATTCTCCAATGATACACACATTTTATTTTTTGAAACAAACTATCAAATGAGATAAATCTTGTTCACTTAAGAACTAATGTTTTTCACACACTATAGTCCCTGGATACTAAAGATTTATCCATTATCAAGTCTCAAAGGGGTAAATGATGACCTTTTGACATGAAAATATATGTTTTTTAGACGCCAATATTTCCAGTTACTTAGTCATCATCAAAAAGGAATAGGACATATTTATTTGTTTTGCATTATTTTTGATTTTGAACCCCTTTGAACAGAGATAACATTAGTGCCTCATGACATATATGGCACTTCATTCATTGTGAAGGTGTGCAGTTTCTCAGCACATGTGCCATTCTGTTGAATTATCAAATTTTGGAGAGTTTTGTAAGATAGAAATCATTTATATCCAATCATCAGTTGCAAACAAAAACATGTTAAATTCAGGGCACACATTATCCTTCAGTCTTTGAAAGAAATCTGAATTTCTATAGTTTTGAAGAATATAGATGAGAGTTGACAAACGAATATAGTAGATCACTCAAAGGATCATTTTGAGACTTTAGACACCTGAATGAGGACATCATGCAAGGAATTGATGTAATGCAAGAAAAGTTTTGAAATTTGCAAAAGACATGACTTGTGAATTCTCTAGCTCCCCCTGAGATGAGGATTTCAACACTTTTCATCAGAATAAAGATATGCAAGTTTTGAAATCAGAAATAATTCTCTTTGAACAACAAAGGCTCCCCCTCAACAATTGCATATTCATTTCTTGGTACTTGGCGGAGACATATACTCTCGCATAGTGAAAGTGTCCAGACAAGCAGAACTTGTCCTTCTTCAAATCACCATTTGATATACCAAGAAGTTCAACGCAATGTGAGTTGAAGAGTTCATTGTCAAAAAGAAATAGAAGTGAAATGGAGAGAGATATGAGCAATATGAATCAAGGAAGCAAAGGATAACAATGATGCAAAGAACTCCCCCTCAGAAAATGCCTAACACTCAACCCAATCCCAATGAGAGAGATCAAGAAAATGGACATTACAAAGACCAAGTTCTCTCCTAAAGATAAGAATCTACTGTCAGGAAGAGGTTTGGTGAAGATGTCAGCATTTGTTTTTCAGTTTCTATGAAATGGCGTTCAAAGGATTTCTTTGCTACCTCATCTCTCAAGAAATGATAAATCAGATATGAAGGAATATTTCTCCAGCATTTCACTCAAAGTTCTTTTGACTCACTTCCCATAAGATATGCATGATATGAAATGATCATATAAGCAATTCAGATATGTTCATTCAAAGTAGTTTACACCGAAAGAATATGAACATGATCAAGCATGCATTAACATGCAATTTATTGAAAAACATTTTTGCACTTTTTCAAATTTAACCCCCTTAATATGTGCATGGAATGAAAAAGTTAGCAAGCAATTCACACATGATTATGAGCACAATTAGCTTTAAGCATAACATAACTTTTGGTACCAATTGTTATGACACAAAGTTCATTGTTGGGAGTAGTATTGAAACACATTTCTTATTTTTCAGATAGAAATTAAACATTGTTTCAATTCAGGCAATTCAAAATGAAATAATAAAAAAGTTTTACCTGAATGGTCTTCATTACTTTTTCAAAGATTTTACCTGTGTTCTCCAATCATTTCTAGCCTTGCACAGCCAATATCTTGAATCCTTTACAGAGTATGGCTGCAAGACTTCTCAGCTTACTGATCAAGCTAGTTTTGGGACCCACACTTGTTTGGGTCCTGCAATGAAATCAATGTTAGATTGCAACAAAGATTTCTGAATCCAAAAGCTTTAATTTTTGTATAGATGCATTTCTTTCATTGATAGAACTATGAGCAGAATTAGTTCCAGATTCTTTTTGCCTTGACCAAGCATCTATGTTTCATGAAGTTTTCTATTTTTTGGATTTTTAATATGAGCAAAAACAAAATGATTTTGTGCAACATTTCTATGCCTATACACATGGAACTTCTGAACATTTTCAATATGAACATGATGTTATCCTATGTGTATGAGCATGTGCATTAGACTGGAATTTCTGAGCATGCATAACAAAATCATTTCTGTACCAACAGTCCCTAGAAATATGACCAATTTTATGACATGAAAGCATTGGACTGATTTGACATGTTTATTGAAATTTTGATTTCTATTCCAGCAATGTTTGGCAAGATGACCAGGTTTATTACAATTAAAGCAAATAGAGTATTTTTACTTGGTACTTACCTTGGCATGTGTGCATTTGCTGGAGTCTCCTTTTCATGTGAGGAGGCTTACCATGAGGAGAAGGGTACTTTTTGTAGCTCTTGGCATGATGTGAATTTGGAATTTGCCTTGGAGCTTTTTGGATTGATGAGGAGGTAGATGAGTCCTCTTGATAGTAGCATTCCTCTCTTTTCTGTCTGTTCTGAACAAGAACTTTCACTAGCTTTTCATTAGAATTAGAAGAGTTCTTGTTCGCAGCAGATTTAACAAATGTTATTATGCTTTTCTTTTCATTTTTTTTGGATTTCACAGAAGCAAGACTGTGTTTGTAGTGTTTTTCAATTCATGTTGAAGCTTCTGTTTTTCAGCTTTTAATGCAACAACTTCTTTTTCTGAAATTTGAAGTTATTTAGCATGACATCCAAACCATTTTTCATCTTGTTCTTTTCATTTTCAAATGGAGCAATTTGTTTTTCCAAATCAAAATTATATTACTTAAATTGCTACAATCATTGTTCAATGGTTTGTCATCCAACAAGCATTCAATCTTCCTCTTTAAGTGATGATTTCTCTCAACAAGTTGTTTGCATCTCTCATTTATTTGATGATCATGAGCCATGTTAGAAATCTGTTATTTAATTGATCATTATCAAATTTGAAGTTTTCATTGAGATCAATCAATTTTCCATTTTCATTTTCCAGATCAATAACTTTTGATTTCAATAGCTCATGTTTTTTTTCAATCCATTCAGTTTAGTTTCACAGATTTGGACTTCATCTTCCAATTCTCTTCTCTTCTCGAATTTAATTTTTCGACTTCAATTTTCAAATTCTCATTTTCTTTTGAAAAATCTTTATCATTGTTCTGGAGCAATTCAAGTGTATTTGTCAAATTTTCAATTCTTTATGGCAATGTTTTAAGGTCTTTTTCAAATCTTTATTCTTATTGTTCAGCTTTGCATTAAGATTTTGTATCTTCTCACAGAACTCAACCAATTCAGCATAACATGCCTTCATCTGCATCAGAGTCAGAATTAGAATTCATAAATGGATCTGGAAATGATTTACCTGATCTTATAGACCCATTTGAACTCTTATTTTCTGGAGAGGATGCAGAACGCTCTGAGCTCTTGGAATGTGCTGTTAGAGCCAAAGTCTTTTGACTTGTTAATTTTCTGGATTCATTGAGGCTCTTCTTTGCCATTAAGTACTTGTGAATTTCTTTTGCTCTTTGTCTTTGTGAGTCCTTGAGAAGTCCAATGAAAATGAGCTTGGGGATTTCTATGAAATTATAACAGGAAATTCATGTAGATTAAGACAATTATCCATTATACCAAAACTCAAAGGACTATTAGATCTAATCACAGAGAATCAATGTAGCAAGGAATTAGATCTAACAATTAGAGTGGTTAACCTGCTCTAATACCAAGGTAGGAATCAGAGAGATTAAGCACACAAAGGACAGTGAAAGATCACAAACAGTTCAAACAATTAACACAGAGATCAAATAGAAGCAATCAAATCAGATCAGTAACAAACATTACCCGCTCTGATACCAATGGTAGGATCGGATGGGTGGATGGATCAGACCTAGAAGGGGGGTTGAATAGATCTAACACCAATTAACGTGGAAGCTTAAGCAATTAAAAAATTACTTCGAATCAGAGATCAATTCACCCAAACAATTTAGTGATCTGAAGGAATTATGTGTGTGAGCAAATCAATTAGTAGTGTGAACGAAATCCCTATGCATGCATCTAGCGAGATACAAAGGCAAACCACAATTCAAACAACAACATAGGATTTTTAGGTGGTTCGGAATTCACCTCCAGTGACTCCTACGTCCACCCCTCACACAGTGAGGCCACACTACTCAAAACCTTGAGTACAACTCACATAGGAGCACGACGACTCCAACACCTTTGAGCACGACGACTCAAGAAACTCCTGGATCACGACGACTCCAAACTGAGCACGACGGCTCAAACAACAATCGGAGCACGACGACTCCAAATGAGCACGACGGCTCAAACTACACAGTGAGTGCGACGACTCACAAACTACTGAGCACAAAGGCTCACAAAAACTTGCTAGAAAAACACACAGTCTCATATCCTCTAGCAATAGATCTAGTCTAACAAGAGTTCATTTATGAGACTTATGCAGCAACTCTTGCACAATCTCACAATGACTCAGAAGAACAAAGGTACATGAAGAATTGTATAAAGAAATCCTTGCTCTTCAATTATACTCCCTTGTAGAAGATCAATTGGGAAGAGACTTGAGTTCTTGAAATCCCTGGCCGATGCTCTGCACACTCTGAACTTTGGGATCTTCCTTGTGGTCTTCTCAATCGATTGCTTCCACTTGATCTGCTTCCTTGAAGTGATCCAATTGCATCTTCAATGATCAAACTCCACTTCTCATGCTTGGACAGATGAGAATTGGCTTGAGGAATCACCAGGAGAGCAGGAGCAGGAGATGAACTCTTCTTGCCGCCAAAATAGGTTTCTGGGAGGCTCTGAAGGGTTCTGATCTGATGGATGGCCAATAGGAGGGTATTTATACCCTAAATAGTCCAAAGATACCCTTGGGGTACGTGGGCAACGATCCAAGGTTGATCCATCATTTCCCTAGGGTGCCACGTGTCCAGGAGAGACTTTAAGTCAAAAAGTTTCCGGAGTGTGTCGACCTACCCATAGGGTGTGTCGACACACTGTCCCAGACTGGGCAAAATATTCCCTGGGAGAGGCATCTAGTGTTGACCTGAGATTGAGTAGTGTCGACCTGCCGTAGTCAGCTGAAAAACAGGCCTTCTGGGAAGGCTCTAGTGTCGACTGACTGCATTTGGTGTCGACCTGAGATAGAAGCCTGTTTTTGTTTTCTTTCTCTGGGATCTGTCTCTAGTGTCGACCTGCCTTGGTTTAGTGTCGACACTAGTTGACCATTTCTTCATATTTTGGCTTAGGGCTTTGAGCATTGTGTCGACACCAGTGTGAGGTGTGTCGACACTACCCTTGCAATAAATGTTTGTCCCTGAGAAATAAACACATAAATCATTAGTCAAATGTATTATCATGAATATAAATGATAAATGTGTTTGAAACATGCATTTTGAATATTGTTATTTCAGGTGTGATGTATTTCACATGTTCCAATTGTTATGCATTAAAATCACAACTTGTCATCATCAAAATGTGAGGAGAAATGAATTATATTCACACTCAAACCAACACTATGGACCGAGGCCTGCACTGGAACATCACTGTCCATGAGGTTTCTTCTTCTTGCAGCCTCTAAGAGTTTGTTTCCTTAAGTATCGTCTGAGGAGGGACAAATTCCACTCCAATATAGGCTAGTTCCATAGGTGCCACATCAAATCTCATAGGAAACTGCCTACTACTAATCCCTCCTACAACATTGACCTCTCCCTGTTTGAAAAATTCTTTGTGAAAATGAGTCAAGCTCTGGGACCTTCTCAAACCATATTTTGCTCAAATTCCCAGATCTTTGTACTTGCCTAGCTCCTTATCTAGGTCTTAAACACTATGCTCGTATTATTTTTTTTTTTCTTCTGAATGTAGCTATGATCTTTCTTCCTTGCTATTTCATGCTTTCCTTGTGGTTTGTTACCCTTTCTGTTAATGCCACAAAGGGGGAGAAAGAGTAAATCTTCATTTTTTTTTCACTGTTCTTTACTTTCTATTTAAAGTTTTTGTCATTAACAAAAAGGGGGAGAATTGTTGAGCAACTATCTCTAAGAAAATCTAAAATATTGAAGATATAGTATATATCATTTTTTGATATAACAAAATCTTTAAATAGACTATCTACAAAACAAATGAATATCAAAATATATATGCATACAACTGTGTGGATAAACTTCAACCTCCAAAATTTTCTAAGTCCACATCTTTATATGTAATTCGACTGATGACTCCGACTGTTACAGTCGAATGCCTTACAAACCCCACTTTTGATTCAACTGTCATCTCCGACTTCCACAATCGAATGCTTCAGAAATTATCTCAATAATTCGACTGCTGGAGTCGAATTGCCTTGTCTTCTCAGAAGTCGAATTACATTGCTATTTTCTTGTTAGAGTCGATTGCCTTGTTTTCTTAGAAATCAAATTACCTTATCATTTCTTTACTTCAGTCGAATCACTCCTATTTCTTCAGTCGAATCATTCTTCAACTTCTACAATCGAATTGCAGGATATTGAATTCAACTTCTCTGTCAGTTCTGTGCTTAATACTTTTCTGATCTTTTAAAGCTTAACACTTAATGTAAGATTATCTCCTAATCATTCTTACAACATTTCCAATTAACTTTTAATTTCTTATTAGTTCATCAAAAATATTATTATTTTATTTTTTCTCTAATTAGACAATCATATTAAACTTAAAATATTCATCTAAATCCTGTGCAAACTATTTCTGAAATATTTTTGATCTGAGCCTCATGGTCTTCACATCTTTGCTCTGGATCTTCATGGATACAATAGATACAATGCATTCATGTATTTTCACGCGCATGGCATCTGACATGTCCTCACTACCACTGACAGACCCATACTTTACCTTTTTAGCCTAACTATATATCTACTCCTTCTATCTGAAAGCTTCTGCATCCAAGGTTTCCATACCTTTTTTTGTACTCTCTAACTTACCTACCTCAAAGGTATGGAGATACTCTTCTCTCTTGTCTTGTCTTTGTGCAGGCATTTATTGGAGCACGTTTTTAGAATGCTCCTTTCACAGTCTATCCGAAGAGAAAGAGCTTATCTTCTAGCTATGAAAACGCACCTCGTTCTGAAGATCTTGGAAAGAAGCAAAACTAAAAGACTTCTGGATAACAAACGCTTCAAGACCTAAAGATCCTAGAGATCTCTTCAAACAGACATATTACAAACGGCCACAAGCTCCAACGGCTATATTCAAATGGCTATATTCTGAAGTGTATAAAAGGAGCTCAAGTTTGAAGAAGGGACACACACAGACAACATAACAAGCGCATACAAGCCCTTTCTCTTCTTAAAAGCATCATTCAAATCCTTCAAGTTTTCTCAAGCTTCCTGCAAGCAAAAGTCTGAGAGCTGCTCCTCTTAAGAAGCCATTCTTTGAAGCTCTCCTAGAAGAAGTCTAGTGTTGGGTGGGAACGGTAATTGCCTATTTTCTTCAAGTCCACCCTTGCATTTCAGATAGGATTTAGTCTCATTTCTGATCTCTTAATCCTCTAAAGTCTGTGTGTGTTTGTGCTCAGATCTGAGGCAACACACAAGTGTTTCTTTATTATTCCTGTTAATTTCTGTAGAAGTCTGGTTCTCTGCATTGCCCCTCCTGTGAAGGAAGACCTTGTGAAAGGTAGTTGTTGTACCCTTGTTTAGGGAAGACTTGCTTGGGAGCAAGTGGGTTTGTAATTCCTCTCAAGGGTGAGAGAAGGCATTTTATTGGCAGATAGTGTAAATCTCAAGTGGTTGGCTTGAGGACTGGATGTAGGACTTCCATGTGGGAAGGGCCGACCAGGATAAATCCTGTGCATTGATTGTGTAATTGTTTCCGCCTTGTCTACACTTGAATCACACAACACCACACTAAGCTCTAACATTTATTTAGTGTTGTGCAATTTCAGAAGTAATTTTTTTTTAAAAGGGAAGAAGTCCTATTCACCCCCCTCTAGGACATTCTTAGTGCCATTTCGATCCAACATCCTTTTACACCAAATCTTTGGATACCACGGGTAGGTGACACCTTTAAGAGTACATGGTCACCTACTTGAAATTCCAGATCTCGCCTTCTTCTGTCGGCATAGCTCTTTTGCCTGGACTGAGCAATCTTGAGCTAGTCTCTAATCACCTCCAGAATGTCCAGCTTGTATTTTGCACCATGTATGGACTAGCCATTACTGTTCTCCCACCTCATTCCAGCATGCAGGAGATCTACAATTTCTTCCGTCCATGCTTCGAACGGTGCCATCTTAATACTCGCCTGGTAACTATTGTTATAGGTGAACTCAATAAGGGATAGGTGATCGTTCCAATATCCTTGGAAGTCTATAGTGCAAGCTCTCAACATGTCTTCCACTATTTGGTTGGTTCTTTTAGTTTGCCCATCAATTTGTGGGTGGAATGCGGTACTAAAGTTTTTTAGTACCCAGTGCACCTTGCAGTCCTTTCAAAAAATGAGATGTGAATCTCAAATCTCGATCCGAGATAATAGATGATGGAACTCCGTGCAGTCTCACTATTTCCTTGACATATAAAGTAGCTAGTACCTCTACCGACCACTTACTCTTTATAGCGAGAAAGTGAGCGGATTTGGTTAATCGGTCGACAATGACCTATTAGCATCAAGTCCCCACGAGTCTTGGTAATCCCATGATGAAGTCCATGCCAATACTTTCCATTCCACTCCGGAATATCTAAAGGTCTCCAGTAGGGCGTAGGTGTTCCGCCTTTACCTGTTGGCAAGTAAGCAGTGAGCGGCATGCTCGGCCACCTCTCTCTTCATGTTTGGCCACCAAAATGTTCTTTTCATGTCTTGATACATTTTGGTACCTCCAGGGTGGATTGTATACTTCGTCTTGTGAGCTTCATCCATTAACTTCCTCTTTAGTTCTTCGTTGTCTGGCACATATGTCCTTCCTTGGAATACAACCTTCCATCCTCGGTCATAGAAAAGTCTGGCTTCTCAGCTAAAGTCTCCTTGATATGAGCCAAGAATGGGTCGCTGTCTTGTTGAGCTTTGATCTCTCCCAGCATGTAAGATTGAATCCTCATATTGGCAATCAAGACTCGATCATCCATATGTTCAATATTCAAGTCTAACCTTGCAAATTGTTCTAATAGTTGCATCTCGCCAAGGACTAGACTTGAATAGATACCATCGACTTTCTACTAAGAGCATCAGCCATGGCGTTTCCCTTGCCTGGATGGTATGGGATGTTGAAGTCGAAATCTTTTAGGTATTCCAACCATCTTTTCGGTCTCATGTTGAGCTCCTTCTGGGAGAATAAATACTTCAAACTTTTGTGGTCTGAGTAGACAGTGAATTGTTCTCTATACAAATATTATCTCTAGATTTTTAAGGCGAAGACCACGGCAGCCAACTCAAGATCATGAACAGGGTAGTTGACTTCAAGCATCTTCAGCTATCGGGGAAGATAGGCAATGACCTTCTCCTTTTGCATCACCACCATCCTAGCCCAATTCCTGAGGCATCGTTGTAGACAGAGAAACCTTCTCCCTCTACTGGAAGAGCGAGAATAAGTGTTGAGGTAAGATAGTCTTTTAGAGTTTGGAAACTCTTCTCACACTCTTTACTCCAGGAGTAGGGATTCTCCTTTCGTGTCAGACGCGTGAGAGGAACGACGATCTTTGAGAAGTCCTTTATGAACCGCTGTAGTAGCCAGCCAGTCCTAAGAAGCTTCTGATCTCGGTGATGCTGGTTGGTCTCTCCCAATTGAGTACAACTTCGACCTTGGAGGGATCAATGGAGATTCCATCCTTTGAGATGACATGGCCCAAGAAATACACTTCTTCGACCCAAAATTCGCACTTGCTCAGTTTTGCATACATTTTGTTGTCTCGCAAGACTTGCAGTGCTATCTTCAGATGTTCTTCATGTTCCTCCGTGGTCTTTGAATATATAAGGATATCGTCGATGAAGATGACCACGAACTTGTCAAGGTATGGGCCAATTATACTGTTCATGAGTTGCATAAAGGCTGCAAGAGCATTGGTTAGACCAAAAGGCATAACGACGAATTCATAGTGTCCATATCTACTCCTGAAAGCCGTTTTAAAGATATCGTCATCCTTGATCCTCATTTGATGATAGCCAGATCGAAGATCGATCTTGGAGAAATATTGAGCTCCGGATATCTGTCAAAAAGTTCATCGACCCTGGGCAATGGGTACTTGTTCTTGATGGTTAGTTGATTGAGTTGATGATAGTCGATGCATAGCCTCATCGATCCATCCTTCTTTTAACGAATAGTACAGGTGCTCCCCATGGGGAAGTACTTGGTCTGATGAACCCCTTTTCTAATAGTTCCATCAGTTGCGCCATCAATTCTTTCAACTCAACAAGTGACATCTGGTACGGTTGACGCGATACCGGGGCAGCTCAGGGATCAACTCAATGGCAAAGTTGACATCTCGTTCCAGGGGAATCCTGGCAATCTTCAGGAACACATCTGAGAAATCTGGACTATGTGGATGTCTTCTATCTTAGAACCATTCTTTTCAACTACTACGGCCGCAAGGAAAGTAAAACAACCTTTCCTTATCATGTTGTGTGGCCTTTATGGCGAAGATTAGAGACTTCCATCTCTTATGTCTAATCCCAATGAATGACAGCTTAGGGAAATCACTAAAGGTAACCTTCCCTTTCTTACAGTCGACACTTGCCCCATAAGTGGACAACCAGTCGGCTCCCAAATAACATCATAGCCTTCCATGGGCATACACACCAGGTTGGCTTTTAGGTTATGGTCTCTGATCATTACATCGGCGGTTGGAACGTATTTGTTCAATTTCTCCTTCTCTCTCAGTGAGGTTGTGACAGAAAATTCACATCCCATGGATATAGGTTTAGCATTCAAGGTATCAACAAAGTTTTGAGATATGAATGAATGAGTTGCTCCAGTATCAAATAAAACAAATGCTGGTAAGGAGAAAATTTGTAGGGTACCTTCTACCATGCCACCTTCCTCATCGGGTTCTCCATTATGCAGGGCTTGTAACCTCCTTATTTCTTAGGCGCATTAGGGAGCCTCTCGTTTTCCTTCAGTAGTGGGCACTCGGGGATGCGGTGCTCGCAGCTACCACAACACAGACATACGCCGACTTTCCTCCAGTACTCTCAGCCGTGTGGCCTGGCTTGTTACAATGCTTGCAGTTGCTTTTCGCTGGAGTGTTGGGGACTGGGATCTGGGTTTCCTTTCTTGGCTGGGTCCTTCGTGATGTTGAAAGGATGCTTCTTGCCATTAGTTGGCTTAGTAGATGTCATGCCCTATGTTAGTTCCTTCTTCACAAACTTCCCTTTGATACGATCGGTGAGTCCGTAGCATCTTCCAGCAACTGAGCTTTCTTCACCATCTCGACGTAAGTCTGCATGTCGAGAGGGGCTAATTGGGTAATGTACTGAGCTTAAGGCCATTGAGGAAACGCTTAGCCTTCATCCTTTCAGTGTTCACTAAGTGTTCAACATATCTTGCTAGTCTTGAGAATTGAGCTTCATATTCTGCCACAGACAGGCTTCTCTGTTTAAGAGCAGTGAATTCCACAACCTTCTTTTCTTGGACACGCTCCGAGAAGTACTTGGAATTAAATGCTTCTTTGAATTCAGTCCAGGTGAATTGACCATTCTCCCTGGTAGCTTCCACTAACTCCCACCAAGCGCGGGCGTCCTTTTCCAATTGGAATGCAGCCAGTAGCAGCTTGTCCCCCGCTGCACATTGCATACACAGAAAATTCTTTCCGTCTCCTTTAGCGAGTGCTCGGCCTTATCTAGATCCGTGGATCCACTGAACCTAGGTGGGTTCAGACTCCGAAAGTTACGATGCAGCTCGCCTGCACTGCCCGGTTCCCACCACCTTGGGTAGCTTGCACAATTGCACGCGTCAGTTCTTGAATGGTGTAGCACCTCGAAAATTTTAATACATAAAAACTAAAATAAATGGAAAAATAATTTCCATAATATCGGAGTATTTAAAACATACGCATCATTAATGTATATGCTAAAACACATCAGCAAATTCTGTAAAAATTATAACTCACCCTAAACATTATTACTAAATGTTTCACAAACAAATTTGTGCCAAGAAAAATCGGATTAGCCAAGTTTAAGTGTTTCGCGACTTATTATCGTAATTCATGAATAAGTCGAAAAATTATTATCACACGTACTTGGATGAGTCAGAAAATTAAATAAAAATCATAGATGGACTTCAAATAATATCCTCTAATGCCCATCAAGAAATTTAGGTCAATAAAAATCATTTGAACTAGGTTTAAGAGTTATTGTGACCAATTATCCAAATTAGGAAACAAGTCGAAAACCGTTAACACGAAAATACATGCAACCATAAATTAAATAAAAATATTGGGGAGACTTCCAACATTATATATTGATTACCCATTATCATAATTGGGCCAATGGACAACATTTGGCCCAAAATCAAATAAGCTAGAAAATGCATGGAAATTCGTAACTCTAAATAGGCTGAAATTAGAAAGAGGCAATTTGAGTTGAATTGGGATAGAAACATGCATTCTTGGCAACCCAAATTCGTGCTTAACTAGGGTGGGAGTTTCCTAAAGCTTGCACACTCTAATGGAGAAGAATCCTCAAATTAGGAAGCTAACAAGCCAAAACCGCAACTCTTCTTTCCTAGTCACAATAGGACTCCTAAACACCATGGTAGCTTAAATACTTTCCACAAAACCCTTGGGGACGAGTTTACATCTTATTGGGGTCTGTTGAGGAGTTCTTGGCAGCTGGGGGAGCAGGAGATCCCCACACCAAGCCATTCTTCTTCCCCTCTCGTTTGCGGTGACCTGTACAAACCGTCCACTTGAAGTCGACCAAAGGTTAGTCAACCATAACCAAACCTTGCAAGGCCTATACTCTTGGAAAGAGGTCGAGTCTACGTTCTAACCCAAGTGGAATGCCCAAATTCCATGCAGTATACACAGAGTATTAAGCATTTTCCTCCAAGTGGTCTGAACACAGGTTTTATGGAAAAATGGGACTTCTTCAACCCATAAGGTAGGTTTTCTCAGGCCCAACCTTAACATATCCTATACCATGTGTAGAACATCAAGTTAACTTCCATTTCCCACTGGTTTCATCGAATTCCAATGAATAGAGTTTGAGTTATAAGCGTTTTCCCCAAGTCGCGCACTGTTAGGGGTTTTTCTGTTCTTATATGTTGCATGCGATTTGAGACCAAATTAGACCAAACTCACAACATGAAAGTTTTTCTACTAGTTGTCCTCGTCATGTCTTGTGTTGAACATTTTATCTAAATGTCAATAGTTAGAGAGTTAAAGCATTGTAAGAGGGTTGTTGCATGATACTATGTTTTCAGGTTGCACTTGGTTTTACGTTTGTGTTTGACTTGATAAAACCTGTCGAAACCATCCTTGCTTTCTAATTCGATTTACTAGAAGCACCCTTGCATGTCTAGGTTGGTTTAGAACTAGTCTCGTGATTTTTCATGCACTGTACAATTTGTTCTAATTTTAGAACAACCCTGTGTCAAAACAGAGAAAGTCTGGTCCGCAATCCAAAGCACTATCCTTTCTCTGTCGGATTCAGGCGTAGACCCTATGAACGCGACGGCCCGATAGGCCGCGTTCTGAGGTCTTGTCGCGATAGCAACCCGTCACGTTCTGAACGCAACGAGCGCCCCGTCGCTATCTCCTCTCCTGTTCTGATCCCCTTGTCGCGTTCTGCACATACCCTTGTCGCCTTCTTCATATGAACCCATCGCGAACTTCCTGCCTGATCAGACAAGCCTGTCGTGATCCTTACAAGGCACTGTCGCGTTCTGATCTAACCCCGTCGCGATCCTTACAAGGGTCCGTCGCGACCCCAAGATTTTTCATGAAACCTACCTATTTCTTTTACAAAACTTACTGCTATACCTGAGGTCTGTTAAATATGATATGTAGCGTGTAATTCACATGTCTTAGGTCTGATCATTGCATGATGGTTGTTTTATGGCCTAAAAGTGATTAACCCATTTAAAAAGCCTTAATTACATGAATATTATTCTAATTACTTTCTTAATGATATGATCATTCATGAAACTTGTGATTTACTCTTGTTACCGTTCTAGCTTGATTTAAATGATAATTATTATCTTAAAATTGTAAACCCATGTGTAGTTAAATGCATTGTCCATTTCATGCCATCATGTTAAATGTTTTCCGCGAGTTTGAGACAGTGAATTGAGACGTATACATCACTACAACTTGCACATTTAGGCAGCCCTTTCTTGAGAAATGGGAAACTCTCCACTGGTCATTCTGAATCGGTAGACTAGCGACCTTTTCTCCAAGGCCTCCGAATATCCTCTGACCATGGATTCCCACATGGCCGACGAGTTGGTGTACAATTGAAGTTCCCTGGAGATAGCGTGCACTTCTCTCTCATCTTGTTCTCGTGGGTGATTTACAATCTAGACTAAAGCCATTAATGTAAAGATTAAATAAAGTATAAATCATACCGTTATGCTGCCGAATTTATCTCTTAACCATTGTTATCATGAAATCATGTTCAAATTAATTATTACTGTTCTCATCATCATCATGAACATGACATTACACATGCTTACATCTTGAAACTCTCATTGGCCATTATTAATGACTGTGGGTATCTACATTTAAAATTTTACATGAGATGCTGACCGGGCACGGCGAGTGTCCAAGGGCTCCAGTCTAGCCCCAATGACGGAGAGTCATAAATATACTGTTAACCATGGGGTATAAGATTACTGGCGTTGCATCTGCGCTGGGAGTCTTGCTTGCTTGTGAATGATAGATACAATAACCACATACACATGTCTTGGTGTACATTCTTGGTGGATCTTTTCTGGTGTACATAGTGTCTATGTGCCTGATTAGTGTTACTTGATCGTGTGCTCGTACATTCTTGCTTGCTTGCTTGCGTGATATGGCCATCCTGTATTAATGCAACTAGTGATATCTGCATTCTTGAAATATTGACATCAAGTGAAATCTTGCGTGCTTGTACAAAGTGATCTGTTGCTAGTCTATCTTGCATCTTGTTCTAAAATCTTGTTCTATCATACCACTCTATCTAGTTGTTTCATGCATTATGTTTTAATGAGTTTTATTCGTACATGCATATCATGACATCATCGTGCTTACCTAGTTCTAAATGCTAATCACTTATATCATTGCCCGCACATTGAGATATAAATCCTACTGGCTAGTTTGCTCATCCCCTACTTTACCCAATCTAGGTGACTATGAAGTCGAAGAGGAAGAGCAAGTCGAGGATGGGAATGCGTCCGAGTGATGAGCGTTCCAACTATGAGCCTAGTTATAGTAATTGCTTTGAGAGTTAGAACATGTAGTAGGAAGTGAGAAGTATTATATTTCTCCTTTTTATTGAGTCTAGTCCTGTTATCCCGTAGTCTAAGAGTTGTAATAGTTCCATTTTTGAATACAATAAGTTGAGATTTAGATACAATTTATATTGAGTTCAACATTTGGGCCCTATTATGATGATGTATGTTGTTATACATTTAGTGTGTGCTAGCTAGAGGCTTTTTTCTGACTGTTCACGTCTCGAGATCGACTCGAATTATTCCGCATTATTATTAATATCCGCTGTGTAATTCTCAGGACGTGACAAATGGTCTGTTGCATGACCCTTATTTGAGCACGTTCAACGGTCATCCTGATTGCTTAGTTCCTACAAAAATAACTTATTGTCATGATATTGATGTGGAATTTAATTCGTGCGTGTGTGACTTCATTTTAGCTAGTTACCCATGGTTCTAACCACATCTCACATAGGTAGGATAATTGACTCTAGTCGAGGCTGGTCAACCTAGATCATCCTATACTTAAGAACAACCTAGGCTATGTTACCACAAATTGTCACGCCCGATGCGGAATATCGGAACGCGAGGCAGTTGCAAATAAACAGGTACAGAGTGAGTACTAGACATCACACCATTGAACAAGAAATAAACACTAAGCAAATTCTTCTCATTAATAATTTCCATGTCTAGTTACAACCACTAATATCAGAGCCATTTTATAGGGCCAATTACATTGAATAAAAGTAAAAGACTAAACTAAGACTCTATCATAGTACTAAGACACTAGGGTACTCTTGACTTCACTCCTGGTCATTCCCGTCCTCTTGAGTGTAAGGTTCATCCTCGGTCTCACCTGAGAACACAACGACAAAAACGCAGGGTGAGTGATAAGGCCCAATAGGACTTAAATCTCAATAGTCAAGTAGGCTTTAAATGATTAATGTATTAAAAGGTAGAGTAACTAATGATAGAGCGAGAGAGTCAAGTAGTGTGAGAGATAGCATGATAGCACGTGATTGAAACAACACAAGTTTCCAAATATAGCACAAGCGTCGACTATAGCACAATAGCAGGTGGCCATAGCACAAGTATATCAATAGCACAAAGAGTATAGTATAGCACTTTTACTTGTCATGTAGAGAACGGGAGAATATAGCACTTTGATTGTCATTTAGATAGTCGAGATAGATAGCACTCGAGTGTAATGCCAAACACTCTAGTCATTTAACTCCCAAGGGCAAATAGCACTTTTGGGCACACATCCCACGACCAGACTGGGCCCTCTATATATGCCAGACATTGGTTATATTGTTTATCTTTAGACAATCAGTCAATGGCAATATTGACTACCAAGGAGTAGACGAGAGCACTAGATGAATAGACGAGATAGTAGGGTGAACGTGGATAGATGAGCGAGTAGAATATAGATGAGAACTAAGGGACATTGCATGCAACACGTCGAGTAAACAAGCGATAGTAACAGTTGCACAACACGTGCACTTGGTGTTGGCAGCCAGGTGGAATTCACTACCCTTCCGCTGGCCATGTTGCGCACAGGTCTAGAGGTCCAGCGTGATTCAAGATAAGAGCGAACTTCTAATAGCCGTTTGGATCATGTTGATCCCTAAAGGGTATCATAGGTATTAGGGTACAACTAGCTCGTCGACCATGTGAGATCCATGGACAAAGGAGACTTATGGAGGCCTTGAATAGGGATTCACTAGTCCGGCAGAAGGAGTATCCGATGGAGAGTTCGTCCAAGTCAAGCGAGAGTGTGATATAGAAACAAGTGCCCGACATTCTAGAGGAATTCTAGAACAGTGGAGCGTCGATAATGGTATTCCCAAAACATTGCGAGAAACGAAGACAAGTTCATTTTAAAATAGGGCAATGTATTTACATGATTGACATAATTTACCAGATGTATTATGAGATATTTTCATGCCAAGTGGAGCCATATTTGGATGGTTCAAGGTGTGCATATGTGAGAGAAATTATAGATAGAAAGAGATCATGTGCTTGTATTTTAAATTACACAATATATGTTCAGTATAACAAGTGTGTATTACTGCGTGTAGGACTGTTAACAAAGGGTATAATCACTGTATAAAGTTATAGCATCACGAATTATGGTTTTATGCAAAAGTCCCATCCCAGGTCGCGACGTACCCCAGTAAGGGTCGTGACGGGGGCAGATCAGAACGCGACAGGGGTTTACACAGAACGCGACGGGTCGGGCAATGCAGGTTGCAGAACGCGACGGTGTAGCTTGTCGCGATCAGATCACGACAGGTACCATGTCGCGACGGCCCTGAGAACGCGGCCTATCGGGCCGTCGTGTTCTCAAGTTCTGCGCCTGAGTCCGACAGGGAAAGGACATGTTCTTGGATTTCGGTCCAGAACTTCCTTATATTGACATAGGGTTGTTCAAAAATTAAGAACAAATATTATAGATGATGAAAATCAAAAACTAGTTTTAAACGACTCTAGACATGCAAGAGTACTTACAGTAAATAGGAATTTGAAAACAAACATGGTTTTTCAGCATGGTTCAATCAAGTGTATTCATCAAGAACATAGAACAATATACAGTTGAGATGAAAGATTTAATTCGAGCAACATGGTGGATGATAATTAGGGCTTTCAGGGGCAAACAAAGCCTAACTATCATCAGTATCTCCAGTTAAAATTCGAGAGCATGGATCGAGATACATGGAGAACAAGAATTAAGAAGAGGGTTCCGAGTCTTGCTAGTTGCAGAACTTCAAAAATCAAAAGAAAAGATTGGCTCAATGGAAAATATGAAACAAGAGGGCTTTTGTTGTGATGCTGGAACAACCTACAGACGAAGTTTTATGATTTTGCTCATGAGAATGCCTACCTTTAATCATTTTACTCTTCTAGGGCTAGAACTTGATGAACTCGGTGGTTGAAGCTTGAGAGATCCTTCTCTCCACATTTTCCCCTCCTCCTTGGCTTCCTCTCCATGCCCAGCAATCTTTGCTACGAGCTAGGGCTAGCCTTGGGGTGATTAAGAGAGTATTTAAGCCTCTTCTCTTTCTATTTCCTAATATGACTCTAACCCCTTTTAAATTTCAGGATTTCCTAATTCCTTTCACCCTTCCAAGCATGCAACCTCCCAATTAGGTTAGGAGAGAGGTAATTTCGTGGCCAATCTAATTGGGTAGGGGTAGGAATCCAATTCCGACCCAAACTTCCTATTTAATGCATTAAATATCTCTTTTCTAATTAAGTAATAATTAAGTTACTAATTTAAGGTATTTTCCTATTATTCCCCTTTTAAAAATCTCTATTTTGGTGCACTAATTTCTAATGGGTCCATTTCTTCTTTTCATTAATGGGTTTTGTTTAATTCTCTTTTATTTGATTTTCTAATTCTTTTATTTTTTATATTATTAATTTTTATTTTTCGAAAATCCAGGTTGCTACACCAGCCACAGACTCAGACAAACTACACAAGTACACCTCTCAGTCTCGCAGCCACGGACGAAGGTCCAGCTGCCGCTCCACCTCAACAAAGACAAGAACTGTGGAGACTGACCACACCACACCTGCAAGCAACACTGCTGCAAGGCCAAGCCTAACACCTTTAGGGGCTCTGCCGAGAACCCTAAAGTGAGGCACTGAAACAGGACTAGCTGTGGACCAATATGTCTACTGGTGTCCGTCCCTCAACAAGAGCGTGCTACAAACAGTCGCAACCCACAAACACAAGCCGTTGTCCCCTGTCGTCTTTTCCTTTGTCACGCCCCTCCATTTAGCAGCGGAATAAATCGGAGGGAAACGTGAGCAACGAGTATGGTCACCTAAATTGCGCATACAGACACAAACATCATAGCATCTAATGAAAAATAATTGAAATAAACTCTTGATTTCATTATAAAATCACTAAAACCATTACAACCACTAAATCGGAGCCAATACAGAGGGCTCAATGACATCATTACATTGAAAAGAAATCTAAAGCAATAACTATTAGACTCCATAGTACTAGGGCAACTTCATGAACTGACTCCAGGTCGCTCATCACTCTGGTCCTATCCCATAGGTGTGTGTAACATCATTGTTCGACTTACCTGAGACACAATAATAATAATGAAGGGTGAGCGATAACGCACAGTAGCATTTAAATCTCAATAGTCAAACAGACTTTAAATGATTAATGCTTTAAATGGCAGAGTAACTAATGATAGAGAGAGTCATGTAAAGTCAAGAAAGTAATAGCACAAGTAACAGGGTTTGAATAGCAGATGAATCAAGTATAGCACGATGATTAAAGTCAAGTCACGATAGAAATGATAACAACATTAGCAAGTAACATCATTGTCAAGAAATAGCAAGTGACATGTATAGCAAGAAGAGAGATAGTAGATGGTCATGTAAAGAGTAAATTGCACTTTGATTGATTTTTATCCATCAAGATAGTATAGCACTTTTGATTAACTTTCGTCAATCGAAATAGTAATGGCACTTTGGTTATCCGTAGATAGCCGAGAGAGAATATAGTACTTTGAATGAGATTAGGTTGCGATAGAACGCAATAACTCAAGATAGCAAGTATCTAGTAGAGCATGAAGAGAGTACGACAGTAGTCGCTCAATAACAAGACAATAGTAGTTTAGTAACAGTCAGTGGCAGTACAGTAACAATGCAGTACGTCTGAACTAACAGACTAACAGTAACAGTGTAACAGTCAGATGTCTAGCTAATTCAGAACAGTCAGTCAGGACTGGTGCAAATGCAGACACCATCAATAGCCCCTGCAGGTATTTTTGGGTGGCTCTCCGCCCCCAGGACTAGATTGGAGCCCCTCGGACACTCTCCGTGCCCTCAACAGTATGCATTCAAGTCAGTAGAGTCACAAGACCCATTTTAGCGCTAGACAGTCATGAACAATACAAAACAGTAGGAGCCACACAGCTCAAAGGGTACCAAGAGAGTACTAGATGAATAGAGAGAAAGACAAGATAGTAGAGTGAACGTGAATAGATGAGCGAGAGTAGAATATAGATGAGATCTTATGGTCATTGCACATGAAACGTTGAGTAACGAGCGATAGTAACAGTTGCACAACACGCGCGTACGGTGTTGGCAGTCAGGTGGAACTCATGACCCTTCCACTGGCATGTTAAGCATAGGTCCAGAGGTCCGGCGTGATTCAAGATAGATAGAGAACAATCTAAGGTCGTTTGGATCTTGCTGATCCCTAGAGGTGTCATAGGTGATAGGGTACAACCAGCTCGTCGACCATGTGGATCCATGGACAGAGGAGACTTATGGAGGCTTGAACAAAGACTCACTAGTCCGGTAGAAGGAGTATCCGACGGTGAGTTCATCCAAGTCAAGCGAGGGTGTGTATATAGAAACAAGTGCCCGACGTTCTAGAGGAATTTTAGAACAGTGGAGCGTCGATAACGGTATTCCCAAAGAATGCGAGAAACAAAGACAAGTCCATTAAAAATAGGGCAATTAAATATATAATTGAAATCAATTGCTAGATGTACTATGTGACAATTTTCATGCCAAATTGGGCCATATTTGGATGGTTCACGTGTGTGCATGTGTAAGAGAAACTATAGATAGAAAAAGATCAAGTGCATGTATTTTAAATTACACAACATATGTTCAGTTATAACAAGTGTGTATTACTGCGTATAGGACTATTTATAGAGGGTATAATCATTGTAGAAAGAAATAGCATCAAAATTTATGGTTTCCAAGCAAAAAGTCAGAACGCGACGCACCCTTGTAAGGGTCGCGACAGGGTTCAGGTAGACGCAACATGGTCTTCTGAGGATCGCGACAGGTAGTTCAGGTCGGGCGGCCAGAACGCGACGGGGTGCCCTGTCGTGATCAGATCACGATAGGTTCCTATGTTGCAATAGCCCTGAGAACGCGGCCTATTGGGCCGTCGCGTTGTCAGGTACTTCACCTAAGTTCGAGCGGGAAAAGGACTAGCATGGGATTGAGTGCCAACTTAACATATTTTGACACAGGGTGATTCAAAATTCATAACTAATTGTATAGTCGATGAAAAATCATGAAACAAGTTGCATATTGATCTAGACATACGTGAGTACTTACAGTAAATAGGAATTGATAATAGATAGAGTTTCGACATGCTTTATTCAAGCCAAACATGGAGTACATGACACAGTGAGTAGTTGAGATGAGATAATTAATTCACGAAGTAGGGTGGATAAAAATTAGGGCTTTTAGGGGCAAAAGATCCTAACATTCATCAGTATCTCTAATAAAAATTTCAAGGCATGGGATAGAGTATTCAAGAAGATATAAATTAAACAGGAAGGTTTGGGGTCAAGGTATTTGCAGAACTTCAAAATCAAGAAGAAAATATTGGCTCGATGGAAAATTATGAAACTTGAGGGTTTTGTTCCTAGTACATGGAACAATCTACAGTCGAAATTTCTTTAGTTACCTTGACTCGATTTCCTCTTCTAGGGCTAGAACTTGAAGAACATGGGTTGAAGCTTTGATGAAGCCTCCTTCCCATGAATTCTCCCCCCCTTGGCCTCTCCTCCTAGTCCAGCAACCCTTGGCAATGAGCTAGGGCCGACCATGGGGGATTTAGGAGAGTATTTATGCTTCCTATGTTTCTATTTTCTAATAGTACTCTAACTCCTATTTAATTGCAAATTTCCTATTTCTTAACCTCCTTCCAAGCTTCCCACTTCCTATTTAGGTTAGGACGGGAGTTAAATTCATGGCCAACCTATTAGGGTAGGTTTAGGAATCCAATTCCATCTTAAACTACTTAATTTAATGCTTTAATACCCTTTTTCTATTTAGGTAATATTTAAGTTACGAATTTAGAGTATTTTCCTATTATTCTCCTTTAAAAATCCCTATTTTGGCCCAATAATTTTTATGGTCCATTTGACAAAACCCATTATTTATTGGAATTTATCTTTTTGGGATTTCCCTTTTTATTAGGGAATAATAGAGTTGCGGATTTTTATTGTATTTCTTTACTTGAATTTATTCATGGGCCATGAGAGGTCCAATGGTCCAATTCCGATAATGGGTAATCATTTCATGATGTTGGAAGTCTCACCGACATGTTCGCTTGATTTATGGGCACGTTATCTTTTCGTGTTAACGGTTTTCCCACTTAGTTTCCTAATTTGGATAATTAGTCACGTTATGACATACGCTTGGCCAATCAGATTTTTTCGTTGCTTGAATTTCTTAGTAGAACACTTATGAATAATGTCTGGGGTTGATTTATAATTTTTAAAGAATTTTCCGATGTATTCTTGCACATACGATAGTGGTACGTATGTTTCTATTATTTCGATTTAAAGAAATTATTTCGAAATTTTAAGTGTTTTTTTTTCCGGGTTGCTACATCCTCCCCCACTTAAAAAGAATTTGGTTCCCAAATTCATATGATATGATATGACTACCAATTTATTCTAAATATTTCAATCCATCATCTCCCCCACTTAAGGCTTTGCTATCGTGAAAATAATATGAACTTAACTAAGGGTTTAGTGATGATACCTTGTCCACATTCATTGGCCTATTTTATATCCACAAGGGCTTGTAATCGTCTTTGACGTGGAGTTTGGTTCTTCTTTGTTGGACAATTGATGACTCAATGTTGTTGACTTCCACATCGCAAGCATCTGCCCAATCTCTTCCAACAGTTATCAACCTGATGCCTTGACTTTTCATAAAATTCACAGACTTCCTTCCGCTTCACTTCCCCTTTTATTCTCTTGCTATCTACTGTATTTCTTCCTTTATTATCATTGGAATGAGTAGCACGTCCCTTTTCAACACCTTCTTCTTATGGATCTTTTCAGATCGCGACAGGTTCCTGTGTCACGATGGCCCTGAGAACGCGGCCTATCGAGCTGTCACGTTCTCAGGTACTTCACCTAAGTTCGAGCGGAAAAAGGACTAGCATGGGATTGCGTGCCAACTTAACATATTTTGACACAGGGTGATTCGAAAATTCATAACTAATTATATAGTCGATGAAAAATTATGTAACAAATTGCATATTGATTTAGACATACATGAGTACTTACAGTAAATAGGAATTGAAAATAGATAGAGTTTCGACATGCTTTATTCAAGTCAAACATTGAGTACATGACACTGTGAGCAGTTGAGATGAGAGAATTAATTCACGAAGTAGGATGGATAAAAATTAGGACTTTTAGGGGTGAAAGATTCCTAACATTCATTAGTATCTCTAATAAAAATTTTGAGGCATGGGATAGAGTATTCAAGAAGATATAAATTAAACATGAAGGTTTGGGGTCAAGGTGTTTGCAGAACTTCAAAATTCAAGAAGAAAATATTGGCTTGATGGAAAATTATGAAACTTGAGGGTTTTGTTCCTAGTACATGGAACAATCTACAATCGAAATTTCTTTAGTTTTTCTCATGAGAATGCCTACCTTGACATGATTTCCTCTACTAGGGCTAGAACTTGAAGAACTCGGGTTGAAGCTTTGATGAAGCCTCCTTCCCACGAATTCTCCTCCCTTGGCCTCTCCTCTGGTCCAGCAACCTTTGACAATGTGCTAGGGCTGGCCATGGGGATTTAGGAGAGTATTTATGCTTCCTATGTTTCTATTTCCTAATAGTACTCTAACTCCTATTTAATTCCAAATTCCTATTTCTTAACCTCTTCCAAGCTTTCCACTTCCTATTGGGTTAGGATGGGAGTTAAATTCGTGGCCAACCTATTAGGGTAGGTTTAGGAATCCAATTCCATCTTAAACTACTTAATTTAATGCTTTAATACCCTTTTTCTATTTAGGTAATATTTAAGTTACAAATTTAGAGTATTTTCCTATTATTCCTCCTTTAAAAATCCCTATTTTAGCGCAATAAATTTTTTATGATCCATTTAACAAAACCCATTATTTATTGGAATTTATCTTTTGGGATTTCCCTTTTAATTAGGGAATAATAGAGTTACGGATTTTTATTGCATTTCTTTATTTGAATTTATTCATGGGCCATGAGAGGTCTAGTGGTCCAATTCTGATAATGGGTAATCATTTCATGATGTTGGAAGTCTCACCGACATGTTCGCTTGATTTATGGGCGCATTATCTTTCTGTGTTAACGATTTTCTTGCTTTGTTTCCTAATTTGGATAATTATTCACGTTATGACATACGCTTGGCCAATCAGAATTTTTGTTGCTTGAATTTCTTAGTAGAACACTTAGGAATAATGTCTGGGGTGATTTATAATTTTTAAAGAATTTTTCGATGTATTCTTGCACATACGATAGTGGTACATATGTTTCTATTATTTTGATTTAAAGAAATTATTTTTTTCAAATTTTAAGTATTAATTTTTTTCCAGGTTGCTACATCCTCAGCCGAACGTACTACTCAAACATAGAAGTGAGGGTGTTCAGGAAGACGACACAAACCTCGACGGTACTCCCATACCGGGACAAGCCCTAGGCACTCGGTGCTAGGGTAATAGACTAGAGAGGCAACTATGGAAGACGTGACACTGAACTTGCTATGCACACAAATCCACGCAAAACACCTCATTATTAATCACAACGTGGGTTAACATAACCCATACAGATCCTACATTGCCTTGGTAACATAGCCCAAGCAACGTGGGACAGAAACCGGACAAACATGCCACAGCACACCAGAGCTCTTGTGGCCACTTTCTTATTCACGTCCACTACAGACGCCGCCATTCCACATTAAAGACGCGTCGGCTATATAGGACGCTACACAACTCTGAATCGTGTCGAGTGTAAGCGACACATTCACAAGAATGCGTCCACTGTACTAGACGCCTTTTAGGGTTCAGGAACACACTCTATAAGCTCATTCTGGAAATCATACCACACAGTCCCACAACCATGATAAGCTAGAAATTACCATGCAAAAGAGTCCCTACTCATGCTTACTACCATGCCTATACAATTCCCACATGAAGAACCCCAATTCATGCTTCACACAAGCTATTCCACATGCAAACAAGGTAGGAAACAAGGTAGAGTTCCCCTACCCATGAAGGAAAAACAATTCCAATGCCACCAAAGGATTCCTCGTGCTCCAACACTCGTCCTCGTGCCGAAATCACGCCGAACAGACCCCAATTTCACCTTAATCACCTCAATTCTCCTTCACAGCCACAACAACATCTTCCTCAGCTGAGCAGTGCAATTGCACTATTCGGCCAGGGGAAGATACACTTAACACAACATAATCAAATCACGTCGCACATACCCAACGCGTTAAGAAACGCGTCTGACATTGCCGACGTGACTAAAACCCGCGACGTCCTGCATGCGCCACGCGGCGCGCATATAGCGACGGCCATGTACGGCGGTGCAAAATCACGTCCTTTAAAGCGACTGCGATTAAGGTCCTAATCGCGTCGGGAAAATCGGACGCAATAACCCATGAGAATTGCGTCGTCTGTATGCGACGTGTTCTCAAAGAGCCCGACAGAGCCCTACTTGGGCTGGGATGCCCAGCCCTTCTACCTCCCATCTGACCCAGAGAAAACCTGTAGAAACACATATAGACCTCCATGGTCTAACAATGGCCACACACTAACCTCCAAACCCGATAAACTTCGATCCGAACATTCTTGTTATTACATTACTATCACCTAAAAAGAATTTTGTCCTCGAAATTAAAGCGATAAACACAAACACAGTTCAAAACACATCCAACTATCACCTAAAAAGAAAGTAGTACTTACTCAAATAAATACGGATATATCTTGAACATCTCTTCAGCCAACTCCCAAGTATCTTCACCACCTTGCTTATTCTCCCTCTGAATTTTCACTAATTGGATGTCTTTATTCCTTAACCTTTGTGTCCGCTTGCCTGTGATCATCACCGGATATTCTGGCATGGTGATATCTGGCTTCAAATCATCCCGCTAGTAACTAACAATTTGAGAAGAATCTCGGATATACTTCCTTAACATTGAGATGTGAAACACGTCATGAGCATCCGTGAAGTCTGCAGGAAGCTCCAACCTGTAAGCCGTTTCACCGATCCTTTCTAAAATCTGAAAAGGACCCACAAACCTGGGGCTCAACTTGCCCTTCTTACTGAACCTTAGAACACCTTTAGTCGGGGAAACTTTAAAAAATACATATTCTCCAACCTCAAACTGCAAGGGCCTACGCCGGACATCCGCGTAGCTCTTTTGTCTACTTTGTGCCGTTTGGAGTTTCTCCTTAATGAACTTGACCACTTCCGCACAATGCTGCACCAATTCCAGTCCCATTACTTGCCTTTCACCTACTTCATGCCAATTCAACGGTGTTCTACAAGGTCTTCCAAAAGTGCCTCATATGGGGCCATACTAATGCTTGTATGATACCTATTGTTGTAGGCAAACTCAATCATGCCAAGATGTTGTTCCCATCCACCTCCCTAAGCCAAACAACACACCCAAAGCATATCCTCAATGGTTTGGATTGTTCTCTCCATTTGTCCATCGGTTTGGGGATGGTATGCTGAACTATACCTCAATTGCGTGCCCACAACCCTCTGCAAACTCCTCCAAAAACTGGATGTAAACCTGAGATCCCGATCTGAAACAATAGTAACTGGTATCCCATGCAATGGCACAATCCTTTCAACATATAACTTTGCCAACCGATCTACTACCCATGACATGCTAACCGGTAACAACCTACACACTTTGGTTAGCCAATCAACAGAAACCCAAATTCCATTGTGACCTGATGTTGTCCTGGGCAAACCTGCAACAAAATCCATTGAAATATCATCCCACTTCCATTGTGGTATTGGTAGTGGTTGCAATAAACCACCTGGCCTTTGATGCTCCGCCTTAACTTGTTGACACACCGCAGAACTTGCTATAAACTCCGCTATCTCCTTCTTCATACTTGGCCACCAAAAATTTTCTTCAAATCCTGGTACATTTTAGTGCTTCCCGAATGTATGGTGTACCTAGACCGATGTGCTTCCTCCAACACTTTTTGTTTTACACCAACTTCACTTGGAACATACAACCTATGCCTAAACCGCACAACACAATCATCATCAATTGTAACTTCCTCCATCTTCACAATGTCGGCCAAATATCCTTTGAGCTTCTACCACTTGCCAATACAAAGATGGTTCTACGGTGCTATTAGCCAACATGGCTCTTCGTCGGTTGCTTGGTACAAACAAAGAATTCTCTGGACCGGTGTGCTTCTCGGATGTATGGTGTACCTAGACCGGTACATTTTAGTGCTTCCCGGATCTATGGTGTACCTAGACCAGTGTGCTTCCTCCAACACTTTCTGTTTTACACCAACTTCACTTGGAACATACAATCTGTGCCTAAACCGCACAACACAATCATCATCAATTGTAACTTCCTCCATCTTCACAATGTCGGCCAAATTTCCTTTTGAGCTTCTACCACTTGCCAATACAAAGATGGTTCTACGGTGTTATTAGCCAACACGGCTCTTCGTCGGTTGCTTGGTACAAACAAAGAATTCTCTGTCACATCTTCATACAACTTCCACTCTTTCATCATGATATGACTCATAGCCACCTTCCTGCTTAAAGCATTTGCTACACATTTGCCTTACCTGAGTGATATGCCAAACTAAAATCATACTCTTGAGATACTCTATCCACTTGCGCTGCCTCAAATTTAAGTCCTTCTGGGAGAAGATATACTTCAAACTTTTGTGGTCCGTGAATATCTCAAACCTTTCCCCATATAAATAATGCCGCCAAATCTTTAATGCAAAGACAACCGTCGCCAACTCCAAGTCATGTGTAGGATAATTTTCTTCATGACGCTTTAATTGCCTAGATGCATATTCCACCACTTTTCCATGTTGCATAAGTACTGCCCCAGTCCTTTCCTAGATGCATCGGTGTAAATCACAAAACCACTTGACCTGCCGGTATCTCCAATATTGGAGCTGAAGTGAGACGCTTCTTTAACTCCAAGAAGTTATGCCTACAATCAGAGGACCACTCAAATGGTAATCCTTTCCTAGTAAGCCTTGTCAATGGCGCTGTAGATTTAGAAAAATATTGAATAAACTGCCTATAATATCTGGCCATTCAAGGAAACTCCAGATTTTCGACACTGTCTTTGGCTCCTCCCATTTCATAACAGCCTCCACCTTTGCTGGATCTACAGCAACACCCTCACCTGAAATAATATGCCCCAAAAACTGAATCTCCTTAAGCCAAAATTCACACTTACTATATTTTGCATAAAGTTGATGCTCCCTCATGTTGCAATGTAATTCTCAAATGATCTACATGCTCTTCTTCCGAGGCTGAATATACTAAAATATCATCATAAAACACCACAATAAACCGGTCTAAATAAGGATGAAAGATCCAATTCATCAAGTTCATAAATGCCGCCGGTGCATTGGTTAGCCCAAATGGCATAACCACAAACTCATAATGCCCATACCTTGTTCTAAATGACGTCTTGTCAATATCCTCTTCCCGGATCCTCAATTGATGATACCCCGATCTCAAATCTATCATGGAGAACACCTTTGCTGGTTGCAATTGATCAAATAGATCATCAATACATGGAAGTGGATACCGATTCTTTATGGTGACTTGATTCAACTGGTGGTAATCTATACACATTCTCATACTTCCATCTTTCTTCTTTACAAACAGAAACGGCACTCCCCATGGTGAATGACTCGGCCGAATAAATCCCTCTCAAGTAATTCTTGCAACTGCTTCTTTAACTCCTTCAATTCTGTAGGTGCCATCCTGTATGGTGCCTTGGAAAAGGGCATACTTCCCGACAGCAATCAATTATGAAATCTACCTCCCTGTGTGGTGCCACACCTGGTAACTCATCCAGAAATACATCCATAAATTCCCTAACAACATGTACCATATCTACTGCTTTTGTGCCTCAACATACTAAAAGATGCCAAATAGGCTACACATCCTGCATTAATCAATTTCCTAGCCTTTAGGGCAGAGATAATGAATTTAGGGGTGTAGAATGGCATACCTTGAAATTCAAATAAATCTCCTCCCAGATAACTAAACCTCACTTTCTTTTCCTATAATCGACAACTGTCCCATACGCTTCCAATCAATCCATGCCCAATATCATATCATACTCCTTTAACTGCAAAGTTATAATCTAGCTGGCAACTGATTACCCTACATCATAATAGGTACCTCATCCAAATAACATGTGGTAAGCATAAAATCTCCCGACGGTACTTCAGATCTGGAAACACTCGCGATTTCTTCGCCCCAGTTTTGGAAACCGTTGTCTAATGGTCGGGTTCCTACCTAAAACATCCCTAAACCTCTTGCCCTATAAAATACCCTGATTAGGGTGCAGTTAGATCCTTTTGGCTCTTTGGTCAAAAACCCTAGAAACCAGTGTGAACCCTGGACTTTGAGACTTTGGATCAGGCGACTTGGTGGTTCCTGGCGATCTTCATTGACTGGGAGACTCTTTGAACATCGAGGAAGGCTTCCCCGACTCTGGCGGCTCCATCCATCAACACAGAAGCCAGATCGAGGGGAGATTGGAGGACTTCTTGGCTTAGCCGAGGAGAGCTTCTCCGGCAAATCATTCACATCTAGCCATTTTTAAGAGGCAAGTAACCCTTATACATTGTCCCTACACATGTCAGCTAGGTCCTAGGAATTTTACAAGTTTTATATCGTGTCCTGGAACCTCCATTCACCATTGTTTCTCCATTCTATCTGTGTTTGCACAGACAGGAACTAACGGCAGCATCTGATGCCGTTAAGATCCATGGTTGGCGGCCACCTTTTGTGCCGTTAATTCATGTTGGCGGCAGTACCTGTGCCGCCAAGTTCATCGGTTTGACTGAATGCATGTTTGATCCTGTGGCATATTCCCCAGATGTTTGAACATGAGTATATGCTGTAGAAATTTTATATGGTTAAGTATGTCCAGTGGAACATGCCATGTGATTATGTAGAATTTTCATACACTGTACTAATTATTAAAATTCTTGAAATAAAATGTTATCCTTGATTTGACCTTATTAATTACTGTTTACATAGATCCATGTTAACTAAAGCTTCAGAAAATTTCTGTGGGTCATATACATATGTTAGGTCACATCATGAGAATTGAACGAATTTTGCTACTGTGCAAATTATTAGAATATCTGGAAATAGAATAGTGAGCGTGAATTACCTATTTTAATTACAAATAAGATGTATGGTTGCATGTACACATGTCAGAAATTTTATGTGAATATAGGACTATTCAATACATATTCTAGAACTGCTAAATACATCTGTAATACTGTAAACCATGTTAATTAGGTTCTGGTAAATCTGCAGAACGCTCATTCTAATTATTATAAATTGTGTAGATTTCTGAAAAATCTGAAAATTTGTGTGTGTGATGATTAACTGTGAGTAGTCTGTGGTAAAAATTTCGTACTGATTGGATAATAGCAAGTGTTATTTCAGATTTAATATAGAAAAAAATGACCATGTTGAGTATGCTTAATGTGATTGTTTATAATTCAGTAAATTACAGCATGATTAGGATTAAGTTTATGACCTGTTTAACATTGTGAATAGTAGCATATTATTAGATAAACTGAAAACTATGTAATTGTGTACAAGTGAGTGCAATGGTGTAATTTAGTGCATGTGAATATTATGAACAATGAGAATAATATGAAAAGTTTGTAAACTGTGCCATGTGTGACACTGCTACCATAGAGGGCTGTGGAACTGTACGTGTAAAGTCCCTAAGAGAAAGTTCAATGTGAGTGATATCCTAAGGGCAAATAGGATGAAATCCTAGAGGTGGACAAGTACCACTGGTAGGGTGGAGAGTGCTTCTCCCAGTTCTGCGCAGTTAACCAAGATCCATTACTGCATTGCCTAGGTATGGATAAGTGTATGTGTATGTGTTTGTGTGTCCTTCTAGTGGTGGTTTGGACTATGTGTCATGACATTTAAATGTGAAAATGTGAATAAGTGTAAGTGAATTGTGAAATGTGCAAAGTGTAAATGAGTATGTGAATGTGTTAGCATGTGAACAAATGTAAAACATTGTAATTATGCTTAATTTATGTTAAAACAGCAAGTAAATGGTGTGTATAATAGTAGTAAATTCATGAGAGTTAAAATAGAATCCATGCTAGGTGTGATGCTTACATTATGTGTAGTTCCATGTTTAGGTAGTGTACATTGTAATATGATTTGAATGGGTTTTGAATTGCTTAAGCATGTTAATTAAATTGTGGTAGAAAGCATGTTATAGGTTCTATATTTAATTGTTGTAAGTAAAATAAAGCATGTGTAATGTGTCTCTAATGCTATAAGTTCCATGCTTAGTAGTTTAAATTGTATGAACCATGCTACATGTGTTAAGTACTTTTAGTGAGTGTTAGCATGTGCGTATGATGTATGTAAGGATAAGGTATGTGGATTGCTTGCTGAGTCTATGTAGACTCATACTTGCTTTGGCGTACAGGTGTGGCAGGTGACTCCACTTCTTTGGAGGAGACTGTTAGGAGCGACTCCAAGCGAGAGGAGTAGCTAGTTGTGGAGACCTTTGCATTGTATTTTCCTTTTTTCATAAGTATGTAATGAATAAGTGATGTATCTCATCTGAACAATATAATTTGATTAGAATTGTAATTATGTGGACTTTAGCTTTTTCTTTAAATGCTATTCAGACTGTGGATATTTAATGATGATGATAGAATAAGAATGATATTAGTTCTTTTTATTTCCACTATTCCATGTCAATATTTGTGTACATCTCAGCTTATTGTAATTGTTGGGTCAATGTCCCACTGTGACGGCATTCATTATACTGACATGGATTGGTATAATCGCACCAGTATAAGGAGGGTCGTTACAGAGATTGGTATCAGAGAGACAAGGTTGAGATTGTACATGAATATATGCCATCATCTTCATAATATGCTAAGTCTTTATAGAATTGTCACAGTGTAGAAAATGATTAATATATAATGAATGAAACATAGTTAAGAACATGATTAGGAATTAATTAACTTAGTTTCTAATTGTGATAAATTGTCTTACAGGCTATGGCTTCTCGTGGTAGGCGTAGTGCCATGCTAGAGAGGATGAGCCTAGGCGTGAGGAGAGGGTGTGAACAGCAGGCCCAGCACCCCAGGGTCCTACAGTACTTCCTCCTCTACCGCCAGTAGATTATGGAGTATTCATGCAAGGTCTGGTGCAGGCCATGCAGACTCAGGCCCATACCTAGGCTGCACTCCAGGCTCAGCTGGAGGCTTAGGTTAGAAATAATTAGATAGAAGTAGTTTGCGTCCATTTAAATATATGATTGTTATGTTGCTATGCTCGATATGTGTTATTTATGTTGTTTGATGTAGCAGGCTCAGACTCCAGCTCCAGTTCCTAGGGGCATGACCATAGTGGGCCTTCCATCATGGAGCGATTCAAGAGGATGGCTCCACCCTCTTTTAAGGGGGAGAGTGATCCACTGCTAGCGGAGAGCTGGATGAGGGAGATCGAGAAGATCTTCCGAGCGATTAGGTGTGCTGAGGATGACAAGGTCAGCTTGGCCACCTATATGCTACAGGTATGTGTTAGTTGCATATGTATTTATTTTTTTCAAGTTAGATGTCTAGATTGGTCCTTATGGAGAATGTTTTGTAGGAGAGGGCCGATGTGTGGTGGACCTCATTATTGCGTACCCGATTTGAGGACGGTGCTGTCGAGGTTGCTTGGGACGAGTTTGTGAGGCTCTTTCGGGCCATGTTTGTCCAGAGCATATCCAGGACAAGATGGAGCAGGAGTTCCTCACGTTGACTCAGGGCTCCATGACCGTACTTGAGTACGAGGCCATGTTCTCCGAATTATCGAAGTATGCACCTCACATAGTGGCTGATGAGCGCATGAAAGCGAAGAAGTTTGTGATGGGTCTTATGCCATCACTTAGATCGAGGCTGGTGGCGTTTGACCATCCTACCCTGGACGAGGCTCTTAGTGCAACATGCCAACATGGAGAGCGAGATGGAGCAATATTTGGAGGAGAAGAAGGCGTCGCAAAAGAGATCTGCACCTCCATTCCAGTGGCAGGATAGGAAGAAGGTGGCGTACCAGCCACGCAGCATCCTGTGGTAGCGAGTAGTCAGCAGGTAGCTTCTCAGCGGTCCCCCGGTAGTAGGCCTAGCGGCAAGAAGGAGTGCTCTCATTGTGGAAGGGCATATGGCAGTATCGAGTGCTGGATGATGGCGGGAAAGTGTCTAAAGTGCGGGAGCAGCGAGCATCAGATCCGGGACTGCCCAAGACTTTAGCAGGGAGTCCAGTGTGAAGCGCCAGCCCTAGCAGCGGCAGCTACAGTAGCGCTAGCTACAAGAAGACCAGGAAGGCCTCCAGCACAAGCTCAAGTGTTTGCCTAGCACGAGAGGATGCGAGCAGGCGGAGCACGTCACGGAAGGTACGATTCTTTTCATGGGTGTGCACGCTCGGGTATTGTTTGATATGGGTGCCACTCACTCGTTCATTTTAGAGCGGTTTGCTGGGCAGTTAGCTTTAGAGTCAGGATTAGAGGCTGAGGAGTTAGAGGTTTCGTTGTCTGTGCACACATCTGCAGGAACAGTATCGACTAGGAAGTGTATTCCATCTTTACCTGTGTGCATTGAGGATCAAGTCTTAGATGGGTGCTTCTTTTTGCTAAAGATGAAGGACTATAATGCTATTCTAGGTCTGGATTGGCTAGAGGAGCACTATGCATTAGTAGATTGTCGTAGGAAGAAGATGTTTTCCGTATTCCTGGTGAGGATGAGTTTTCACATCCATTGCCAAGGAACTTAGTGGGAAAGTTTGTCATCTCCGCCCTGAAGGCGATGAGGATGGTAGGCAAGGGTTGTGACGCTTTCTTGCCAGTATGGTATTAGTACCAAAGGCTGACGAGTCACTTACTCTTATGGAGATTGATGTAGTGTAGGAGTTTCCAGATATTTTTTCTGATGATTTATCTAGTTTGCCACCGGTTAGAGAGATAGAGTTTATCATAGAGTTGCTTCCAGGAACCTCTCCTATCTCAAAGGCTCCATATCAAATTGCACCTGCGGAGTTAGCTGAGTTAAGGAAGCAGTTGCAAGATTTGCTGGATAAGGGATTTATTCGCCCTACTTTTCTCCTTGGGGCACACCTATATTATTCGTAAAGAAGAAGGATGGGTCACTTCGGTTGTGCATAGATTATAGAAAGCTCAAGTGACGGTGAAGAACAGGTATCCCTTACCACGGATCGATGATCTATTGACCAGTTGCAGAATGCATCGGTCTTTTTCATGATTGATTTGCGGTCTGGCTATCATCAGTTGAGGATTAGGAGTGAGGATGTGTCCAAGATGGCCTTTAGGACCCGTTATGGACATTATGAGTTTCCAGTTCTTCCGTTTGGTCTAACCAACACCCCTGCAGCATTCATGGATCTCATGAACAGGGTGTTTAGACCTTATGGATAGTTTTGTCATAGTGTTTATCGATGATGTGTTGGTCTATTCTCCGGATGAGGCCACACACCACCAGTATTGAGGGTAGTGTTAGAAGTTCTCCGAGAGCACAAGCTGTATGCAAAATCAGCAAGTGCGATTTCTGGATGCGCGAGGTTCATTTCCTTGGCATGTTATTTCTGGTGTGGTGTAGTAGTGATCTAGCGAAGGTCCAAGCTGTGTTAGATTGGGAGATCCCCAGGACCCCATCGGAGATTCGGAGTTTCCTTGGTTTAGCAGGTTATTATCGGCGATTTATTGAGGGATTTGCATCCATCGCCGCCCCTTTGACTAAGCTAACCAGGAAGGGTGTGAAGTTTTTTTGGTCCGAGGAGTGTGAGGTTAGCTTTCAATTCTTGAAGGCTAAACTCAGTCTGCACCATTATTGGTTTTACCGAGTGGTGAAGGTTTTTCTATTTACTCAGATGCATCTCGGATTGGTTTAGGCTGTGTGTTGATGCAGCAGGGAAGGGTAGTGGCGTATGCTTCTCATCAATTGAAGGAGCATGAGCGTAACTATCCAACTCATGATTTGGAGCTTGCGGCAGTGGTGCATGCACTAAAGATCTAGAGGCACTATCTTTATGGTGTCAAATTTGAGGTGTTTCTGACCATAAGAGCTTGAGGTATCTCTTCTGGCAAAAGGAATTAAACTTGCGATAGAGAAGATGGATTGAGTTCCTCAAGGACTACAACTTCGATCTTCAGTATCATCCGGAAGGGAAAGGGAATGTCGTAGTAGATGCTCTTAGCCGAAGAGAGGTCTTTACTCCAGCAGGATTGGAAGATGTTGGAGGATGCTGCGTGTGTGATGACTGAGATAGAGCCATTATGTCAGGCTTTTGTAGCTCAGTTGTCCATTCGGTCCACTGTTTTGGATGAGGTGATCGAGCAGCAGAAGGCCGTCCCTAGACTCCAGGAGTTAGTGGGCAGGCAAGCATTTCTTGAGATAAGGATGGTGTGATTAGATTTCATCATCGAGTTTCTGTTCCAATATAGTGGATGTTCGTGAGATGTTCTTGCAGAAGCTCATAGGTCTAGATTCTCTATTCATCGGGGTAACACTAAGATGTACCAGGATTTGAAGAGATCTTTTTGGTGGTCTAGCATGAAGAAGGATGTAGCGGATTTTGTATCTAGGTGTTTAGTTTGCCAGCAAGTGAAGGCCGAGCGGCAGCGACATCTGGTCTTATGCAGAAGATGGAAATCCCAGTATGGAAGTGGGAGGCTGTCACTATCGATTTGTAACGAGTTTGCCCAGATCAGAAGGGGCAATGACTCGATTTGGGTAGTGCAGATAGATTCTCTAAGACAGCGCATTTCTTGCCTATGAAGAAGAAGCAGTTGGTTGAGAGTTTAGCTAGATTGTATGTTAGTAGCATTATTAGATTGCATGGTGTGCCGAAGTTGATCATTTTGGATCGAGATCCGAGATTTACTTCGAGGCTATGGAAGAGTCTTCAGGATGCATTAGGTTCTGAGTTGAAGCTTAGTTAGGCATTCCATCCCCAGACTGATGGACAGTCCGAGAGGACTATCCAGCACTCGAGGATAGTTGAGAGCGTGTGTGCTAGATTGGAAGGATGATTGGGAGCATCATCATCCTCTTGTGGAGTTCACATATAACAACAGTTTTCATGCGAGTATTGGTATGGCTCCATTTGAGGCGTTGTATGGAAGGCCTTGTAGATCTTCTTTATGTTGGGAGGAGACTGACGATAGGCAGTTGATCGGTCCAGAGTCAGTGCAAGAGACTTTGGATAAGATCCAGCTTATCAGGAAGAGGCTTGTTGCGGTGCAGGATAGGCAGAAGAGTTACGCTGACAACAGAAGGAAGGATTTGGAGTTTGAGGTTGGCGAGCATGTCTTTTTGAAGATTTCGCCTACTCGAGGTGTTGTCAGATTTGGCAGGCATAACAAATGAAGTCCTAGATTCATTGACCCGTATGAGATTCTCAGACGTTTGGGCAGCATGGCATATAACCTAGCTTTACCTCCGGCATTAGCTAGTGTTCATCCTGTTTTCACATATCTATGCTCAGGAGGTATGTCCGAGATCCCTCTCATGTTATTAGTCACGAGCCAGTGGAGATCTAGCCAGATCTGTCGTATGTGGAGCAACCAGTAGCTATTCTTGACCGAAAGTGTAGTACACCAGAAAAATCCATTAATTAAAAATTATGAATAAATTGAAATTATCAATTAATAATTCAACCAGTTAAAAGGTACGCATTATTATCACATGCGTATAACCCATATAAAAAATTCCGTAAAAATAATAATTGTACTTTAAATAATATCTCTAATGACCTATCAAGAAAATGGGCACAAAAAATCATTTAGATCAGTTTAAGAAATTATGTGATGTATTAGCTTAATAAGGAATAAGTCGAAGAACCCATTTTTATGAGCCAAAGTGGATTATAAATAAAAATAAACATGTGGAGGACTTTAAATAATATGGGATGATAACCCATTATGATATTTAGACCAATGGACAATCTTGGCCCATGAATAAATTCTCTAATAAAAAGGATAATTAAAAACCCTTTAAGTAAAGTGAGAACATGGGTTGTACAACTAGGCTCACATGAGTTATTGGGCCAAGAGTAAGAGTCCAAATGATGAAGATTAGAAATACTGGCATAAATAATATTAAATTGAATAAAAAATGTGAAATTTCTTGAATAAGTGTGATACATAGATTAAATAAGAATAAAGGGTGAAAAATGGAATTAGATCAATACCCATTAAGTTAAATTAGTATGGGTTTTCTTATGGTTCTAACATAGATTGTTGGGCCCAAATATGAAGAGCCCATTATGAGATGGGAGTTAAATAAGTGAATTTTGTATTAAATATAGTAATAATTAGAAAAAAGGGTTTAGATAAATAATATATATATATATATATATATATATCCCTAAAAAGAGTCCTAGACTTACCCTAACCTATTACTCACGAAATTAGAACTCTCCTTAAGCCAATTAGTGGATAAATGCTAGAATACGGGAGATAAATGTGGAAATTCGGAGTTAATTAATAAATAAATTAAAAAGGGGGAATTAAATACTAAAAAGGGTATAAATATCCTAAAAAGAGTCCTAAGCTTACCCTAATCCATTCCCCACGAAATTTGATCTTTTTACAACCTTAAATAGGAGATAAAGGAGGAAAATTGGTTAAATAAGGAAAATTCGGATTAAATAGGAAAGGAAGAGTTTTAGAGAGGATTGACTCTTGTAGCAACTCATACACCTCTCATTCGACCCTATCAACTCCTTAGAACTAGGTGGGAGCTCTAGAGGACGAAGGAGAAGGCTGTGGATGTGAGGAGCAAGGGGAGGAAGGAGCTTTGAGCAAGGAGATTTCATCTTCTACTCGTCTTCAACCCTAGGATTTTCTTAATAGCACAATAGGTGGGCAATCTCTCAAGATAAATTCGTGTAAAAATTATCCTAGGAAGACTTAATCATCCCGTGTAAATGCCCTCTGGTTTTGCTCTATTTCGATCTCCCATGAGGGAGAATTAATTCTTGAATTCATGTCAGTTCCATATATCCGACCCTTCATGTTTGTTTTCAAACCTCGTGCATACATGATCCCATGCCATGAGAAAATTCTCATAAATACTACGTCATGTTAGCTTTCAAATGCCCCTAGTTTGCCTAATTTTCATATGTGTCTATTGCTAATTAATTCGTTGAACTTTGATTGCGCATATTTAGGTCACCGAAATATAACCTAATCAAAGCATGCCTATTTGTCTACATTCGTTTAAAATTAGTTTCGTGATTTTTGGATCATCGTACGATTTTTATTGAATTTGAAGTACCCTATATCAAGAAGGATCAACTCTGAAAAAAATGAAAAGGGCCGGACCCCTTTTTGATATCGCGGCGGCCCGCCGCCGCGTGATACCAGGAGGGTCGCGGCCGGCTCACAGGTCGCGTTAAAACGTAGCGGCCTATGCCGCCACATTTCCAGTGCGATTCGGAACGGGCCGGCTGGTTCGGCTGTCGCACCCAGGCCGGCCACCGCGACATGAATCGCGTCCATGACCCCCGCCGCGATTTAAAGATTTCGGCCAGCACCCTGTTTTGCTTACATACCCCTGCTTAAATTGCTATTCAGCCTTATGTAATTATAGTTGAACACTGTTATCAACCTTTCGACCATTCAAATTAACCTTTAAGGGCAATAGTTATAGAATTTCCATTAATAAAAGCGTAATGCATGATATCTTACTCTCATGACTCTTTACACATGCACGCACTAAACATTGTTTATTGCCATTTAACCCTTGTACAAATTAAACCATGTACTGTTAAGCTTAATAATCAACCTGAATATTTTTATTTGATAAATTTAAATAATTCTTATTAATTAAAAGTGTGAGCACGACTATTATTATCATGATCTCTCTACACTTGCACACACATATCTTTATCATTTGTCATTTGACTCTATTAAATTTCTCAATAATGTATCTGGTAATTAAGTGAAATTAATTACTAATTTCCCTATTATTAAATGACACATGTCTTCATTTTATTCGCGTGATTTCTACATCGTTACCATTTTTCCTCGACCTTCGAGCACTCGAGGCACGACGAACCAGTTTATACACATTTCTCTGACTTGGACCACCTCTCCATCGGGAATACTCTCGAATGGGCCAGGGACTTCTTGTCAAGGCCTCCATAAGTCTTCTTGGCTTTGGCGCACGTCCATTACCGACGAGCTAGTTGTACCCCAAACCCGTTACATCTTAGGGATCTAAAATCGTACGAAATGGCCTTAGTGAGATCTCTCTTATCTTGTGATCACGTCGGACCACCTGGCTCGTGTACACAGCACGACTAGTGGGGCGGGTGTGACTTCTACCAGACTGCCGGTACCCGACCTGGTGCTGTGCAACGTTACTATCGTGGTTTATCGTTGTTCTACGATTATACCCCTATATCATCTACATCTATTTGTACTCTCATCTATCATGTTCACTCTACTATCTCGTCTATTCATCTAGTACTCTTTTGAGACTCTTAAGCTATGTGGCTCCTATTGCTTGTACTATACATGACTGTCTAGTGCCATAATATGGGTTCGGTGACCCTACTGACTCGAATGGATATTGTGCAGGGCACGGAGAGTGTTCGAGGGGCTCCAATCTAGGCCTGGGGGCAGAGAGCCACCCGAAAATACCTGCACGGGCTATTGACGGTGTTCTGCATTGCACCGGTTCTGACTATACTATATTGGCCAGACATCTGACTATTATACTTTTAGTCTGAGGAGTTCAGACGTACTGTGCTATTACTGTGCTAGCACCGACTGTTACTAAAAGGCTACTGTTAGAAGTGACTACTGCTGTATTCTACTAGTGCACCGTGGTGCAACCTTACACGCTATCTCTCTACACGCTATCTCGTTACATGGTCATTTCCTTATCATCCTAGTTTTGCAATACTCCTTGAGAAATGTATTATCGTTCACTTGTTATCTTGTACTATTACTCTCTTGACTATTCGTGATCATCTCTCTAGTTAACCTCCTCTACAAGACATTAATCACTTTAAGCATGCTTGTTTACATGAGATATTAAGTTCTACTGAGCGTTATCGCTCGCCCTTCGGTTATTTGTTATTGTGTTTTCAGGTAAGTTGGATGATGACCTTACACACACCAATGGGAAT
>CM024756.1:80985755-81099183 GCA_014218235.1 Colocasia esculenta | reverse complement strand
TTTTATTTAATTTATAATTGTGTCGTATTTCCGTGTTAACAGTATTCCGACTTGTTTCTTAATTTGGATAACCGGTCACAATAACTCTTTAACCTAGCCCAAATGATTTTTTTTATTGACCCAAATTTCTTGATGGGTCATTATAGGATATTATTTGAAGTCCATATATAATTTTTATTTAATTTTATGACTCATTCAAGTATGTGTGATAATGATTTTTTGACTTATTCATTAATTATGATAATAAGTCGCGAAACACTTTAAACTTAGCTAATCTGATTTTTCTTGGCACAAAATTCTTTATGGAACATTTAGGAATAATGTGGGGTTGATTTATAATTTTTACGAAATTTTCCGATGTGTTTTAGCACATACGATAATGATACGTATGTTTTAAATACTCTAATATTGTGGAAATGATTTATTTCTATTTATTTATATTGTTATGTAATTAAATTTTCCAAGGTGCTACAACTGCACCAGCCCGCAGCCTGATGGTGCACTGCGCCAGCTGTTGCCTCGCTGGCACATTGCACCGGGGGCCTGGGTAGCCCTAGCTATGACGCAATGTGCCGGGCATGGTTCTTGGACCTTTTTGGGCCTTTTTTGGTCTTACGGAGTCTATTTTTTGCTCTGTTTTCGGAGTTGGGGTCGTCCCGGCTGCTCTAGTGGGCCAGCTCGATGATGATGACCGCCGTGTCGGGTTCCTCAGTTTTCGGGCTCGCCCAGGTCGGCACCGAAGGGCCGATAGGTCCATTTGACCAGTTGGTCTCAACGGCAAGGTATATTGATGATTTCAGCCACGTGGTTTTTGGCTAGTGGTTTCGTTTGTCTTTGGTTTGTTGGTGTGCGTCATGCTTGTGGAGTCAACGACATCCGATTCAATGCTCTATCCCATATGGGGTGTGCTGCGTGGGCTATCGGTTGTCTGGTTGAGCACTCCACACGTGGTTGTGTCCCTGTTGCGGCAATGGGAAATCGTGGTGAGACTCAGTGGCCTTTTTCCGCGCTGGCTATTTTTCATGTCGCTTATTTTTCCCTCAGGTTATCAGACCGGTTAGAGTGAATTGTTCCAACCCCTACTTTACTTTCGTGCTTTGGCTTTGTTTATGAAATTTGGATGGTGAAATTTTGTGTAAGGGGGGTGGGATGTGGCATCTGCCACCTTCGTCGAGAGGGGGGAGTGGTCCCCCCCCCCCCCCCCCCCTTATTCCCCCTTCGGCACCTCCTGCCCATTAGTTGGAGGTGGGGAAAATAGGGTCGGCCCTCTTCCTGTAAGGGGGACAAAACCCTGTTGGTGAATCGCCCCCCCCCCCCCGATCGACAGCCCTCTCTCCCACAACTCACACATAGAGTTTGGAGAAGAGATTGAAAGAGGGAGAAGAAGAACACAAGAACACCAGATTTTTACGTGGTTCGGAGGCAAAGCCTTCCTACGTCCATGGCCACAGCAGCAATTCCAATACTATACGTAAGGAACAATCATCCAACTTGTACAAGGACAGACCATCCTACCATATATACTGGGAGGTTAGGGCGCCATAATCGCGATTTACAAGGACAAAACTGCCCCTCACTCAGATTCACACAAGTCGCCTGTCATGGGGTTGAGAAGTCGACTACCTTGAGAATTCCAACTGCTAAAGTCAAATGCCAAATTTGACTGTTGACTCCCACTATTGAAGTCGAATGCTAAAGTCGACTGCTGCAGTCAAAAACTGAAGTCGACTGCTGATGTCAAATACTGAAGTCGACTTCCTTGAAGACTTCGACTCATTCACTTCTGTAAGCCAAATTTAGCTTCTGAGGGCGATGCCCCCGGAGACCCCCGCAGGGGGCGCTGCCCCCAGACCCCCTGTATTGATCCACATTGTTAAAGTTCTGACTCCACACTCTAACAATCTCCCACTTAGAGTCTGAACTCCAAACAAATAGCAGGCATCTCAAAGTCTTGATCTTCCTCAATATAGCAAGAAAAGAAAAAATTGGCTGCGGCAACCCCTCCATCAATCATTCATGGACACCAACTGAAGCTTGTCATATCTTCAGTTTCTCTCTTGTGACCACCTTTGTCAACATGTCTACAGGATTTTCTGTCCCTCGTATCTACTCAAGCAAAAGAGTATCATCTTCAATCAACCCACGAATAAAGTGATACTTCAGCTATATGTGCTTCGTCCTTGCATGGAAGACAGGGTTCTTGGCAAGGTGAATTGCACTTTGACTGTCACAAAACAGCACACTGTTGTTTTGTTTCTTGCCCAATTCCTTCAGAAAAATTTTCAGCCACACCATCTCCTTGCTAGCTTCAGAGATAGCAACATACTCTGCTTCTATGGTTGAAAGAGCAACAACCTTTTGAAGTTGTGAAACCCAGCTCATTGCAGTCCCACCCAAGGTGTACACATAACCAGTGGTGCTTCTTCTTGTGTCCAGATCACCACCAAGATCTGCATCAACAAGCCTTGTAAAACGACTTCACTTTTTCTGAAACAAAGACATTTACCTGAAGTGTCTTTCAGGTATATCAAAAACCATTTTACTGCCTCCCAGTGTTGTTTACCCGGATCTGCCATATACCTGCACACAACTCCACTGCATGTGCTATATCCGGTCTGGTACAAACCATTACATACATCAGGCTTCCACAGCTGATGCATAAGGAATTTTCTTCAAGGACTCACATTCTTCAGCGGTCTTTGGTGACTGCTCTTTAGACATCTTGAAGTGACTTGCTAGAGGAGTGTTGACTAGTTTTGCATCTTGCATGTTAAACCTGCCCAACACTTTCTAAATGTAGCCTTCCTGAGATAGCTTAGAATACCATCTGTTCTATCCCTCACAATTCTCATTCGAAGAATTTGTTTTGCTACTCCCAAGTCCTTCATAGCAAATTTCTTTGACAGTTGCTTCTTCAACTTGTTGATCTCTGTCATATTTGATCATGCAATGAGCATATCATCCACGCACAACAACAATATGATATAACAATTGTCAGACTTCTTAAAGTAACAACAGTGGTCCATGTTCAATCTAATGAACCCATTGCTACATATGAATCCATCAAACTTCTTGTACCACTGCCTGGGGGCTTGTTTCAGATCATACAAGCTTTTGTTCAATTTGCAAACAAGGTTTTCTTTACGATGTTCATGAAAACCTTCTAGTTGCACCATATAATGTCCTCTTCCAGATCACCATGGAGAAAAGCTATTTTATGTCAAGTTGTTCTAGGTGCAAGTTTTCAGTAGCAATAACGCTTAGCACTAATCTAATAGTGGTTAACTTGACAACTGGAGAGAAACTTTCACTGTAGTCAATACCTTACTTCTGTTGGAAACCTTTCACAACCAGCCTTGCTTGGTACATCTTGCTGCCATCATGTTCTTCCTTTAACCGAAAAACCCATTTATTTTGCAGTGCTCTCTTGCCAGGTGGTAGTTCAGTCATCACCCAAGTTTCATTTGTATATAGGGAATTCATTTCATCTTTCATTGCCAACTCCCACTTGACTGAATCTTCCACCTGAATAGCTTCATCAAAGCTCTCAGGTTCATCTGCAACCGTCAACAACAAGTAGTACATTGCAGAAGAAAATTGTTCAACTGGCTTGCGCAATCTGCTTGATCTTCTCAGTTGAACCTCTGGTTGCACTGTACTGTTCTCAAGATCTCCTTGAGATCTTCTCAGCACATCCTCTTCTGAAATTTTCTCCTGCTCAACATGTGCACTTTTATGACTTTCTTGACCTGCATCTTCAGATTCCACATCAGATCTATGCTTATAAAGCAATTTATCATTGAATATAACATTCCTTTGTCTAATGATTTTCCTGCTTTCATCATCCCAGAAGTGGTATCCAAAATCATCAGAACCATATCCAATGAAAAAACATCTCCTTGACATGGGATCTAACTTGTCTCTGTCATTGGAATCAACATGCACATATGAAACACAACCAAATACTCTCAGGTGTGAGAGAGTTACCTCCTTACCGGTCCAAGCCTCTTCTGGTAGCTCACCATTTAGAGGAACACTGGGTCCTCTATTAATCAGATAAGCTGCAGTGTTAATTGCATTTGCCTAAAAGGTCTTCGGTTGGCCAGCATGTAGCCTCATGCTTCTAGCTCTCTCATTCAGGGTTCTGTTCATGCGTTAGCAACCCCATTTTATTGTGGATTATTTGGAATTGTTTCTCCATACGAATACCATGTACTGCACAGAAATCTTTGAATTCCTTGCTGCTATATTCTCCTCCATTGTCTGACCTCAAAAACTTGATCTTTGCACCAGTTTGATTTTCCACTTCAGCCTTCCACTTCACAAAAGTAGAAAATACATCATATTTATTTTTAAGAAAATAAACCCATACCTTCCGAGTGGAGTCATCAATAAAGGTGAGATAATAGAGTGAGCCTCTAAGGGATCGAACAGGGGCTGGTCCCCACACATCAGTGTGCACAAGTTCTAACTCTTCAAGCTTAGAACTTCTTCCAACTTTAGAGAAGGTGACCTTTCTCTGCTTTCCCAGAATGCAATCTTCACAGAGTCCAATATCTATGGACTTTAGATCACCTAACTTCTCTTTTGCATCCATCATCTTCATTCCCTTCTCACTCATGTGCCCAAGTCTGTAGTGCCAGATCTTGGAGTCCTCTTCTGAATTTGCCACTGCCACTAAGTCTTTGTCATTTGCAGTCATATAAAGAGTTCCCATCTTGCTGCCTCATGCTATAACCATGGCACCCTTGGTTATCTTCCAGCACCCATTAACAAAGGTAGTGACATATCCTTCATCATCAAGCTGACCAATAGAGATCAGATTTCTCTTCAAGCCAGGAACATGTCTAATAATCCTCAGCTTCCATGCAGTCCCGTTTGCCGTTTTCGACTGAACATCACCCTTCCCTACAATATCTAGGGGCTCATCATGATCAGCAAGATAAACCTTCCAAAATTACCAACAACATATTTTTTTAAAGTTTCTTTGCGTGAGGTTGAGTGAAAAGATGCTCCAGAATCTAGAATCCAAGATTCAATGGGACTATTAACACTCAGATTAGAGCATCTTAGACTTGCTCTGTCATGACATTGGTAGAGTCTTCTTCTTGTTTCTGCCCTTATCCTTTTTCTTTGGAAGCCTGTAATCCTTCTTAAAGTGACCCTTCTTACCACAATTCTAGCAACCATCACCATGGGGTTTGGACTGACTTCTTTTCATGACTTGGATCTATTCCGATTTTGTACACGGTGATTTGTTCTTCCCCTGCCTTCAGTGTTTAAGGAAGAACCTGAAACTTCACCAGATTCCCTTCTGCGAACATCCTCGCTCAGAATCAAGTATCGAATCTCTGTAAGTTTTAGTTTGCTTAAACCTGAAGAACTGCTAACAGCTGTCACAATAGCGCCCCAACTTTCAGGTAAGGAGGACAAAAGAATCAGGGCTTTATCAAAATCTATTTCCACATAACTCAACTGGGTTGTAATCACGTTGAATTAATTATATGATCTGTGACCGAGGAACCTTCGGCCATCTTCAGATTAAACAAACGACGCATCAAATGTACCTTGTTGGAAGCAGATCGTTTCTCGTACATGTTTGATAACGCCTTCATTATACCTTCTGTGCTCTTCTCGTTCACGATGTTGAACGTGATGTTTCTGGCCATGTCAAATGAACAACTCCGAGAGCTTGTCTATCCAGAAGATCCCAGTCTTCTTTCTTCATACCATCTGGCATCATTCCAAGAAGCGACTGGTGCAACTTCTTTTGATACAAGTAGTCTTCGATCTACATCTTCCAGAATCCAAAGTCCTTGCCATCAAACTTCTCGATCCTCACCTTTCCTTCATCTGCTGCCATCCCTCCCACTTTAACCTCGAACCAGTGCTCTGATACCAGTTGTTGGGGAATCTCCCTCCAGATCGACAGCCCTCTCTCGCACAACTCACACGTAAAGTTTGGAGAAGAGATTGAAGAAGGGAGAAGAAGAACACAAGAACACCTGATTTTTACGTGGTTCCGAGGCAAAGCCTTCCTACGTCCACGGCCACAGCAGCAGTTCCAATACTATACGTCAGGAACAATCAACCAACTTGTACAAGGAGAGACCGCTCTACTATATATACTGGGAGGTTAGGGCGCCATAATCGAGATTTACAAGGACAAAACTGCCCCTCACTCAGATTCACTTATGTCGCCTATCCTCGGGTTGAGAAGTCGACTGCCTTGAGAAATCTGACTGCTACAGTCGAATGCCAAATTCGACTGCTGACTCCCACTGTTGAAGTTGAATGCTGAAGTCGACTACTGCAGTCGAATACTGAAGTGAACTCTGAAGTCGAATACTGAAGTCGACTGCTAAAATCGACTTCCTTGAAGACTTCAACTCATTCACATTGTTAAAGTTCAAACTCCACACTCTAACAACCCCCTCCTCCCATTTTCTTTCCCCATCCCCAAGCCTTTGCCCCCACCTTCTTCTTCCTCCTCTTCATTCCTCCCTCCCCCGAGCTTGCTCTGGCTCTCTCTCAGTCTCTCTATCTTTGTTTCCCTCTCTCTCTCTCTCATTAATTGTGTTGTGGCCGCCACTACCTGTGGCTGTGGAGGAGAGCCGCCTACCATCGCTGCTACCCCCCCCTCGTCGTAGCTTACGCCTTGTCGCCGCTTTGTTCACCGTCCGGAGGAGGAGATCTCACCGCCGCCGTTGTCGCACATCACCTCCGCCGCCTAGAGTCACCGTCAGCAGGCCCCCTTCCATCCCTCTGTATGCCGTCGATCTGCGACCCAGATCCATTTGCTCCCTCTCTCTCTCTCTCTCTTTGTCACATCCCGAGAATTATGCAGGAAAAATATTTAGAGATTAAAGGTCGATATTCCGAGACGTGAACAATCAACAAATAAGCCTCTAGCTAGCGAGCATTAAATGTGTATCAACACAAAAATAATAATAGGGCCCAATAGGAACACCACTAATCTTGTATTCAAATCTCAAAATAGTACCAACACATAGTCTTTCATTGTTGAATTACAAGACTAAGACTCAATAACAGAAAATACATATATCCTCACGGTCTACTACATCAAACTACTCTCAAATAAACTAAGGATAGGCACTAATGTTGGAACACACTAATCACTCTGACAACATTCCCATCAAAGTCTTGACCTTCGCCTTCCACTTCAATGTCACCTATGATGTTGAAAAGTAGGGAATGAGCAAACTAGCCCAGTAGGATTTATATCTCAATGTGCGGGCAATGATATAAGTAATTAACATTTTGGAGCTAGGTAGGCACGACTATCATGATATCTATGAATGAGAAATTCAATTAAACATGACACATGAAGAAGATAGGTTGATCAAGAGTGATTGAACAAGAACTAGAATGATGTAACAAGATAACAGTAGTTGTATGTACAAGCACGCAAGATATCACTTAATTGTAAGAATGCAGGATGGCCATATCATGCAAGCAAGCACGCACGAGCATGAACTTTTAACACTTACCATTTAATCAGGCATGAAGACACTAATGTGCACTAAGGATCTATGCCACCGTGGAATGCACACTACGACATGTATATGTGGTTATTGTATCTGACATTCAACATGACACTATTCCTAGCACAGATGCATTGCTAGTAATCATTATACCCCATGGTTAATAGTATATTTATGACTCGCCGTCATTGGGCTAGACTGGAGCCCTTGGACACTCGCCGTGCCCGATCAGCATCTCACAAATTTAAAATGTAGATGCCCATAGTCATTCATGCCAATAACACGAGTTTCATGAAGTATATAGTTCAATATCACATTCAAGGTGATTTTAAGAAAACAAGTCATGTGAACATGATTTCATGATAACAATAGTCGAGAGAGAATTTTGGCAGCATAATAGTGCAATTCACGCTTTTTGTTAACTCTTACATTAATGGCTTGAGTCCATGATCATAAATACACACTCACGAGAACGAGATGAGAAAGTAAGTGCACGCTATCTCTAGGAACTTCAATGGTACAAACAACTTGGTCTCCATAAGGAATCCACAGAGTACGGAGATTTACAGTGGTCTTAGAAGAAAGGTCACTAGTCTGCCGATACAGAATGACCGACCGAGAGTTTCCAATCTCCGAAGAAGGGGCTGCCTATATGTGCAAGAGTGTAGTGTATAACGTGCCTTAATCCACCATCCATCGGTTTAAAGCAAGCGGAAAGCAAGTAACATGATGACACAATACTGAACACACACTTATTTCAACATGATTTGTAGTGTTTTAAGATGATATTCATTCAATTTGATAAGCTAGAGTAGCAAGATGAACATATCAATCATAAAAAGAATAGATCAAGTAATTAAGAATAATTAGAATAAGCTTTTAGGTTATTATGACTTTCTCATGGGTTAACAGGTTTTAAGCCACAGGACAAACTGTGCATCCTATATTATAACCATAACATTCAAGACTAACACTTTATACTATAAAAACAGGTCTCGGGTTGGCCTTTTAAATCGCGACGGGTTCAGTCGTCGCACTTAAGAAGAACGTACACGGTTCAAAATACAAGTTCACTATGAACAACAATTTCGATGGACCTGTTTGTCGCCTTCATGTCGCGACAGATCGTTATGTCACTATGACCTTTAAAACGTGACAGCCTTGTCAGTCACCTTAATAACGCGATAACCAACAGGTCGTGATGATTCAGAATCGCGATGGTTTGATACATCGCATTCTCGAGGGATTTTAAAAATCTGAATATAAAATCTTTGCAAAAAACAAGGGATGGAAAACTAGTCAAATAGCAACGGCATGTCCCGTCGCGTTCTACACAGCGTTGAAGTCCACACAACACATAGTTCCATGTGTCAGAGCTGTCAGGTCAAGCACATAAACACCATGGGGTGTTTGGTCGCCTTTCAAGTAAATGCGACAGGGTACTACATCGCGTTCATGCAGTGAAGAACATGACGACTAAAGTGGTCGCATCCATGGATCTTGCCTGAAAACAGTGTTCTTCCTCATGATTGACTTGAAAAAAGTGTAGAGACAACGAGTAGAAGAGAACTGTTGTAACGTCATTTATTTTCGGATCCTTTTTGGATCGTGTGTGTTGTGGTTGTGATGGCTGTTGTAAGGCCAGTGTGGTGTAGACGCGTGGTGTGTGTAGGTGTGGTGCAGGTTAGGTCCCGAAATGAAATAGGACCTGCTGCAGTTGAGTAGAGTTGGCGGCCAGGGGTGGTCGTTGACTTGTTGGCGTCCAGGTAAGTGGCCGTTGACTGCATGATCTTGGCGGCATTAGATGTGGACGTTTAGGGTGGCGGTTGTCTTTGGCGGCAGAGGGGTTGACGCCAACCTGAGAATTCTGCAGGTTATAGGGTCCCCGAGAGCAGGTTTCCCTCTTGTCACTCTCTTCCCCTTGCCCTAGCTTCGCGTCCCCGTGTTTCTAAAGTTTCCAGCAGGTACTGAAGGGTGGTTGGAGGATCGTGGAGCGTGTGGCGTTGTCGAATCGGATGAGGAAACGCTGTGGCGTGGTGCAATTCCCGTGGGAGCTCGCAGAGGGTTCGCTGTGAACCGGAGAATTCAGAGGGTTGAGCGTGTTCTGAGGTAGGGAATGACCCTTGTAGTTCCTATAGGTCGTCTTAATGTAATTAGATAACATGAATCTGCATGAAAATGGTGATTTCGGGTCATGGCACCCATGCGGGGATAATGAGTGGTTTGATGATTTTATGTAGTAAAGCATGTTGTTTTAGTTTAATTATAATGCATGGAGTTAGAGGAACTGTTTCCTCCTATTTTCTTAATGGTTTCGGGATCAGGAATGCATGTGGGATCGGTTAGGGTTTCTGCAGGGGTAGAAGCTGAAGATCTTGGTGTCAACATCGTTGGTCGCTAGGTTCATCAGCCGGGATATAGACGGCCAGATCCATTGCCGTCTATTTCCTATAAGCGGCAGTCGACGTTGCCGCCAACTTGTGCATATATTCATGCAGTGTGGTTTACGTAGCTTTCCTGATTATGAATATGACGTGTTTGTGTGTGCATGGCGATGACCGGTGTGAACCAGTGCAGTTTTATGCTCTTAGAGCATACTGCTCAGTAATGGGCAGTTTACGTGAATGATGTGTGATGTACGTAATTGCTTTATGCAGTATGTGTGTTGCGTCACCCGTGGCACTCTTGAGTGCGTTGTCCGCTGTGGTGGACATGTGGTTTACGTGAAGACGTGTGGTACACCACCAGGTGTAATATACACGTGTTGTTTACGTGGTTTGAGTGTGTGTATACTACACACTTATTGTAATGTAATTCTTATGATTTGTCCGTAGTAACTGGGCAGTGAGGTTCCTGTGTGAGCCTAGCCATGACTTTGTGGTGTTTGGGCAGTGAAGGTCCATACCGACCTCCCTGGTTTGTTGTTGTCTTTCGAATACATTATTGGATTTACGTATTAAGTGGTGTTGTGTGTTGCCACGGAGGTCTGAGGTGACCAATGATGGCAAGTTGTGGTTCAGGTATTGTTTGGTGTGGGATGGCTTTGGGGTTATATGGTGACCGATGTTAGCAAATCCTAACACTTGTATATCGTAAATTATAAGTAAAGCTTATGTGTAAGTATCTGGTTTGTGCTAGCCGTGTGGGGGTCCGGCGCCTATTTCGGAATGGCTCTCTAGTTCGGGTACCCCAGGTTCTTTGTGAGCCAGGCACGTGTGTTTGTTGTGCTCGGGGTTTTGTTCGGTACTTTGTTGTACCGTTGAGGTCTGTGTCTGTACGACCCTCTTTATCGGTACGGTTTCACCAACCCACATCGATATAGAAAGCATCGCTACAGTGGGACATTTACCCAACACTAGTACAATAGGCTAAAACATACACAATATAATATATCTCATGACAGCGGAATTAAAGAAACGAAAAGAAATCTTATTCCATCATCCACATTCTATTCACAGTCCGTATAGTAGAAAAGAGCTAACTGTTCATAACTGAAATAAATAAATACATTGTCCACATGAGACTACGCAGAGTCTTTATTACATACTATGAAGTAATGAAATTACAATGCTACTCCACAACTATCTCTCCTACTCTCTCGCTCCGAGTCGCTCCTAATGATCTCCTCGAAAGAAGTAGAAACATCTGCACCTGTACGCCGAAGCAAGAATGATTTCAAAAGAACTCTACAAGTAACACCAAGCACACTAAACATACATGCATCAAGTAATCTCCATATCCTTATGCTATATCATTTACACATAATGCATGGAAGTGACAATTTTTCAAATAGAAGCCTATTCATGATTTCTACACATTTTACACATGGGATTTAGTTTTATACACAATAAACTAATCCTATCACATGCTTTCTACACTTTTCACTATGCTAAACTGATTTCATTCAAGCATTCATAAGCCACATGTTGATCATTTTACACCATATTTACACATTTCATAACAACTATTTAACATGAATTCTAAGATAAGTTTTCACATGGTTAACACATTTATTTTAGTGAAAAGCTCGTTGTTTTACTACTATCATGTCGCATTCACAAGAATTTATCCTTTTTGCATGTTATCATAAGAATTTCATGAACACATATCACTTACACAATTTCACAATTTACACATTTCTTTTCACTTAAACACATTTTCACAATTTCTTAATGCCGTGACACATAGCCCAAACCACTTTAGAAGGACACACACTGATCACATCACATATCAATCACCTAGGCATTCCAGTGATTAATCTTAGTTACTGCGCAGAACCGGGAGAAGCACTCTCCACCCTAACCAGCGATACTTGTTCGCCTCCAGGATTTAATCCCAATGCCCATGGGACATCACACACTTGAACTTTCCCGTGGGGACTTTACCACAGTACAGTTCCACAGCCCTCTAAGTAGCAGTGTCACCCATTGGCACATTAATACATTTCTCATTTCAACACATTTTTAAATAAATATTTACGCATTCATCTCATGTTCACACATTTACATTCTTCAGTATTACCTAGCATGGTACTACTGTTTTCAGTATTAATCAATTTTTACAACAATTCTAATCATGCTGAAATTTTTGCAGAATTAAACATTAATCATATTAGCATGTATTAATATTTAATATCTAACATAAAACAAGTTTATATAGCTACTGTCATCTGTTCAGTACAGAAATTTAACCAGAAATTCATCACAGTTTAACCATCATGCATACCAAATTTACATTTTCTGAATTACACATATTTTCTGAAAATTCTAACAGTGATGTTATCAACTGTAAAATAGCCAAACTGACATAAATTTCATTATTCGGATTCACAATTTATTGCATACATGATTACTGATAGTACTAATTTTATCACAAATTTTGGAATTTAACTAGTTTCGCATGAATCTTATCTTTTCTACATTGAGTAGACATATTAACTATTTTTCGATTCAAAAATAAATAAACTATACAGATATTATAAATTACTCAAATTTTATATCATGCATCAGATCTCATAACAATGTACAGAAATTTCATGGCAATTAAATTCTATACATATTTCATAAAGGCATTTTCCAAGATTAAAATTTTGTTAGTAGCACATTCAAGAATTCTAATAATTTGTGAAATTTCAAAAATGCACAATAACTCACAGTACACCCAAACATATATATTTACATATTATATGAAATTTTACTGTATATCCTCATGCGGAAAACTCGAAATTAATTTATATAGGGACAGACTTGCACACTGTTGCAGTCTGAAGAACTAGACGGCATGGGGTAGCCGTCTACAAGTTAACGGCATTATATGATGCCGCCAACACATGATATTGCGGCAAGGGATCTTGCCGTTAATATCCTGTCTGCACAAAACAGACTGAAAGCCAACAAATCACTTGAAAGGGGGTTCCAGGACACAGAAAAATCTGAGAAATTCCTGGGACATACTAGACACATGTAGGTTGATGTGAATGGGGTACTTGCCTTCTGTAAAATCTACAAACGACGATTCAAGCCAGAGAAGCCCTCCTCGGCCTGTGCCAAAGAGTCTCCAAATCCCTCCTTCTTCGGATCTTCTGTTGATCTTTACAGCACACCAGTGTGGGGAGTCGTTCCCGGATGTTCAAGGTTGACACCAGTCGATGCAGATCGCCAGACGAAGCCTCCCGAAGCCGATCTCTCAGGTTCAAGTTAGGGTTTTTGCATAGAAAGATAGGTTTTTGACCCAAGAGCCAAAAGGGATGGATCTGGCCGAAAACAGGGTATATAAAGGTTGGGGGTCAGATAGGTTAAAGGGGCAAGTCTTAGAGCCGTTGGGAAGGGTTTCCAAAACAAGGTGCTAGATTTCCGGAGGCGTTTCTGATCTGGAAACGCAACAGGTTTGGGATATTGGCATCCATATCTATGGTCGCCTATCCAAAATGGGCGTCCATCGATATTACCGCCTACCCCTGGTCAGCGTCAGTCGAGGTGGACGTTGACTGGGCGACAAAATTCACTTTATTATGAGTATGATAACACTACACACATTAATTATATATATATATATACTTAAATACAGTATATACATTTCAATAATACTAATTCATACAGTTTATATAAATAAATACTTATACACAATAATCTATACATCAATAGTAACACTTATACGCATATACACATACTTATAAGTAATGAAAAAAATCAAGGGCCTTACACCCTCTCCCCCTTAAAAAACTTCGTCCTCGAAGTTAGACTGACACTACTCAAACAACTGAGGATATTTCTTTTTCATTGCATCCTCAAGCTCCCAAGTAGCCTCCTCTCGCGAGAAGTTATGCCATAAGATCTTTACTGACGCAATGCTCTTGTTTCGGAGATGTTGAACCTTCCGATCAAGAATAGCTACTGGTTGCTCTACATAAGAAAGATCTGACTGGATCTCCACTGGCTCATGACTAATAACATGAGACGGATCTCTGACATACTTCCTGAGCATAGATACGTGAAAAACAGGATGAACGCTAGCCAATGCTGGAGGTAAAGCTAGCTCATATGCCACGTTGCCCAATCGTCGAGAATCTCATACGGCCAATGAACCTAGGGTTAACTTACTATGCCTGCCAAATCTAACTACACCTCGCGTAGGCGAAATCTTCAAAAAGACATGCTCACCTACCTCGAACTCTAGATCCTTCCTCCTGTTGTCGGCATAACTCTTCTGCCTATCTGTGCCGCAACAAGTCTCTTCCTAATGAGCTGGACCTTATCCGAAGTCTCCTGAACTAACTCCGGACCGATCAACTGCCTATCACCGGTCTCCTCCCAACACAAAGGAGATCTGCAAGGTCTACCATATAAAGCCTCAAATGGAGCCATGCCAATGCTCGCATGAAAACTGTTGTTATATGCAAACTCCACTAGAGGTAAATGCGCTCCCAATCATCCTTCCAATCCACACACAAGCCCTCAACATATCCTCAAGCGTCTGGATAGTCCTCTCAGACTATCCATCTGTCTGGGGATGAAATGCCGAACTGAGCTTCAGCTCCGAACCTAACGCATCCTGAAGACCCTTCCATAGCCTCGAAGTAAATCTCGGATCTCGATCCGAAATAATAGACTTTGGTACCCCATGCAATCTAATAATACTACTAACATACAGTCTAGCTAAACTCTCTACTGACTGCTTCTTCTTCATAGGCAAGAAATGTGCAGTCTTCGAGAATCGATCTACCACTACCCAAATCGAGTCATTACCTCGTCTAGATCGAGGCAAACCCGTAACAAAATCCATAGTGACAGCTTCCCACTTCCAAACTGGGATCTCCATCTTCTGCATAAGACCAGATGGTCGCTGCCGCTCGGCCTTCACTTGCTGGCATACTAACATCTAGACACACAACTCGGCTACATCCTTCTTCATGCCAGACCACCAAAACGATCTCTTTAAATCCTTGTACATCTTAGTGTTACCCGGATGAATCGAGAACCTAGATCTATGAGCTTCTGCTAAAACATGCTCACAAATATCTACAACGTCTGGAACACAGACACGATGATGGAATCTAATCACACCATCCTCATCACGAGCAATACCCTCTTTGCCCACTAACTCTTGGAGTCTAGGGTCGGCTTTCTGATGCTCGATCACCTCATCCAACACCGATGACCTAATGGACAGCTGAGCTACAAAACTCGGCACAATGATGGCTCCAACTCGATCATCGAACACACTGCATCTTCCAACATCTTCCAGTCCTGCTGGAGATGACCTCTTTCTACTAAGGGCATCTGCTACGACATTCGCCTTTCCAGGATGATACTGGAGGTCGAAGTCATAGTCCTTCAGGAGCTCAATCCATCTTCTCTGCCTAAGGTTTAATTCTTTTGGGAGAAATATACTTTAGGCTCTTGTGATCAGTGAACACCTCAATCTGACACCATAAAGATAGTGCCTCCAGATCTTCAGCGCATGAACCACTGCCGCAAGCTCAAGATCATGAGTTGGATAGTTTCGCTCATGCTCCTTCAATGGCCTCGAAGCATATGCTACTACCCTTCCTTGCTGCATCACACACAGCCAAGACCAATCCGAGATGCATCCGTGTAGATAGCAAAATCCTCTACACCGCTCGGTAGACCAACACAGGGGCGATGTGAGTTAGTCTTCAATAATTGAAAACTACTCTCACACTCCTCGGACCAGACAAACTTCACTCCCTTCCTGGTCAGCTGAGTCAATGGAGCGGCGATGGATGAAAATCCCTCAATAAAACGCCGATAATAACCCGCCAAACCAAGAAACTCCGAATCTCCGAAGGAGTCTTGGGACTCTCCCAATCCATAACAGCTTGGACTTTCGCTGGGTCCACTGCTACACCAGCACCGGAGATAACATGCCCAAGGAAATGAACCTCGCGCATCCAAAAATCGCACTTGCTGAATTTTGCATACAGCTTGTGCTCACAGAGAACCTCTAACACTATCCTCAAATGCTGACGATGTGTGGCCTCATCTGGAGAGTAGACCAGCACGTCATCAATGAAGACTACAACAAAACTATCTAGATAGGGTCTAAACACCCTGTTTCATGAGATCCATGAACGCTGCAGGGGCGTTGGTTAGACCAAACGGAAGGACCAAAAACTCATAATGTCCATAACGGGTTCTAAATGCCGTCTTGGACACATCCTCACTCCTAATCCTCAACTGATGATAGCCAGAACGCAAATCAATCTTAGAAAAGACCGATGCATTCTGTAGCTGGTCAAACAAATCATCAATTCGAGGTAAGGGATACCTGTTCTTTACCGTCACCTGGTTTAGCTTTCTATAATCAATGCATAACCGAAGTGACCCATCCTTCTTCTTCACGAATAAGACAGGTGCGCCCCAAGGGGAAACGCTAGGGCGAATAAATCCCTTATCTAACAAATCGTGCAACTGCTTCCTTAACTCAGCTAATTCCGCAGGTGCCATCCGATAAGGTGCCTTCGAGATAGGAGAGATGCTTGGAAGCAACTATAGAGTGAACTCTATCTCTCTAGCCGGGGGCAATCCAGATAAATCATCAGGAAAGACATCTGGAAATCCTGCACTACATCTATCTCGGCAAGAGTAGTGACTCATCAGCCTTGGGTATTAAAACCACACTGGCAAGAAAAGCGTCACACCCTTGTTCACCATTCTCATTGCCCTCATGGCCGAGATAACAAACTTTCCTGCTAAGTTCCTCGGCAAAGGATGAGAAATTCATCCTCACCAGGAATGCGGAAAACAATCTTCTTCCCACGGCAATCTACCAATGCATAGTGCTCCTCTAGCCAATCCAGACCAAGAATAGCATCATAGTCCTTCATCTTAAGCAAGAAGAAACACCCTTCTAGCTCTATCCTCAATGCACACCGGTAAAGACGGAATACACTTCCTAGTCGATACCGTACCCGCAGGTGTATGCACAGACAAAGGGACTTCTAATCCTCAGACTCTAACCCTGACTCTAAAGCTAACTGCCTAGCAAAACGCTCGGAAATGAACGAGTGAGTAGCACCCGTATCGAACAAAACCGAGCATGCACACCTAAGAACAAACCGTACCTTCGGTGACATGATCTGCCTGCTCGGCGTCCTCACGAGCTAACGCAAACACTCGAGCTGGGCTCGAGGTCTCCCTGGTCGTCCTGTCGCTGGCGCTGCTGCTGCTGCTACTGGGGCTGGTCCACGCTGGGCTCCCTGCTGAAGCCTCGACAATCCTTAATCTTATGATCACTTCTCCCGCACTTTAAGCACTTTCCTGCTACCAGCCAACACTCCGTACCGCCATGTGCCCTCCCGCAATGAGGACACTCCTTCTTACCACTAGGGGAACGTTGAGAAGATACCTGACCACTGCCTGATGCCACAGACGCTGCGGTGACTGGAAAGTCGCCTTCTTCCTCTCTTGTCTCTGGAAAGGAGCTGCTGGCCTCTTTTGAGAAGCCTTTTTCTCCTCCAGATACTGCTCCATCTCCCCTCCCCTGCCGACATGCCGCGCTGAGCGCCTGCTCAAGAGTACGATGGTCGAAAGCCACCAACCTCGTCCTCAGCGATGGTTTCAGACCCATCACGAATTTCTTCGCCTTCCTGCGCTCATCAGCTACAATATGAGGGCATACTTTGATAGCTCGGCAAACCTGGCCTCGTACTCCAGCACGGTCATGGAGCCCTGAGTCAACGAGAGGAACTCCTGCTCCATCTTGTCCTGGATGTGCTCCGGAACAAACTTGGCTCGGAAAAGCCTCACGAACTCATCCCATCCGACTTCCACGGCACCATCCTCGAACCAAGTACGTAACGAGGACCACCATACATCGGCTCGCTCCTGCCAAAACCATCCATGAGAACTAACCAACATAATTTGTACTTAAAGTAATAACCACTAGATTAGATTACATATACCTGTAGCATATAGGTGGCCAAAGTGACCTTGTCGTCCTCAGCGCACCCTAATGGCCTGGAAGATCTTCTCAATCTCCCTCATCCAGTTCTCAGCTAATAATGGATCGCTCTCCCCCTTAAAAGAGGTGGCGACATCCTCTTGAACCTTTCCATGATGGAGGGTCCACCATGGTCAGCCTGGGGAACTGTACCTGAGCCTGCTGCTACAAGAAGCAAAAATTAACACATATAACATAACAATCATGCATTTAATAATACAGACTACTTTATCTTATTATTCTAACCTGAGCCTCCAACTGGGCCTGGAGTGCAGCCTGAGTGTGGGCCTGCGTTTGCATGGCCTGCACCAAACCTTGCATGAACACTCCATAGTCTACTGGTGGCGGTGGAGGAAGTACAGGACCCTGGGGTGCAGGGGCCTGCTGCTCACCCTGATCCTCACGCCGAGGCTCATCTCTCCCTCTGCTCGCCATCACGAGCAGGAACACCACGCCTACCACGCGAAGCCATATCCTGTAAAGGATTAATCACCATTTAGAACCTACTGTCTAATTTCTAACACTTACTTATCTATGTGGACAATCTACACTGACTTAGTATACAATGAAGATGGGTATTGCATATTTATGTACAATTTCAGCCTGATTTCTCTGATACCAATCTCTGTAACGACCCTCTTATATCGGTACGGTTTCACCAACCCACATCGATATAGAAGCATCGCTACAGTGGGACATTTACCCAACACTAGTACAATAGGCTGAAACATACACAAATATAATATATCTCATGACAGCGGAATTTAAGAACGAAAAGAAATCTTATTCCATCATCCACATTCTATTCACAGTCCGTATAGTAGAAAAGAGAGCTAACTGTTCATAACTGAAATAAAATAAATACATTGTCCACATGAGACTACACAGAGTCTTTATTACATACTATGAGTAATGAAATTACAATGCTAACTCCACAACTATCTCTCCTACTCTCGCTCCGAGTCGCTCCTAACGATCTCCTCGAAGAAGTAGAAACGTCTGCACCTGTACGCCGAAGCAAGAATGAGTTCAAAAGAACTCAACAAGTAACACCAAGCACACTAAACATACATGCATCAAGTAATCTCCATATCCTTACTCTATATCATTTACACATAATGCATGGAAGTGACAATTTTTCAAATAGAAGCCTATTCATGATTTCTACACATTTTACACATGGGATTTAGTTTTATACACAATAAACTAATCCTATCACATGCTTTCTACACTTTTCACTATGCTAAACTGATTTCATTCAAGCATTCATAAGCCACATGTTGATCATTTTACACAATATTTACACATTTCATAACAACTAATTTAACATGAATTCTAAGATAATTTTCACATGGTTAACACATTTATTTTAGTGAAAGCTCGCTGTTTTACTACTATCGCATTCACAAGAAATTTATCCTTTTTGCATGTTATCATAAGAATTTCATGAACACATATTCACTTACACAATTTCACAATTACACATTTCTTTTCACTTAAACACATTTTCACAATTTCTTAATGCGTGACACATAGCCCAAACCACTTTAGAAGGACACACACTGATCACATCACATATCAATCACCTAGGCATTCCAGTGATTAATCTTAGTTACTGCGCAGAACCGGGAGAAGCACTCTCCACCCTAACCACGATACTTGTTCGCCTCCAGGATTTAATCCAATGCCCATGGGACATCACACACTTGAACTTTCCGTGGGGACTTTACCACAGTACAGTTCCACAGCCCTCTAAGGTAGCAGTGTCACCCATTGGCACATTAATACATTTCTCAATTTCAACACATTTTTAAATATAAAATATTTACGCATTCATCTCATGTTCACACATTTACATTCTTCAGTATTACCTAGCATGGTACTACTGTTTTCAGTATTAATCAAATTTTTACAACAATTCTAATCATGCTGAAATTTTTGCAGAATTAAACATTAATCATATTAGCATGTATTAATATTTAATATCTAACATAAAACAAGTTTATATAGCTACTATCATCTTTTCAGTACAGAAATTTAACCAGAATTCATCACAGTTTAACCATCATGCATACCAAATTTACATTTTTCTGAATTACACATATTTTCTGAAATTCTAACAGTGATGTTATCAACTGTAAAATAGTCAAACTGATATAAATTTTCATTATTCGGATTCACAATTTATTACATACATGATTACTGACAGTACTAATGTTATCACAAATTATGGGAATTTAACTAGTTTCGCATGAATTCTTATCTTTTCTACATTGAGTAGACATTTTAACTATTTTTTGATTCAGAAAATTAAATAACTACTCAATATATTATAAATTACTCAAATTTTTATATCATGCATCAGATCTCATAACAATGTACAGAAATTTCATGGCATTAATTCTATACATATTTCATAAATGGCATTTTCCAAGATTAAAATTCTTGTTAGTAGCACATTCAAAGAATTCTAATAATTAGTGAAAATTTCAATAATGCACAATAACTCACAGTACACCCAAACATATATATTTACATATTATATGAAATTTTACTTTATATCCTCATGCGGAAAAACTCGAAATTAATTTATATAGGGACAGACTTGCACACTGTTGCAGTCTGAAGGACTAGACGGCATGGGGTAGCCGTCTACAAGTTAACGCATTATATGATGCCGCAACACATGATATTGGCGGCAAGGGATCTTGCCGTTAATATCCTGTCTGCACAAAACAGACTGAAAGCCAACAAATCACTTGAAAGGGGGTTCTAGGACACGAGAAAAAGAAAAATCTGAGAAATTCCTGGGACATACTAGAACATGTAGGGTTGATGTGAATGGGGTACTTGCTTCTGTAAAATCTACAAATGACGATTCAAGCCGGAGAAGCCCTCCTCGGCCTATGCCAAAGAGTCTCCAAATCCCTCCTTCTTCGGATCTTCTGTTGATCTTACACAGCACACCAGTGTGGGGAGTCGTTCCCGGATGTTCAAGTTGACACTAGTCGATGCAGATCGCAGAGAAGCCTCCCGAAGCCGGATCTCTCAGGTTCAAGTTAGGGTTTTGCATAGAAAGATAGGTTTTTTGACCCAGAGCCAAAAGGGATGGATCTGGCCGAAAACGAGGTATTATAAAGGGTTGGGGGTCGGATAGGTTGAAGGGGCAAGTCTTAGAGCCGTTGGGAAGGGTTTCCAAAACAAGGTGCTAGATTTCCGGAGGCGTTTCTGGATCTGGAAACGCAACAGGTTTGAGATATGGGCATCCATCGATATTGCCGCCTACCCCTGGTCAGCGTCAGTCGAGGTGGACGCTGACTGGCCGACAAATTCACTTTATTATGTAGTATTCATAAACACTACACACATAATTATATATATATATATATACTTAAATACACTATATACATTTCAATAATACTAATCATACAGTTTATATAAATAAATACTTATACACATAATCTATACATCAATAGTATACACTTATACGCATATACACATACTTAAGTAAGTAAGATGAAAAAAATCAAGGGCCTTATAGTGTCGTCTTCCTGGACACCCTCACTCCTTGGTTTGAGTTGTACGTCCGGCTGAGGGAAAGACGGCAGTGGGGCAGCGACTTCCCAGAGTTTGTTCTTTAGTCGCTTGTAGCGCGCTCGTAGTTAGGGGTACGGACACCAGTAGTCGACACTGGTCCCTAGCTAGTCATGTTTTCGTGCCTCACTTTAGGGTGCTCGGCCGAGGACTCTAGAGGTGCCAGGCATGGGTCTGCAGTTTGTGTCTGCAGGTGTGGTGTTGGTTGGTCTCCACAGTGTTTGACTTGTTCTCGTGGAGCGGCAGTTGGACCTTTTGTCCGTGACTGCGAGGTGAGAGGTTGTTGTGGGTTGTCCAGGTTGGATGCTGGCCTGATCAGCTAGTAGTCCGTTCCCGTGTGGTGGCGTTGTTCTTTCTTACTCGTGCTTTGCCAGCTCTAGCTTGGCTTGACTCGTGCTTTGCCACTAGTTGTAGTTCGTGAGTTTGTGACTCGTGGTCGAGGTTTGACCAGTTCGAGGTGTGCCCTGTGTTGGCACAATTGTGATGAGTTGTGGTTTGTATGACTTGTCAGTTGAGGTTTTACTTGTAATATTGTGCTTAAATAAATGTAATATAATTGTGGTTCAGTGTGGTGTCTACCACATGCTTGTACCCTTTGTTCGGATATTCGTGTGTTGTGGTACCTCAGAGTAGCAGGTACTTGTACCCTTCATGGGTTATTTTATAGTTTTGTGGAGGTACATTGTATACCAACCTTTTCACGCTCTCGGTGTTGTGGAGGTCTTGTGATTTGACCGCCACTTGTTGTATCCTAACTGTTTTAAGTAGATCTTGTTTATATTTTATTGTGGATTAGTTTGTGGTTATTAATTATGTTACTTTTGTGGGTATTGCTGATGAGGCTTGTGGCTAGGCATATTGTGGTTAGTAGAGCTATGCTCCGTGGAGGCCGTGTGAGACCTTCCACTTGTTGAGTTTTACCCTTCTTGGCATGGTTCCGATTATGGATTTAGTGTGTGATGGACTAGCTAGCTGTAGCCAGTCCTACCATTTATGTGTGGCTCTCGACGTAGTGTGATTTGGAGTATAAAGGACCAGCTCTTTGTTAGCAGTCCTATTAATTAAGTGTTCGAGATTTGCCTGTGAAGCTTGTAGCCTGGGCAGTGACTTGCCTGTGTGCTTATAGCCTAGGCACTACTAGTTGTAGCAGTGTGCCAGTGAGACTGTGGTTTAGGCACTATAGTAGTTGGGCTGACTAATGATATTATGTTAGTCCTGTAGTCCTACTTTCTTCTGAGGACTTTGTGTTATAATCATGATTATGTTTAATTGTTATTTATTGTCATGATGTGAGCATGAAATGGTTTGGCTATTGATGTTGCCAGTGAGACCCATTGGGGTTGAGGTGTTTGTGGTTACGGTGTTGTTTTGGGTAGCCCCTACTAAGCCAGTGACTTGTTGAGGCTCACTCCCTACAGTTCTTTTCAGGGCTTGCCATGTGTTGGCTTGCAGCGGCGTTGTGTCAGACTTGTACCACCAGCAATTGTTTAGTAGTTAGTGTGTGTGTGTTGTGTGAACTTGTGCTCCCCCCCAGGTAGTTGTACTTTTTTTAATTGGACATGTATTAATGTGATGGGACAGTTGTACAAATTCGTGAACAGATATGAGCACATTTACTTTCTTGTGTCTTATGTTCTTGTGGTTTGTCTTTTATACTCTTACTGGACACGTGTGTGAGATATCCCTTACGAGACTTCGGTCCGTCACGGGAGGCGGATCTGGATACGAAGCCTATTGGGCATAAATATCTCGGTCCGTCACAACTGTTCTTTTGGTTAGACCCAATTCGACATCGGTAAGTATGAAATATAGTATGAACATGAAAATCCCTATTCATGTGTGACTCTTGGAAACGCTTAATATGACTAGCATGGTTCATGATAATTGGGAAAATAGATGAATGAAAAACTAGACTCGATACTCTTTCAATTGGTATGTGATACGTTTGTTAAGCCTGAGAACACCTACCTTTCATAAGAAGAGTCTTCTACAGAGCGTTGTGAACGCAGCTATAGTAGCTTTCTAAGATCTTGTATTGAACGCAGGTAGGGGAAGTGGCTCCTATGGGGGTGATCTCCTCCTCCTTGGTGCTCTAGTAATCCTCCTCACGACCCCAACTAATGGTAAATTTGTCCCTAAGGGTCTTAGGAAGAGTATTTAAGTGTCTAGGGTTGTTTTAGTAGTCCTAATGTGTCCAGGAAAGGAAATTCAGAGTTTTGATACATCCCTTACTTAGTTTGAGGATTCCCACCCAATTAGAGGTGTGTGCTATTTGGAAACTCCTATTATGGTTAGGCACAAATTTGGGTTTCTATGTAAGGCTAATTGCTTTGATTTTGCCCTAATTACCCCTTTCTATTTTTTGCTCAATTAGGGTTACAAATTTGGGGATTTTCTTCTTAGGTTCTTGTTCTTTGGGCTAGAGTGTTGTTGGGCCAACAATTATCACTAGTTGTCTTGTCTCATTAGGAGACTAACTTTGGGATTTATTTCAGTTTAATCACACCTTTCACACATACGATCATGACGCGTATGTTTTAACCACCTTGACAAATATTAAACTATTATTTTCAATTTATCCATTATTTTTAAATCACTAAATTTCTGGGGTGCTACACCTCCCCACTTAAGAGAATTGCTCCCTAAATTCGGGATAAGATAATGGAAATTACATACTTGCGTATAGTTCCAGAATCCTCTTATGCATAACTTCCTCAGTTTCCACTTTTCATCTTCATCGAAACGTTGATTCCACCTGACCTTCACCAAGGGAATAACCCTGTTCCTCAACTGGCATAGTTCACAATCTACGATTTTAACCGGCTTCTCTTCATAAGTCCTGTATTTGTGGAACTCTAGGAATTCATATTCGACGATGTGAATAGGGTCACGTACATATTTCTCAACATGGATATGTGGAAACACATTATGTACCCCATGTAGTTGTGGCAGCAATGCTAGACGGGATGCAACTTCACCAACTCTTTCGAGGATTTCAAAAGGACCAATGAACTTGGTGATAGCTTGCCTTTGATCCGAACCTTCGTATTCCATGATTTGGTGACACCTTTAGAAAACATGATCACCAACTTGAAACTCTAGATCCCTTCTTCTTGTGTCCGCATAAGCCTTCTGCCTCTGTTATGCTACTGCCATTCTTTCTTATGAGCTTCACTTTCCTTTAGTTTCTCTTACCATTCGGGATCGAACAATTACTTTTCAAAGATCTCATACCAGCAGCTTGGAGATCAACAACTCCTACCATAAAGTTCTTCGAACGGTGCCATTTGAATACTGGCCTAGTAGCTATTAATGTTGGCAAATTCCATCAGGGGTAATGTTCATGCCAACTACCTCCAAAGTCTAGCACACAAGCTCTAAGCATGTCTTCTATTACTTGATTGGTTATCTCTGTCTGACCATCAGTCTGTGGATGGAAAGTAGTGCTGAAGTTTAGTTTAGATCCCAAGGAATGGTATAATCCTTTCCAAAAATGAGATGTAAATCTTGGGTCTCTATCAGACACGATGGACAAAGGTACTCCATGTAGCTGACAATTTCCTTCACATAGAAAGTAGCTAGAACGTCAACCGTCCACTTGTTCTTGATTGGTAAGAATTGAGCGGACTTGGTCAAGCGGTCGAAAAATCACCCATATTATGTCAAATCCGCTCCTAGATTGGGAAATATGAAGATGAAGTCCATCCCTACACCTTCCCATTTCCATGCTGGAATTTCTAGGGGTTTGAGTTTCTCTGCAGGTCGCAAGTTTTCTGCTTTGACTTGTCGACAGGTTAGGCATCTAGCGAATATTTTGCTATATCCCTTTTCATGTTAGGCCACCAAAAACTTCTTTTCATGTCTTGGTACATCTTAGTAGTTCCAGGGTGAATGGTATACCTGATCTTATGAGCTTCATCATTATTGTTTTCTTGGTTTCCGCATGGTCGGGTACATAGATTCGCCCTTTGAACAATAGTCTCCCATCTTCAGCTAAGGAAAAATCTAGCCTCTGGTCCAGATTAACCTTCACCTCTACGAGCATGGGGTCATTGTCTTGGAGTGCTCGAATGTCTTCAAGTGCGTGGGTAGTGCTGTAACACTAGCAATAGACACCCTTTTCCATTGGTATCTGCATTGATATTAAACTGTGAAAAGTCTTCTAACAATTGCCTTTCTCCCACCATAAGGCTTGATAAGGTATCCATTGGCTTCTTGCTAAGAGCATCTGCCACGACATTTGCTTTACCCGGGAGATATTGGATAGTGAAGTCGAAGTCTTTAAGATACTCCAACCACCTCCGCTGCCTCAGATTCAGTTCCTACTGAGAAAATAGAAATTTTAAGCTTTTATGTCAGAAAATAAATGAACTTCCCACCATATAAGTAATGACTCCATATCTTCAGGGCGAAGACTACAGCTGCTAGCTCCAGGTCATGCACAGGGTAGTTGTCCTCATGCTTCTTCAATTGTCTGGACGCATAGCATACCACTTTCCCATTTTGCATCAACACGCAACCAGGCCTATTTCTAATGCATCTATGTATACCTAGAAGCTTCCTCCAGTCACTGGTAACGTCAATACAGCAGCAGAAGTAAGTGCTCCTTTAATGACATGTTATTGTCTTCACATTTGGTAGTTCATGTGAATGGACTCTCCTTCCCTTCGGTGAGTCTGGTCAATGGTACAACTATCTTTGAAATGTCCTAATGAAGCGACGATAGTAACCAGCTAGACCCAGAAAGCTTCTGACCTCCAACACAGTTGTCAGTCTTTTCCAATCATAACTGCCTCTACCTTGGATGGATCTACCGAGATACCTTCCTTGGATATGATTTGACAAAAAATACTCCTCCATCTAGAATTCACATTACTTTCCTTCATCTAGAATTCACATTTGCTAAGTTTGCCTATAGTTGGTTATCTCTAAGCACTTGCAGAGCGATCTTCAAGTGTTCTTCATGCTCTTCCTTAGACTTGGAGTAAATAAGGATATCATCAATGAACACCAACATGAACTGGTCCAAATATGGCCTATAGAGATTGTCATTAGTTGCATGAAGGCGTTGGAGCATTGGTTAAGCCAAAAGATAACACCGAACTCGCAGTGACCATATCTACTCCAGAATGTTGACTTGTGTATATCTTCTTCCTTGATCCTTTTTTGACGGTAACCTAATCTTAGGCGATCTTGGAGAAGTATTGTGCACCGAAGATCTGATAAACAGCTCATCGATGCGGGGAAGTGGGTACTTATTCTTTATTGTCAACTAATTTAGATGACGATAATCAATGTAGAGTCTCATAGTTCCATCATTCTTTCGGACAAACCATATCGGTGCATCCCACTGGATGTACTGGGTCTAATAAAACATTGATCTAACACTCCTGGATCTGCCTTTGCGCTCCTAAAAGTCAGTAGAGACATGTGATATGGTGCTTTGGAAAAGGGGCTGCCACAGGAAGTAATTCAATGGGAAATTTACCTCCGTTCAAGTGGTATCCAGGTAGGTCTTCATGAAAACATCGGGTAGTCTCCGGCTATGGAATATATTCCGAGTTGGTTTCTTCTTTTCAGTCGCAATGACCGAGACTAGGAAAGCGTCACAATCCTAGTTGATCAGCTGGAAGCTTTTAGATGAAATAATGACAGGGTGTGAGCGGTAACGATGCCAAGAAAAGATTGTTTTGGTAGATTTGGTCTTGCAAAGGTAACCATCCTAATCACAACAATTGACATCGGCGTCATACATAATTAACAGTCGACACCTAATATACGTCATACCCTTTCATATCCACGTAGATGAGATTAGCAAGGAGATTCTACCCTCCAATCATAGTTTCACATTTAGGTAGGTATGTGTGAACTTCGATTCAGAGCCAAGGGGAGAAGCTACAGTGAGTTTGGATTTCATGGAACTGGTTTCAACAGGAAAGTTGCAGCAAATATGGTGGAAATAAATTAATATGCAGCTCCGGTATCAATGCGAACAAAAAATATGAATGATACCTTCCACCATACCCCCTTCCTCAAGTAGGTCAGCTTCAATCACCACATTAGACGTCCCTGATGCCAGGTGCAAACTGTGCTCTTTCAGGTTGATCCTTCGTCTCGGACATTGAGAATACGATGATCCCGACCACCACATTTTAGACAAGCTCCGAGCTTCTTCCGCATTCTTCAGCTAGATGTCCAGCCTTGTCGTACAAACGCAGTTCTTGACTAACTTTCTCCCTTCTACCTTGATATTCTTTTCTACAACTAATCTCTACCAGTATTCGGCCTCTTGTTGTCGTAGTTGTTGTTGTGTTGCAGAAGGTCGCCACAGTATTAGCCGCTGTTTTCTTTAAAAAAATAGGCTTTGTTGTTTCTTTCCCCTTCATGCCTTCAACCTTCCCCATGGTGTCTTCCACAAGTTGGGCTCTCTGAACCATCTCTGTGTAAGTACGGATTTTACGTGTCCGAGGTTTTCAATGAACATGGGCCCATCCCATCGATGAATCTATTCACCTTTAGTCTTTCAGTGCCCACCAGATGTGGGGCATACACGGCCAAGCACGCAAACTGAGCTTCATACTCAGCCACCGACATTCCCCTTTGCTTAAGTGCGGCAAATTCCACAGCTTTCTTTTCCTTTACCCATTCTGAAAAGTATTTTCCCCGGAATATATCGAGGAAGCCTGCCCATTCTAGTTCTGCCACATTTGGTAAGTGAGTGGTTGTGGCCTTCCACCTTGCCCATCCTTGAACTGGAAAGTAGTAAGTAACACCTTCTCCCGATTGGTGCACTGCATGACTTGGAAGATCCATTCCATTTCCTCCTACCAATTTTGTTGGCCCTTTTGGAATGGCAGCAAGCTAACCTAGAGGGGGGGGTGAATAGGTTTTTCTGAAATCTGAAATAGAAACTTAAACACAGAAATTAACACTTGAAGGTTTTGTTAGTTTAGTGTGATAAAGAGTAGCAGTGCGGAAGCAAATAAACAATCACACAAAAGAACACAAGGAATTTATCCTGGTTCGGCCCTTCCCACATGGAAGTCCTACGTCCAGTCCCCAGCAACCTCTTGGGATTTCACTAACCAAGGGTACAGTCCCCCTCAAGGATAATACAACACCCAGCACCCCAGCTGGTCTTCTTCTCTTTCCCGGGCAAGAAGCAACCCACTTCTCTTACAGGTAAAGAAGCCAACCTCCTGGTACAAACCCCAGTGCGTTCTGCTAGACACAACCCCTAGCTAGTTCTACACTGTATACAGTCCTACAGCTGGACAAAAGTCTTTCTTAGAAAAGAAAGAACAAAGCTGAGAGTTGGAACAAATGAAAACCAACTAAAAGAACTCTCAGCAAAAGACTCCTCCCCCAGCTTACAAAGATGCACACAGAGAGAGTGAAGATAGGAGAAGGAGCTTGAAGCTTGAGGGCTCAGATGCTTGACACTTCTTCTTGGGCTCAGGCTCTTTCTCTCTTTTCCTTTGAGTTATGTGGAGTTGAGGTTCTTCCGGATGTACACTCTTGAAAAATCTTCAGGAAAGCTCATCTTGTTCTTCAGCCATGCTTCATCTTTATATAAGCAGCTTTAAAATCCGTTGGAGTTTTAGCAGTTGCTCATCTTCTCTTTCTTCTGATAATTTGTGATCTACGAGGTCTGCAAGCATAGAAAAAAGGTTTAGATAAAAGAGTGTTTCTGTCAAAAAGGTTCATACCTCTGTGTTTCCTGTTGTCACCCAGAAGTAGTAACTAATCACCTTTTTGTTGGCAGGAAAGAAGAGATCTAGAGAGATAAGCAAAAAGATCTCCTGTCAGAAAGATAGAGGATTACGCAAATCAAGAATATTTGACTTTTTCACTAGATGCCAAAAAATATTTTGAAATATAAGGAAATCTATGTTTAAGTGAAATCCATGTTGAAATCCATGTTCTTACAAAGGAACCCTGTTTTACAAAGGAATCCATGTGAGAAGAAAATCCATGAAGAGCAAATCTTTATGAGAGCGAATCCTTATGAGAGTCACTTATCGAATCCTTATGAGAGCGAATCTTTATGAGAGCGAATCCTTATGAGAGCGAATCGTTATGAGAGCGAATCATTATGAGAGTCACTTATCGAATCTTTATGAGAGCGAATCGTTATAAGAGTGAATCCTTATGAGAGCAAATCCTTATGACACTTTGTGAACTGAAATCGATGTATATTGAATGGACATCGATTATCGTTTTAGTGCAAATCACATGGCAATAATGTCATAAATTTATATTTATTAGAAAATCATATATTTAATTTATTATTAAAAAATCATGGTATTTAAATATATTTAATATCAATTAATCACATATTTATATTTATTAAGAAAATCATGATATTAAATATTTTTAATAATAATTAATTAAACATAAATTTTGTTATCAACAAAATAAAAGGTAAATATAGGAGTGGTTCAACAATCTCCCCTTTTTTGGTGATGAAAAAATTATGAGAATTTTCTGACAAAATACGTAAAGCATAGAAAATACAGGAAATTCAAAGATAATACATACCATGCATACTCTCCCCCTTTTTGTCACAAACCAAAAAGGAAGGTTCTTACCATTGCATTCTCTCCCCTTTGTGAAGGAAATTCTTACCATTGAGAGGTTCAACAATGATTGACATAAATGAATAACTCCCCCTTAGTCTGTGCTCCCCCTGAATGAGAGACTCCACCTGAATGAAACTTGTAAATAATTGTTAGTAATGAAGACCAATTCAATTTTTGTGACTACTCTTTCTTCAGATGTGATTTGAATGAAGAGTCTGCAGTCACTCCTGCCTTGAACATCCTTGGTTTTTATGCTCCAAGGCTAACCTGCAAATAACTACTCAGAAGTAGGTACCCAAATCTTTTTGGGTCCTTGATGGTTAGATGCATAAAATATCCTTTTGGGATCCATACTAGGTGCCTTGTTGTGCAGGTGTTTACTGTGTGTCCTAATTTATTGCAATGAGACAACAATGAATATAATCTATTTTACAGTTCTTATTGTTTTTATGATGTTTGTTTAGAACACAATTTTGGAAACGTTTCTTTTACAGGGGCTTTTTCTTAGGTAGCTTGGTTTCTCTTACAAATTTTGGTAATGGATATTTTTCAGGAATTATGACTTGTTTTTCTTTTTCAGGAGGTTTATATCCAAGACCTTGTTTATTATTTCCAGATTTTGATCCTTTTAAACATAGGTCTAAAGATGTTTTCCCTTTAGTTAATTTTCTAACTGATTCTTTTAATAAAGATTTTCTTTAGTTAGAGTTTTAAATTTTTCTTCTAACTCTAATTTTCATTGTCCTTATTTTTTAAATCTTCATTCAAAAGATAATATTACCTTTATTGTCCTTTAATTGTTTTTCTACTTGCTCCAGTTCAGATTTAAGATCAGAATTGGTGTTTTCTAAGCAATATGTTGTTTTTAAGACTCTTTAATTCTTTTACAACTTTTTATGTTTTTCATATAGTTCATTAAAGACTTCTTCTATGTCTTCAGATTCTGATCCTGAATCAGTGCAAGAGCTAAAAGATGGGTCATAATGTACCTCATCTAGTCCTACCATGAGGGCTAGACTTACCTGCTCATTCTCCGATTCTGAGCTTGTGGCCTCTTCATTTTCCCAAGCAGCCGCCATGGCTTTTCTTTTGAATTTCTTATGCTTCTTTTTGGACTTTTCTGGTTGACCAGTCTTCTTTCGTTTAGGACAATCTGGTTTTAGATGTTCAGGTTTTCTGCATTCATAGCAGACTGGTTCTTTTTCTTTTCTCTCTTTCTTTTGAAACCTTCTTGATCCATTTTTCTTCTTCATGAGAATTTTCTGAAGCTTGGACAGTACTTCATCTACGTCACTGTCTTCAGAATCTGCATTTTTGGAACTAGAAGAATAAGAAGTGGAAGGAGCAGCTGCAACTTTAAGAGCATTAGTACATTTTTTCTTTGATGAGCTTTCAGATAGTCGCTCCATATTAATTTCATGTGCCATGAGGGAACCTATAAGTTATCAATAGAAAGTTTGGTTAAGTCATGGCTTCTTCAATAGCAGTTACTTTAGGTGTCCATGAAGAGTTAAGGACCTCAGTATCTTTCTAACAGTTTCCTCATCAGAAAGATTTTTACCAAGAGAACTCAAACCAACTACTATGCTCGAAAATCTATTATACATCTGAGTGATATTTTCATTTGGAAGCATTTTAAATTGCTCATATTGTGAGACAAGAATATCTATCGTAGTTTGTTTTACTTTATCTGTTCCTTCATAAGTTATCTGCAGTTTATCCCATATTTCTTTAGCTGATTTACATGTAGATACTCTACTAATTCTCTTTTGGATAAAGCACAACATAAATAGTTCTTAGCTTTAAAGTTTAAAGATAATTTACTTTTATCTGCTGTTGTAATGGCGGTAGTGCCTGGAATAGGAACAATAACATAATCACCTACCTCGATTACCTGCCATAGATCAAAGTCTGTGCCTCGAATGAAGTATTCCATTCTCATCTTCCAATATTGGTAGTCCTCTCCATCAAAGAATGGAGGTCTGGTGACTGATTGACCTTCAACATATCCTTGAGCTGCCACGGATCTTCTCTAAGATCGTCAGATCTTCTTGATAGATCTGAGAACCTCGCTTAATACCACTTGTTGGCCCTTTTGGAATGGCAGCAAGCTAGCCTAGAGGGGGGGGTGAATAGGTTTTTCTGAAATTTGAAATAGAACTTAAATACAGAAATTAACACTTGAAGGTTTGGTTAGTACTGTGATAAAGAGTAGCAGTGCGGAAGAAAATAAATAATCACGCAAAAGACACAAGGAATTTATCCTGGTTCGGCCTTCCCACATGGAAGTCCTACGTCCAATCCCCAAGCAATTTCTTGGGATTTCACTAACCAAGGGTACAGTCCCCCTCAAGGACAATACACACCCAGCACCCCAGCTGGTCTTCTTCTCTTTTTCCCGGCAAGAAGGCAACCCACTTCTCTTACAGGTAAAGAAGCCAACCTCCTGGTACAAACCCCAATGCGGTTCTGTTAGACACAACCCCTAGCTAGGTTCTACACTGTATACAGTCCTACAGTTGGACAGAAGTCTTTCTTAGAAAAGAAAGAACAAAGCTGAGAGTTGGAACAAATAAAAACCAACTAAAGAACTCTCGGCAAAAAGACTCTCTCCCCAGATTACAAAGATGCACACAGAGAGAGTGAAGAGAGGAGAAGGAGCTTGAAGCTTGAGGGCTTCAGATGCTTGAACACTTCTTCTTGGGCTCAGGCTCTTTCTCTCTTTTCCTTTGAGTGTATGTGGAGTTGAGGTTCTTCCCGGATGTACCTCTTGAAAAATCTTCAGGAAAGCTCATCTTGTTCTTCAGCCATGCTTCATCTTTTATATAAGCAGCTTTGAATAAATCCTTTGGAGTTCTAGCCGTTGCTCATCTTCTCTTTCTTCTGATAATTTGTGATCTACGAGGTCTGCAAGCATAGAAAAAAGTGTTTAGATAAAAGAGTGTTTCTGTCAAAAAGGTTCATACCTCTGTGTTTCCTGTTGTCACCCAAGTAGTAAGTAATCCCCTTTTTGTTGGCAGGAAAGAAGAGATCTAAAGAGATAAGCAAAAAAGATCTCCTGTCAGAATGATAGAGGATTACGCAAATCAAGAATATTGACATTTTCACTAGATGCCAAATATTTTGAAATATAAAGGAAATCTATGTTTAAGTGAAATCCATGTTGAAATCCATGTTGTTACGAAGGAATCCATGTTTTACAAAGGAATCCATGTGTGAGCAAATCCTTATGAGAGTCACTTATCGAATCCTTATGAGAGCGAATCCTTATGAGAGCGAATCGTTATGAGAGCGAATCCTTATGAGGTCACTTATCGAATCCTTATGAGAGCGAATCCTTATGAGAGCGAATCGTTATGAAAGCGAATCCTTATGAGAGCAAATCCTTATGGCACTTTGTGAACTGAAATCGATGTATATTGAATGGACATCGATTTATCGTTTTAGTGCAAATCACATGGCAATAATGTCATAAATTTATATTTATTAGAAAATCATAATATTTAATTTATTATTAGAAAAAATCATGGTATTTAAATATATTTAATATTCAATTAATCACATATTTTATATTTATTAAGAAAATCATGATATTAAATATTTTTAATAATTATTAACATATTTTTGTTATCACCAAAATAAATAGGTAAAATATAGGAGTGGTTCAACAAATTCTCTGCCTCATCCGGTCAGGATCCCAAAAAATTAGGAGGATTCAAACTCCTAAAGCTGTGATGCAGATCGCCAGCTCCATTTCTAGCACCAGCTTGATTTCCCACTTGTACAACATTTGTAGGGCCTGAGTTAGTCATGCCACTGTCTCTTGCATTGCCTGCCACTGATTGCGGGCCATTGCAAAAAATTACGGAAGTTCCTGAGAAATGGACAAATAACTAATTAATGTCCTTAGTTATATCATAAAGAATGATGAGTATGGGTTCTTAGTTCTTAAAACTACATTATTCCCAGTCTCTACCCATTCTCACAAGGTACTATATGTGTCATCATGACGTAGATTGTTAGGTATCACTTAAAACATATTCCTATTGTTCCTAGGCTCTGATACCACTAAACTGTCACATCTTGAGAATTACACAGCGAAAATATTTAGAGATTAAAGGTCGATATTCTGAGATGTGAATAGTCGGCAAATAAGCCTCTAGCTAGCAAGCGTTAAATGTGTATCAACACAAACATAATAATAGGGCCCAATAATGAACACTGCTAATCTTGTATTCAAATCTCAAAATAGTACCAACACATACTCTTTCATTGTTGAATTACAGGAATAAGACTCAATAACAAAAATTACATATATCCTCACGGTCTACTACATCAAACTAATCTCAAATAAACTAAGGATAGTGTCACGTCTCGAGAATTATGCAGCGAAAATATTTAGAGATTTAAAGTCGATATTCCGAAATGTAAACAGTCGGCAAATAAGCCTCTAGCTAGCGAGCACTAGATCTGTATCAACACAACCATAAGAATAGGGCCCAAATATTGAACAAAAATAACTTGCATCCATTAACTCATAATGTTGAATACAACCTCCATGACTTCAACTAATAAAGACTCAATAAAGGCAATTACATATAACCTCACTACCTACTACGTCAAACTACTCTCAAAGTAAACTATTGGTAGAAACTAAGATTGTAACATGCTCATCACTCTGACGCATTCCCCTCATAGCCTTGTCCTTTCGCTTCTTCCACAATGTCACCTAAGATGTTGAAAAGTAGGGAATGAGCAAACTAGCCAAGTAGGATTTATATCTCAATGTGCGGGGAATGATATAAGTGATTAGCAAGTTAGAACTAGGTAAGCGCGATTAACTAGATATGCATGAATGATAACCCATATAATCACTATACATGAAGATGATAGATTGGTCAATAGCGATTGAACAAGATCTACAATGAGGTAACAAGATAAACTAGCAGTAGATCACTAGGTATAAGCACGCAAGATATCACTTAATTGTAAGAACATGAGATGTCAATAGTTTGTAAGAACGCAAGATGTCACTTATTTGCAATAAATGCATGATGGCCATATCACACAAGCAAGCATGCATGAGCACGAACTTTTATCACATAACCTTAATTAGGCACGAAGACACTAATGTGCACTAAGGATCAATGACACCTTGGAATGCACACTAGGACATGTGTATGTGGTTATTATATGTAGCATCAACAGACACTATTTCCCACCGCAGATGCAATGTCAGTAATCATTATACCCCATGGTTAAAAGTATATTATGACTCGCCATCATTGGGGCTAGACTAGAGCTTTTGGACACTCGCTGTGCCCGATCAGCATCTCACGAATTTCAAATGTAGATACCCCAGTCATTCATGGCCAATAACATGAGTTTCAAGAAGTATATAGTTAATATCACGTCCATGGTGATTTCAAGGAAACAAGTCATGTGAACATGATTTCATGATAAAATAGTCAAGAAAGAATTTCGACAGCATAACGGTGCAATTTACACTTTTAGTTAACTCTTTACGTTAATGGCTTGAGTCCATGATTATAAATCAACACTCACGAGAACGAGATGAGAATGGAAGCGCACACTATCTCCAGGAACTTTAATGGTACAACCAACTCGTTTCCATGAGGGAATCCACGGAGTACAGAGATTTATGGAGGTCTTAGAGGAAAGGTCACTAGTCTGCCGATACGGAATGACTAGCTGAGAGTTTCCAATCCCCTAAGAAGGGGCTGCCTACTTGTGCAAGAGTGTGGTGTAGAACGTGTCTCAATCCACAATCCATCTGTTTTAAACAAAGCGGAAAGCAAGTATCATGATGACGCAATATAGAATCATGCATTTATAACAACATGCCTTTCAGTATTTTAGCAAGATATTCATTCACTTTAACAAGCTAGATCAATAAGATGAACATATTAATCTCAAGAGGAATAGATCAAGCAATTAAGAACAATTAGAATAACTTTCAGATTGTTATGACTTATTCATGGATGAACAGGTTTTAAGCCAGACAGACATATTAATACCTCTATAACATATAATATGTAAGACTAACCCTTAAGACTGTTAAAACAGGTCTTGGGTAGGCTTTTAAATATGCGACGGGTTCAGTCGACGCCTATTACAATGTTTTAAACAGACAAGACATGTGTACAATCGGTGATCAAAATCACGACGAGGTTGACAGTCACGTTCATAGGCAATCGGTATAACTACAAATGATGATCAGTTTATTCCCATGTAATTAAATTAATTACATGTCTATTTTGGTGATTAAAAACTATATAAAAGTTTAATCTAACAATTTTTCTACAAGTCTTAAGCACTGGAAATAAACCAAGGGAAAATAAGCCAATCAAGTAAGTATTCATCACTCTACAACAGTGAGAGTTCAAAGCATCAATATTTGTCTAAATCCACATCGATTCTCTGTAAGTCATAACGATTTCATCAAAGCTACCATAACTATTTCTTTAGTGGTCATAACGATTCGATAAGTGATCGCAACGATTTGTCCTCACATCGATTTGTAAAGTATTTATAATGATTTGCCCTCGTAACGATTTCTTTAGTGATCGTAACGATTTGCTATGATAACGATTTCTTTAGTGGTCATAACGATTCGATAAGTGATCACAACGATTTGCCTTCACATCGATTTGTTAAGTATTCGCAATGATTTTCCCTCGTAACGATTTCTTTAGTGATCGTAACGATTTTCTATCACAACGATTTCTTTAGTAGATGTAGCAATTTGCTATCACAATGATTTCTTTAGTAGACATAACGATTTGCTATCATAACGATGTCTCTAGTGATCACATCGATTTGCTTATCGCATCGATTTCTTAAGCGAAGAATAGCGATTTGCTCAACGACGACTTGCCCTCACAACGATTTGTTAAGTGATCACAACGATTTGCTTTCTGCAATGACTCCTTTATTATTCGTAACGATTTGCTCTCGTAACATTTCTTAAGTGATCAAAACGATTTGCTTTCATATCGATTTCTTAAGTAAGAACAACGATTTGTATATCGATTTGCTCATAACATCATAATGATTTGTACATCGATTATTTCATAACATCATAACGATTTGTACATCGATTGTTTTCATAACATCATAACGATTTGTACATCATTTGTTCATAAATCATAACGATTTGTACATCTATTTTTTTTTATAACATCATAACGATTTGTATATCGATTTTTTCATAACATCATAACATTTTGTACATCGATTTGTTCATAATGTCATAACGATTTGTACATCGATTTGTTTATAACTTCATAACGATTTGATATGCATCTCTTTACTTATGAATGCACCAATTCACTCACCTGCTCAACAATTTCATAAGTCATGTATATAACGATTTCATGGAAGACAACGATTCGACCTTCAAGTTAATTTTTAGTATGTTGAAAAGTCAAAAGTCTTCACAGATACTTATGTCAGCTATGCATTTATGATGACTAAACATATCTCTGCATGCAAGCAGACAATATCTTCCATTATCGTATCTTCTCTGTAAACATCTTTTAGAACAACAAAATGACATTACTATTTTGATGAACATTCATTCTGACGTTGACTGACAACAAGAAACAGCTTAGCTGTCTATTGTTCAAGCTTTAAATATGTGCAGGTCTCTGACAGCATCCGTCATACAACGTTGGACAAAATAGAAGCCAAAGAAGACTACAGAAGATCCTCTCTCTCTTTGCGTGCACGAAAAGATAAAGGACTGTTGACTGGAAGCTTCCAAGTGTCAAGCAGTTTAACGTACACTTATGCATAGAGACAACGGACACATCAACGTTCAAATTTCAAAAGATGTATATATAGAAGAATGATGTTCTTGAAGAAAAGATGGAGAAAGTTTAGAGAATAAGAAGTTTTGAACACGTTCAATCTTCTGATAGCTTTCCTCAGAGCCAAGCAAAAACTCCATTAGTCTTAGCTCTTGCTCTCTGTGCTAAGTTCAGATCTGTGAGAGAGCTTTTTGTTCTGAGAGATTCCTTGATTGTAGATCATTTCTTCTTAGTCCTTGCATCAGATCAAGCGGTGTTCTGTAAGCTTGATCTAGGGGCATCATCTCTTTTGAACACATTCTCTTGATTTTGTTCCCTTCGGTTGTAAAGGAAGACCTAGTGGGGTATCCAGGGTGTTGTTCCCTTCGATTGTGAAGGAAGACCTGGTGGGGTATCTAGGGTGTTGTTCCCTTCGGTTGAAGGAAAACTAGCTGGGGTGCTGGGTGATGTATAGTCCTTAAGCGGGATTGTACCTTTGTTAGTGAAATCCTGAGGTATTGCTTAGGGATTGGACGTAGGACTCCTTAGGAGAGGAGATCCGAACTAGGATAATTCTCTGTGTCGTGTGATTGCTTTTGTGTGTTTGAGTTTTCCCTTTACCAACAATAACAATCTGCGAAGTGCATTTTTATGTGACTGTTTTGTGAACAGGTTTAGCGTAATCAATATTTTTAAGAATCCCATTCATCCCCCCTCTGGGCTTGCTAGCTGGGCAACAAGTGGTATCAGAGCTAGTCTCTTCGACAATGAAGAAGATCCAACAATTTGAAGAGAAAAGATCAAATGGCAGCCCAAGGTCACTCAGAAGGTCAGTCAGCCAACAGGCCACCGCTATTCGATGGAGAAGACTACACCTTCTGGAAAACAAGAATGGAATACTTCCTACAAGGATTCGATTTCCAAATATGGTCCATAGTAGAAGAAGGCGATCTAGTTGTTCTAAACAACAGAGACAACTGGACAGAAGATGATAGAAGAAGATCTCTCTCAACTGCAAAGCTAAGAGCATATTATGTTGTGCACTTAGCAAGAAAGAATTCAACAGAGTTTCAGCCTGCAAGTCTGCGATGGAAATGTGGGAAAAGCTCAGGATCACTTATGAAGGCACCGACAAAGTCAAGGAAACCAAGATAGACATTCTGGTGACACAATATGAAAGGTTCCAGATGCAGCCAGGAGAATCTATAACCCAAATGTTCAGCAGATTTACAGACATCCTTAACGGGTTAGCAGGATTAGGAAAAAGCTATGAGATGGGAGATATGGTAAGAAAAATTCTTAGATCCCTACCATCTTCTTGGACTCCCAAGGTAACATCTATAGAAGAAGCCAATGACTGAAAAGGATGTCATTGGAAAAGCTCATTGGGTCCCTCATGGCCCATGAGATAAACATGGAGAGATTAGGAGAATCATCTACTAGAAAGAAGCACACAAATGCCCTCAAAGCAGCAGAAGGCAGCTCTGAGGAACAATCAGAAGATGAAGCCAGTAGTGAAGACAGTGAAGATGAATAAGCAATGCTGTCTAGGAGACTACAACAGATATTGGCCAAGAAAAAGAAGTATCAATCTGGCAGACGATACTTTAAAAAGTGAAAGGATTTCAAGAAACCTGAAGCAAAGGACATCAAGAAGAATGAACCAATTTGTTATGAGTGCAAGAAGCCAGGACACATCAAGGCAGAGTGTCCAAAGCTCAAGAAATCTGAATTCAGAAAGAAGGACAGCTCAAGAAAGTTCAGAAGATATAAGAAGATACCATGGCAGCAGCTTGGGACAACAACAGTGACTCGGATAGCGAGTCAAGCTCAAACAGTAAGGAAGAAGAAAAGGCTAACCTAGCCTTCATGGCAGACATCGCAGAAAAGGTAACCTCTGACTCATCCTTTGATTCCTGTAATGATTCTGATTCAGATAGCTTAGAAGATGCTTTTAATGAACTGTATGATAAATATAGAGAAGTATCTAAATTATTAAAAGCTAGTAAGAAAAATGTTGCATGTCTAGAGAATACCAATTCAGATTTAAAATCAGAAAATGAACAACTAGAGAAGGAAGTTAATGAACATAAAAGAAGAAATGAGTTACTATGCGAAGATTTAAAAGATAAAATAAACAAATAATCAAACTAGAAAACAAGAAACAGTAGATGGATTAGAAAATAAAATTAAAATGCTAACAGAAGAAAATGAAAAATTATCAAGTACGTTAGAAAAATTTACTAATGGTAAAAAATCTTTAATATTAAAAGGTGCTATACGGTCAGGTAAAAAGAAGAATGGATTAGGTTACATTCCATCAGATAATGAAGACACAAAAGTATACCCTAAAATATATCCAACTCCAAAATTCATACTTGAACAAGATGTAGCATATAAATCAGACTTTAATACGCTCCATATGAAAAAATAACTAGAACAACATGTTGCAGTCACTGCAACAAGCTAGGTCATACCAAAATAATCTGTCCAACTAAATATAAAAGATGGATAATCAAAAGGAAAATTGATGACACTAACCATCCAGGACCCAAAAGAACTTGGGTACCTAAAGCTTGATGTTTTCATTTTAGGAAAATCCCCGGGCATCCAAGTGGTACTTGGATAGTGGATGCTCAAAGCATATGTCAGGAAACAGAAGATTGTTTACCCATTTAGAAGCTGAAGAAGGCACAGTCACCTATGGAGATAATGGAAAAGGGACTGTGATAGGCAGTGGATCAGTGAGCAGCAAAGGCAAGATGGTAATTGAAGATGTTCTATGTGTAAAAGGCCTGAAGCACAACCTTATCAGCATTAGCCAGTTATGCGACAAGGGACATCAGATCAGATTTCAAGAATCCAAATGCAATATTATGAAGGATGGAGAGGTGATTTTTGAAGCCAACAGAGAGAAGAACTTGTACGTGCTTTACCTTGAACAGCTGAAAGATCAAGACATTTGTTTAGCAGTCAGAAAAGAGCACTCAACTGAGTTGTGGCACAGAAGATTGGGCCACTGCAGTCTAGATGGCATGAGAAAGCTGATCAAGAGAAACCAGGTGGAAGGTCTGCCAAAGGTCAGCACAAGAATGGGCGGTGTCTGTGGACCATGTGCAAAAGGAAAACACACTAGGTCATCCTTCAAGTCAAAGACTGTGGTAACAACCTCCAAACCCTTAGAACTCCTTCATATGGATTTATTTGGGCCAATGAGGACCACAAGTCTTGGAGGAAAGAATTTTGGATTCGTTATAGTAGATGACTATTTAAGATTCACATGGCTATCCTTTCTGGAACACAAAGATGATACATTTGATAGCTTTGTAAGTTTCAGTGAAAAGGTTCAGAAAGATAAGAAGTTCTGCATTATTGGAATCAGGTCAGATCATGGAGGAGAATTCCAAATGATAATTCGCAAAATTTTGTGATGACCAAGGAATAGAGCATAACTTCTCAGCACCAAGGACACCACAGCAGAATGGAGTTGCTGAGAGAAAGAATAGGACTTTATTGGATATGGCAAGGACGATGTTATCAGAATATGATTTGCCAAGATATTTTTGGGCTGAAGCAGTAAACACAGCAATTTTGAAAAAGACAGCATATGAGTTGTACAAGGGAAAGAAGCCGAAGATCAGCCACTTCAGGACATTTGGATGTCCATATTCATCCACAACAACGGTAAAAGAGACATTGGTAAGTTAGATGCCAAATTAGATGAAGGCATCTTCATGGGGTATGCTTCCAAAACTAAAGGATATAGAGTGTTAATAAACGTACTTTATTAATTGAACAATCAGTACACGTTATTTTTGATGAAACTAATCCTTCCTTGAGAAAGGAAGAAGATAGTGACAATGATGATGCAGATGAATTGTCCAAGAAACTAAAGAATACATCAATTGAGGACAAGGAAGATCCACCTCTGGAAGACCTCCAACAAAGGGATATTCTCATCAAAATCTTCCAAAAGAGTGGAGATACAAGAAAGATCACCCACCTGAAAATATTATTGGTGATCCATCTGTAGGGGTAAGAACAAGAGGTAACATAATTCCATGTGATTATTTAGCTTTTGTTCTCAAATAGAGCCTAGGACAGTCAATGAAGCCATTACTGATGAATCTTGGATTTTAGCCATGCAAGATGAACTGAATCAGCTCAAGAGAAACCAGTTTGGTCACTTGTTCCTAGACCATCAGATCATCCAGTGATTGGCACCAAATGGGTGTTCAGAAATAAATTGGATGAGGCTGGTGTGATCATAAGAAACAAGGCCAGATTGGTAGCTCAAGGTTATTCCCAAGAGGAAGGCATAGATTTCGATGAAACCTATGCGCCTGTGGCTAGACTTGAGGCTATTAGAATCCTACTTGCATATGCATCTGCACTAGATGTGAAATTATTTCAAATGGATGTAAAGTCTGCATTTCTTAATGGTTTTATTAAGGAGGAAGTTTATGTAGAACAACCTCCAGGCTTTGATGACACTGAGTTCCGAATCATGTTTTTAAATTACACAAAGCATTATATGGTTTAAAACAAGCACCTAGGGCCTGGTATGAAAGGCTTAGCTCTTTTCTATTAAACCATGGTTTTATCAGAGGTCAAGTAGATAGTACTCTGTTCATCAAATCTAAAGTCAAACATATATGCTTGTTCAAATTTATGTTAATGACATAATATTTGGTTCTACTGATGAATCTCTTTGCAAGTACTTTGAGAAGCTTATGCAGGGAGAGTTTGAGATGAGCATGATGGGAGAGCTCAACTACTTCCTTGGATTGCAAATCAAACAAGGAAAGAAGGGACTCACATCTGCCAAGCTAAGTACACCAAGGAACTCTTAAAGAAGTTTGGATTTGATAATGCCAAGCCACTGTCAACACCAATGAGCACATCAATAAGAATGGACAGTGACAAAGATGGTAAGAATGTGGATCAAAAAATCTACAGAGGTATGATAGGATCCTACTATACTTAACTGCTAGTAGACCCGATATTTTATTTAGTGTATACATGTGCGCTAGATACCAAGTAGATCCTAAAGAGTCTCATTTAATTAGTGTTAAAAGAATCTTTAGGTACTTAGCTAGAACTCATGACTTAGGTCTTGGTATCCAAAATAATGTGAAACTAACTTAGTAGGATACTCTAATGCTGACTACGCTGGATGCAAAATAGATAGAAAAAGCACAGTGGTGTTGTCAATTCCTTGCAGGATGTCTGATATCATGGTCCTCCAAGAAACAAAACTCAGTAGCACTGTCAACAGCTGAAGCTGAGTACGTAGCTGCTGGAAGTTGTTGTACACAACTCCTATGGATCAAGCAACAACTTGAGGATTATGGGCTACATATCAAGACAATTCCACTATTATGACACAACACCAGTGCTATAAATTTAACCAAGAATCCAGTACATCACTCAAGGACTAAACACATTGAGGTCAGAGATCATTTCATTCGTGATCATGTAGCTAATGGTAACATAGACATTTCATTTATTGATACAAACAAGCAATTAGCAGCTATCTTCACAAAGGCCTTACCCAAAGAAAGATTTACTTCTCTTAGAAGGGAATTAGGCATGTGTAAATTGTGAAAGAATCATCTGTTTAAAACTGAAATATTAATTTCAGAATTTAAAATTATTTTCCCTCCCAAAAATTGAGCAAAATTCCATTATTGTCTATCCTTTTAAGTTTGTCATGTCAGTTCGTTATTTTTTTAAGATTTATTCCATTGAACTAGTTAGTTTGTCATTTTCTGCCATCATGGCGCCTCCAAATTCCGAAGGTCATTCCTTTTAATTTTTCCTTTATATCCCGAAATCTGTGAGGCAACGATTCGCATCCCTTCATCATCTTCCTCCTTCTGCCTGAGGCGATACCCTATCGACTCTGGCATCGACTCCCTGAGATTTCAAGCTTCCACCTTTTTCACGCGAGAAATTTCTTGAGGGGTTCTACTCCTTTCTCCATTTTGATCATCCAGAAACTCTTCCCATCCAAAACCATGGCCTCTTCTGGTGTCTCCGGCAGCGTCAGTGTCTATGGAGCTACATTTCTTACCGCCGAGCAGCATGAAAGATATGCTTCAGTAAAGACCAAGCTTGCGGCCACAAAGCAATAGATGTGGCTGACTTGCAGATGAATGGAATGGACAGCATCGTTGCAGCTATGGGCAGATTGAAGTGGACAAAGATAGCCACCCTATCAGAAGTAAGTTATCTAGACCTTGTGAAAGCTTTCTATGTATGTCTGAAGATAGAGGAAGACGGAACCCTGACTTCCATGGTCAAGGGAACTCAGATTAGGGTAACACGAGACCTGTTGGCATCTCTCTTTGGTGTGACTACCTCCGATCACAGTGGAGTTCACAATGTGGATATCTAGGCAAAAGGTTTAGGAATTGTTGGTCCCGACTCAGATTGAAGGATGGAAAAATAGACATCAACCAGTTGAATGCGTTTAATCGCTTATTGCATTTCAATGTGTATCAAATAGTAGTCCCAAGGAGTGCCACCTTCTCCACTTGCACAAAGGCGGACTCCGACCTGATGTTCTGGGCTGTCCAGAACCAAGAAATCAACACTGTAGAGATTATGATTGAAAGGATGAAGTTTGCAAGCGCACAGGTGTGGGACACAAAGAGCAAGCTGAACATTTCTCTACCTTATGCTCATCTACTCACCAAGATATTTCAACATTATGGCATTAGTGTGGTGGGAGATGTGTCTGAAAAGAGGGCTAAGATATCCGTTCCAGAAATTTGAGAAAAAGTGGTTTTTCAGTTGTCAATGGGGTCTGGACAAAGACTTATGTGGCTGAGGGTGAAGCCATCATTGGCGAAGCCAAGAAGGTCAGGAAGCAGCTGGCGCAATTCCTGCGATTCCAGAGGTAGAAGCAGTTCAGGCAGCAGCAAAACCAGAAGTAGCAGTAGCACCATCTGTGGAAGTTGAAGCAGTAGCAGCAGCAGTAGAATCTAGCAGCAGAATGAGGATATCCTCCAGAGGATATTGATCACGTTGGGCATAGTTCAGATGATCCTCTTCCCTCTTCCCGAGTAGGCTCAGTACTCAGAGATGTACTGGAATCCTTTCGAAGCTCTTTATGGGATCCAGTAGATAGTGAAGTACAAAGTGCAGAAGATGTGGCATCAGGCCACATTGATGAGATTGTTATGGAAGAGGCTTCCAGTCAGGGGGAGCAAGTAGTTGCTCGTGAAGACTTAGTTGTAGAAGATGCTCTCATTGAGGGGGAGCAACATGTTGATGAGCAAGCAGCAAGTCAGGGGTAGGAAATTGCCAATGCCCCCATTGATGATCAGTTTAAAGAAGGCATTGTGGAAAGTGACTCAGAAGAAAAAAATGAAAATGTTGACCATGAAGAGTCCAGGTTAGCGCAAGAGAAGGCAAGGAAAAGGTGTGGCTAAAGAAGTTCCTCTCCTCACCAGTAAGTCACACAGGAGGTCTGGAAAAAGAAGTTGAAAGTAATTTGAAACCTATTGTTGAGCGCCTGGATGAGCAAGGCAAAATTTGTGTTATGTGAAGTCGGATATGGAATCCTTTTTATCACTCAAAGCTCATCTGCTCGTGAATTAGGGCCACTATCATTTGAACTTGCAAGCCTAAGAAAAGATTATGGCAGTATAAGGAAGGTACTTGTGGATTTTTCAGCATTTGAGAGGGAGCACCTACCATCTCTCGCCCCTCCTTCCTGTAGTGCAGGGCCATCAGGGCCTATCATTGCAGAGTAACAAGGATGATGAAGCTAGGCCATCATGGCCTGTCTTTGCAGAGCAGCAGCAAGAGGAAGAGCGGCCATTAGGGCCTTTGTCTAAAAAATCAGCAGGGCCACCAGGGCCAATTCATGTTGAGAATGAGCTGGTTAAAGAAGTGGTTGTTGCTGAGGAATCTGGGTCAGCAGGGCCGGCAGAGGATGCTTTAAGAGAAGAAGATCAGGCTGTAGCTCCAGAGCCCTCTGTCCTTCCTACCCTTCCAACTCCAACCCCTCCTTCTCCACCCACCTCATTCACTGCTCCTCTAGCTCCTCTCACCTTCAAACGACCCCGCTCTAGAATAATTTCCTCACCTGCACCTTTTCCTTCCCAAACTTCTTCATCTCCTACTTCCTCCACCATCATTCATCCACCCTTATCTTCTGTCGAGGTTCCTTCCACAACTTCTTCAGCTGGATCCTCTTCTAGTGGTCCTTCTTCTTCTTCTTCAGGACCGTCAGATCTCCCTTCAATCACCCCTGCATCTCTCTTCCATCCACAAACCCCCCTTCCTTCATTACTATTATTCCTGAGAGTGCCCAATTGGCTCACACAGAAATCCAGGACATCAAGGATGAATTTGAAGTAGCAATACTTGTTCAGTCCTAGCTGTTGGGACCCATTCTCATAGGACAGACTCTTCCAGTCCTATTCCTAAGAAGAGAGACTCACTTCCCCCATCTTGTCTCTTCTGAACCTTGTTATCCTCCACTTTGGTTTTCTCTTTCTATCACCAATAAGCAACAATCTATCTATGAGGAATTTCTTCAAAGGTAGTGTTTACTCACTTCTTTGCCTTCCCTTCCAAAATCTTTCGGCCCATCTCAATACCATTTTCCCTTATGCCTTTCTTTCCAAGGCTCAACAGTCAAAAAAATTTCCATGACTAAAGCCAAAACTGAAGAGCAGTGGGCTCGGAGCAACAGAGATCTGTACAATCAATTCCGTCATACTCAGCCGCCAGATATCCCCCATAGAACCTCCTCTACCTCTCTCTGAATGGTTTCAGATTCATCATAAAAATCTTTTTGGACGTTTCATTCAGAAGGAAATAAAGTTCATTCGGCACTACAAAATGTACTGCGATTACTGCTATCTTAATAACATTCCAGAGGTGCAGCTGGGCCAATTCAGGCAAGCCATCCGTAATCTCAGTTCCAGGTTGCTCACACCGAACCTCTCTAAGTTGATTTTGCCACCTTGGTAATTCCTGATGTGGTGTTCCTTCCTCCACTTCACTCCCTGATCATAGACTCATTTGGGGCACACTCATGTTTGAGAGAGCTGCTCAGGTTATGGCTAGGCTTTCTGTGCAAGAAGGTCGTAACCTTGCTTTTCATAGATTTGTTTTCAAGTAGTATCTTCAGGGGTACCTCAAGGCAGATGTCCTTGCACCTATTCTATGTGAGTGTGGAGAGTTGTCGTCTTCTGATTGGGAAAAGCTCTACACTCTATCTGCTCAACAGCTTAAAGAGTTGAATGCTTCTCAGGCTCGTTCCAATCAACCTCTTCTGACTCCTGCTGACTTTTTGGATGCAAATTCTCTTCACCTTGTCCGGGACTCATTCAAGAAATGGGAAGAACGATACAGGGTCTTTCTCGAATTAAAGAAGGAACTTCGGCAGCATCAGCTCTCCTATCCCTTAAAATAACTCAGTTTCTTTAGTTAGCCAGTTTTGGTTGCTTCACCACCTTCAAGGTAGCTCTTGGCAACGTCAAATATGGGATTTCATATCCGATCAGAGGCAGCTTCACATCAAGAGGATGGCTCCCACCATGGGACCCTCCTATTGCATTGAGCTTGGCACATTTCAAGCCTATTTTGAAGAGCAGGAACGCCAAGCGCTACATATCATTAGGCGCTTCGCATCTCTCTTACCTCCTGCCTTCTATCTCTCTGAACCCTCCAATGCTCAATAATTCTCTTTATTCCTCTCTTTGTGCTCTTTTCTCTCTTCTTTGTCTCACCTTTGATCTTTTTACTTAAATGACAAAATGGGGGCAAAAATTGCATTTCTTAAAGACATTATATTTTTGTTATTTCCAAATTATGCTTAGACTTATTTTAGATCATCTTTGCTAATTGTTAAGTTTTGTCATCACCAAAAAGGAGGAGATTGATGATCAGTTTATTCCCATGCAATTTAAATTATTACATGTCTATTATGTTGATTAACAAAACTATATAAAAGTTTAATCTAACAAATTTTCTGCAAGTCTTGAGCACAGGAAATAAACCAAGGGAAACAAGCAATCAAGTAAGTATTCATCAGTCTACAATAGTGAGAGTTCAAAGCATCAATATTTGTCTAAGTCCACATCGATTCTCTATAAGACATAACGATTTCTTTAGTGGCCATACGATTCGATAAGTGATCGCAACGATTTGCCCTCAAATCGATTTGTTAAGTATTTGTAATGATTGCCCTCGTAACGATTCTTTAGTGTTCATAACCATTTACTATCATAACAATTTCTTTAGTGTTCATAACGATTCGATAAGTGATCGCAACGATTTGCCCTCACATCGATTTGTTAAGTATTCGTAACGATTGCCCTCGTACTGTTTCTTTAGTGAACGTAACGATTTGCTATCACAACGATTTCTTTAGTAGACGTAACGATTTGCTATCACAACGATTTCTTTAGTAGACATAACGATTTGCTATCATAACGATTTCTCTAGTGATCACATCGATTTGCTTATCGCATCGATTTCTTAAGCGAAGAACAGTGATTTGCTCACAACGACTTGCCCTCAAAATGATTCGTTAAGTGATCACAACGATTTACTTTCTGCAATGACTCCTTTAGTGATCGTAACGATTTGCTCTCGTAACGATTTCCTAAGTGAACATAACGATTTTCTTTCATATCGATTTCTTAAGTAAGAACAACGATTTGTATATAGATTTGCTCATAACATCATAACGATTTGTACATCGATTTTTTCATAACATCTTAATGATTTGTACATAGATTTTTTTCATAACATCATAATGATTTGTACATCAATTTGTTCATTTCATCATAAAGATTTGTACATCGATTTTTTTTTATAACATCATAACGATTTGTATATCGATTTGTTCATAACATCATAATGTTTTGTACATCGATTTGTTCATAATGTCATAACGATTTGTACTCGATTTTGTTATAACTTCATAACGATTTGATTTGCATCTCTTTACTTATGAACGCACACGATTCACTCACCTACTCAACGATTTCATAACTCATTTATATAACGATTTCATGGAAGACAACGATTCGACCTTCAAGTTATTTTTAGTACGTTGAAAAGTCAAAGTCTTCACGGATACTTATGTCAGCTATGCATTTATGATGACTGAACATATCTCTACATGCATGCAGACAATATCTTCCCATATCGTATCTTCTCTGTAAACATCTTTTAGAAACAAAATGGCATTACTATTTTGATGAACATTCATTCTGACGTTGACTGACAACAAGAAACAGATTAGCTTCTATTGTTCAAGCTTTAAATAAGTGCAGGTCTCTGACAACATCCGTCATACAATGTTGGACAAAATAGAAGCCAAAGAAGACTACAGAAGATCCTCTCTCTCTTTGCATGCACGACAGATAAAGGACTGTTGACTGGAAGCTTCCAAGTGTCAAGCAGTCTAACGTACACTTATGCATGGAGATAAAAGGCACTTCAACGTTCAAATTTCAAAAGATTATATATAGAATAATGAAGTTCCTGAAGAAAGATGGAGAACGGTTAGAGAATAAGAAGTTTTCAACACTTCAATCTTCTGATAGCTTTCCTCAGAGCCAAGCAAAAACTCCCATTAGTCTTAGCTCTTGCTCTCTATGCTAAGTTCAGATCTGTGAGAGAGCTTTTTGTTCTGAGAAGAGTACTTGATTGTAGATCTTTTTCTTCTCAGTCCTTGCATAACATCAAGCGATGTTCTATAAGCTTGATCTAGGGGCATCATCTCTTTGAACACATTCTCTTGATTTTGTTCCCTTCGGTTGTGAAGGAAGACCTGGTGGGGTATCCAGGGTGTTGTTCCCTTCAGTTGTGAAGGAAGACCTGGTGGGGTATCCAGGGTGTTGTTCCCTTCTCTGAAGGAAGACCAGCTGGGGTGCTGGTTCTGTAGTGTCCTTAAGGTGGACTGTACCCTTGTTAGTTAATCCTGAGGTATTGCTCAGGGACTGGACGTAGGACTCCTAAGGAGAGAGATCCGAACCAGGATAATTCTCTGTGTCGTATGATTGCTTTTGTGTGTTTTAGTTTTCCCTTGACCAACACTAACAATCTGCAAAGTACGTTTTTGTGTGACTGCTTTGTGAACAGGTTTAAGGTACTTAATATTTTTAAGAAACCATTCACCACCCCTCTGAGCTTTCTAGCTGGGCAGCAACAATATCACGATGTACAATACGGTTGCGTTAACGGAGATATCGATAGGATCCCAATTGGTGACTACTGAATCGCGACCGATTTGTCCTAAGCATTCAGGTGACCTTCAAAATATGAACTGTGTACGAAAAACAAGGGCGGGAAATGGACCAAATCATGACGGGTATAACGCCGATCAGATAGACACTGAATACTATACGGCAAACAATTTGAGGCGTCGGACCTATTCAAATAGGTCAGAAATGCGACGGATCATGCTGACGCATTTATAGTAATCGCAATGGGTCTGCCTGTCATGATACCAGACTCTAAAACACGACGTCTGGTCCGGTCGCAGTTTAGGGTTCAACCCGGAAACCATAAAAACAACGTAGTCAAGCATGCATGGCCTATAACTCGAGATCTAGGGCTCTATAGGCAAAGGTATGAACATGAAAGTTGTAGAGTATGATGAGTAGAAGAGAACTATGCTTTTGGGTTGACTCAATTTGGTCTCGGGATGCCTGAAACATGGTATGATCATGAAAAGCCCTATTCATGTGCGACTCTTGGAAAATGCTTATAATCATGGTATACTCGATGAAAATTAGCGAAAACAAGTGCATATGAAACTAGACACGATGATCTTTAACATGTTATGTGATTTGTTCTTGGTTGGCCCGAGATAACCTACCTTTGGTCGATGCTAAGAAGAGTCTTCTACAAATTGTTGCAGAACGTAGGTAGGGGAAGATGGCTCTGGTTGGGGAGATCTCCTTCTCCTATGGTGCTCAAGCAGTCCTCCTCACGGCCCCAACTACTGGTAAACTCATCCCCAAGGGTCTTAGGAAGAGTATTTAAGTGTTTAGGGTTGTTTAGTAGTCCTATTACAACTAGGAAATAAGGGTTACAGTTTTAGCTTGATCCCTTCTTTGTTTGAGGAATTCCCATCCCAATTAGAGTGTGTGAGCTATTAGGAAACCTCTTAGTATGGTTATACATGAGTTTGGGTTGCTAAGTATGACAAATTGCCTTTGCTTTTTCCCTAATTGCCCCTTTCTATTTTCTGCTCAATTAGGGTTACGAATTTTGGGAATTTTTCTTGTTGGGTTCTTATTCTTTGGGCTAAGAGTATTTGTTTGGCCCAACAATTATCCACTAGTTGTCTTGCCTCATTAGGTCTCATTAGGAGACTAACTATGGGATTTATTTCATTCTAATCGCACCTTTCACACATACGATCATAGAGCTTATGTTTTAACCACCTTGAAAATAATAAAATATATTTTCAATTTATCAATTATTTTTCTGTAACGACCCTCTTTATATCGTACGGTTCTACCACCCCACGTCGATATAGAAAGCGTCGCCACAGTTGGACATTTACCCAACACTAGTACGATAGGCTGAAATATACACAAATATAAATATCACATGATAGCGGAAAAGAAAGAACTAAATGAGATATCTTATTCCATCATCCACATTTTATCCACAGTCCATATAAGGAAAAGAAACTAGACATTCATAACTAAAACAAATGAATTAAGTACATTGCCCACATAAGACTACACAAGTCCTTTATTACATACTTATGAAAATGAAAATACAATGCTAAATCCACAATATCTCCTACTCCCGCTCCCAGTTGCTCCTAATGACTTCCTCGGAAGAAGTAGTAACGTCTGCACCTGTACGCCGAAGCAAAAATGAGTCCAAAAGAACTCAAAAAATAACTCTAAACACATTAAACTTACATGCATCACCTAACATTCACATTCTCATACCACACGATCACATATAGCATGGATTTATCTATTTATGCAAATAGAACCTAAACATGATTTCTACACATGGAAATTGTTCAGTACAAAATGTTCAATAACTTAAAGCCTATCACATGCTCTCTACACATTTATCAATATGTTAACTAAATTTCATTTAACTACATTTATATTTCACATGTTAACATTTGTCATCTTAAACATGGAGTTTATACACATAAAGAAAGAGACAATTCTAGCATGGTTTCTGTAATCATATTTACATGAATAACACATTTATACACATGAAAAGCTTGCTGTTTTCTATGTACAAACATATTCATTTAAGAAGTTATCATTTCACATGCTATCACAGAGTTCATATTAACATATAATCATTACACAATTTCACAGTTTTAACATGCATATTCCCTTAAACACAATTTCACATTATTTAAATGCCGTGACACAGACCAAACCACCATTAGAAGGACACCACTAATCAAACACATATCTATCACCTGAGCATTCCAGTGATAAATCTTAGTTACTGCGCAGAACCGGGAGAAGCACCCTCCATCCTAACTAGCGATACTTGTTCGCCTCCATGATTTAATCCCAATGCCCGTGGGACATCACACAGTATGAACCTTCCTGTGGGGACTTTACCACAGTACAGTTCCACATCCCTCTAAGGTAGCAGTGTCACCCACTCGCACATTTACACATTTTCCATTTAAACACACACACAATTTTAACTCGCTATTCTCATTTTCACATTCATGCACATGGTTCAGTTTCCCTATCATGGTACTACTATTAATAGAACTAAATCAGTCACAACTACTAATTGATTCTTATCATGTGTAATTACATTAATCATTTTTAATTACACTAATCCATACCCTTTTCATGATGAAAATATTGTAATCAGTACCTACTATTTTCCATGAACGTGAAAATTTAACCACATGTCGTTTACTGTTCACATATCACATATACGAAGTCTCATAATTTTATGAAATATTCCACTATCTAATAATGTTCAAACAGTGATATTATCTCAAGTTAAAATAACTTAATTTACATAATTGTTATAATTCAGATCTATAGTTCCTGCTACACCTGCATGTTGACCGTACTAAACATATGCTAATTTCTGGGATTTTAATTATTTTCACACTATTTATAAAAATTTCTACACTAAATAGCATGCTTACTGTTGTTCAATTCAGAAAAATTTATAATTTATACAGCTATCAGAAATTTATCAAATTATAACAGTACATTCTGATGATGATTTAACTACCATAGAAATTAATGACATCAAACTTTATCACAAAATCATGTAACAGTAATTTAACATGCTCACAACAATGTTTCAAAAATTTCCAGTAATTATTGCAGTAAACGAAAATTCATCAAAATTCATAACATATATATATATACTTTATAACATACAAGATTTACCATATATCCTCATGCACATAAATCCCAGAAAATAGGTTATAAGGGCAGATAGACCAACTGTTTCTGCCTGAAGAACTAAACGGCAAGGGTGGCCCATTTACTAGTTAATGGCAACAAAGATCGCCGCCAACTTAAGATCTTAACGGCAAGATATCCTATCGTTAAGTTCCTGTCTGTGCAGAACACAGACTGAACGTCAAAAAATCACTTGAATGGGGGTTCCAGGACATGAGAAAAAATCCATAAAATTTCTTGGACATACTAGACACATGTAGGGATGATGTGGTTGGGTTACTTGCCTTGGATAAAATCCCCAATCGATGTTTTGAGTTGAAGAAGCTCTCCTCGGCCAGAGCTAAAGATCCTTCAAATCCTTCTTTATCCGGGTTCCCTGTTGAACTTCACTGCACACCAGTGTGGGGAAGTCGTTCCCGGATGTTCAGAGTCCTCTCCAGTCGATGCCGATTGCCGGATGAAGCCTCCAATAGCTAGATCGAAGAGTTCCAAAACAAGTTTTCGCACAGAAAGTCTAGTTTTTGACCCAAGAGTCAAAAGGACAGACCTGGCCGAAATTGGACAATATAAAGGGTTGGGGGTCGGATACGCATAAGGGTTAGGCTAGGTTACCGTTGGGGAACGGTTTCAAAATCAGAGGGCGACATTTTCGGGGGCGTTTCCGGATCTGAAATCGCAACAGATCTGGGAGGTAAACGTCAACATCTAAGCCGCCAATTCTGAGTAGGCATCCATTGATGTGGCCGCTGATTTAAGGTCAACGTCAACTGATGTTGACGCCAACAAGGCATCTGCACAACTTAAAACTGCAGAACTATATACATCACACATATGTATATATATAAACAATGCATACATCACAATATTATTTACTCATGCAATATAATATAAATACTATGCACAATACTCTATACATCAATAATATGTACTCATATACGCATATATACATGAGCAAACACTCAAGATGAAACAAGGGCCTTACACCCTCTCCCCCTTAAAGAAACTTTGTCCTCAAAGTTAGACCGACACTACTCAAACAACTGAGGATACTTCTTCTTCATTGCATCCTCAAGCTCCCAAGTAGCCTCCTCTCGCGAGATGTTGCGCCATAAAACTTTCACCGACGCAACGCTCTTGTTCCGGAGATGTTGAACCTTTTGGTCAAGAATAGCTACTGGTTGCTCCACATAAGAAAGATCTGTCTGGATCTCTACTCGCTCATGACTAATAATATGAGATGGATCTCTAACATACCTCCTCAGCATAAAAACGTGGAAAACAGATGAACAGTAGCTAACGCTAGGGGTAAAGCTAGCTCATATGCCACGTTGCCCAATCGTCTGAGAATCTCATACGGGCCAATGAATCTAGGACTTAACTTACCATGCCTGCCAAATCTAACTACACCCGAGTAGGCGAAATCTTTATAAGACATGCTCACCTACTGCAAACTCTAAATCCTTCCTCCTGTTGTCGGCATAACTTTTTGCCTATCCTGTGCCGCAACAAGCCTCTTCCTAATTATTTGGACCTTATCCAAAGTCTCCTGAACTAACTCCGGACCAATTAGCTGCCTATCACCAGTCTCCTCCCCGATAAAGGAGATCTACAGGGCCTACCATACAACCCCTCAAATGGAGCCATACCAATACTCGCATGAAAACTGTTATTATATGCGAACTCCACTAAAGGTAAATGGCGCTCCCAATCATCCTTCCAATCTAGCACACACGCCCTCAACATATCCTCGAGCGTCTGGATAGTCCTCTCGGACTGTCCATCTATCTGGGGATGAAACGCCGAACTGAGCTTTAGCTCCGAACCTAACTAACGCTCCAAAGACTTCCACAGCCTCGAAGTAAATCGTGGATCTCGATCCGAAATGATTGACTTCGGGACACCATGCAATCCAATAATACTACTAACATACAATCTAGCTAAACTCTCTACTGACTGCTTCTTCTTCATAGGCAAGAAATGTGCAGTCTTCGAGAATCTATCTACCACTACCCAAATCGAGTCGTTACCCCATCTGGATCGGGCAAACATGTAACAAAATCCATAGTGACAGCTTCCCACTTCCATACTGGGATCTCCATCTTCTGCATGAGACCAGATTGTCGCTGCCACTCGGCCTACACTTGCTGGCAAACTAGACATCTAGACACAAATTCTGCTACATCTCTCTTCATGCCAGACCACCAAAAAGATCTCTTCAAATCCTGGTACATCTTGTGTTACTCGGATGAATAGAGAATCTAGACCTATGAGCTTCTGCTAATACATGCTCATGGACATCCACGATGTCAGGAACACAAACACGGTGATGGAATCTAATCACACCATCCTCATCACGAGCAATGCCGCCATGCCCACTAACTCTTGGAGTCTAGGGTCGGCTTTCTGTTGCTTGATTACCTCATCCAACACCGAAGACCTAATGGACAACTGAGCTACAAACCTAGCACAATGATGGCTCTAACTCAGTCATCGCACACGCTGCATCCTACAACATCTTCCAATCCTGCTAGAGAGACGATCTCTTTCTACTAAGGGCATCCGCTATGACATTCCTTTCCAGGATGATACTGGAGGTCAAAGTCATAGTCCTTCAGGAACTCAATACATCTTCTCTGCCTAAGGTTTAATTCCTTTTGGGAGAAAAGATACATTAGGTTCTGTGGTCAGTGAACACCTCAAATCTAACACCATAAAGATAGTGCCTCCAGATCTTCAGTGCATGAACCACTACCGCAAGCTCAAGATCATGAGTCAGATAATTTCGCTCATGCTCCTTCAATTGACGAGAAGCATACGCTACTACCCTTCCTTGCTGCATCAATACACAGCCAAGGCCAATCCGAGATGCATCAGTGTAGATAGCAAAACCCTCAACACCGCTCGACAAAACTAACACAGGAGCCGAAGTGAGCTTAATCTTCAACAACTGAAAACTACTATCACACTCCTCGGACCAGACAAACTTTACTCCCTTCCTGGTTAGCTGAGTCAATGGTGCGGCGATGGATGAAAATCCCTCAATAAATCACCGATAATAACTCGCCAAACCAAGAAAAACCGAATCTCCAAAGGAGTCTTGGGAATTTCCCAATCCATAACAGCTTGGACTTTTGCTGGATCCACTGCTACACCGGCACCGGAGATAACATGCCCAAAGAAATGAACCTCGCGCAACCAAAAATCGCACTTGCTGAATTTTGCATACAGCTTGTGCTCACGGAGAACCTCTAACACTATCATCAAATGCTGACGATGTGTGGCCTCATCCGGAGAGTAGACCATCATGTCATCAATGAAAACTACCACAAAACTATCTAAATATGGTCTAACACCATGTTCATGAGATCCATGAATGCTACCCGGGCGTTGGTCAGACCAAAAGGAAGGACCAAAAACTCATAATGTCCATAACGGGTTCTAAAAGCCATCTTGGACACATCCTCACTCCTAATCCTTAACTGATGATAACCAGACCACAGATCAATCATAGAAAAGACTGATGCATCTTGCAGTTGGTCAAACAAATCGTCAATCCGAGGTAAGGGATACCTGTTTTTCACCGTCACTTGGTTCAGCTTACTATAATCGATGCATAACCTAAGTGACCCATCCTTCTTCTTCACGAATAAGACAGGTGCGACCCAAGGGGAAACGCTAGGGCGATTAAATCCCTTATCTAAAAAATCCTACAACTGCTTTCTTAGCTCTACTAATTCCGCAGGGGCCATCCGATAAGTGCCTTCGAGATAGGAGAGGTGCCTGGAAGCAACTCTAGAGTGAACTCTATCTCTCCGCCGGTGCCAATCCAGATAAATCATCAGGAAAGACATCTGGAAAATCCTGCACTACATCTATCTCTGCAAGAGTAAGTCACTCATCAGCCTTGGGTACTAATACCACGCTGGCAAGAAAAGCGTCACCCCTTGTTCATCATTCTCATCGCCCTCATGGCCGAGATGACAAACTTTCCTGCCAAGTTCCTCGACAAAGGATGAGGAAATTCATCCTCACCAGGAATGCGAAAAACAATCTTCTTCCCACGAAAATCCACTAATGCATAGTGCTCCTCTAGCCAATCGAGACAAGAATGGCATCATAGTCCTTCATCTTTAGCAAGAAGAAACACCCTTCTAGGACTCTATTCTCAATGCACACTGGTAAAGACGGAATACACTTCCTAGTCGATACCGTACCTACAGGTGTGTGCACAGACAAAGGGACATCTAAATCCTCAGACTCTATCCCTGACTTTAATGCTAACTGCCTAGCAAAAGCTCAGAATGAATGAGTGGGTAGCACCCGTATCGAACAAAACCCGAGCATGCACACCTAAGAACAAAACCGTACCTTCGGTGACGTGATCCGCCTGCTCGGCGTCCTCATGAGCTAACGCAAACACTCAAGCTGGGGCTCGAGGTCTCCCTGGTCGTCCTGTCGCTGGCGCTGCTGCTGCTGCTGCTGGGGCTGGTCCACGCTGGACTCTCTGTTGAAGCCTCAGACAATCCTTGATCCTATGCTCACTGCTCCCGCACTTCAAGCACTTCCCCGCCAGCTTCCAACATTCTGTACCACCATCTGCCCTCCCGTAATGAGGAAACTCCTATGGCCACTAGGGGAACGTTGAGAAGGTACCTAACCACTGCTCGATGCCACAGGACGCTGCGGTGACCGAAAAGTCGCCTTCTTCCTCTCCTGCCTCTGAAAAGGAGCCGCGGCCTCTTCTGAGAAGCCTTCTTCTCCTCCAGGTACTGCTCCATCTCTCCCTCCTGCCGACACGCCGCGCTGAGCGCCTGCTCGAGGGTACGATGGTCGAAAGCCACAAACCTCATCCTCAGCGATGGTCTCAAACCCATCACGAATTTCTTCGCCTTCCTGCGCTCATCAGCTACAATATGAGGGGCATACTTTGATAGCTCGGCAAACCTAGCCTCATATTCCAGCACGGTCATGGAGCCCTGAGTCAAAGAGAGGAACTCCTGCTCCATCTTGTCCTGGATGTGCTCCGGAACAACTTGGCTCGGAATAGCCTCACGAACTCATCCCAACCAACCTCCACAGCACCATCCTCGAACCGAGTACGCAACAACGAGGACCACAACACGTCGGCTCGCTCCTGCCAAAACCATCCATAAGGACTAACCAACATAATCTATACTTAAAGAAATAACCACCGAATTAAATTACACATACCTGTAGCATATAGGTGGCTAAAGTGACCTTGTCATCCTCAGTGCACCTAATAGCCCGGAAGATCATCTCGAACTCCCTCATCCAGCTCTCAGCAGTAACAGATCGCTCTCCCCCTTAAAAGAGGGTGGCGACATCCACTTGAACCTTTCCATGATGGAGGGTCCACCATGGTCAGCCTGGGGAGCTGGCACCTGAGCCTGCTACAACAAGCATCATAAGCAACACATACAACATAACAAACATGCATTTAATAAAACAAACTACTTTATCTTATTATTCTAACCTGAGCCTCCAGCTGAGCCTGGAGTGCAGCCTGAGTGTGGTCGGCGTCTGCATGGCCTGCACTAAACCCTGCATGAACACTCCATAGTCTACTGGTGGCGGTGGGGGAAGCATAGGACCCTGGGGTGCTGGGGCCTGCTGCTCACCCTGATCCTCACACTGAGGCTCATCTCTCCTCTACTCACCTACACGAGCAGGAACACCATGCCTACCACGTGAAGCCATATCCTGCAAACGATCTAATAACAATTTAGAACTAGACTATCTAATTTCTAACTATTTACTTATCTTTGTGGACACTCTACACAAACTTAGCATACAATGAAGATGATGGTATGTGTATATTTATGTACAATTTCAACCTGACTCTCTACCAATCTCTGTAATGACCCTCTTTATATCGGTACGGTTCTACCAACCCACGTCGATATAGAAAGCGTCGCCACAGTGGGACATTTACCCAACACTAGTACGATAGGCTGAAATACACACAAATATAAATATCACATGATAGCGGAAAAGAAAGAACTAAATGAGATATCTTATTCCATCATCCACATTTTATCCACGTTCTATATAGGGAAAATAACTAGACATTTCATAACTAAAACAAATGAATTAAGTACATTGTTCACATAAGACTACACAGAGTCCTTTATTACATACTTATGAAAATGATAATATAATGCTAAATCCACAACGTCTCCTACTCCCGCTCCGAGTCGCTCCTAACGACTTCCTCGGAAGAAGTAGTAACGTCTGCACCTATACGCCAAGCAAGAATGAGTCCAAAAGAACTCAACAAGTAACTCTAAACACATTAAACTTACATGCATCACCTAGCATTCACATTCTCATACCACACGATCACATATAAGCATGGATTTAACTATTTATGCAAATAGAACCTATACATGATTTCTACACATGTTACACATGGAAATTGTTTGTACAAATGTTCAATAACTTAAAGCCTATCACATGCTCTCTACACATTTATCATATGTTAACTAAGTTTCATTTAACTACATTTATATCTTCACATGTTAACATTTGTCATCTTAAACATGGAGTTTATACACATAAAGAAAGAGACAATTCTAGCATGGATTCTATAAAATATTTACATGAATAACACATTTATACACATGAAAAGCTTTCCGTTTTGCTATGTACATAACATATTCATTTAAGAAGTTATCATTTCACATGCTATCACAAGAGTTCATATTAACATATAATCATTTACACAATTTCACAGTTTTCACATGCATATTCCCTTAAACACAATTTCACATTATTTAATGTCGTGACACATAGCCCAACCACCATGAAAGGACACACACTAATCACACACATATCTATCACCTGGGCATTCCAGTGACAAATCTTAGTTACTGCGTAGAACCGGAGAGTACTCTCCACCCTAACCAGCGATACTTGTTCGCCTCCAGGATTTAATCCCAATGCCCGGGACATCACACAGTATGAACCTTCTATGTGGACTTTACCACAGTACAGTTCCATAGCCCTCTAAGGTAGTAGTGTCACCCACTGGCACATTTACACATATTCCATTTAAACACACACACAATTTCACACCATTTTAACCTGTTATTCTCATTTTCACATTCATGCACATGGTTCAGTTTCCCTATCATGGTACTACTGTTAATAGAACTAAATCAGTCACAACTACTAATTGATTCTTATCATGCTGTAATTACATTAATCATTTTTAATTACACTAATCCATACCCTTTTCATGATGAAAATATTGTAATCAGTACCTAATGTTTTCCAATGAATGTGAAAATTTAACCACAGGTCGTTCACTATTCACGTATCACATACGAAGTCTCATAATTTTCTGAACCATTCACTATTTAATAATGTTCAAACAGTGATATTATCTCAGGTTAAAATAACTCAATTTACATAATTGTTATAATTTAGATCTATAGTTCATGCTACACCTGCATGCTGACCGTACTAAACATATGCTAATTTCTGGGATTTTAATTACTTTCACACTATTTATAAAAATTTCTACACTAAATAGGCATCTCACTGTTTTGCAATTCAGAAAAATGTAAAATTATATAGCAAACAGAAATTTATCAAATTATAACAGTACATTCTGATGATGATTTAACTACCATAGAAAATTTATGACATCAAACTTTATCACAAAATCATGTAACAGTAATTTAACATGCTCACACAATGTTTCAGAAATTTCCAGTAATTATTGCAGTAAACGAAAATTCATCAAAATTTCATAACGTACTCCATGGTATATATATATTTTTTATATATATATACTTTATAACATACAAGATTTACCATATATCCTCATGCACAGAAATCCTGGAAAATAGGTTATAAGGGCAGACATACCAACTTTTGCTGCCTGAAGAACTAAACGGCAAGGGGTGGCCATTTACCAGGTTAACGGCAACAAAGATCGCCGTCAACTTAAGATCATAACGGCAAGATATCCTGCCGTTAAGTCTTGTCTATGCAGAACACAGACTAAACGTCAAATGATCACTTGAATGGGGGTTCCAGGACACGAGAAAAAATCCGTAAAATTTCTGGGACATACTAGACACATGTAGGGATGATGTGGCTGGGTTACTTGCCTTGGATAAAATCCCCAATCGATGTTTTGAGTTGAAGAAGCTCTCCTCGGCCAGAGCCAAAGAGCCTTCAAATCCTTCTTTATTCGGGTTCCCTGTTGATCTTCACTGCACACCAGCGTGGGGAGGTCATTCCCGGATGTTCAGAGTCCTCTCCAGTCGATGCCGATCGCCGGATGAAGCCTCCAGTAGCCGCATCGAAGAGTTCCAAAACAAGTTTTCGCACAGAAAGTCAAGTTTTTGACCCAAGAGTTAAAAGGATAGACTTGGCCGAAATTGGACAATATAAAGGGTTGGGGGTCGGATACGCATAAGGGTTAGGCTAGGTTACCATTGGGGAACGGTTTCCAAATCAGAGGGCGACATTTTCGGGGGCGTTTCCGGATCTGAAATCGCAACAGATCTGGGAGGTAAACGTCAACATCTATAGCCGCCAATTCTGAGTAGGCATCCATCGGTGTGGCCACTGATTTATGGTCAACGTCAACTGATGTTGACGTCAACAGTCGTTTGCACAAAACTTAAAACTGCAGAAGTATATACATCACACATATGTTATATATAAACAATGCATACATCACAATATTATTTACTCATGCAATATATATATAATACTATGCACAATACTCTATACATCATAATTGTACTCATATACGCATATATACATGAGTAAACACTCCAGATGAAAATCAAGGGCCTTACATTTTAAATCACTAAATTTTAAGGGTGCTACAGATAAGCACTAAGGTTGTGTCGTGTCCGAGAATTACGCAGTGGATATTAATTCAGATAATTTGAGTCGATTCCTCCCAAGATGTGGAAAGTCAGCAAATAAGCCTCTTGCTAGCCATGCACTAATTGTGTAACAACACAACATAAAATAGGGCCCAAATGTTGAACTCAACAAATCTTGTATTCCAATCTCAACTCATTGTATTCCAAATGGAAACTAATACATGACTAAGACTCAATAAAACAAATTACATAATACTCATTTCCTACTACATGAAACTAACACTCAAAACAAACTACTATAACTAGACTCGTTGTTGGAACGCTCACCACTCGGACACATTCCCATCGTCGACTTGCTCCTCTTCTTGAATTTCATAATCACCTAGAATGATTAAAAGTAGGGATGAGCAAACTAGACCGGTAGGATTTATCTCTCAATGTGCGGGCAATGATATAAGTGATTTACAATTTAGAACTAGGTAAGCACGATGAATGTCATGATATGCAAGTACGAATAAAACTCATTAAAACATGAAACAAGCTAGATAGAGTGATCATGATAGAGCAAGATCTAGAATAATATAACAAGATAGAACTAGCAATAGATCATTTTATACAAGCACACAAGATTTCAATTGATGTCAATAGCTTTCAAAACGCAAGATATCACTAATTGCAATAAATACAGGATGGTTATATCACGCAAGCAAGCAAGCACGCACGAGCACGATCATGTAACACTAATCAGCACAAGACACTAATGTACACCAAGAATGATCCACCTTGAAATGCATACTAGGTCATGTGTATGTGGTTATTGTATCTAGCATTCAACACACAAGTACTCCCAGCGCAGATGCAACACCATAATCATTATACCCCATGGTTAACAGTATATTTATGACTCTCCATCATTGGGGCTAGACTGGAGCCCTTGGACACTCTCCGTGCTCGGTCAGCATCTCATTTAAATATTAATTTAGATACCCCCAGTCATTCATAATGGCCAATAAGAGTTACAATATGTAAGCATGTGTAATGTCATGTTCATGATGATGACGAGAACAAGTAGTAATTAGTGTGAACATGATTCCATGATAACAATAGTCAAGATATAAATTTGGCAGCATAGCAGTATGAATTATACTTTACTTCAGTCTTCACATTAAGGCTTGAGTCTAGATGGTAAATCACACTCACGAGAACAAGATGAGAGAGGATGCATGCCATCTCCAAGGAACTTCAATGGTACAACCAACTCGGTCTCCATGAGGGAATCCACAAAGTACGAAGATTTACGAAGGTCTTAGAGAAAATGTCGCTTATCTACCGATATGGAATGACCGATAGAGAGCTTCCAAATCCCCATGAAAGGGATACCTAGATGTGCAGTTTGTAGTGATGTATGCATCTCAATCCACAATCCACTGGTTTCAAACTCGCGGAAGCACTTAACATGATAACATGGGATATGTCACGCCCCGACGCGGAATATCGGAGCGCGAAGGCAATTGCAAGAAAAGGTATAGAGCAAATACTAGACATCAAACCATTACATGTTGAATAATACTAAAGCAAATCTTTCTCATTAATAACTTTTCAAATGTCTAGTTACAACCACTAATATCAGAGCCATTCTATAGGGCTCGATTACATTGCAAAGGAAATAACTAACTGCAACTCTAAGATAACATAATGACTCGAGGGTACTCCTGGCTTCACTCTTGATCATTCCTTCCTCGTGAGTGTATGTGTCATCCTCGGTCTCACCTGAGAACACAACATCAAATAGGGCCCAAATGTTGAACTCAACAAATCTTGTATTCCAATCTCAACTCATTGTATTCCAAATGGAAACTAATACATGACTAAGACTCATAAAACAAATTACATAATACCTCATTTCCTACTACATGAAACTAACACTCAAAACAAACTACTATAACTAGACTCGTTGTTGGAACGCTCACCACTCGGACACATTCCCATCGTCGACTTGCTCCTCTTCTTGAATTTCATAATCACCTAGAATGATTAAAAGTAGGGATGAGCAAACTAGACCGGTAGGATTTATCTCTCAATGTGCGGGCAATGATAAGTGATTTACAATTTAGAACTAGGTAAGCACGATGAATGTCATGATATGCAAGTACGAATAAACTCTCATTAAAACATGAACAAGCTAGATAGAGTGATCATGATAGAGCAAGATCTAGAATAATATAACAAGATAGAACTAGCATAGATCATTTTATACAAGCACACAAGATTTCAATTGATGTCAATAGCTTTCAAAACGCAAGATATCACTAATTGCAATAAATACAGATGGTTATATCACGCAAGCAAGCAAGCACGCACAGAGCACGATCATGTAACACTAATCAGGCACAAGACACTAATGTACACCAAGAATGATCCACCTTGAAATGCATACTAGGTCATGTGTATGTGGTTATTGTATCTAGCATTCAACACACAAGTACTCCCAGCGCAGATGCAACACCAGTAATCATTATACCCCATGGTTAACAGTATATTTATGACTCTCCATCATTGGGGCTAGACTGGAGCCCTTGGACACTCTCCGTGCTCGGTCAGCATCTCATTTAAATATTAAATTTAGATCCACCCAGTCATTCATAATGGCCAATAAGAGTTACAATATGTAAGCATGTGTAATGTCATGTTCATGATGATGACGAGAACAAGTAGTAATTAGTGTGAACATGATTCCATGATAACAATAGTCAAGATATAAATTTGGCAGCATAGCAGTATGAATTATACTTTACTTCAGTCTTCACATTAAGGCTTGAGTCTAGATGGTAAATCACACTCACGAGAACAAGATGAGAGAGGAAGTGCATGCCATCTCCAAGGAACTTCAATGGTACAACCAACTCGGTCTCCATGAGGGAATCCACAAAGTACGAAGATTTACGAAGGTCTTAGAGAAAATGTCGCTTATCTACCGATATGGAATGACCGATAGAGAGCTTCCAAATCCCCATGAAAGGGATACCTAGATGTGCAAGTTTGTAGTGATGTATGCATCTCAATCCACAATCCACTGGTTTCAAACTCGCGGAAAGCACTTAACATGATAACATGGGATATGTCACGCCCCGACGCGGAATATCGGAGCGCGAAGGCAATTGCAAGAAAAAGGTATAGAGCAAATACTAGACATCAAACCATTACATGTTGAATAATACTAAAGCAAATCTTTCTCATTAATAACTTTTCAAATGTCTAGTTACAACCACTATATCAGAGCCATTCTATAGGGCTCGATTACATTGCAAAGGAAATAACTACTGCAACTCTAAGATAACATAATGACTCGAGGGTACTCCTGGCTTCACTCTTGATCATTCCCTCCTCGTGAGTGTATGTGTCATCCTCGGTCTCACCTGAGAACACAACATCAATAACATAGGGTGAGTGATAACGCCCAGTAGGACTTAAATCTCAAGCTCAGTAGGCTTTAAATAATTAACACATTTGATGGCAGAGTATCTAAAGATAGCAGGTACAAGAGAGTCATAATATAGTAAGAGATAGCACAACAGGTAACAAGATAGCACAATAGCACGAGATCGTGTATAGTTTCCAAAATAGCACAAGTATCGAGTATAGCACGAATAGCAGGATGGCCATAGCACAACTAGCACAAGTATGGTAATAGCACACGAGTATAGCACTTGTTTGTCATTCTAGACATCGAGAGAGTATAGCACGTTTTGTGTTTTGATTGTCATATAGATAGTCGAGATAGATAGCACTTGAGTGTATGCCAAACATTTTGATCATTTAACTCCCATGGGAACTAGCACTTTCGGGCGCACATCCCAGAACTAGATAGGGCCTTTATATATTGCCACATTAGTTATATTGTTTATCTTTAGACAATCAGTCAATGGCCAATATAGAGTACCAAGAAGTAGGTGAGAGCACTAGATGAATAGATGAGATAGTAGAGTGAACGTGAATAGACGAGCGAGTAGAGTATAGGTGAGAGCTAGTGGACATTGCACGTAATGCGACGGGTAACAGGCGATAGTAATAGTTGCTCAACACGCGCACGTCGTATTGGCAGTCTGGTGAATTCACGATCTTCCCGCTGGCCATGTTATGCGCAAGTCCAGAGGTCCGACGTGATTCAAGGTAAGAGCGAACTTCTAATAGCCGTTTGGACCATATCGATCCCTAAAGGTGTAATGGGTGTTAGGGTACAACCGGCTCGTCGACCATGTGGGAATCCATGATCAGAGGAGACTTACGGAGGCCTTGTGCAAGGGTTCACTAGTCCGGAGAAAGGAATATCCGACGGAGAGTTCACCACAAGCCAAATAAAGTGTGTATATAAAAACAGGTGCTCGACGTTCTAGAGGAATTCTAGAATAGTGGAGCATCGATATCGGTATATAAACCACGCAAGAAACGAATACAAGTCCTTTAAAATAGGGCCATTAATATCCTTTATTGCATTAAATTCCCAGATACAATATGAGATATTTTATGCCATATTTCAGTCATATATGGGTGGTTCATATGTGTGCATGTGTAAGAGAAATCATAGATAGAAATAAGTCGTGAATATGTATTTTAAATCATTCAATGTAGCTTCATTTTTAAAACAAGTTTTTTACTGGGGTATAACTGGGGGTATAACTGTAAAAAGAAAGCGATAGAAATAATTTTTATGGGTTTTAATCCTGTGAAGGCGATGTACCCATGTAAGGGTCGCGACAGGTACGGGGCAGATCGCGACAAGCACATGCATGGGTCGCGACATGACCTGCGGATCAGGCACTGAGAACGCGACAGGGGCGGAAAAGGATTGCGACAGGACGGGCACAGAGATCGCGACGGATTACCTATCGCGTCCTGAATGCGACAAGTGGAGTGTCGCAACCAGACTCAGAAGGTGACATATCGGCCTGTCGCGATCTGGTTGTCTGCGCCTGGCTCTGACAGGAATCAGACCAGGCTTGGGTTTGCGGGCCAACATGAATCAAATTGATACAGGGTGCTTTGGAAAATTAGAAAAAATCACATGGTTTATGAAAATCCATGAAACAAATTTTAACAACTCTAGACAGGCCAGGGTACATGCAGTAATTAGGAATTTGCAGATTTCAAGGAATTCGATAGGCCTTAAATTCACGCAACATGAAGAACAAGAACAGTGAGCAACTTGAAATAGATGATTTAATTCACCAACTAGAGTGAATCAATTTAGGGCTTTCAGGGGTAAAAGATGCCTATCAACCCTCAGTCCTTACTCAAAAAGTTCATGACATGAGGACAAGTGGATTTGAAGATATGCACCAAGAAAGGGGCTCGGGGTCATGAAGTGTACAGAACTTCGAAAATTCATAAGAAAAGATTTAATAGATGGAAAAATATGAAACTTGGGAGTTTCGTGCAAGAGGGTAGGAAGAACCTACAGACGAGATTTCAGAATTTTAGCTTGTGAGAATGCCTACCTTTGACTCGATTTATCTTCTAGGGCTTAGAACTTCAAGAACGAGAAGAAGCTCCAAGAACTCCTTCTCCCCACGAGATTCTCTCCTCCTTGGCCTCTTCTCCACGTCCAACAACCTTGGCAACGATCTAGGGTCGGCCAAGAGGGTTTAAGAGATGTATAAACACAAGTTCCTATTCCTACTACTACTCAAATTCCTCTTAATTCTGAGATTTCCTAACTCCACCTTTCCTCTCTTACTTTCCAATCTCTAATTGGGTTAGGATAGTACCTAAATTCGTGCTAGACTATATGGGGTAGGTTTAGGAATCCAATTCCAACTCTAATTGCCACTTTTATTACTTTATAACCCCTTTCCAATTATGAGATAATTAAACTCTGAATTTAGGGTATTTTCTTATTATTCCCCCTTGTAAATTCATATTTTTGACCCAATAAATTCTAGAGGGTCCATTAAGCAAAGTCCATTACTCTTTTCTATTTAATGGTTTTATTTAATGCTCTTTTCATTTAAATATCCATTTAGCTAGGTTTTAATTCTTTATTTTTCTTACAAATTCAGGTTGCTACATGATAAAACTATGCACTTTAACTAATCATGGTTTGTAAGATTTTAAGATAACAATTATCATTTAAATATGGTAGAACAGTAGGAAGAGTGAATCACAAGTTACATGAATGGTCACACCATTAAGAAAGCTATTAGAATAACGTTCGTGTAATTATAGCTTTTAAATGGGTTAAACACTTTAAAGCCATTAAACAGAACTCGTGAGATGATTAGAACCATGCCATGCAAATCTTACACTTAACACCTTGTTAAACAGTTCTCGGGTAAGCTTGTAAATATGCATCCTACACAATGGAAGCACTTCAAAACGCAGTGCACAGTGAAAATAAGCGAAATAGTGAAAACTCAAAATTGCGTCCACCTTGGTGGTCGCATTCATGCTAGAATCACGTCAGAGGATCCGAACGCATTTAAGGTAATTCATTTAATAAAACCTTGGGCGGGAAAACCGCCTGAAACGTGTCGGGGCATACCGCCGCAGTTCAGACAGGCTCCAACTCCAAGGCTGCGCGAAGACCCACGCGCGTCGTTGACTGGTCAGCGCGATAATCACATCGTACTAGACTGTCACGATTGACTTAATCGCATTGGCCATGAGCGACGCGATTCCAGATGCTTGAAACACGTCGTTTGAACTGGACGCGGTTCAAAAACCAGACCGAAAATGCTGAAACATGCAGGAAACTAGTGCTCGGTCCATGCAACGCTTATATCTTTTGAAATAGGGCTCTTGGGACAAAAGTCTCAACATGTAAGTTGTAGGGAACATTGAGTAGAAGAGAACTATGATTTTTAAATAATTTAAAATGACCTCAGGATGTGTGATAGATCCACATGAACATAAAAAGTCCCAAACATGCGCGACTCAGGCAAAACGCCTATAACTCAACATGTACTGATTCGAATTCGATGAAACCAATTGGAAATGAAACTATACTTGATGCTCTACACATTGGTATAAGATTTGTTAAAGTTTGGCTCGAGAAAACTTACCTTTTGGTTGAGGAAGTTTCGTTCTTTAGAAAACCCTTGTTTAGACACTGGTTGAAGAACGCCTAATACTCTGAGTATACTGCATGAAAATTGTGCATTCCAGTTGGGTTAGAAGTAGACTTGACCGTCTTTCCAGGGGTATAAGCGTTGCATTATGCGATTTAGGTTTGACCTACCTTTGGTCGACTCCAAGTGGACGATTTGCACAGACCAAAAGCAGACACGATGGGGAAGAAGAAGGGCTTGGTGTGCTCGATCCTCTGCTCCCTAGCCACCAAGAGCTCCTCCACACGACCCCAACAAGTTGTAAAACTCATCCCCAAAGGCTTTGAAGAGAGTATTTAAGCATCTATGGCTTTTGGAAGTTATAATGCAATAAGGAAAGGAGTGTTGCAGTTTTAGCTTGTGTCTTTCCATATTTTAAAGATCTCTCCTCCATTGGAGAGTCTTGTCCATCAAGAAACCTCCATGGGTGGCTAGGCATGATTTGGGTTGCCAATAGTGCATGATTGCATCCCAATTCTTCCCTAATTGCCTCTTTCTAATTTCAACTTATTTATGGTTACGAATTTCCATGCATTTTCTTGCTTCATTTGATTTTTTCGTCAAATGTTGTCTATTGGCCCAATTATGATAATGGGTCTTCAATATATTATGTTGGAAGTCTCTCCCACATTTTTATTAATTTATGATTGCGTCATATTTCCGTGTTCATGGTTTTCCGACCTAGTTTCGTAATTAGATAATTTGTCACAATGTGACATACACTTGGTTAATCAGATTTTTTCATTGCACGAATTTCTTTGTGGAACATTTAAGAATAATGTTTGGGGTTGATTTTTTATTTTCACATAATTTTCCAATGTGTTCTTGCACATATGATAATTGTACGTATGTTTTAAATGTTATGATATTATGGAAATTATTAATTTCTATTTATTTGAATTTTTATATAATTAAATTTTCCGGGGTGCTACACCCTCCCCCACTTAAGAGAATTTGGTCCCCAAACTCATGGATAGAAATTTATTGTACGAGTGAGGTGTACTTGTGAATAACTCCGGATATCTTTTGCGCATAGCTTCCTCGGTTTCCCACGTCTCATCCTCTTCTCTGTGGTGATTCCATCTCACTCTTACTAGTGGGATGACCTTGTTCACTAGTTGACGCAGTTCTCAGTCCACGATCTTAATTGGCTTTTCTTGATAAGTTCCATCATTGTTGAACTCCAGAAGTTCATATTCTATAACATTATATGGATCTCGTACATACTTCTTCAACATGGGAATATGGAACACATTGTGTATTCCATCCATTTGTGGTGGTAATGCCAGATGGTATGCAACTTCGCCGACCCTCTCGAGGATTTTGAAAGGCCCGACGAACCTTGGTGACAACTTGTGTAACGACCCACATCCACCTAGTACGGTTATACCAACCAACATCGGATGAGAGCAAGTATCTGCAGGGGAGTAAACCCCAACGATAGACAAATGGGCTGAGATATACACAAATAGAAAGTAATATAACAACGGAAATTTAAATAAACTCTTATTCCATCAACTTTATCAACCACATTCCATAGTCTATATAGTTCAAGAATAAATGACGTAACATACATTCACTAATCATATAGCCAGTTTCATTACACAAACCTAGTCCAAATTACAAAATGTAACACATACTATGAAATAATTACAAGTCTTCAATTCACTCTTCCAACTCCGCTTCGGATCTTGCTAGTTCTTCGGCTTCTAAATCTCCAGAAATGTTTAGCAAGGTGAGTCTACATAATAGACTTAGCATGAAACTTAAACTTCAAACAATATACTTATCACACATGCTTCCTAACAACTTAAACAACACATGCTCATTCTAAAACATGGATAATAAACATGGAATCTATTAAGTAAAACTATACTAACACATGTGAAACAATAAATCAAAACATGAATACTAATAACATGGTATCATCAACATAGCACAATCATATAATCACATGCTTTCATAATTTACTCTCACATAACACTAACACATGGCCCTTATTTAATTTACAACATGATACTGAGCACATGCACATCAAGTAATTATAATCCATGGATATGATAACATGCACCTACATATGGTACTAAACATGATATCACAATTTTTATAAATCACATTAACACACTTAGGACATGATCATATGCACTTGTATTTTTGTTTTCACATGAGCTTACTTCACATTAGATTCACTTTCATTTACACATGATTTCACATGGTTTTCACCTTCATATTCACGTATCACGAATCACTTCACTTTGCAAATAACATGTGCCACGTTCATGTATCATTTTTACACATTTTACACATGTTCATTTTACACGTTGCCAAGACACAGCCCAAACCACCACTAGAAGACCACGTAACATTTACACGTACACTTTCATATACTTAATCACCAGGTGAAGTGATCAAGTCTAGGTTCCTGTAGAAACAGGGGGAAGCCCTCCCCACCATTACCAGTGGAACTTGTCCACCTCCAGGATTTTCAAGACCCTTGCCACGGGTATCACGTAACATGTTTGGGCTTTCTCGTAGGGGCACTACTACAGTACAACTCCAAGTAATCTACGATGGTAGTGTCTTATGGGCACAATTTATTTATCTTGTCACATTAATCATTATACACACACAAGCCACTTATTCTCTCACTTTCCATGCACACACAGACACATATCATAGATCAATTATAATCATTTCTGAATACACACTTAACCATGAACAGTAAGTAACAGAATTTAATCAAGCTGCTAATAATGCTTTACAACATAATTGAAATCTATCCTTATCACATGGTACAGAAATCTCCAGTAATTCACAACTCTCTTTGTAGTTATTAGAACATACTGAAAAATTAACCACAGAGTACATAGGCATCACAGAACACATCACTAATTTTTCATAAATTTCTGAGCAGTACAACTACTTTTCGTATTTAACAGGGATTACATGAAATTTATCATGATAAATTAACTAAAATGGTAGACAGTGAACTAATGGTTCTAACAGTTCTAAACCATGCATACAGTAATACTGAGTTCATGGAAATTTTATAACGTCATAACATGCATCGATTCTAATTACTCTAAATTAAACTCTATCAAATCATGTATATTTTGTCATAACAAAATTTATAAATAACAATTGTCATTGGAAAATCATCAATATTTCATGGCATTATCTAATGAACATATTAGACAGAACCACATTTTCTAAACACATACATGTATTCACTTTCACAGGAAAAATCGTATCACATGCAGTCACACATTGTTCTGAAAAAAATCAGAGGAACTTGACGTCCAGGGTCTGGACGCCAATAGTGGTAAACACATGATCAACTGTCGTTTACCTAGGATCTTGATGGCAACAACATGGCCGTCAATCTCCTGTCTGCAAACAGTGCAGACCGAAATGCATAAAGCATAGAATCTTGGGGGTCCAGGTACGAAATAAAAATCCCAAAATTATGAAAACCCTAAGGGATGAGTCTATGGATTGAACCATTAAGCTACTTGCCTGGAATAAATTGATGGTGGGATTATTTGGTCGAAGAAGCCCTCCTCGGTTGTTGCCAAGAAGGTGATGTTCTCCTCCCAGATCCAATCTTCTTGCTGATGTAGATCGATCCTCCAGAGTTGGTGAAGCTTCCTCAATGAATGGAGTAACTCCCAGTCGAAGTAGATTGCTAGATGACCCTTCCAATCGCCAAATCCAGTAAGCCAAAGATTGGGTTTTCTCACAAACGAACCACAGGTTTTCTCTCCACCCAAAAGTCTTAATCCGGCCAAAAACAATAGGTTTTATAGGTTTAAGGGTTGGGGCGCACCTAGGGTTAAGTTATCATGCCGTTAGATAGGTTTCCTAATCAGAACCCGGAAGAAACACCAACGTTTCCTGATTTGAAATCAATAACGCATCCAGAGAAGTAAACGGCCAACATACTACCGTTGACCAATAGTCACGTCCATCGATGTTGACGCCAGATGACAGTAATGGCACAACTGTGGCACTCTTAACATCAAGATATATTGACATTAAAAGAATTTTGGCCAGAACACAGAATTGATTAATAACCACACATACACAATATAATACATACTATATGCACTACATTATTTAAATACACTATGTACAGAAATAAATAAATATAATATACGCACAAGAATAACATATTTTTATACACATGCACATAAGTAAATAAATACTTATAATATGCACCAAATAAACAATATGAAATGCACAAATTTCGGGGGCCTCATAACTTGCCTTTAATGCCAAACTGCCTGATCCCACGTCCTGGTGACACTTTCAAGAATACATGATCACAAACTTGAAACTCAAGTCTCTTCTTCTATTATATGCATATGCCTTTTGTCTTTGCTGTGCCACTGCCATTCCTTCCTTAATAAGCTTCACTTTTTATGTGGTTCCCCTAATCTTCTCTGGTCCTAGCATTTGTTTTTCACCAACTTCATACCAGCATATTGGAGATCGGCAACTCCTGCCATAACGTGCTTCGAATGGTGCCATTTGAATACTAGCTTGGTAGCTATTATTGTAGGCGAACTCCATAAGAGGTAAGTGTTCATGCCAACTACCTCCAAAATCTAGGACCAGGCTCTAAGCATATCTTCAATCACCTGTATGGTTGTTTCCGTCTGACCATCAGTCTACAGATGGAAAGTCATGCTAAAGTTTAGTTTAGATCCCAAGGAATAGTGCAGTTCTTTCCAAAAGTGGGATGTAACCTAGGGTCTCTATCAGACACGATAGACACCGATACTCCATGTAGTCTGACTATTTCCTTTGCACACAATGTAGCCAGAACATCTACTGACCACTTGTTCTTCACTAGCGAAAAGTGAGACGACTTAGTTAAGCGGTCGACTATAACCTCGATACCATTGAATCCACCTCTAGATTTAGTAGTCCGAAAATAAAGTCCATCCCTATACCTTCCCATTTCAATACCGGGATTTCTAGTGGTTTATGTTTACCTGCAGGTCGCAAGTGTTCCGCCTTGATCTTTTGACATGTTAAGCATCGGCGACATATTCTGCCACCTCCCTCTTCATATTTGGCCACCAAAAACTTCCTTTCAGATCTTGATACATTTTGGTAGTTCCAGGATGAATGGTATACCTGGTCTTGTGAGCGTCATCAATAATCATCTTTTTGTGTCCGCATGGTCGGGTACACAGACTCGATCCTAGAACAATAATCTTCCTTATTCAGTTAGAGAGAAATCCGGCCTCTGGTCTAGATTAGCCTTAATCTCCACTAGCACAGGGTCATTGTCTTGGAGTGCTATAATATCCTCCAATAGTGTAGGTTGTGCTCTCACACTAGCAATAAGACATCCCTTCTTCTTGATGTCAACATTAATATTTAACATAGCAAAATCTTCTAAAAATCTCCATTCCCCCACCATTAGACTTGGCAATATAATCATTGGCTTTCTACTTAGAGCATCTGCCACAACATTTGCTTTACCTGGATGGTATTGGATATTGAGGTCAAAGTCTTTGAGATACTCCAACTACCTCCACTGTCTCATGTTCAGTCCTGTTGAGAAAAATAGATACTTCAAACTTGTATGGTCAGAAAACACAATGAACTTCTCACCATATAGATAATGACGTCATATCTTCAAGGCGACGACTGCAGCAGGTAGCTCCAGATCATGTACAGGATAATTGTCCTCGTGCTTCTTCAATTGTCTGGACGCATATCATATGACTTTCCCATTTTGCATCAGCACACAGCCTAGGCCGATCCCAGATGCATCAGTGTATACTTCAAAACTACCCCCAGCGACTTGCAGTGTCCGTACAGGTGCTGAGGTGAGGTGCTCTTTTAATGCCCTGAAACTTTCATCACATTCATCAGTCCATGAAAATGGATTCTCCTTCCTGGTAAGCCTGGTCAATGGTACCACTATCTTTGAGAAATCTTTAATGATGCGACGATAATACCCGGCTAAACCCAGAACGCTCCTGATCTCTGACACAGTTGTTGGCCTTGTCCAGTTCTTTACTGCTTCTACCTTGGATGGATCTATAGAGATTCCTTCCTTGGATATGATGTGGCCATGGAAAGACACTTCCTCCATCCAGAGCTCACACTTACTAAGTTTTGCATAGAGTTGATTATCTCTAATCACTTGCAGAGCAACCTTCAAGTGTTCTTCATATTCTTCTTTGGACTTGGAGTAAATAAGGATGTCATTAATGAACACTACCACGAATTGGTCTATGGCCTATAAATATTATTCATAAGTTGCATGAAAGCTGCTGGAAAATTTGTCAACCCAAACAGCATAACCACGAACTCATAGTGACCATATCTACTCTGGAATGCAGACTTGTGTATATCCTCTTCCTTTATCCTCAGTTGATGTTAGCCTAATCTTAGATCTATCTTGGAGAAATAATGTGCACCAGAGATCTGATCAAACAGTTCAACCATGCGGGGCAGTGGATACTTGTTCTTTATTGTCAACTGCTTTAACTAACGGTAATCAATGCATAGCCTCATTGTCCCGTCCTTCTTTCTGACAAATAGTACTGGCACTCCCCAAGGAGATATGCTAGGCCTGATAAAGCCTTGATCTAGTAATTCATGGATCTGCCTCTTTAACTCCTACAATTCAACAGGGGACATGCGATATGGACCTTTGGAAATAGGGGCTGCCATAGGGAGAAACTCAATGGTGAAGTTTACCTCCCGCTCAGGTGGTATACCAGGTAATTCTTTTGGGAATACATCAGGATAGTCTCAGGCAATGAGAATGTCTTCTAGGGTTTGTTTCTTCTTTTCAGTTGCCACGACTGAAACTAGGAAACGTCACAACCCTAGTTGATCAGCTTGGAAGCCTTTAGAGAGGATATCAACACCGGGTGTTTATGATAACGGGTGCCAAGATGTGAAAGGGTTGGAAGATTTGGGCTTTTAAAGGTGACCCTTATATGGCGACAATTTACATCAACAAACTGCCTTCCTTCTACCTTGGCCTTCTTGTCTACAACATTGTCTCTTCCAACATTCGGCCTCTTGTTGTTGTTATTCTTATTGTTGTTGTTATGAAAAGTTGGAGCAATATTAGATGCTCCCTTCTTGACAAAGAGCGGCTTTGAGTTGTCCTTGACCCTCATTCCTTCTACTTTGGCCATGGTGTCCTCTACCAGCTGGGCTCTATGGACCATCTCAGTGTAAGTTTGAATGTTGTGAGGTCCGAGTTTCTCGATGAACATGGGCTTGAGCCTATCCATGAACCGGTTAGCCTTCAATCTCTTCGTTCCCACCCGATGTGGGGCATACACAGCCAGACGTGTGAACGGAGCCTCATACTCAGCCACGGACATTCCTTTCTGCTTCAGTGCGGCAAATTCCGCCGCCTTCTTTTCCTTAACTCTTTCCGAGAAATATTTTCTCCGGATATCTCCAGGAATCCAGCCCACTCCAGTTCAGCAACATTTGGCAGATGGGCCGATGTGGCCTTCAACCATGCTTGGGCATCCTTAGTAAATTGAAAAGTGGCCAGAACCACCTTCTCCCTATTAGTGCATTGCATAACTTGGAAGATTCTTTCTATTTCTTCCTGCCAGTTCTCTGCCTCATCTGGGTCAGGGGATCCAGAGAAACAAGGAGGGTTCAAACTCCTAAAGTTACAGTGCAGATCACCAGCTCTGTTTCTAACAGCAGCAGCCTGATTTCCTGCCTAAACCACATTTTGCAAGGCCTGTGTGAGTCTTGCCATAGTTTCTTGCATAGCTTGCCATTAGTTGCGAGCCATTGCTGTTGAGAGTAAGAGTTACGGGGGTTCTTGAGAAAAGGATGGAAACCAATTAATGTCTCTAGATACATTATAAGAGTCAATGGATAAGAGTGTTTTGTTCTTTCTATCTTATTCCCAATCTCTACCCATTTGTCACTAGGTACTATATTTAAATTCCATGACCTAGGTTCCATAGGTATCTCTTATTCCATAGACATTTATCCTATTTGGTTTTCCTAGTCTCTGATACCACTAAACTGTCACGTCCTGAGAATTACGCAGCGGATATTAATTCGGATAATTCGAGTCGATATCCCGAGACATGGATTGTCGACAAATAAGCCTCTAGCTAGCAAGCACTAATTGCGCATCAACACAACATCAGAATAGGGCCCAAATATTGAACTCCACTAATCTTGTATTCAAATCTCAACTCATTGTATTCCAAATGGAAACTAATATGGGACTAAGACTCAATAAGACTCAATAAAAATAAATTACATAATACCTCACTTCCTACTACATGAAACTAACACTCAAAACAAACTACTATAACTAGACTCATTGTTGGAACGCTCATCACTCGGACGCATTCCCATCCTCGACTTGCACCTCTTCTTGAATTTCATAATCACCTAGAATGGCTAAAAGTAGGGGATAAGCAAACTAGCCCAGTAGGATTTATATCTCAATGTGCGGGCAATGATATAAGTGATTAGCATTTAGAACTAGGTAAGCACAATGAATGTCATGATATGCAAGTATGAATAAAACTCATTAAAACATGAAACAAGCTAGATAGAGTGATCATGATAGAGTAAGATCTAGAATGATATAATAAGATAGAACTAGCGAGGGATCATTTCATACAAGCACGCAAGATTTCACTTGATCTCAAAAGCTTTCAAGAACGCAAGATATCACTAATTACAATAATGCAGGATGGCCATATCACACAAGCAAGCAAGCACGCACGAGCACGATCATGTAACACTAATCAGGCACAAGACAGTAATTTACACAAGGAAAGATCCACCTTGAAATGCATACTAGGTCACGTGGATGTGGTAATTGTATCTAGCATTCAACAAGCAAGTACTCCCAGCATAGATGCAACACCAGTAATCATTATACCCCATGGTTAACAGTATATTTATGACTCTCCATCATTGGGGCTAAACTGGAGCCCTTGGACACTCTCTGTGCCCGGTCAGCATCTCATTTCAATTTTAAATGGACATACCCACACTCATTAATAATGGCCAATAAGAGTTTCAATATGTAAGCATATGTAATGTCATGTTCATGATGATGACGAGAACCAGTAGTAATTAGTGTGAACATGATTCCATGATAACAATGGTCATGAGATAAATTTGGCAGCATAGTGGTATGAATTATACTTTAGTTCAATCTTTACATTAACGGCTTGAGTCTAGATGGAAAATCACACTCACGAGAACAAGATGAGAGAGGAAGTGCACGCTATCTCCATGGAACTACAATGGTACAACCAACTCGGTCTCCATAAGGGATCCATGGAGTACGGAGATTGACGGAGGTCTTAGAGAAAAGGTCACTTATCTATCGATACGAAATGACTGATAGAGAGCATCCAAATCCCCAAAAAAGGGCTACCTAGATGTGCAAGTGTGTAGTGATGTACGCATCTCAATCCACAATCTACAGGTTTCAAACTCACGGAAAGCACTTAACATGATAACATGGGATAAAACTATGCACTTTAACTAAACATGGTTTGCAAAATTTTAAGATCATAATTATCATTTAAACATGTTAGAATAGTAGGAAGAGTGAATCTCAAGTTACATTAATAGTCACACCATTAAGAAAGCTATTAGAATAATGTTTGTGTAATTATAGCTTTTAAATGGGTTAAACACTTTTAAGCCATTAAAAAGACCACATGAGATGATTAGAACCATGCCATGCAAATCCTACACTAAACACCATGTTAAACAGTTCTCGGGTAAGCCTGTAAATACGCGTCCTACACAGTGGACGCACTTCAAAACGTAGTGCACAGTGAAAACAAGTGAAATAGTGAAGTCTCAAAATCGCGTCCACCTTGGTGGTCGTGTTCATGCTTGAATTGCGTCAGGGGATCCGAACGCATTTAAGGAAATTCATTTAATAAAACCTTGGGCGGGAAAATCACCTAAAATGCGTCGGGGCATACCGCCACGGTTGGGACAGGCACAGACTCCCATGTGGCGCGAAGACCCACGCGTGTCGTTGATTGGTCAGCATGATAATCGCATCGTACCAGACGGCCGCGATTCACTTAATCACATCATCCATGAGCGACACGATTCCAGATGGTTGAAACGCATCGTCTGAACCGGACGCGGTTCAAAACCAGACCGAAAACGCCAAAACATGTAGGAAACTAGTGCTCGGTCCATGCAACGCTTATATCTTCTGGACTAGGGCTCTTTGGACAAAAGTCTCAACATGAAAGTTGTAGGGAACATGGACTATAAGAGAACTATGATTTTTAAATAATTTAAAATGACCATGGGATGAACGATAAATCAACATGAACGTAAAAAGTCCCAGACATGCACGACTCTAGAAAAATGCCTATAACTCAACATGTACTCATTGGAATTTGGTGAAACCAATTGGAAATGAAACTAGACTTGATGCTCTACAAATTGGTATAACATTTGTTAAAGTTTGGTCTGACAAAACCTACCTTCTGGGTTGAGGAAATTTCGTTCTTCAGAAAACCCTTGTTTAGACCACTGGTTGAAGAACGCCTAATACTCTGAGTATACTGCATGAAAATTATGCATTCTTGTTGGGTTAGGAAGTAGACTAGACCCCTTTTCTAGGGGTATAAGCCTTGCACAATGGGATTTAGGTTTGACCTACCTTTGGTCGACTCCAAGTGGATGGTTTGCACAGGCCTGAAGCAGACGCGATTGGAAGAAGAAGGGCTTGGTGTGCTCGGTCCTCTGCTCCCCAGCCGCCAAGAGCTCCTCCACTCGACCCCAACAAGTTGTGAAACTCATCCCCAAGGGTTTTGGCGAGAGTATTTAAGCATCTATGGCTTTGGAAGTGATAATGCAATAAGGAAAGGAGAGTTGCGGTTTTATCTTGTGTCTTTCCATATTTTGAAGATCTCTCCCTCCATTGGAGAGTCTTGGCCATCAAGGAACCTCCATGGGTGGCTAGGCACGAATTTGGGTTGCCTAGAGTGCATGATTGCATCCCAATTCTTCCCTAATTGCCTCTATCTTATTTCAGCTTATTTATTGTTACGAATTCCATGCATTTTCTTGCTTCATTTGATTTTTTGGCCAATGTTGTTCATTGGCCCAATTATGATAATGGGTCTTCATTATAATGTTGGAAGTCTCTCCCATATTTTTTTTAATTTATGATCGCGTCGTATTTCCGTGTTCACGGTTTTTCGACCTAGTTTCCTAATTTGGATAATTTGTCACAATGTGACGTACACTTGGTCAATCGGATTTTTCATTGCATGAATTTCTTCCTGGAACATTTAAGAATAATGTTTGTGGTTGATTTATAATTTTCACGGAATTTTTCGATGTGTTCTTGCAACATACGATAATGGTACGCATGTTTTCAATATTTTGATATTATGGAAATTATTTATTTCTATTTATTTGAATTTTTATGTAATTAAAATTTCCGAGATGCTACAGGTTGGAACATGCTCATCTCTCTGACGCATTCCCATCAAAGTCTTGACCTTCGCCTTCCACTTCAATGTCACCTATGATGTTGAAAAGTAGGGAATGAGCAAACTAGCCCAGTAGGATTTATATCTCAATGTGCGGACAATGATATAAGTAATTAACATTTTAGAGCAAAGTAGGCACGACTAGCATGATATGCATGAACGCGAAATTCAATTACACAAGATACATGATCAAGAGTGATTGAACAAGAACTAGAATGATGTAACAAGATAGCACTAGTAGTATGTACAAGCACGCAAGATATCACTAATTACAATAAATGCAGGATGGCCATATCACACAAGCAAGCAAGCACGCCCGAGCACGAACTTTTTACACTTAACACTTCATTAGGCACGAAGACACTAATGTGCACTAAGGATCTATGCCACCTTGGAATGCACACTAGGACGTGTGTTTGTGGTTATTATGTGTAGCATTCAACACGACAATATTTCCCAGTGCAGATGCAATGCCAGTAATCATCATACCCCATGGTTAACATTATATTTATGACTCGCCGTCATTGGGGCTAGACCGGAGCCCTTAGACACTCGCCGTGCTTGATCAGCATCCAACATCTCACAAATTTCAAATGTAGATACCCATAGTCATTCATGGCCAATAACACGAGTTTTAAGAACTATATAGTTCAATATCACGTTCATGGTGATTTTAAGGAAACAAGTCATGTGAACATGATTTGATGATAATAATAGTTGAGAGAGAATTTTGGCAGAATAACGACACAATTCACACTTTAAGTTAACTCTTACATTAATGGCTTGAGTCCATGATCATAAATCCACAATCACGAGAACGAGATGAGAAAGAAAGTGTACGCTATCTCCAAGGAACTTCAATGGTACAACCTAGTCAGTCTCCATGAGGGAATCCATAGAGTACGGAGATTTACGGAGGTCTTAGAGAAAAGTTCACTAGTCTCCCGATACGGAATGACCGGCCGAGAGTTTCCAATCCCCAAGAAGGGGCTGCCTATATGTGCAAGAGTGTATTGTAGAACGTGTCTCAATCCACAATCTATCGGTTTAAAGCAAGCGGAAAACAAGTAACATGATGACACAATATTGAACACACACTTATATCAACAGGATTTGGAGTGTTTTTAGATGATATTCAATCACTTTGATAAGCTAGAGAAGCAAGATGAACATAACAATCATAACAAGAATAGATCAAGCAATTAAAACAATTAGAATAAGCTTTCAGGCAGTTATGACTTTCTCATGGGTTAATAGGTTTTAAGCCACTGGACAGACTGTGCAACGTATACTATAACCATAACATGCAAGACTAACATGTTATATCTAACAACAGGTCTTGGGTTCGCCTCTTAAATCGCTACGGGTTCTGTCGTCGCACTTACGAAGACCGTACACGGTTCAGAATACAATTTTACTGTTAAACAACAAATTGCGACAGACTTGTCCGTCGCCTTCATATCGCCTTCACGTCGCCTTCATTCTGAGTTTTGATACATCCCGTACTTAGTTTGAGGATTCCCATCCCAATTAGAATATGTTGGCTATTTGGAAACCTCAGTATGGTTAGGCACGGATTTGGCTTGTTATGTAAGGATAATTGCCTTTGATTTTACCCTAATTACCCATTTCTATTTTCTGCTCAATTAGGATTACAAATTTTGGCAAATTTTCTTATTGGGTTCTTATTCTTTCGGCTATGAGTGTTTGTTTGGCCCAACAATTATCCACTAGTTTTCTTGTCTCATTAGGAGACTAACTATGGAATTTATTTCATTTTAATGTCACCTTTCACACATACGATCATGGCGCGTATGTTTTAACTAAATATTAAACTATTATTTTCAATTATCGATTACTTTTAAATCTCTAAATTTTCGAGCTGACTCTGACTGGGCCGATAGGGCCGTTTGACTGATTAACCCAGATAGTCTTGCTGAGGTTTTTGGAACCCATGGGGTGAGTTCTGTGGGCCGGTTGACTGTCCGAGGTGGTAATATAGGCATTTCGAGTTTGACCATAAGTCAGGTACTTTAGAAGATCTGTTCCCGCACCGAGTTTCTATTCCGTACTCGTGATGCCTGTGCTGACTTCCTAGCACTACGCCTTACTAGTCTTCGACTGGCATTGCGACCCTTGTGTGCTTGTCCCAGCGCTCAGTGGGCTTTTGAGTTGTTACCATTCTCTGAGACCCCCGTCTTCGTGGGTCCATTGAGGGTGGTCTCCAAGCCATGAGTTCGTTCATCGAGCGTTTCTCTAGACAAGGGGGAAACAGTGTTGGACAGTGGCGTTGAGTCGTTTATAGAGCTCTCTTAATTGGTATGTGTAACGACCCGACCTCCCGGACCCCCGCCAGGAACCCCGAAGGTCGTTGCGCCACCCACAGATTCGAAGACCCAGAAGGGTGAGAATTTAGTTCAGTGAGATAAGCAATGAATTCAAATAACTATAAAAAGAAAGTTTGTACATTAATAAGGAAATTATGTACAACATGTTCCAAATAAAAGTACAGGTATAGAAAGAAAGGTGCAGTCCTTAAGGGGCATACCCCGAGGACATGCAAAAAGGCCACTCTCAACTTGTTGGTTAACTGCCATCGACTCCCTTAGGGAATCGCTGCAACTATGCTGTTATGGGGCAGCATAGTGACATCGGGGTTGGCAACCCAACCCGCCGCAGGGGTAAAAACCCTGTGCGAAGCCCCTCATGCCGACCACAACGTTGACGTGGTGCTTTGCACTTCCGCCTTAAAGATTTGGCTACCGCCTTCACTACTAGCTCAAGCTTTTGGTGCAACGATAAGGGGCTCAGTCCAACAAGTGGTATCAGAGCGAGGTTGTGGGTTCGATTCCCCCGGGTGCCACTAGGGGGGAGCTGGTTAGTAACTGCCATCGACTCCCTTAGGGAATCGCTGCCACTATGCCATTATGGGGCAGCATAGTGACATCGGGGCTGGCAACCCAACCCGCCGCAGGGGTAAAAACCCTGTGCGAAGCCCCTCATGCTGACCACAGCGTTGACGTGGTGCCTTGCGCCTCCGCCTTAAATATTTGGCTACCGCCTTCACTACCAGCTCGAGCTTTTGGTGCAACGGTAAGGGGCTTGATCCAACACAACTCATGGTACAAGCACTCACACTCACAACTCACACTGCTGGCAACGCATGGCGAACAAGCTGCCACCACGACCGTCCGGCAACGAACTCCTGCGACAACAAGTCCCTACCTAAAGAGAGTAGGGGGGTGAGCCTCGCGAACAAGTCTCAGTAGGGATAACCAGTCCCATACCAGCTAGAGCAGTAAGAACTCCAACAAAAGTGGAAGCAAAAATACTCTACAAAGCAGTAAAGTGGGAAACACCTACTGTAGAGAGCTACAAAGCAGCGGAACAGAGTAACCCCTCGACCCACAGCCAGGGTCAGCCAAACATGACTCCCGCAGAACCAGCGGAGTCAAACACAATGCGGAAGTAAACACCTCGGCACACACCTGCTGAGACAACGAAGCTCACGGAACACCAAGGCAACCACGTGAGACCAGAGTCTCACGATACAAGTACCAACATCCTGGACCTCTACGAGGTCGGGAAGGAACAACCAGGTGTCACCCCGAGAGACACCGAGAAACCACGTGAGAAGCATCGTCTCACCGCAGGCACGGCCACCTCAGACCTCCCCAAGGTCGAGGGCACACAAACAGAACCATCCTGCACCTCGGACACTCCACGAGGTCAGGGAACTACACACCACGGATGGCAACAAGGAACGACTTACAAACCAGCAGTCGAGTGTCTACACAACGTAGAGCGAGGCAGTGAGAAGGACTAGCTGGTCCGCACCGGAAGAGCGCCTTAACCACCTCAGTGACCCAGACCCAGCAAAGAGAGCTCTACAAATGACTCTACACTGTTGTCCCCACCGTTTCCCCCTTCTGCTCCAAGTTTGTGACTTGAGCACGCCCGCCACCTAGAGAACTCCCTCTACAGACGCGCGGGGCTGGGGGTCCCAGGTAATGTTAACAACCTGTCTCGCGGACAAGTCCTCAAGTGCCTAGCACCGGGCGAAAGAGAACTGGTGGGGCAACCATCATAGAAACCGCATAGCTGGCTTGTACCAAGACAAGCCCAGTAGGCACAAGCACGCACAACACCCCTTCTAGAAACCCCAAGAAGGGCCGTCGGCCAATGCCGGCACACACGGCACGAATCGAGAATTCGGAACACCACCAAACAGAACAGAAATCGTCGCTCTTCTAATAATCGATTGGCAGTCAGACAATCGATTATTAGATAGACGTGAGCCTCCTAGCACCACCACTAGGACATGACCACGAGGGTGTCACCATTGATCACTGAACGTCGGGAGGCAACGTGCCGCGCTCCCAACCAGAAGGTCCTAAGAGCAACCGTGCCCTGGGACACATGCCGACACACTAACGAGGCAATGGAAATACTCAAGGCAAGCCTGGTGCTGTCGCGCCCTCCTAGCTTGTTGCGATCTCACCGCGACGGGAAGGGAATCGCGACAAGCGCCAAGTCGCGATAAGGAAGCGGTCACCACAAAAGCCTTGTCGTGATCGGAAACCGGGTCGCTACTCGACCCTTATTGCGACGGCCAACCGCACCACGATAAGGTCACGTCTAACCAAGGCGACGCCTCCTCTCATGTCGCAAGGTGCACTACAGTCGCGACATCAGTCGTGAGGCAGACCGCCGGGATGGTACATCCCGTGGTCGCCACAACACACTACAACTACACATCCATGTGGAGGGGAGCATGGGGAAAGCGGTAAAGACATGCAAAGAACCCTGAGGGCTCCAATCCACACCAACAAGTATGGGCACAAGAGATCCCTACAGATTTTACGAAGAAGGAACCCACGAAGGGCCTTCACGACACCTTGGCCGCCTCTTCCTCGGTCCTCGCCGCTCCACCATGAGCCGCCGGCACTGCCACCGATCTCCAAACGCCAGAGAACAAGGGAAGGAGGCTTCCCACCCCAGAGAGGAGGAAGGGAAGGAAAATGGGGAAAGAAGGAAGAAGGGGCACCGGCCAAGGCTTTTAGCCTTCGGCCCCCAAGACGCGACGGGGCAGGGCATCGCTTTACCAACCTTAATGTGAAGGCCGCCACACCACGACCAGAACGCACCCCCATGGGATGCCGTGACAACCAGACGGGTCAGTCTGCCATGCCTGCCACTCTGACAAGTGTCAGATGACCAAAAATTGCAAAGCAGTCATGACCCGTTGACTGGGCGCGACAAGAACGCGATGCAGAAAGTGGTCGCAACAGGGGTGACTGTCGCGACGGGCACCTCCGTTGCGACACTAACGCATCGCCCAAGCCGGACGCGTCAGTGGCCAGTCATCCAACACACATCAGAAGAACCCAAAAAGCCCGAGATGTTACAGCATGGGTCCCACGGAGTTTGGAGTATCGTAGTGCGGACCAACTAGTCCGTTCTCACTGCCTTGCCTTACACGGTTCCTGAGCCGTGTCTGGAGGAGAGCATGAGACCATAGTCCGGCCAGACTACGGCTTGTGGTTGTGTTTGTCCACGTGTCTCACTCTGACGGGAGGGGTGACCTAGACTCGTGGTTTAGCGGTAAGATGCCGGTGGGTGGCACCTGACCACTGACTAGTAGAGGCTAGATTGTGGCTAGGGTGTGTTGTCAAGACTAGGGTTTTACCATCTTCTTGTGCATTTGGTGGCGTGCTCAGAGCACGCTTATAACGACCCTCTTTATACCGGTACGATTATACCAATCCACGTCGGTACAAAGGGCGCCGTCACAGTGGGACATTTACCAAACACTCATCAATAGGTTGAAACGTACATGAATAACAAGGAAAGTACAGTAGAAATAAAACGTAACTCTTATTCCATCATCTTTCACATATTCCACAATCTATGTAGCAATGCAAAGAAATAACAAATGTTCATATTATACATGTCGTAATGAAATACATTGTCTATAATCATTGTTTACATACTATGAAATAAAGTAAACTAAGCAACGATCTCCACAAAAGCAGCTACTCCTCACACTCAGAGTCGCTCCTCACTAAGTCCTCCTCAAGTACGGGACTCCTGTCACACCTATATGTTAAAGCATGTATGAGTCTTTCATCAAGACCCAGCAAGCAACCTAAAGATAGCATCCTTGCACATATCACATACACATACTAATCTAATTAAGAATAAGGTAAACCAATGGGACATGCTTCATATTAATAAGAAAATACATAAGAACAACCTATGACATGCTTTCTATACATAATGAATAACATGATTTCAAATTCTATTCATATCATTTCACAATTATACACCATTTAATCATGGGAATATGTACATGGTAAATAGCAAACCTAGCATGATATCTAATCATTTTCACATGCATTCATAACACTTATTCACATATTTAGCTTGCTGTTTTACTATAAAATTTGCACATTCACATGGTATCCATCTCTTAACATGCTAACACATTCACATTACACTATCACATGCTCATATTTCACATTTGCACAATTCACAAATTCACGTTTCACATATTCACACTTTTTACACTTAATTACCGTGACACATAGTCCTAACCACCATAAAGAAGGAAACACATACACATAACACATACCCGTCACCTAGGTAACACAGTGACGAATCTTGGTTAACTGCGCAGAACCGGGAGAAGCCCTCTCCACCCTAACCAGTGGTACTTGTCCACCTCCAGAATTTCATCCTAATGCCCATAGGATATCACATACACATTGAGCCTTCCCATAGGGATTTTACTACAGTACGGCTCCACAGCCTTCTATGGTAGCAGTGTCAATATCGGCACACTTTACACATTATCACTTTATCACATGGTTTACATTATTCGCATGCACTATTTAACTCATTTACCTACATCATTTAACTCATTCACAAGCTTCAGTTGACAAAATATAACATTATTGTTTCCCAGTGGTAATTAGATCATAATAGAGTCCTATCATGTTGCTAAACACTGAACTTTCACATGATTTAAATCAACATAGTCAATATGTTCTAATTACCCTTGTTAAAAGCAACTATATCCTCGAGTGTAGAACCCCATAAAATTTAATAAGTAAAAATTTTCAATAAATGGAAATAAATAATTTCCATAATATCGGAGTATTTAAACATACGTATCATTATCGTATGTGCTAAAATACATCGGAAAATTTCGTACAAATTATAAATCCACCCAAAACATTATTACTAAATGTTTCACAAAGAAATTTGTGCCAAGAAAAATCGGATTAGCCAAGTTTATAGTGTTTCGCGACTATTATCGTAATTCATGAATAAGTCGAAAAATCATTATCACATGTACTTGGATGAGTCAGAAAATTAAATAAAAATCTTATACGGACTTCAAATAATATCATCTAATCACCCACCAAGAAATTTGGGTCAATAAAAATTATTTGGACTAAGTTTAAGAGTTATTGTGACCGATTATCTAAATTAAGAAATAAGTCGGAAAATTGTTAACACGGAAATACGACGCAACCATAAATTAAAAAAAATGTTGAAGAGACTTCTAACATTATATATTAATGACCCAATATCATAATTGGGCCAATGGACATCATTTGGCCCAAAAATCAAATAAAGCAAGAAAATACATAGAAATTCGCAACTTTAAATAAGCTAAATTAGGAAGAGGTAATTAGAGTGAATTGTGAAGAGATCTTGCATTCTTGGCAACCCAAATTCATGCTTAACTAGGGTGGGAGGTTTCCTAAAGCCTCACACACTCAAATGGAGGAAGAAATGCTCAAAATAGGAAACCAATAAGCCAAAACCGCAACCCTAGTTTCCTTGTCACAATAGGATTCCTAAACACCATGGTTGCTTAAATACTCTTCACCAAACCTAGGGATGAGTTTTAGGACTTGTTGGGGTCATGTGGAGGAGCTCTTAGTGGTTGGGGAGCTGTGGATTGACCAGAAGAAGCTCATCTTCTTCCCCCTTTTCGTCTTCTACGACCAGTGCAAACCGTCACATTAGAGTCGACCAAAGGTGAGTCAAACTTAAATCCCATCATGCAAGGCTTATACCCGTGGAAAGTGTGTCAAGTCTACGTTCTAACCCAAGTGGAAAGCCCAAATTCCATGCAGTTTACATGGAGTATTAAGTGTTCTTCAAACAGTGGTCTGAAAAATGGATTTCTAAAAAATGAGACTTCATCAACCCAAAAGGTAGGTTTTCTCGGGCCAAATCTAACAAATATTATACCAATGTGTAGAGCATCAAGTATAGTTTCATGTCTAACTGGTTTCATCAAATTCAATGAGTAGATTTTGAATTATAACCGTTTTGCCAAAGTCGCCCATGTTTAGGTCTTTTCCTGTTTAAGTCAATTTATCATGCATCTCGAGGCTGTTTAAAATTATTTTAAATTCATAGTTCTCTCTTTTGTCATGTTCCAACAACTTTCATGTTGAGACTTTTGTCTGAAGAGCCCTAATATAGGAGATATAAGTGTTGCATGATTGAACCCCCCCATGGGTGCAATTTTTATGGGTTTCGATCTGACCCTGAACCGCGTCCATGCAAGTGGACGCGATTCAAGGGCCTGGTATCGTTCCCCCCCAGGGGCGACGTGATCCCATGAAAGGCATCCACATGCCCGGACGCGATTTGTGGGTTGACCAAGTCCACGCCTCACGTGGGTCTGCGCGCCGCTTGGGAGTCTGGGCCGCTCTGAAACGCGGCGTCTGACCCCGACGCGTTTCAGAGGGTTTTCCCGCCCAACTTTTTTTTTATAATAATTTTCCGTAGATGCGCCCTTATCCCCCGCCTCGATTCAATCATGAACGCGGCCATGCATGTGGACGCGATTTTGACTGTTCACTGTTTTCACCGGTCTTCGCTGTGCATTGCGTTTTAAAGTGCGTCCACTATGTTGGACGCATACTTCAGGGCTTACCCGAGGTCAGTTAAACATGGTTACAAGTGTAGAATTTGTATGTCTTAGTTCTAATCATCTCATGAGTACTATTTAATGGCTTAAAAGTGATTAACCCATTTAAAAGCTTTAATTACATGAATGCTATTTTAAGTGCTCCTCAAATGTTATGATCCATTCATGGAACTTATGATTTAATCTTCCTACTGTTCTACCATGTTTAAATGATAATTGTTATCTTAAAATCTTGCAAACCATGATTAGTTAAAGTGCATAGTTTTATTCCATGTTATATTGTTAAGTGCTTCCCGCGAGTTGACACAGATGGTTTGTGAATTGACATGCGTACATCACTACACACTTGCACATCTAGGCAGCCCTTTTCTTGGAATTTGGAAGCTCTCTAGTGAACTTTTCTCCAAGTCCTCTGTAAATCTCCTATGACATGGATTCCCACATGGCCGACGAGTTTGTTGTACCATTGAAGTTCCTAGAGGTAGCGTGCACTTCCTCTCTCATCTTGTTCTCGTGAGTGTGATTTACAATCTAGACTAAAGCCATTAATGTAAAGATTGAATTAAAGTATAAATCGTGCCGTTATGCTGCTAATTTATCTCTTGACCATTGTTATCATGATATCATCTTCAATTTACTTATTACTTGTTCTCATCATCACCATGAACATGACATTACACTTGCTTACTTATTGAAACACTGATTGGACATTATTAATGACTGTGGGTATCTACATTTAAAATTTAAGTGAGATGCTGACGGGCACGGCGAGCGTCCAAGGGCTCCAATCTAGCCCCAATGACGGAGAGCCATAAATATACTATTAACCATGGGGTATAATGATACTGGCATTGCATATGCGCTGGGAGTCGTGCGTGTCGTGTTGAATGATAGATACAATAACCACATACACGTGTCCAGGTGTATATTCTTGATGGATCTTTTCCTGGTGTACATTAGTGTCTACATGCCTGAGTAGTGTTACATGATCGTGTCGTGCGTGCTTGCGTGATATGGCCATCCTGCATTTAATGCAATTAGTGATATCTTGCGTTCTTGAAAGCTATGACATCAAGTGAAATCTTGCGTGCTTGTACAAAGTGATATTACTCGTTCTATCTTGTTATATCCTTCTAGATCTTGTTCAATCATGATCACTCTATCTAGCTTGTTCATGTATCATGTTTTAATGAGTTTTATTCGCACATGCATATCATGACATTCATCGTGCTTACCTAGTTCTAAATTGTTAAGCACTTATATCATTGCCAGCACATTGAGATATAAATTTACCTGGCTAGTTTGCTTATTCCCTACTTTTACCCAATCTAGGTGACTATGAAGTTCAACAGGAAGAGTCAGTCGAGGAGGGGAATGCGTCCGAGTGATGAGCGTTCCAAATATGAGTCTATCTATAGTTAGTTTGCTTTGAGCGTTAGATTCATGTAGTAGGAAGTGAGGTATTATGTACTTTTCTTTTATTGAGTCTTAGTCCTGTACTAGTTCTTCTGAGATGAATATGAGATTGAATACAATTTCCATTGAGTTCAATATTTGGGCCCTATGATGATGTATGTTGTTATACATTTAGTGCGTGCTAGCTAGAGGCTTATTTGCCGATTGTTCACGTCTCGGGATATCGACTGGAATTCTTTTGAATTAATAATATCCACTGTGTAATTCTCGGGACATGACAGTTTAGTTGTATCAGAGTCTTGGAATACCAAATAGGATATATGTTTAGGATTAGGGGGTACCTATGGAACCTAGGTCATGGAAATTAAATATAGTACCTGGTGAGAATGGGTAAAGACTGGGATATGATAGAATGAACAAAACACTCCTACCCATTGTCTCTTATGATTTATCTAGAGACATTAATTGGTTTCCATCCTTTTCTCAGGAACCTTCATAACTCTTACACTCAACTGCAATGGCTCGCAACCAGTGGCAAGCTATGCAAGAAACTGTGGCTGGATTGACTACGGCATTACAAAATGTGGTTCAGGCTGGAAATCAGGCTGCTGCTACTGCTAGGAATGGAGCTGGTGATTTACACCGCAACATTAGGAGTTTGAACCCCCCACGCTTCTCTAGATCACCTGATCCGGACGAGGTAGAGAACTGGGGGAAGAGATAGAAAGGATCTTCCTGAAAGATGTGTGGAATTATCTATTATGGTAATCTAGAAGGGGGGGGGGGGGGGTTGAATAGATTACTGTCAATTAAAACACTATGACCTTCTTTTAATGGAGACACAGACTTATCGATATCTCCAACATAGCTGAATTAAATTCGGACCAAGATGTGTGTGTTTGCTGTGAATAAAACAGGACAACCTATCTAGTGTGTGTAGAATCAACGTGTCTACCAATCATCTACAAGGAAGATGTAGCAAATCACTGGACACGAAGATTTAAGGGGTCGGAGTACACAACTCGTGTATCCTACGTCCACCGTCCACACACACACGCAGAAAGATTGCTTATGAGCGAGTTCAATCACTACAACACACACACCCCACGTTGTCTGATGTAAACAAACAATCAGAACAACACCACCCACACAGATCAAGCACAAGAGACGCTTGACCCACTGCCACACACACAGAGTATGAAAAGTGGTAAGAGAGAAGAGTTCAGAGTTGTAGAATCAAATCCTAAGATAGAACTCCTCAAGATGGTCATCCAGAAGAACTCCAAACTTCATCTTGATGGTGAATACTTGATGGAGAAGCTTGAACCATGGACGAACCGGCTTCAACTCCGCTTGGAAGATGAAACTTCTTCCCTCTGGATGGAGGGTTGAAGCAGAGCAACAGAAAGAAAATTTCTGTCTTGGATTTTGCTTAGGGTTTGGTTTGGTTGCTTCTTACTACAAAATTTCCTCTTTATGTTCTATATATATGGGTGTCCAAGTTAGGAGAGACATGGTAAAAGGAAACACCCAAATACGGAACATATCAAAATCGGAATTCAGATTTCTCTTGTCTGTCGACAGGTCACTGTTCATCTATCGACAGGTACTGACAGGTTTGCAATTTCCAGAGCACTGGTCTTCTGGCAAGTGTTTTTCTGTGTGTAGGTGTCGACAGGCGATTTGTGGTTGTCGACAGCTACACTTCAACTTGTGTTTCCTGAAAGGTTTCTGCCTTCCATGTGTCTAGCTGTCGACATGCATCTTTTGGGCTATCGACAGGCACTTGCTTGATGTGTGTTTCTTTGGGCTTTTGCTCTTGATTTTGATGCTTGTCTTGCATGCATTCACACCTACATTATAGAACATTATTAGAGAGATATAATAAATATGTAGATGATCAATTTGAAGTATGGTTTGATATGTTGCTTGATTTGTCAATGTCCTCATGTTACAACAATTCACTCAACATCAAGTTATATTGTTCATCGTCAAAAACATGTAATCAAAAACATCACACATGTGAACAAACATTTGCCCCCTTTTTGATGATGACACAATTTCAATTTATGCATAATGAATGGTTCTTCCCCATTTGGCAACATCCAAAAAGACAAGTCATGGACTCATGAATAGAAAGTAGGCAAACAACTGTGAATTCCATTGTATAAGCATTCAGCACACATTGTTACAAAAGTTGTTCATGACACGACTGAAAGGAATTGCGATAGAAGGAAAAACATGATGGACATTACAAACTAAGGTATCATTGACAAGACCCTGACCAAATAAAAGAGAACACTAGATAATGGACTCCTAGACTCTCTATACGTCGTCATGCCTAGATGCAGGGGGATGACGGAACTCACGAAACTCAGTAGAGAGCCTGGTGAGCCGGTGCTGAATCTGTACATGGGTGTCAGCCAATGCATCCATCCTAGTCTCAACATGATCGAACCGAACATTGAGCTGAGTAAATCAGTGGTCATTTGTTGCTGCATTTGGGTCAACTGAGCAAAGATGAACTCTCTAAGAGACTGCTCTGGAGGTGCTTGAGCTTCAGCATCATCATGAACATCATCTCCCTGAGCATCCATGGGCTCTTCTTGGGAGTCTTCATCAGCGTCATCATCAGCAAGGTCTTCTTCATCAGCTGCCTACTCCTTGCCCTTGAGATCCCTTGTCACATGGCCATCAAAAGCTTATAGCCATCCGATGTGCGATAGTAGATCAAAGGTTCTTCGTGATTTAAGATCAACCAACTCCCCTTTTGGAATATGGATGCCAATGAACAATAGGAGAGAGGTAAGGGGCAAGCATAGGGCATCGACCTTGTGGAGTTCCCGAAGCATTGCCTGATTAGGTCGATCATAAGAAGAGGCATATTGACTTGGTCAACATTAGGAAAGGAGTAGAACAAAGATTTGTGAACTTCGGTCACAAGTTCCCTACTGCCATCGTTGGGAACAATAATGGTGGTGAAAATATTATGAATAAGATGATGAAGAGGAGGAAAAGAATTTGCATTCAGCTTCAAACGATCTTGGTGGAATCGTATGGCTGCAAGTGATGATAGTGTAATACTCAAATGCAGAAGGATGATTTTGTAAGACATGAACTCCAGAATTGGGGATTTGAAAGGCACGAGTAAGAAGATTAGGGGTGATTTGTAAGGGAGTGCCTTTGACGGAGGTGTAGAGGTTACCAGAATCTGTGATCTTGAGATTGTGTAGAACTCTGTCACAGCAGTGAGAGAATACCGAAGGGGGAGTAACAGAAGGAAGTCCTGCCCTGGATGTCAAAGAGGGGTTGCAAATCGGGGAACATGTCTCCAGCGAGACAAAATCAACATAGCGAGGTTGAACAAACTTGGTGAAGGTGCCTTGAACTTTGATCAGTTGCAGATTCTGAGGGATGATGAGTTCTGGCAACTCATGATCATCTGATCTTTGTGCAGTGCTCGACAGGAGCCTTGGAGCCCTCGCTGGCTTTTAGAGAGAGGGGACGGCGACGAGAAGCAAGGCGTTTCTCCTTGGGAGCATGAGGAAGAGGGCGGAGTGGAGACAAACTCGGAAAAGAGAAGGAGACAGGAAGATGAGAGAAGCCAGGAAAGACCGAAATCGAGGTCTGGCACCCTGGAGAAGAAAGGTTGGGGTTGAGAGAGAAAGGAGAAGGTGTTTTGGAAGGAGGGAGAGGAATAGGAGGTGTGGGTTCCCTTTTAAAGAGTGTGGGTAAGAGTTTTGAAAGGGAAGGGAGCCACAAATCCGGCGAAAGGGCGCGCCGGTTGGGCGTCTTAACGGCCCTGGCCGTCGGCTGTCGACAGGTGACTGTGCATCTGTCGATAGGCACACTCAGAAATTGCCAGATCATAGTTTTGACAGAATTTTTGCTGTGCAATGAGCGTCCAAAGAGAATATAAGGTGGAAAATAGGTATATACACATTATAAAATGTCATACCCACTAATATAAGACACATCATAAATCTACAATGGTTGTAACATAATACCCTAGGAGTCACAAGTTGGAGCATTAAGAAGACATTATACGTAAGCATAGGAAAATAAGGTAACCCTTTGAACAAGACCATTGTAGGGAAGCATATTTCCTAGTGGGTGATGGTCAGATGGTATATGAAAATGATGTCCACATGAGGAGTAACCATAAACAACAAAGTGCCCGTGATTTGAGAAAAATGGAGGCCTCCACTATTTCTTCTTTGCATTATTTCTTTTCTCAATTAATGTGGGGAAAAGTAGTAATTACGATCACTTCACCTTTTGACTATTATGTACTTTTCTTTTATTGAGTCTTAGTTTTGTACTAGTTCTTCTGAGATGAATATGAGATTTGAATACAATTTCTATTGAGTTCAATATTTGGGCCAGATGATGATGTATGTTGTTATACATTTAGTGCATGCTAGCTAGAGGCTTATTTACCGATTGTTCACGTCTTGGGATATGGACTCGAATTATTTCGATAATAATATATACTGCGTAATTTTTGGGACATGACATCAAGTGTCAAAACTGTGTCAAATTTTTATCACAGACCTCTTATAGATAGTATATCACATGTCTAATTTTGATATTTTCAAAATGTAAAACTAATTTTAACACTTTAAACAGATTTCATGTAGAATTATCAAGAATTTCTCTTTAGCATGGTTCACAGTAAAACAGTCGTACCTAATAATTCTAAAACTTGAAAACATAAATCATAAGATCATGGAAATTTTCTAAAACCCTAACCTACAACAATTCCATTTATTCAGAATTTAACATAGTAAAATCATGCTCATTTCCGTAATACAGAAATTATATTAAATAACTTGCACAGAAATTCGACATACCCACATGATATGATCTAGTGACTATACCTGACCAAACATAAATTTCACAGCATATACAAACAACTAGAAGATCAAAATCATCACATAGTCATGATACATGAGGTTCTATGAAAAATAGAAGAACTCGGCGTCAAGGGTCTTGCCGCCAACATGGGTTAATGGCACACGATGTTGCTACCAACTCAAGATCTTGTTAGCAGAAATCTTGCCGTCAAGTTCCTGTCTACAGAAACTGCAGACTGAACTCCAAAAACATTGAGAATTGGTGGTTCCAGGACGCGAGATAAAATCCAAAAAAATCCTGAGACCGAAAGGACAGGTGTAGGGATGAGACCCCGCGATTACTTGCCTGAAATACAATCTTTAAGGGTTTAATTTGGTCGAAGAATCCCTCCTTGGCCAAGCCAAGAAGGTGAGTTTCTCCTCCTAGATCCGGTCTTCTTGCTGATGTAGATCGATCACCAGAGTCGTGGATGATTCCTCAATCCAAGGTGCACCTCCCAGTCGAAGAAGATCGCTAGATGAGGCACAAACTCGCTGGATGAAGCTTGCACAACAACTAGTTTTTCACACCTAAAACCCTAGGTTTTCCTTGAGCGAAAAGACCTATTCTGAGCAAAAGCGTAGATTAGGTTTCCTACCATTGGAGGTGGGTTTCCTAATCATGAAGGACAAATGCAGCCGTTCCAGATCTGGAATCGAAACAGAAACGGCGAAGTAAATGGCCACATTGCTGCCATTTACAGGAAGTCAGCGTCCATCGATCTGGATGTCAACATGAAGTCAACGGCACATGGTTGTCGTCAACCGACCCTTAACGTCAATGATGTTGACGTTAACAGGGATTTCGGGCAGAAACACAGAAATATCTATAAACATACATACACACATTAACACATACAATATGTACAACATTATTTAAATACAATATGCATAATTAATAATACAATATGCATAATTAATAAATATAATATGTATAGAAATAAACATGTATTACATATGCATATAAGTAAATAAATAAACATGCTATTTACAACAATTATCATATGCATATATATAAACATAACTTGAACAATGTTCAAGGGCCTTACACCCTCTCCCCCAAAGAAAACTTAATCCTCGAAGTTAGAATGAAAATACTAACCAAACAAATGGGGATACTTCTTCTTCATGGCATCCTCAAGCTCCCATGTAGTCTCCTCCCGGGACAAGTTCCTCCATAACACCTTCATGGACGCAATGCTCTTGTTCATGAGGTGTTGAACCTTCTGGTCTACGATAGCTACTGGTTGCTCTACATATGACAACTCTGGCTAAATCTCCACTGTCTCATGACTAATAACATGCGATGGATCTCGCACATACTTCCTGAGCATAGATACGTGGAAGACTCGGTGAACACTAGCTAACGTTGGGGGTAAAGCTAACTCATATGCCACGCTGCCCATACGCCTGATAATCTTAAACGGGCAAATGAATCTAGGGCTCAACTTGCTATGCCTGCCAAACCTGACAATGCCTCGGGTTGGCGAAACCTTAAGAAACTACGCTCGCCAACCTCCAAATCCAAATCCTTCCTTCTGTTGTCGACATAATTCTCTTGCATATCCTGCGCCGCAACAAGCCTCTCCCTGATAAGTTGAAACTTATCCGAAGTCTCCTGCACCAACTCCGAACCAATCAACTGCCTATAGCTTGTCTCCTCCCAGTATAAAGGAGATCTACAAGGCCGCCCATACAAAGCCTCAAACGGAGCCATGCAAATGCTCGCATGAAAACTATTGTTGTAGGCGAACTCCACAAGAGGTAGATGACGCTCTCAATCACCCTTCCAATCAAGCACGCACGCTCTCAACATATCATTGAGTGTCTGGATAGTCCTCTCAGACTGGCCATCTGCTTGGGGATGGAATCCCGAACTAAGCTTCAATTGGGAACCCAACGCATCCTGAAGACCCTGCCACAGCCTCGAAGTAAACCTCATATCTCGGTCAGAAATAATGGTACCGACATACAGCCAAGCCAAACTCTCCACGGACTGCTTCTCTTCATAGGCAAGAATGCGTCGTCTTGGAGAAATGATCTACAATCACCACAAATCGAGTCATTTCCCTTAGCTGACCTGGGCAAACCCATCACAAAATCCATAGTGATTGCCTCCCACTTCCATACTAGTATCTCCATCTTCTGCATAAGGCCCGATAGTCGCTGACCCTCGGCCTACACCTGCTAACATACTAAGCACCTGGACATGAACTCGGCCACATCCTTCTTCATACCAGACCACCAGAAAGATCTCTTCATGTCCTGGTACATCTTGGTGTTGCCTGGATGAATAGAGAATCTCGAACTGTGAGCTTCTGCAAGAACATGCTCACGGACATCCACAACATCTGGAACACAAACTCAGTGCTGTAATCTAATAATGTCGTCCTCATCACGAGCAATGTCTGCCTTGCCCACCATCTCCTGAAGCCTAGGATCAGCTCTCTGCTGCTCAATCACCTCATCCAGAACTGTGGATTGGATAGTCAACTGAGCACGAATGCCTGACACAACTACGGCTCTAAATCAATCATCACACATGCTACATCCTCAAGCATCTTCCAATCCTGCGGAAGCAAAGACTCTTCCTGGTGAGAGCATCCGCTATGACATTCGCCTTCCCTGGATGGTACTGAAGCTCGAAGTCGTAGTCCTTAAGGAATTCAATCCACCTCCTCTGCCACAGGTTCAACTCCTTCTGAGAAAAGAGATATCTCAGACTCTTGTGGTTAGTGAACACCTCAAACTTGACACCATAGAGATAGTGCCTCCAGATCTTCAATTCATGAACCACTGCCGCAAGCTCCAAATCATGGGTAGGATAGTTACGCTCATGCTCCTTAGCTGACGAGAAGCATATGCACTACTTACATGCTACATTAATACATAACCAAGACCAATCTGAGAAGCATCTGAGTAGATGGCAAAACCCTCTGCACCACTAGGCAAGATCAACACAAGTGCAGATGTAAGCTTCATCTTCAACAACTGAAAACTACTCTCCCAATCCTCTAAACACAAACTTCACAGCCTTTCTGGTTAGCTTAGCAAAGTGCAGGCAGCGATAGATGCAAAACCCTCATTAAATCACCTGTAATAGCCTGCTAAACCAAGGAAACTCCGAATCTTTGATGCTGTCCTTGGCGTCTCCCACTCCAACATTGCCTGGACCTTTGCCGGAACCAGCACCTGAGATAACATGCCCAAGGAAATGTACTTTGCGCATCCAAAAATCGCACTTTCTGAACTTGGCATACAGCTTGTGCTCTCGGAGAACCTCCAGAACAACCCTCAAATGCTCATGGTGTGTAGCCTCATCAGGAGAATAGACTAACACATCGTCAATGAACACCACTACAAAGCTATCCAGATATGGTCTAAACACCCTGTTCATGAGATCCATGAACGCTGCAGGACGTTGGTTAAACCAAATGGACGCATAAGAAACTCATAATGCGCATAACGAGTCCTGAAAGATGTCTTCGACACGTCCTCACTCTTAATCCCCAACTGATGATAGCCGGACTGCAGATCAATCTTAGAGAACATCGATGCATTTTGCAGCTGATCAAATAAACATCTATGCGAGGCAAAGGATACTAGTTCTTCACGGTCACCTGTTTGAGCTTCTGTAATCAATGCACAACCTGAGGGAACCATCCATCTTCTTCACGAATAATACAGGTGCGCCCCATGGTGACACACTAGGGCATATGAATCCCTTGCCCAGCAAATCCTGCAATTGCTTCCTCAGCTCTGCTAACTCGCAGGTGCCATCCGATATGGAGCCTTAAGGATAGGAGAGGTACCATAAAGCAACTCTATAGTGAACTCTATCTCCCTAGCCAGTGGCAATCCAGACAAATCATCAGGAAACATGTCGGAAACTCTTGCACTACCTCAATCTCCTCAAGGGTCAGTGACTGATCAACCTTTGGCACTAAGATCACGCTTGCAAGAAATGCATCACAACCCTTGTTCACCATCCTCATCATCTTCATGGCGGAGATCACAAACCTTCCCGCTAAGTTCCTTGGCAACGAATGTGAAAACTCATCCTCACTAGGAATACGAAAAGTAATCTTCTTCCCTCTATAATCCACCAAGGCATAGTGCTCCTCAAGCCAATCCAGAGCTAGAATGACATCATAGTCCTTCATCTTGAGCAAATAGAAGCACCAACAAAGCCTCGGTCCTCAATACACACTAGTAAAGACGGAAAAACTTCTAGTCGATACCGTACCTGTTGGTGTATGCACAAATAAAGGGACTTCTAACTCTTCATCCTCCACTCTGACTCTGCCACTAATTGCTTGACAAAACGCTAGAAAACGAACGAGTGTGTGGCACCGTATCAAACCAAACCTGAGCATGCACACCCATGACTAAGACCGCACCTTATGTGACGTTCTCATCCTGCTCTACATCCTCTCGTGCTAGAGCAAACACTCAAGCTTGGGCTTGAGGCCTTCCTGGTCTCCCTGACACTTGCGTTGCTGTCGCTACCGCTGCTGGGGCTAGCGCTCCACACTGAACACCCTGCTGAAGTCTAGGGTAATCCCGGATCTGGTGCTCGATGCTGCCACACTTGAGACACTTCCCTACCAACTTCCAACACTCGGTGCCTCTATGTGCTCTCCGCAGTGAGGACACATCTTCTTATCACTGGGCCTAAAGCCGGGGGACTACGGTGTAACTGCCTGCTGACTCGATGCCGCTGGATGCTACGGTGACAGGTACACAACCTTCTTCTATCCTGCCTATGGAAAGGTGGCATGGACCTCTTCTGCGATGCCTTCTTCTCGTAGAGATACTGATCCATGTCGCTCTCCTGCCTACATGCTGCGCTGAGAGCTTCGTCCAAGGTGCAGTTGTCAAATGCCACAAGCCTCGACCTCAGTGATGGCTTAAGCCCCATCATGAATTCTTTGCTTTCCTGCACTCATCAACATTTATATGGGGAGCATATTTGGATAGTTCGAAGAACCTGGCCTCATACTCTAGAACCATCATGGAGCCCTGAGTGAGAGAGAGAAACTCCTACTCCATCTTGTCCTGGATGTGCTCAGGGATGAACTTGGCCCGAAAAACTCTTGTAAACTCGGCCCGAGTCACCTCAATCGTGCCATCCTCATACCTGGTACGTAGTACAGAGGCTCACCACACATCGGCTCTCTCTTGTAAAACATAACCCATAAGCACCAATCTAGACGAAACCCAAACTAACATAAGTACATAAATATATTTTAAGTACCTGTAGCATGTAGGTGGCCAAGCTAACTTTATCTTCCTCTGCACACTGATGGCTCAGAAGATCTTCTCTACTTCCCTCATCTAGCTCTCCGCTAAGAGGGGCTGACTCTCTCCCTTAAAAGAAGGCAGAGCCATCCTCTTGAACCTCTCCATGATGGATATACTACCCTGGCCATGCTCTTGGGGAACTGGAGCTGGAGCCTGAGCCTGAGACAACAAGCAATATATAAGCAACATAACAATCATGCATTTAAAAAAAAGGCTACTCCTATTTAAGAATTCTAACCTGAGCTTGTAGCTGAGCCTGCAGTGCCGCCTAAGTGTGCGCCTGAGTCTGCATTGCTTGAATCAGGCCTTGCATGAACACGCCATAATCCATAGGTGGTGGTGGAGGAAGTACAGTAGGACCCTGGGGTGCTGGGGCCTACTGCTCACCCCTCTCCACACGCCTCTGCTCATCCTCCCTATCCTGAATACCGAGCCTACCACGGCTGACCATAGCCTGAAAAATAATTAACCTAGTTAGAAACTAAGTTATTTAATCCTAACCATTTTCCTAACTATCTTTCATTCATTATTAGTTATTTTCCACAATATGGACTAATTTTATAAAGACTTTGCAATATTGTGAAGATGATGGTTTATTCATGTACAATCTCAACCTTGGTCTCTGATACCAATCTCTGTAATGACCTCTTTATGCCTCTACGATTATATCAATCCACGTCAGTACAAAGGGTGCTGTCACAGTGGGACATTTACCCAACACTAAACAATAGGTTGAGATGTACATGAATAACAAGGAAAGTACAACGGAAATAAATGTAACTCTTATTCCATCATCTTTCACATATTCCACAATCTATATATAATGCAAAGAAATAACAAATGTCCACATCATACATGTCCAAATGAAATACATTCTACATAATCATTGTACACATACTATGAAACAAAGTAAACTAAGCAACGATCTCCACAAAAGCAGCTACTCCTCACGCTCGGAGTTGCTCCTCACTAAGTCCTCCTCAAGTACGGGGACTCCTGTCTCACCTGTATGTTAAAGCAAGTATGAGTCCTTCAACAAGACCCAGCAAGAAACCTAAAGATAGCATCCTTACACATATCACATGCACATAATAATCTAATTAACAATAAGGTAAACCTATGGCACATGCTCATATTAATTAAGCAAATACATAAGAACAACCTATGACATGCTTTTTATACATGTGAATACATGATTCATGGTTTCAAATTCTATTCATATCATTTCACAATTATACACCATTTAATCATGGGAATATGTACATGGTAAATAGCAAAACCTAGCATGTTATCTAATCATTTTCACCTGCATTCATAACACTTATTCACATGTTTAGCTTGTTGTTTTAATATAAAATTTACACATTCACATGGTATCACATCTATTCACATGCTAACACATTCACATTACACTATCACATGCTATGTTTCACATTTGCACAATTCACAAATTCACATTTCACATATTCACACTTTTTACACTTAATTGTCGTGACGCATAGTCCTAACCACCATAAAGAAGGACACACATACCCATCACCTAGGCAATGCAGTGACGAATCTTGGTTAATTGTGCAAAATCGAGAGAAGCTCTCTCCACCCTAACCAGTGGTACTTGTCCACCTCTAGGATTTCCTCCTAATGCCTATAGAATATCACATACACATTGAGCCTTCCCATAGGAACTTTACTGCAGTATGGCTCCACAACCTTCTATGGTAGCAGTGTCAATATCGACACACTTTACACATTATCACTTTATCACATGGTTTACATTATTCGCAGCACTATTTTACTCATTTACATGCATCATTTAACTCATTCACATGCATCAGTTTACAGAATATAACATTACTATTTCACAGTGGTAACTAGATCATAATAGAGTCCTATCATGCTACTAAACAATGAACTTTCACATGATTTAAATCAACATACTCAATATGGTCTAATTACCCTTGTTAAAAGCAACTATATCCATGAGTGTCAAAACAATGTCAAATTTTTATCACATACCTCTTATAGATAGTATGTCACATGTCTAATTTTTCATATTTTTAGGACTATAAAACTAATTTTAAACTTTAAACAGATTTCATTTAGAATTATCAAGAATTTCACTTTAGCATGGTTCACAGTAAAATTGATGTACCTAATAGTTCTAAAACTTGAAACCAGAAACCATAAGATCATAAATTTTCTAAAACCCTAACCTACAACAATTCCATTATTCAGAATTTAACATAGTAAAATCATGCTCGTTTCCGTAATACATAAATTATATAAATAAAACTATAAACAGAATTTCGACATACCCTCATGATATGATCTATTGACCATACCTGACCAAACATAAAATTCACAGCATATACAAACAACTAGAAGATCAAAATTCATCACATAGTCATGATACTTGAGGTTTTGTGAAAAACAAAAGAACTCGCCGTCAAGGGTCTTGCCGCCAACATGGGTTAACAGCACACGATGTTGCCGCCAACTCAAGATCTTGACGGCAACAATCTTGCCGTCAAGATCCTATCTACAGAAAGTGCAGACTGAACTCAAAAAACAGTGACAATGGGGGTTCTAGGACACGAGATAAAATCCAGAAAAATCCTGAGACCTAAAGGACATGTGTGGAGATGAGACCCGTCGATTAATTGCCTGAAATAAAATTTTAAGGGTTTAATTTGGTCGAAGAAGCCCTCCTCGGCCAAGCCAAGAAGGTGAGGTTTCTCCTCCTAGATCCGGTCTTTCTGCTGATGTAGATCGATCATCAGAGTCAGGGATGATTCCTCAATCCAAGGTGCACTTCCCAGTCGAAGAAGATCGCCAGATGAGGCACAAAATCACCAGATGAAGCTTGCACAACAGCTGGTTTTTGTCACCCAAAACCCTAGGTATTCCTTTGAGCAAAAGACCTATTCTGAGCGAAAGCTAGGTGTTTTATAGGGCTAATGGGTTTAGGATATGCGTAGATTAGTTTTCCTATCATTGGAGGTGGGTTTCCTAATCAAGAACGCGAGAAACGTAGCCATTTCTAGATGTAGAATCACAACAGAATGGAGAAGTAAACGGCCACATTGCTGCCGTTTATATGAAGTTAGCGTCCATCAATCTGGACGTCAACATGAAGTCAACGGTACACTAGTTGCCGTCAACCTTCCCTTAATGTCAATTGATGTTGACATTAATAGAGATTTCGGGCAGAAACACAGAAATGTCTATAAACATACATACACACATTAACACATACAATATGTACAACATATTTAAATACAATATGCACAATTAATAAATATAATATGTACAAAAATAAACATGTATATACATATGCACATAAGTAAATAAATAAACATACTATTTACAACAATTATCATATGCATATATATACATAACATGAACAAAGTTTGAGGGCCTTACAACGCTTATCGAGGTTGTTGTCTAGACGAGGGCTTTACCTTCTATTGTGAAGTTTAGTGACGTGCTCGTAGTGTGCTTACTAAGGTTGAGACCGTGTGTAGTTGTGCCGAGTGGCGGTACTTGTAGACCCACGTACTTCTCGTTTACTACTTCAGTACTTGCACAATTATTATTTTATTATATTCCTACTCAGTTGGTAGTGTGTTTACTTGAGTTACCACCGCATTTTTGCTTGGTGTAGTTGGCTTAGTTGCTTTAGTACTACTGTTCTTCTTGCCTAGATGCTACATTGTTTTTGTTTCCGCTGTTCGAACCGGTAAGCGGTTGGGTTCCCTACTGAGCTTCGTTCGCGAAGCTCATCCCCCTTACTTCCTTCTAGGTTGAGTTCGTGGGAGCCGATGCTAGTGCTCAACGGTCAACGTTGTGCCGCTTCTTGTTAGTAGCGTTAGAAATGGTCAGTATTTCATTTTTGCACTTGAATTATTATCTGAGACATTGTGTATATTTTATTTTCCACTATGTATTTCTTAATTGCTTAGCTATTGAAACTTGTTGTATCTCACTAGACATATTTCTTAACCCTTTTGGGTCTTCAGATCCGTGGGTGGCGGTCCAAGGGTCAAGTACTTGGAGGGTTTTAGGTATTAGATTCAGGGTCGTTACAGAACCAGTGAAGCGGTGTTCTACACGACCGACCATATAATGCCTCATACAGTGCCATTCCAATGCTATTGTGATAGTTGTTATTATACGCAAACACTACCATCGGAAGGCGCAACTCCCGCATGCCACCCCAGTCCAAACAACACGCTCTCAACATGTCCTCTAGTGTCTGAATAGTCCTCTCTGACTGGCCATCTGTCAGCGGGTGGTACGTTGAACTCATTCTTAACACTGTGCCAAGGGCTCTCTGCAAACTGTGCCAAAACCCTGAAGTGAACCTCAAATCTCTGTGGGAAACAATAGAAATTGGGGTCCCGTGTAACAGAACAACTTGGTCCACGTATAATTTGGCAAGTCTATCCACTGACAAAGACATCATAACTAGAAGATAGTGTGTTGTCTTGGTCAACCTGTCAACAATCACCTAAATGCCATCATGCCTCTGCTGAGAATGAGGTAAACCAACCACAATGTTCTTGTGATGTCGTCCCATTTCCACTCCGGAATGGGCAACAACTGCAGCTCACCACCAGGACGTTGATGCTCTGCCTTCACCTACTGACAGGTAGGCAATGAGCGACAAACTCTGCCACACTCCTCTTCATCCCAGGACACCAGAAGAACCTTTTTCAGTTATGATACATCTTGGTAGAACCAGGATGAAAAACATACCTCGACCTATGTGCCTCTACCAACAGCACTTACCGTGCATCGCAAGGAACGTACAATCTGCCACTAAACCTGACCTCACTTTCATCATCCAGCTCACCTCTGGCATCTACAAAACATCAAGTAACTCAGTATCTACCTTGTTCTTCCAGCACATGACGGTAAACAATGGATGAATTGACAAACTGGTCATCACGGCACGCTCTCTATACTCAAAAGATAGAAAACTCCAGAGTAAGGTCCTTAAACAGTCTCCACTCTTTGACCAACAACGAACTCAGACGAACTCATCTGCTCAAGCGTCTACCACGACGTTAGCCCTCCTCGGTGATAGGAGAGGATAAGGTCGTAATCCTTCAATACTCCATCCACCTTAGCTTCCTCAAGTTCAAATCCTTTTGGGTAAAGATGTACTGCAAATTCTGGTGATATGTTAAAACATCAAATGCCTCACCGTACAAATAGTGACTCCACAACTTCAGAGTGAACACCACATGTGCCAACTCTAAGTCATGTGTAGGGTAGTTCTCCTCATGCTTCTTCAAATGCTTAGAAGCATAGGCGACGACCCCACCATGTTGCATCACACTGCACCCAAACCTGATCTCAAGCCTTGTTGTACACCATAAAAACTTCGATGCCTGATGGTAAGACCAACACTGACGCTAAAGTCAACCTCTCCTTCAGCTCTTGAAAATACAGCTCACATTCTTATGTCGAAGAAAACCTTGTCTTGAGTTTGGTCAGTCGAGTCAACGGCTTTGCTATCCTAGAAAAGTCTTGAATAAATCTCCTGTAGTAGCCTGCCAAGCCCAAAAAGATGCGAACCTCTATCAGTGTAGTGGGCTGCTCCCAAGACAACACTACCTCTACCATGGCAGGGTCCACTACCACTCTAGAACCTGAGATCACGTCACTGAGAAAGTGAACCTCCTTTAGCCAAATTTGCACTTATCGAATTGGCATAAAGTTGGTGACTCCGCAACATCTCCAACACAATCCACAGATGCTCCTCATGCTACTCCTTAGAAGCTAAGTAGACCAAAATGTCATCTACGAAGATGACCACAAACCTGTCCAAGACCTCACTAAACACCCTATGCTGTAGGATCGAATAGGTGGATGGATCAGATCTAGAAGGGGGGGTTGAATAGATTTGCAATGGAAACTAAAACAATTTAAAAATTACATCGATTTAAGATATCTATTCAAATAAAACCCCACTAAACAGATGCAATATGTGTGATTAGTGTGTGTGAGCAAATCAATAAGTAGTGTGAGCGAAATCCCTATGCATGCATCTAGCGCAATACAAAGTCAAACCACATTCCACTACACAGAGGATTTTTAGGTGGTTCGGAAATCACCTCTAGTGACTCCTACGTCCACCCTCACACAGTAAGGCCACACTACTCAAAACCTTAAGTACAACACACACTGGAGCACAACGACTCCAGAACACCCTTGAGCACGACGACTCAAGACACAACCGGAGTACGATGACTCCAACCCTTTAGTACAACGACTCAAAGAAAACTCAAGAGATAGGCACAACGACTACTGCAAAAACCACTTATGAGTACGACGACTCACATGCACATGAGCACAACGGCTCCCAACCTTTGGACCGCGAAGGATCCAAGTTCTACTAGAACAATCTCAAATAGAGAATAGATCCTCTAGCCCGATCTATCTCAACACAATGATAAAAATAGAACTGACAAATTAAGTGATCTGTGTATATGACATACACACATCACACAATAAAAAACTGGATGAACACTCCAAGAAAAAATAATGATAAGATGTGACTTGGATGTTCCTCGATGAAGAAAACTTGCAGAAGCTTGGATTGAAGACGCTTGAAGGAATTCAATAGAGTTCTTCTTCAATCCACGATGCTCTACTTCAGTGGCATCCGGATTGCCATTCTTCTTCTTCCTTTGCTGCTCTTTTGATCCTCAATATGATGGTGCTGCTCTGCTCCCTTTCTGGATGCAGATACTTTATCCTCTCCCCTTGTCTCTTTCTCTATTCTTCACGTTCTACTTCTAAACAGCACTGCTCATCTCCCCTTCTGGACGCAGACTCCCTTTTTTCCCTTTTTGCAGCCGCCACAACCACACCCTTTTCTGGAGATGTCTAGTCTCTCTCTCTTGGAGTAGAAGAATCATGGGTATTATAGCCCCATGTGACCATGGTGCCCTTGGGGTGCGTGGGCATCCAGATTGCCATTCTTCTTCTTCCTTTGACATGTGGCATCCGGATTGTCAAATCCCTTGATTTCGAAGCAGCCACATGTCCAAAAATTAAGTTCTCATTTTTTTTAGCTTCAGTCGAAGTGTGTCGACACATAGGCAGACTGTGTCGCACCACTGGCTTCAACTGTTCTGACTACTTCCTGGGACAGTCAGCTAGTGTCGACACACAGGTGGACTGTGTCGACACCACTGGTTTTCTCTCAGAACATGCTTCTAGGACAGTCAGCCTTGTTCGACACACAGGTGGACTATGTTGACACCACTGTGACAAATTGTGTATACCTGAAAATATAAAGTGTAAACCATTAATACAAGACATTATCATTAAAATGTGAGATATTAAACATCCAATATGTTGTTTAAGCATTGTTGTGATAGTATAAAATGTATAACATGTTCAATATGGCATCATCAAAATCAAGGTATGAGTGATGTTCATTGGTCATCTTAAAATACAACTTTAGGAAATTTCAAAACACACTCAACCCAACATTCTCCCCCTTTTGATAATGACAAAATATATGCACAATCTCCCAATAGCCTGACTCCCTTGACTGTAATAACTCCCCTTGACTATATTCACCCTTTGAACTTTCTCCCATACGAAACATACTCCCTTTTAATAACTTTCTCCCCTATTTTGACATCATCAAAAAGATAGATAAGAGAGAGAAACAAAGATTGTTGGAGATCAAGAATGAAATGTACGAAATGAATTGTAAAAAATAATCAAAATAAGTGAGGCAAAGTGATATTGTCAAATGAGAGAATTATGTGCTTTTGTTATTGTGCAATAATGTTTAATCACAAAGACACACTCAACACAAGGTATTGCAAGATATAATGATCTGAATGTAGTCAAAATAATGATGCAAATGTGAAGTAAAGTGACATATATGAGTGAGCAGAAGTATTTAACAAGACGAATGTTAGGAGCTTTAATTTTAAGACAATATAGATTAATAGTCTAAACACAGTATGCATGAACTTTAGTAAGGTCTTAAGCTTTTTCTATCCTGTCAATTTGAATTTCCTTTCATTTTAGCTGGGAAAGAATAAAAGAATAAATTAGTTAAATCTCACATTTCAGTGCAAGAGATCACATTGATCTGATGCAAGACCTCCTGATTACTCAGTGGTTTAACTTTCATTATCTTATACAGAGTTGAAAATTTTGATTTCCACTTTTGACTCGAGACAAATCACTTTTTAGGTGAGATGCCGGTTACTCAATGGTTCAAGAATTTGCATTGCTCTGTTTGTATCTTTCCAAATTGTTGATCATTTTCTTTTGTTGTTTTGCAGGAATATGTTTGCTTTAACTAGAAAAGTCATGACTACGAATTTACAAAAAGTATTCTTAACATGTGGTAAAAATGAAGCTTAAACATGCACATGTTAATTAATAAGCTACTCATGTGCCTACAAGTGTTTTGCAAGTCATTTTAAAGACATTCAGTAATAAGATTGCACAACCTTGAAATGAAAACGAATCTTTGAAATTAAACTAAATGCACAATGATTTTAATTTGAGTATATTTAATCTCTCACAAAAATAGCACAATAACTCAAAAATTCTAATATTGGGGCTCGAAATGGTCAACAATTGTCAAGAGAATGAGTAAAGAGTTGACAGTGAGCACAATTCTGATACTAAAAGATTCCCTTTCATATAGCTCCCCCTCTCAATGTAAACATGAAGATTATTGAAGAAGGAACAATTCATGAAATGAAAGTAGAATCATCAAGAATGATTTAGAAAAAACAGGCTCCCTCTTACAAATTGCATAAAAAGAAGGCTCTTGATACTTGGCGGAGACTTATACTCACGCATAGTGAAAGTGTCCAGACAAGCTTGACTTGCCTTTCTTCAAGTCACTATTTAATATACCAAGAATTTCAATGTAGTGTGAGAAGCCTTCATTCTGGATGAAGCAATATCCAAAGATTTTCAAAGAATCTGTCGACAACTGGATCTCATGTGTCGACAGTTATAGAAGTAGCAGACTCAATGTTGTCAGAATAACTTTCAAGAAAGAGCAGCAGTGAACAACTAGTGTCGGCACATGTGCACTATGTGTCGACCTGATCATGATAAAAAAGAATTGGTGTCGACACAAGAGAAGATGTGTGTTGACCAGAGCATGATCAAATTCAAGTTTCTGAACTTTTCAAGTTCCAACAAGTTTTAACAATTATTTGCAGTATTTTTATGAGCATTTTGTACTTCCCAAATTTACTCCCCCTAACATGTGCATGGAATGAAAAAAAAAACAAATCAATTCACACATGATATGCATACAATTAGCTTATGCATAACATGCATTTTAGTACTTGGCGGAGTATTTTACTCATATATAATGATAGTTTCCAAACAAGCATAACTTGTTTTTCCACATGTCATCATTTGATATACCAAGAAGTAAAAAAAAAAAGAAGATATGCATAAGGAGTCATGGGCACAAACAAACAAACATGATTTCAATTGTTATGACATAAATTTCTTGTTGGAAGCAGCATTGAAACACATATCTCATTGTTAATATAAAAATTAAACATTCATTTCAATTCAGACAATTTACATTTGAAATGATAAAGAAATTTTACCTGAACAGCCTTCATTTCTTTTTCAAAGATTTTACCAGTGTTCTCCATCATTTCTTGCCTTGCACAGCCAATATCTTGAATCTATTTTCAACGTATGGCTGCAAGACTCCTCGCTTGCTGATCAAGCTGGTTTTGGGACCCACACTGGTTTGGGTCCTACAATGAATCAATGTTAGAGTGCAATAAAGATTTTTGAATCCAAAATCTTTTTTTTTTGGTATGGATGCATTTCTTCATTGATAGACCTATATTTTCTTTTTGCCTTGCTCAATGCATTTATCTTTTCATGAAGTTTTCTAATTTTTGGATTTTTATATAAGCAGAAACGAAATGATTTTGTGCAGCATTTCAATGCCTATACATATGGAATTTCTGAACATTTTCAGTATGAACACGATATTTATTCCTATCTGTATGTGTAACGACCCTCTTTATATCGTTACGGTTCCACCACCCCCCACGTCGATATAGAAAGCATCGCCACAGTGGGACATTTACCCAACACTAGTACAATAGGCTGAAACATACACAAATATATATATCTCATGACAGCGGAATTAAAGAACTGAAAAGAAGTCTTATTCCATCATCCACATTCTATTCACAGTCCGTATAGTAGAAAAGAGAGCTAACTATTCATAACTGAAATAAAATAAATACATTGTCCACATGAGACTACGCAGAGTCTTTATTACATATTATGAAGTAATGAAAAGTACAATGCTAAATCCACATCTCTCCTACTCTCGCTCTGAGTCGCTCCTAACGATCTCTCGGAAGAAGTTGAAACGTCTGCACCTGTACGCCGAAGCAAGAATGAGTTCAAAAGAACTCAACAAGTAACACCAAGCACACTAAACATGCATGCATCAAGTAATCTCCATATCCTTATGCACATCATTTACACATAATGCATGGAAGTGACAGTTTTTCAAACAGAAGTCTATTCATGATTTCTACTATTTTACACATGGGATTTAGTTTTATACACAATAAACTAATCCTATCACATGCTTTCTACACTTTTCAATATGCTAAACTGATTTCATTCAATCATTCATATGCCACATGTTGATCATTTTACACATAAATTTACACATTTCATAACAACTAATTTAACATGAATTCTAAGATAATTTTTCATATAGTTAACACATTTGTATTAGTGAAAAGCTCGCTGTTTTACTACTATCATGTCACATTCACAAGAAACTTATTATTTTTGCATGTTTTCATAAAAATTTCATGAACACATATTCACTTACACAGGTTCACAATTTACACATTTTCTCTCACTTAAACACATTTTCACTTTTCCTTAATGCCGTGACACATAGCCCAAACCACTTTAGAAGGACACACACTAATCACATCACATATCAATCACCTAGGCATTCCAGTGATTAATCTTAGTTACTGCGCAGAACCGGGAGAAGCACTCTGCACCCTAACCAGCGATACTTGTTCGCCTCCAGGATTAATCCCAATGCCCATGGGACATCACACACTTTGAACTTTCCCGTGGGGACTTACCACAGTACAGTTCCAAGCCCTTTAAGGTAGCAGTGTGACGACCCTCATTATACCGGTACGGTTATACCAACCACGTCGGTATAGTAAAGGTTATCACAGTGGGACATTTACCCAAACACTATCACATGATTGAGATATACACAATATAGACACAGAGTCGCGGAAGTAAAGGACTAACTGTCATCACATTTCATCATCCACATTTCTCATACATGATCCATATAGCAAATTAAAGGACTAAACTTTTATAATTGAAATTAAACCATACTACATTGTCCACAAAATTAAAGTTCTACATTTAATACATAATTTGTCCACAATTACATAAATGATAACTCTAATACAAGCTACAATTTACATACTATGAAACAAAAAGGGACACAACGTCAACTCCACAAGCTACTCTCCACGCTCGGAGTCGCTCTCCACGGTCTCCTCCAAAAGTGTGTCACCAACTAAACCTGTACGCCGAAGCAAGGAGTGAGTCTAAAAGACTCAGCAAGTAACTCCATACACATCATTCATGCATACATCATAGTAGGTTCTACTATTTCAATTTGCAAGGCAATCATACAACATGCTTGAACATTATAAGAGACAACCTATCATGGTATTTCTACAAAGTCAAAACACATGGTACATGGTTTAAGATGTTTCACAAAACACTTCCTATCACATGCTTTCTACTCATTTAATCACATGAAAACTACACTTCCAATTTGACTATACATGATGGCAATTTACATGGAATTAGAAATATCATAGCATGAATTATCGTCTCATACTCTAACACATTCACTTCACATGGTCACACATTCCATATTTCACATGGTTCATTTTCAAACATTTCAC